>JAZDUA010000572.1:257500-957500 GCA_038098605.1 Gryllus longicercus | reverse complement strand
TGGGTTGCTCCCCGCGGTCTTAAAAGGGAAACAGATGACCTTGTGCTCCAGTGACATCACCAGCAACTTTCTTCTCGAGTCCCGCCGCGTGTATTTTTTTTTCTTTTCTTTCTCTCTCTTTTCGATCCCTTTCCCCCTCCCCTTCGACGGCAACAACCCGCTAAAATATATGACTCCGCGGATGGAACGACTTTCCGGTTTAAAATACATGGAAGAAAGTGCTTGGCCGAGCGAGAAATTTCTCCGGGCTTCCGCGCCCCTCCTCCAGGGCGGACGGCGAGCGGGCGAGCGCTGGGCGGGGCGCGGGCGCCGTGGCCGAGAGCAGTGCGTCGCGCAGCGCCGCACCGACGACCACGTGGACGCCACCGGCCTCCTCGCGCCTCCCGACTCCCGACTGCGTCTCTGCTCCCGCGCCTGCACCTGCCGCGCAGGTACGTCCCAAGGCGTGGGCGGGCTGCGCGCCCGGCGGCTCCGAGCGCGCTTGTGAGGGGGGCCGTTTATCAATACAACGCAATTCGTTATTGTTTCTGTTAGTATTGTTTTTATCAATAAACTTTATCGTTTTTTATAAATTCAAGGTCGCTTTTTTACTGGTTGGTCATATAGCGACTACTCCGTTAAGGACAACATGCGCACCCACAAACATCAGGGCCCGGGGCGGGAATTCGAACCTGCTACCTCGGCCTCGGCTATCCAGGCCGGCAAATTTGTCGTTGTTTTATTGGTTCATTGGTACGACGACGTATTGGACACGAAATATATTTGTAGTACATTCAATGTATGAAGTTATGATTGCGCACATTATAGATGCAATTTCGATATCATGTGTATAATAGTCGTTTGCCGTTCATTATTTGGCAATTATATCGCTTGCCGCCATCCCTCATTTTCCGTAGAAATCTAGGTAAATCTACTAGACACATCCGGTTTTAATGGAAAGCCTCCTGAAAGACTTCGGAATTTTCAGTGTCCCGCACCTGCATCTGCCCGTGTAGGTACGACCCAGGGCTTGGGCGGGCTGCGCACCCTCGAAGTGCCGGGACTGAGGACAGGTTATTTATAACGCAATTCGGCATTGTTGATGCTTTAACAACTTTTCCCAAATTTTTATAAAAATGTATCAACATTTTGATTTATTTTTTCTTGGAAATATTTTTTTCTCGGTACACTTGTAAAAATAGCGAAGCTTGCACTTACAATGAACTCTCAATTTCGAAATTTACAAAAGTTCAATTGTTTTCAGTTTTTCATCAAGTACAATATTTAAAAAAAAATATTTTTACTTAATAAATGATGTGCCTCAGCATTTGATAAGGTCATGTAAACGTTTTGAAAAGATGTGTGGCTGTCTCATATATGTGTGTTTCTCTTTTTTTTCCTTGAAGAGAAGACAATTAAAAAAAAAAATCAAAAAACGGCTTTATAACTTTTATTTATTTTTTTCTTGAATATAAATAATCTTATAGAATTTGGAGACCTCCCATTTTCATCGAACTGTCTGTATTATTGAAAAGCGCAAAAAATGTAAAATTGTCGAACTACAGTACTAAAGATAAATCTTTTTTTCTTGTATGAAATCTGTTCTACAATAACAAGTCTTTAAATATGGCATTGTACACTGTTTTGTGTAGTTTTTTCTTTAAAAAGGCTATTAAAATATTTTGTTGAAAACGGCTCCAAATTTTTGATTAAATCTTTCTGAAATAAAGTCATCATCTATGGCGCGACAAACTAGGGTTGCCAACCGTCCTCCATTTGGGAGGACAGTCTTCGATTGACGTCGATTGTCCTCTCGTCCTGCTTTGTATTTTAATTGTCCTCCTTTTAGTAAATTTTAAACATTTGTTGCAGTTTATTATATCACATGACTAACATTTGCTACGTTGTATTGTTTACTTAATTTAGAATAGAAAACATGATTATCCTTTTTCTGAACGCTGACACATACATGACACTCGCATGCATCGTAGTGTGTCTGTCCAGCGACTAAAATAAAACAGGGGCACAGAAATTCGCGTGCGCGCAATTGAGAAAACTAAGAAGGCAAATGAATACAGAGCATGCACAATTTGCAACAAATAAATACAAAGCACAATTTGCATGATGTATTTTCAGACTATTTTCCAGTTCAAAAGAATAGTTAGAATTGAGCAGCACAAGAAAAATGGCAATATTTATTAAAACATTTAAATGAAAAAGAGAATATTTATTAGATGATTGCATTTATTTTAAGTATGCCATCTTCATCTCTTTTTGGTAACGAATCTTATAAATCGCAAAGGGAGAGAAGAAAAAATGGAGCTGCTCTTAGTCTTTGACTTATGCTAATTTTAAAATTGTAAATTGTAAATGTAAATGTTAACGTAAATTATATTCTTTATATCGATATATGAGTTCTAGAAAAGGAGAATTTAATAAATTAAATATTTAACAAGTGTGTTGATGCGGTGTTTGTGTGTGTGTGTGTGTGTGTGTGTGTGTGTGTGTGTGTGTGTGTGGCTATGGAGTGTCCTCACTTTACATGAATAGTTGGCAACTTAGCGACAACTCATGAAGACTCAGGGCCGATAGAGTGTGTTGCCCCTTCTTTTTTACCGGAGGGACTTGCAGAGGTGGTGCGTGAGCAGCGCAACGACTCCGTTCACCATCAAGCACTTGTTTAGATAATTTTTATTCTAAGTTAATTTGCTTGTAAATTTTATAATTGTTATGGAAATATATACTGTTCATGTTTTTTTCAGTATATATTCGTTTTTTTCATTCGTGTTTCTACCTTTTTATTCTGTGGAAAAGTGAATGTTAATTTCCACATTTCTTCGAAGACAGTGATATTAGTAACTCCAACTCTTCGTTCTGAGAAAAGGATGCTAACTAGGCGTTTTTCACAGTAAGAGTTGGAGATTCGATTTATCATGTGTGTGTGTGTGTGTGTGTGTGTGTGTTTGTGTGTGCCATCGCGATTGAAATCTCCTCGAGGAGTGACAATTTTGGAAGCTGCAAGGTTTCTCGTAACATTTATTACGCAGTACTGCTCAAAACGCTGTTTTCACATTATATTGGTTGTCATCCTTCCTTCCAAATTATAGTATGTCGAGTAGGAAGAAAACTCTCTGTACTGTTTGATCACAAACAAGCACATTTAGGCGAAAAGCCATAAACTTGCGGGAGTTAATATGATCTGATCTGTGAATAAATACTCTTACCTAAGTAATACAAGTATCTCATTTTGCTATTAACTATTAAGCAATAAACTGAATCTTCTTCTTTGGTCCTATCTTCCATATACGGAAGTTATGTGACCCATGACGGGTTTTCTTGGATAAATTATTCAGGGTGGTTTCCCGTTGCCTTCCCCGATGTGATGATGATGATTATGATAGGGGGTGAAAGGACGAACACAATGCAACCATGCCCGAGGCGGGACTCGAAACCGCGATCTTTCGGTACGAGATCGCTACGGCACTACTGCCTTAGCGATCTCGGCCACCGGATCGGCATAAACTGAATAATACTTCAGAAAATACTACATGCAAATTTTTATTCAGATAATTGATAAGTTGATCCAATTCTGATAAACGGCCTCTTGTAGACAACCTCTGAATGGAGGAAAGACAAAACTACTGGTGCCCCAACAGCACATTCATTCTCGCATTATTTGCAATTTTCAAAAATTCAGAGAGGTTAATGAAAATAATGCCTAACAAATTTTTGGGTCTTGCTATATCATAGGAAAACATTTGAAGAAAAAATGGAGCCGTTTTGAGAAAATTTGTAAATTAATTGCATTAATTGCAAGCAAAACTCATCCGAAAACAATTCCTTCCCTAAAAAAATAAATATAATCTTATTTAAAGATTTTTTTCGAACACATTTCATAAAGGAAAATCATTTTTATCATCGCTGTTATATGCAACAACACATATTTTCTAGCAATCTTATTAACTTTTGCAATTTTCAGAAAATTCAGAGAGTGCGGCGCAAATGAACTACGCACAATATTTAAGCTTCTAATTCTCTATCTGAGGAAAAAATATATAGAAAACAGAGCTGTTTTTGAGAAATATATTGTCTATATTTCATGCAAAATGACACGGTAATTACCGATATTTTCGAAAAATTGTACATGATGTTATTTGAATATGTGTGTTTGAAGAATGTATTTGTTGAGGAAAAACCCTCTGTGTTAAATATTGTAAGTGTAGGAAGACGTTGACATTTTGAAGACATTTTTAACATTTGCAATTTTCGAGAATTCAAAGATTTCAACAAAAATAATTCATACTCCATTGTTTAAAGCGTCCTTTGCCGTATTCAATTGAAATGTTTAATTGAAAACTCTGCAGCCATTTTCCAGAAAATTTTGAAAATGTTTTAGGCTTACTCCCTGGAAAAGTACCCCCAAAAATCAAAATATCCATTTCAAGCTCGTAGGACATAGACATCATTCCTGACTCTGGCTGTATTTCAGTTTTATATCAGCTATAGATTTGGGCTATTATCCTTCATCATACCCTTCGTGAAAAGATTAGCTTCCTGCCGACAGAATATGCAGAAAGATAATTTGAATGACTATATTTCCAACTGAACTCCAGAAGACTAGCCCAGAATGTTAACTTATGTGGACCATGTCTATCTCTGACATACTTTTCACCAACATGGCGTATTTTTAACAACTAAAATTTCAGACTGTATTATTTTGCGATCATACAAAAAATGGCTCAAAGCATTGAGTGTCGCAAAGAATTGGAACAAAATTATCGAAACACAAACTAATTCAAATGTAAAATGCGGGTAGTTAGTATGAAATTATCGAAACCAATTAATTTAATTAAAAAGGGGAGATATAAGCATAAAAATCACACATCTTTAGCAAAATGCGACGAGGATGGGATTCGAACCCACGCGTGCAGAGCACATTGGATTAGCAGTCCAACGCCTTAACCACTCGGCCACCTCGTCGTTGTAATCAATGTTGATAGTTTTAAGTCTTGTTCATCCATGCGTTGTCTGACGATGCATTCCTCCCGCCGGACGTTTGCTTACTCTGTCTCGACCGCCATTTCGCAACGGTTGAAGAGCTACATCAGGGCTTCCTTTGTGCGCGAAAAGCTTAAAATGTCACAAAATACAGTGACTGTTGTTACATCCAAGAATGGTACTGGGGAGTATTCCTAACAAAAAATCCTTGCATACGCCGAAGGTTGTTTAATGTTAATCATGGTGGTTGAAGTCAAAACCTCGTTGTTTATTCGGATGTGAGCAATGAAGGGTCCAAAAAGTCTTAGCTAAGAAGACGCCATGACGTTTCCGTAGAGTTGTGAGTTTATTCATGTGCGTTGCGATAAGGGTTAAGACCCACGTAATTTGTAATTACGATAAATTATTTGTTCTACCATTCAATACATCAATCATTTTCGTGCTTGCGGTAATGAAACCAGGGGCATATCTAGTAGGATTATAGGCGGCTATTACCAGCAATGTATTTGCGCGCCTATTTATATGTTGAACTTTAAATTAGGATTCTGTCTTCGTGTTTTAATTGAAATTAGCGTGAAGTACTTTGCTGAGCTTGCTGTGAATAGAGCAAACGTTTGTACCCTACGCATACTATTTCACACTGTGCTTCTATCAGCAAATATAGAAAGTTGGATGTCGACGGGACGTCCACCAGAAACGTCGTAAAGGATGTTGCTTTAAGGATAATGACTGAGGTGTTATTCGGAAACAGTAGCCGGTCTCAACAATTAACACTTTTCGAGAACTGACGAAGAGACAAGTCAAAGAACCAAACAAAAATCTACGTAATGACACATTCCCCAAACAATATTCGCTAAGATGTTCATTTCCATAGCGAACGTCTCCAACGTTTCCAACGTAATCCTTAGAATAGTGGGTAAACTAAAAATAATAATTTGACTGATTTTGATTAATTTCAGTAGTGTTTGTGGGCATGCACTTTTCAAAAAGACAACAAATGTGAAATTCCAAGTTTATGGCCAATTTCGGTTTTCTCAGTCGTTTTTAATATGAGTATTATAGAGGTTTTGATACACGCGAATGGAAATTTTCTAGGGAAAAACAGACCGACCGTACGGATTTAGAAATTTCTACGGAAACAACCATATTTTAAAAAAAGAAGTTTCTTCATTATTGGATCAAAATGAAAAATCAATTGTAATATTTTTAGATATTCAAATTTTGCTTTCAAAATGATCTTCCTATGGTATTCGTGACCCTATATTAGATATCTTCATTCCTTAAACGTAAATCTCAAAGAGTAAACTAACAATTACATTGCATAATTTGCTATTTCAGGTTGCATTGTTTTGCGACCAAAAATGCTTCAACCCTCATTTACATCCATTTTGTGATTCATTGCATCGGAAAGACACTACAATTTCAAAACGTGGAAATTTGGTAAAAACGATTAAAATTCAATTAATGTAATTTAGAAAAGAGCATAGTAACATGTATTTGTAAACATACAGAACATAAATTTAGAAAAACCACGACGAGGATGGGATTCGAACCCACGCGTGCAGAGCACATTGGATTAGCAGTCCAACGCCTTAACCACTCGGCCACCTCGTCGTTGCATGTGGAAGTTTAAGTTTTGTTGTTGGTAGGTCCAGTAACGACGCATTTCTCCTGCCAGACGCTTGCCTGGCTGCCTCGGCCGCCATTTCGCAACTGTTGTAATAACGCTGACGCTTAGGGACGCACCTCGTGTGCGGAAGTTATCAAACGTGGTGCCACATAGCACACACTTTCTCGCATTATTTCAACTTTTCCAATTTTCGAAAAATCAGAAAGTTGAACGAAAATGAGACCTGCGTTAACCTTTTGAGAGTCCCTTGTTCTGTCCATGAACAAAAAATGAAGAACAGAAATTGGTTCAGTTTTTGAAACATTTTTAATAATTCGAATTAACTTCAAGCAGAAATTGCGCGAAAACTACTAGTATTTTCAAAAAATTGTAAGCTATTTTGAATCTATTTTGAATCTTTTTGTAAAGTATCTTTAAGAAACAAAATGCGCATTTGAAACCCGCAGGGACTTGAGTTCGTTTGGGCATATCAATTTTGGAAAAATCGTCTGAACGGTTTGGGCGCTAGCCTTAACTACAGAAAGAGGGACTGGCACACAGTAGGTATTAAGAGCCCACAAAACGTGGGTTCTGACTACACGTGTGACGAGAAAGTTCTCTGACTTATTCGTTAATTTATTTACGTCAAAGACAGTCAAAAAGTGTGTGACATGCTATGGGGAGAAGTTAATTTGACGTTACATTTATGTGACATTACATTTATGTGACTTGACTGTGACTCACGTGACTACGATCTACTCAGTGGCCCCTACAAGCCGCTTTAACAGTGGATTACTCCAATTAAAGCACGTAAGGGATAGTGTGAGTTGGACGCTATAGAGGTTTGAGAACGTTTTTTCCAAAAAATTTTTTAAAAAAATTTACTACCAACGGGAACGAGATTCATTCACGTTTTTGTTACCACGGCTCCACAGAACCTGCCTTTCTGCCGAAAATTCGCTGATTTCTTTCGTGGCATTACAATACTTTCTTTTTACTACGTAGTACGTAATAAGGTAAGAAATCAAAGTAAATTATGTTAGCGTAGTCGGGAGATGAAATATGCAACAGAGCGTTGGCCATGAGAAAGGAATTTCACAACCAGAAAGTAAAGTCGTGTTAATCGTAATCATTTGCCTTAGTTTTGCTTTCCTTTTATCGATGGCGAATGATGTGATTATCTGCATTTGTTTTATCGAAGCGTGGTAATTAACTCTTTATAATCTCGAGGCCAAAATGGAAACTTAATTAGGGAAAGCGTTTTTTATTTATTCAGGTGTCATTAAATCGTCGTTTTGAGATAAGCTTGGGAGTTGGAGATTGCTTCGTAAAAATTGCGAGTAACTCCAGTAACTAATTTGAGAGTAAGATGGGTACGCAGATGAAGATAGATATGTAGATAGTGACAAACTAATAAATAGGAGGGAGATAACTTTAATATATAGCAATGAAACGAACCAGATACCTAAATGCGTCACTTTCAGTATAGCGAAGCGTTCAGCAATCGGCAGCAACCTCAATCTTCTGCGCATGCGCATAACTGCAAAGTGATGCGTAACTCGAACTGCACATGCGCAGAAGGTCGATAATGCAATGTACCCTACATTGTGCTTAAAGTTCCTATTGATCAAAATGTCGGAGAGGAAGTAATCGACATTTTAGCGGTAACGATTATTAAACTATTGCATTACGTAAATTCCGAAAGAAAAAAGTGTTGAATGTATACAGTTTAATTTTCGTTGATTGCACTTTACCATTCACTATGTGGATTACACCCTTCTGTGGTTTCCCTATCTTCAATGAAGAAATTTACTTTTTCTGCTCAGTAAGTAGCAATTTTTTCTGAAAATACATTGAGCAGCAATTTGGAAGAACACGTTTTCGGAAACGTTTCTTAACGTATTTCAAATGACTTGACTGAATTGTTCATTGATAAAACATTAGTGACCAATAATTAATATGTAAAAGTAGGTCCATATATTTACATACAAGTTGGGCTAAAAACTTAAAATACTTCCCTAATAGACTGTAATCAGAGAAAGAGTATCGAACTCTTACCAAAAGAATATTACTTACCGAATAACTTACCGAACCCTTCCTGCTCTATATCGATTAACTTAGGGAGAAAAAAAAAAACTGTTTCCTCATTAAATCAAGATTTCCAAAAGTCCGAAACAGTCCTCCATAACAATTAGACATCTCGCTCTTACACACACACCCCTCCCACTACATTCTTACTTATTCGTATATTAGTCAAAACGTAATATTCAGAGAAGCAAACCTATCTAAACTTAAGGAAGGTCATATCCTAAAATCTCTTTATGATAATGTTCCTTGAAGTCCTCGAAAGACAAAAGTGTCGAACGAGAAGCAATGAATAATAAAAGAAGAAGTAATCAGTTGTCGATCATTATTTCCTATCAGAAGGATGAGATATTCTGTGCGGTATCTGCCTTTCGTATCAAAGGACAGTGGCGTGAGATACCAGTACTCCACTTATTTTCATTGTGAAATACACATTTGCAGAATTTTCTGAATCGATTATCAGTGAAGATGTGTAGTTTTCATGTTTGTATGCATTACGTCAATAATTTAAGATAAATATTCAAAATTGGTGGAAGAGATTTTGCAATGTGAATCTACAGTTTCAATGGAATTGAATTTGGTAATTCAAATATTAATATGCTGCTTGTGCGACAAGAACAATGTTTTTTGTATGACAATGAGCACAAGCATATATAGAGTAAAGATACCAGATTAGACAGCCTTAAAAATAATGTTTTCTTAATTGTTCCTTACATTTTACCACATAGCACTACTAATATACATTATTTTAGTTATCAAATCCTTATTCCTTCTCTTTATGACCCTAATTACATCATACAAGTAAAATGAATCTGCGAAAATAATTTTTAAATATTATTTGAAAAAATACCAATTATTGATACCTTCAAAAATGATAAAATAACTTTGACATAGCCATTTGTTACCCGTGACACCCTTCCGTCAAATATTATGAAAAATTGACATCCGTCAAATATTATGAAAACTAGGCAAGATACACTAGTCTGCAAATAAAAGAAATATTATATGCACATTACCAATGTAGTTAGAACTTGCTTTCGATTTTGCTTTTTCTTACAGAAAAAAAAAAACAAACACAACAGATTGAGCTTCGGAGCCCTCTCGTAGCAGTTATATAACAACAAAACAATTAGCAGTAAATGTTGCAAAAACATGCTTCCAGAGGGCTCCAACGGCGGAGCCCTCTAGTAGTAATTATTTAGCAACAAAACAATTAGCAGTAAATGTTGCCAAAACATCCTTCCAGAGGGCTCCAACGGCTCCTGTGCGCCCACGAACGCGACAATGGGCGAGTGCTATGCGCATAAATTTAGCTTGGGCATTAGAGGATTAAATAATGAGAAAGTAGGTAAAAATAGAAACACACACAAAACTTATACGCCAAAATAATGTATTTCCATAAATCCAGAAATAAATTACAGTTTGGAAGAAGTAAACTCAAATTAGATATAAACTGAAGTGAATTTGTTTAGAGGAACGTGATATTTAAATAAGAAATAAAACTTAAAAGTTTCCACTGATACAACTGCTCAACTTTAAAGTCTCTAAGGAAACATGCACAGATTACACTTCGCTCCATGGTAGGTCACACACATATTGTAACTATTTTTGATGTTAAATAAGAATATAAACTCCTAAATCAGAAGTACATTTCTTATGAAGTAGCCAAAGACGAAGCTCCGCAAACGCTCAAGGTTTTACCATGTGGTTGACAGCAATTCCCTACGATTGATCGCAAAAGTGATCTAAACAATAACTGGGAAGAAACCTCAATTTATTAATGTTCCCTTCTTGTCTCGCCTCTTCATAATTTTTATTGCGTCATGTAGTTTACCCTGATGATTCTCTTCGCTTGCGTCTTGTAATTTTCAATCATACAACTGGCATGGCGGGTATATTGCGAAAGACATGTTATTAAAAATCATACTGTTTTGAATAATTTGTTATTTATTACTTTTTACTGCAGACGAGAGAGACCTCCACACTACCAGTGCGTGTAATCTCAATTCATACACCAGACGAACACTTGCAGGGTTCCTGGAATCCGCATCGCTGGAACACAAATTCTCATTCTTTGTTACAAAATACACACGAAGGACGAGGGTCAGTTATGCTCGGAACCGTATTCGAACTCGACCTTGAGCCAGTACAGGCTCTAGAGTCTGTCCGTAGCAGCGTTCTAGCTTTCCACCTCTGAGAAACAGCATTGAAATCCCACTCTTTCACTTCCGCTTGTTCAAATTCCGCTGGTATAATTTCGTTTGTTCAAATCCCGTGGTTCAACGCTGTCGATCCATGTGGAATTTGTGTTGGAGACATCGGCAGGTTTTCTCGGGGTCCTCCGTCCCTTTTGCCTCTGATTCCATCATTGCTCCATCACCATCAATCATAATATAACATCAAAATCACAAATTCATCAATATCCTTCACACAAGCCTCATAATCGTATGGCCATGATATACACCATAACACAGATGAAAGGTATGAAGTCTAACCATTTCGAACATCCGAGGCAGATATTTATTACACATAAATTGAAGTTACTACCGGAACACGGTGGGAATTCTCTCTTCGCAGAGTTGTTAATTGGGAGATCCTGGGTTTGATTGCCAGGAAAGGATGGATTTTCGAAGTGAGTAATTTGTCAATTAACGTTGTAAATTGAAAGCTTTTGTAATTGTTTTATTTCATTAATTTGAAGTTAAAATTAGCTTCGACACCTTACTACGTGTCGTATCTCGGACTTCGTTAGCAGACAGCGTATCTCGGACTTTCTTAGCAGCTATTACTAGGAGGTGAACGAACAATTTACCTGCCCTTTTTCTTTTTGTGATTATTTTTTTAACACATATTTCAATTTTAAAAACAAATAAGACGCAAGAATAAGCTTTTTTCGTTGCCTGAAAAAACTGTCCTATTTTTTCGTTTATGCACTGTTCGATAAACTTTGAAATACGTATTTGAGATGTTTTGTGTAAGAGTTTTAGAATAGTCAAAGAAAACATATATCATGAACACATTTGTCATTCTTAAAGTACTAAAGTTTAAGAGTATGGGTTCTGTAAAACGTGAACAATTTACATTTCGCTTCACATTCACTTCAGACAAAAGGAGCAATAGCGGTCCTTTTATTTTGATTAAACAACAAAATAAAATAGTAATAATAATAATAATAAATCTTAGATAATAATTTACATTACAGCGTATTTGTCAAGTTCAAAAGTTTCGTGAAGTGTTCCTGCTAAATGCATTCGAGAACTCGAATATGCCAAGAACAATATTTATTTCACTGTCGGGCTCGGATTTGTCCGCTCAGGCTGTCGTGTTCCCGCACTTGCCTGGGATACGTCCACTTGATTCGAGCACTGCGGCGGGTAGGCGAAGTAATTCCAGCGTGGAAACTCACTGGCAGCCCCATTTGCAAACGGCAAGAGACAAAAAATCATTTTTATTCCAAACTGGTTTAATTTGTGCATATCAGAGTTTACTTATGGCATAAAAATATACGAAAACATACAATTATTAAATGTATGTATGCACTTTGGCACGACAGCTCTTTAGGAACTAAGGCCTACCAGCAGCGCCCCGGCCTTGCGGCCATGGATTAAGGATGCGTGTGGTTAGCATACAGCCATCCCTACGCTGTATTCTGGTATTCTCACCCTGAGAAGTGAGCTTTCTCATCGTAACACAGCAGAAGATACCGGGGCATTGTAAATAATACGCACAATTAATTTTTGCCCCGACACATTTATTAAATACGCTTATTAAATTGAATATACTATATAATTAGTAATGAAAATTTGCTACAAATAGAATTAGTGTAGAGAACTGTTTGTTTATGGCATATTTTCATTATGAGTTCATCTATAATTGAAACAATAATTTGATCAATGAGGAGAGAACATTTCAAATTATGATAAAATATCACTTCTACGGTTTGACTTTACTCTTCTCAAAAACGAAAACAGTTGTTCGCAAACGTTAGTGGCCTCACAAATAGACATTACATTTGCGGCATTTTTGAACAAACTTGGAAACGTGTTCGAAAGAAATTTCCATAAAGATTTATTCATTTGTTTCACAATATAATCGATCTTTTAGCTATCACACCTGTGGTCTATTCATTTTAATTGTCAACATACAGGCACTATATCATTAACTATTGAATAATGAGTGGCACATTTACGAAATTCCATCATCAACAACTTGAAGACGAGAACTCGCTTCGTAGTTAAATGTCATCATCTTTGGAATGGAAAAAATGCATTCTACAAATATATTAATTTAGTAGTACTTGATGCAATATCATCTACTTTCCGTCACTACGCCTCGTGTCGCCGGTGCCTGCAGATCTGCCCGCGCGCAGATCTTTCCTTCACCGCCCTTGGATTTCGTGCCCGCCTCTGGCCTACTTTTTTCATCTCGTCTTGGAATTGGTCAGTCTGCGCAGTCTCAGAAATTCTAAGGAACTTCTCGAATCTCGGAGGGTTTCGGCCACCTTTAAATTCAATGCAGTATGTGAGGGTGTTATTATGAATAATTATTATCGAAACACTAACATATTTTGATTGATAAACACTTAGTTATTTATTTTTTTTATTTTTATTCTTTATTTCAACTGACCAGCATAATTGCTTTACTGGGATTGTAAACAGTCCTTTTCAACCCTTTTAGAGATACTCTCTTCCCCACCGGCGGCATAGGCCTGTTGCAAAGTGAAAAGGGATACCTTCCACGTGCGGAACGTGCTCTCCCGCGTGTCCTAATCCCGATTGTAAGAGGAGTGTGTGTGAGTGATCAAGGGGAAGTCCGAAAGCACCGACCTCCTCATTCAAGCGCGAGGCAGAGGTCACACGTTGCTGATGTAATTTCCAGCACTTTCGATCGGAATCGAACCTGCCACTTTCCAGTCACCAGCAATTTCGATCGTAGTTTCAAAGATCCTAACAACTTACGTCCTGTAAGGGTAACCCTAATTACTGTGCCTAATTACAAAAATGTATGTTGTTTCTCGTGATCGCGTGAACGAGATGTCGGTTAAATACAAGGATTATATGAGGCGTTCCGGGTAGGAAGGTTTTAACTCAATAGTTCAAGATTCAACAACTAGTGGTGCTACATAATGGCACAGGTTTCTCGTACTAGTTAGTTTTCTAATTTCTTTGGTCTGACCTAGCTTTTGTGTCTTGGCTCATACTTTTGCCACCTGCCATCTATCGCCGCCCAAAGTACATTTTTTGGAACTTTTCTCAATTTTCCGGTGTGCTGATAGTAGAACTGAAATATTACTTCAAGAATATTAAAGTAGAGTAAAAGGACGATGGTCCCAAAAGGCAATTTCCATTGAAAAGTTGGGTGCTGTTTAAAAAAAAATGGCGTTTGAGCGTTGCTTTAAATCAGAAATTTGAAGCTATTTTTCACAGAAACGTTTTCAGTTTTCGAATAATGTAATTGAAAGTCATTTAAAGCACTTCCACTCACAAATGCAATAGTATTTAGAAATTGCAGGAAATGTTCCTAGTACCGGATATTAATATATAAATATTAAAAAAAGATAGGAAAATAGATAAATATAACAAAGTACATTGGGTGTAATTTTTGAAAAAACAAAAATGCAGCAAAATTAATTTTAAGCCATTTTATACAGTGCAATTAAAACTATCCGTACGAAATGTTTCAAAAAAAATTGAAGCTGTTTATTAGAAAATGGCTTTTATGCTTTTCTGAAAGTGCGGAATTTTGAGCTCGTTTTCACAAAAAACGAATGAGTTTTCGAGAAACTTTAAACAACATTATTTTAAGCAGATGTACTAACAAATATAATAATGTGAACAAATCGCCGCTAATTGTAAATACGTAACGACGTGAGAGACAAGTCAAAAAATTAAATTTTTGAAAAAAACAAAAGAATAGAGCAAAAGACGTTTATGTCATCTTAAAGAGTGAATTTAGCATTATACCTACCAAAAGTTTAAAGAAAAAAATTGGAGCTGTTTTTAAGAAAATTCGTTTTCTTGTTATTTTTTAAATTGCACATATTCCACAAGATATTGCACAAAACTAGTAAAATTTCAAAACATTTACATGACATTAATGAAATAAATAAATTTGGAGAACAAATTTTATTTGAAGGAAAAATCTCTATCTTCAATTTTGTAATTGGAGGAAGACGAAAACTTTCAAACGTTTGGAATTTTCAAAATTCTGAGTTAACAGTGAACATCAAACCTATGGTATCTTCATAAGTGTATGTCATTCTATTCTTTCAAAAAATTGAAAGAAAAAGTTTGGAGCTCAATTTTGAGAAAATTTTGAAATTGGCCGGACATCATATAAAGTACCACCAAAATTTAAAGAAAGTTGTTCAAAATCGCAGCTTCTCGAGTGGAGCCAGATCGACCGGGGAATATTCATTTTGGAAGAACCGTACGTATGGTTTAGGAGCCAGTGGTGTTTCAAGTTGGACAGACGGACTGGCAGACACACGGACGTTTTGAAAGAAAAAGAAAAAAAAACTTTCGGTATCAAGGGACCCAAAACGTGTCGAAAATCGAAATCGATTTTCAGCAGCATTACGTAACTATTTATATTCTGTCTACACGTACGTATACGAGAATGTAAAACCTCAAACCTGCCTGGATAGCCGAGGTGGCAAAGAACGCACACCGACTCAGCTCATTGGTCTGAAGGGTCGCGGGTTCGAGTCCCGTTTTTTTGGCATGGTTCCTTGTCTCTCAAATATGTCCCTTGTATTCCATGGGGACGTAAACCAGCTATCGGCTGGATAACACACCTAAAAAACGGAATACGTGTACTTCTTCCGCAAACTCAACCATATGTTTCTATGAGAGAGGGGAGCGAATTCCACTTCATATATCATTCCGCATGTGCGTCTGTGGTATACTTAACAACAGTGTTTTAAAGAAATGACCGTGGAGTCACCCTTGCAACTGGGAACGCCTCCCAAGCCCCGTGTAAACCGTACTTTCGCGCTTGCAACGAGCAGCTTCTCACCCTGATATGTTCTGTTCTCCTCCGGCAGCGCCATGGGTCGTCGCGTGACCGTGGGGATGATCCTGTTCATCATCCTGCTGGCCGTGGTGAAGGCGCACATGCACTTCATCCGCCTGCTCATCCTGGCGGCGGCGGGCCTGGGCGGGCTGTACATGCTGCACCTGCTGGCGCAGGACTACAACAAGATCCGGCAGCCGGTGAGGCCCGCCATGGGCGCCGGCGGCGCGGCGGCCCCGGCCGTGCGCGCCATCGCGCGCCTGCTCTTCCGGCGCTCGGTGGACGGGCTGCCCCCGCCGCCGCCGGCCCTCGCCGCCCACGCCCCGCTGCACCCCTGGCACCACGTACGTAGGCGCCTGCGCGCGCTCGCTACATGCGACAAATGTTAACCATTGCAGAACGCACGTGCATGATGTAGAATTAGGAAAAGTGCACGGGATTTGGTCGGATTGATTGATTGATTGTCAGTGATTCCCGCCAACTGGTAAGGTCATTATTCCCGTAAGTTTTGTGCATATTTTTTATTGCGGGAGTCGGTGATGATCTTCCCAGGTGGATGGCGAGATTTAGCGCCGACCTATCCGCCGTCTTCCGGGGTTTCTCCTTGTATCTTCCACCAGCGGGACACCGCCCCAGCCGGGACAAAGTCTAAGCTCCCGAATGGTCTCCCGACACATGTGGTACTGTAGTCCATGTCCGTGTGTGTGTAAATAAGGGGTGCAATAAGACGAAGGAAAGATCGCGGCGGTCAAATGGTCCGTTTGTTAGGGTACTGCTCCGGCATTTGCCTGGTGTTGATCGGAGACACCACGGATAACTACCGATCAGAGTAGCCGATCGCTAGAATTCTTCTTCATACAGCGGCTGAACGCGATCTAGCTATGTAACTAGTGTGGATAATCCTGCCGCCGTCCGGACTCGAACCCAAAGACCTCCCGCCAGAGTCAATGCAGTGACATCAGTTGATGCCCTGAACCACCTATCCGGATTCATGGATCAAGTAATATTCCGTTAGATATTGTTCGTTATATTTTCACTGCACATCTGCGCTCCTTTCACCCACTAGCGGCGAGAAGAGTTATGACTCGGGCGACGAAACAGGCGATTTGAATTTAGATCAGAGGCTTCATTAGGCTTGACGATATTTTACATGAAGTAGCCTACTGACATGGAACGGACGGCTTAACTTCCCCTCCGAAGGAAGGCATACGAAGGATATATTCGAGGATTTTTAAAACCAACGGCTTTGATCGGGTTTAAACCCGTGAACTTGGGTCAAACAGTCCGATACGCTAACCGTTACACCATCGCCGCCGCTTACACTGAAGATGGAGGCGTGAATTCCTTGATCCTGACAAGAAGGGAACAGGAACAATCAGCATCTCATGATTCCATATTATTGAGAGAAAATTGGATTTTGTGAACCGTTTAGAAGTTACGGGGTTTGTCCATACTTGGTGGGACACCTGTGTATGTTACTGTTCAAGACCGAATCTGCCTTTCCAAAATTAACTGGTTTCTTTTCACATTATTCAAAATTAATGAATAAAGTTCAACGGTGGATCAGCTTTGAAGCACACCTCGGGCTTAAGCTGGATGGAGTTGGTGTACGCCAACACGAGGTGGATAAGGTGGGTCAAGTGCGTTACGGTGGCGATTAGCTAATATTAGTGAAAAACTGGGATCAGACTGCTGGTGGGAAGTTTATTAGGCATGTAAGTGTGTGTGACAAAGTTTGTACATAGCCACCTAATGCATCCACGTAATGCATATACCACTTAGTAATCTAACTTCACCATATGCCTCAGTTGACGCTTCGCCGTGCACCTCCGGATTGGCCACGAGGCTACAATCTGTGCGATTTGGGGTCTGGGCAACGCGTAATTTTCAATGCATATTTATGCCAAAAAGTATCTCTTCCAAACACACAAAACGCATCACACTCGGACAATCACCTTAGTTCAGCCAGCACCTTGCGGCAAATATCAGCATTAGTGGGATTACGTTGGAAGTAATCTTTGTGTTATAGTTTTATCCACGCCGTGTGCCTAACGTGCAAATTATCCGGCTACTCCTGACATTAGCCATTTTTTCGATTTAGCTATGGATAAACTCTTGATATTATCTAAAGATAATATAAAGTATGGTAGTGAGGCTTTGGTCTTTTCGGCCATGCAGGAAATAAACGGATGGTTTTGATATGTGGGTGATGATGATGGAACAGTGGTGAAATAGTGTCATGACGCCATATGGCAAGTGAAAGAGTCTCGGTAGGAAAACACAAAAACACGGATGATATCCATACAGGTTTTAAAGGCAGTACGTATTCTAATTATCCTTTATTATTAAAGCCTCCTTCCTATTTCCTTGATATATGGTAATTTATTTCTGAAAATGCACTTCTCTCCGTAGCTGTCTAACGGGCACTACTCTTTTGAGATATTTATACTATCTATTCATGGCTTAGACGAACGTAATAGTCAGGCACTGTCTCTCATTGGCGGTCGACACCTTCATGAAAAGTAGAACAAAAAAGCAACTTTTAACATTATTTTCGCGTTCAAGGCCTCAAGTTATACTGAAAAACAAAATTCTCGAGTCGCAAATTTGCTGTTGAACATACTACTTCTTACTTTCTCGTATCTTCCATATCGAGAAATTTATGCAATGCGGCATGAAATAATATGGCAGAAATACACTTTTGTGAGTACTCTTGAAATGATCTGACAGAAATACACGTTGTGACGTTGATCAAGACAATTCATTAGTTTTAAGTGGTCATGGAAGTTAATGAGGTTGTGAAACGTCTTTACATAATGTATTTAGAGTGCTTAAAACATTGCCTGGAATGGAACTTTCACTTTCTTGAGTTGACTAAAGATGTGTGTAAAGTGCCGGAGAATGTTTTGACTAACGTAAAGAGAAGTTACATTTTAAGATCCAAATTGTATGGATGATTGAATCCGCATAGAGGCCCTTCAATTACACAGCCACGAGACCACCAAACATGTTCGGTCGAAACCCCGTCCTTTGATAGGATTTATAAGGCACTGATTATGAATGCTGCCTCTGTGGAGTGAAGCATTTTTTCTATTTTTAGCAATGTATTACTCGCGATCTGTGACTGTGATCAACTTTACAAATATTTTATCTTTTTTCTATTCATATTTCCTGCCTCTCTCCGCTTCGTAGAAAGGTTCGTGCGGATATTTTTCTTTTCTTAAATGTGCGTTTCGATGTCTTGCAGTTGATAGCGGAGCGAAACCCCAAGAATTCTCATTGTGAAAGTAATAAGCCTTAAAATGCAAGGCTTCGGAGTAAAATCGCGTGTTTAAACATAAAAGATAATTTATAAAATTTCTTTTGTCTGGTTTCACATGCTTCTTTCTCTTCCATGTGGTGCTGGTCCTCCATTAAATTGCGGTCTTTTATCTTCCTACTTGGAGTGAGCTAATCCGGGTGGAACAAATGACAGAGTTCGCCGCGTTGCTTGTGGTTAGGGATTGTGTGTTCAAGTTCCGTGTTTGGTATGGATGTTTTCACTTGGTGATTGTAACGCAAGGAGAAACCACTTTGTATCCCACAAATTCATACCGATCATAATTAATTATGATTTGGTAGTAATGAATTAGCACAATAATACAGTGAAATTGACAAAATATTTGTTATTGTTTATAAGAAGATAATGAATTGGTTACCAGAGATAGCAATAATAATAATAATAGTAATAATAGAGAAGGCTTTTGATTATGTCAACTGATGTAATTTATGGAGCATCATGAGAGAAGAATGGTACCCAAGTCTTCTAATGAAAGTGGTGAAAAGTATGTATGATAATACTAATATCGCAGTGAAATACAATGGAGTTGTTTCCGGGAAGAGAATTATAAATAAAGGATTAAGGTAGGGAGACAGTCTTTTGCCAACACTCCTTACCATATATCTGGGGTATATAATGACAAGGTGGAAGTACGTGATGCCCTCAGGAATTCACCTGGGCAAAAATAATTTTTAAATACTCTTTTATATGCTCTCGGCCAGGTGATTCTGTGGGAAAACGAAGATGATATGCACAGATTTATTTACCATCTGGAACACATTTTATGGAGTACAATCTGCTAGTATCAGTTAATAAAACAAAAGCAATGGCTTTTAAAGGAAAATAATCAATAAAGATTCAAAATATATTGTGCTTCAAAATGTGGTTTTAGAACAAGTGACGCATTTTAAATAGGATGTAAAATTTAGATGGATATAGGAGAGATAGAGGAGATAGGAAGATCACCAGCAAGATCCATAAATTTCAAGCAATATGTGGAACTATAAGTAGATCGTTTAAAAAGGAAGCACGAAAATAAACTCAGTTAAAATTTTATATTATGGCCCTCCCAGTTCTACTGTATGGCTGTAAAACTGGGGTTCAAAAACAAGGAGAATTGAATTAGCAGAAATCAGAGTTTTGGGAGGAATAAAGGGCTGTACATTAAGAGAGCAAATAAAAAGTGAGAAAATAAGAGCGGAAAGAAACAGTACATGAGAAAATTAAAAAGTACAGGAAGCAATGGGTGACTCATATTGGAAATATGCCGCTAGACAGACTTCCAGCGCAAGCATTCATTCTTGGCCAATTGTTAAACATTGGAAGGCCAAGAATGAGATGGAAAGAGACTGGAACAGGCAATATGCCTAATCTGTAAAGAAAGATTATGATAAATAATAATAATAATAATAATAATATTTTTATTGCAATAAAATACGATTGATTTTCAAAATATCCAGAAATCCCCCCCCCAAAAATCATTTTAATATCATTGTTTAATGTTGAAGGTGGAATGTTGGAGACCAATAGATATATACTGATTTATGTCCGAAATTAGCAGCTCAAATGTTGGTTAAGATTGAAGAAATTAAAGAACCATCACAAGAGAAGGATTAAAGGGCTGACATCGAAGTAGAATGAAACGAGCTAGTATTTACGAGATTTGAATTGGGGTTTAATCGGATTTTTATTGTGACTTCCAATTTGATCTCCGTCCTATGTTTCTCCTCTTTTCGCCATATAGTTTTTACTGTTTTTTATAATTAATAAATCGAATCAACAACGCTATAGACCTATAAAACTTCTTGCCCAACCAAGGTCGAACCGCAAGAAACGAAGACATTTACGACATTTCGTTGCCGACTTTCTTTTTCTCCGATCCTAAAATACTTTCGGTCAATGAACTTGGAGTGATTTTCTAATTCCGTTTTGACCCGATAGGCTTCGATAACCCGTTGCCGAATCTCGCGGCCTGACTGTGTTTCATCGAGCGGAGGAGGGACCAAGTTCTCTCTCACTTTCTCCCGTCCGATTCTCTCCAACGTCTTTTGGATGAGAGAGCTCCATGACATTTCTGAAGAAAGTATGTTTTCGCTGATTTCACCATGAGACAGGCAGCCTTGCTTTTTTCAAACTTATTTAGATGCTTATTTTTTATTTAGGCTCATTTATTTACGTAAAACACAGGGAAAAGCCAGACGTGTAGTACGGGAGAGATAATCAAACTGAATACATTGTTTTTTAAGTATTTTGAGGCACGAAACGTTGTTAACATTGCAAAAGATTTGTAGTAATTTTTATAGGATGAATTAATAATGGGTTAACGATGCGAACTGACTTGAAATATCTGATGATGGGAATGATTGAAATTTGTTGTATACACATGCCCTAGTTTGCCTACAAAATAGAGAATTTGATACAAAGCAAGATAAATGTAAAAAAACAGACAGAATGTCATTCATAATGCGATTTACTATGATTAATTTGCATTTTTATAAAATTAAAATAGACAAAATTAATTGGTACTATTGAAATGTTCTTGCTTCAGTGGTTTATGAGTACGATATTTCCAAAGGAATAACTAATATGATTAAAATTATGACCATTTATATTGCACGCTATTATGATTCATGTGGCGTAAGGGTTGCGTATGTCAACCGTAAAGGGGCAGCCGAGGGAAATGATGCACATCTCCATTGGTATCAGTCTGTGTGTTGATCAACTGCGTGCCCGTTCATGTTACCACGGCAATCTATTAATCTAAAAAATAGTTTAACCAGTTTTTAGATTAATTTTTTTCCAACTACAAATTCCTTTATTTGCCATATTATTCCTCTGTTGTTGTTTTTTTCAGTCATGTTCCTCAATGATATTAGTCTCGGTTCACGCTAAGAGGCAACAAGAAGAGTTTAAGTCTTAAGCTTAAAGTCGTACATTTTACGAACTCTTCTACCTTGACGGGCCATACATTCCGCTTTCCCGAAGATATGTTTAAACCCCACAATTAGCACATTCAAAAGTAAGAATGACACGATAAATCCTCTCTCCACTAATTAAATAAAATTCACAAAAGGAGAAAATAAAAACCATAGACAGTTAGCACACAAACTGTAATTAATTCGATTACGTATTCTTGCGACTTCCTTACAACAAAACTTTATTAAATATATATAATGGCAATAATGTAAATATATTAAAACCCTCGAATACCAAAAGGTCCAACAAGAAGATAACACATTTTTGAAGTTATATCCTCACTCGATCTCGAATAACTTTTCAACTCTGTAAAGCATGTATTTGACACCACTTGTGTTTAGCTGTAGTAGCAGTTGCAGCGGTTAAATTGCATTTCTAGCGTAATTTATTTGCCCTGACACTGACACATTTATCTCCAAGCTTAAGCGAAGATAGAAGAATTATATTTTCGCTCCTCTAAGAAACTAAGTGAAATTCTATGTGGACAGCGGAGGTCATGGATTGTGAAATCACAAACCCACATGCCAGAAGATCGTGAAAGCGCAGTAAAGTTCTTCTATATTTTGTAATGTTCATTGATACATTTAATCATTAACTGTAAAGAGACATATTTATCTACCGGTTTTAGTTTTTGTGTGTAATGTGTTTAGGCTAGAGTTTGTTTTTACTTGCCATTCCAAATCAATCTAATATTATTGAATGTTTTGTAAAGTAAGATTTTGCTGAAATTATGGATTAAAGACGTTTGTAACTAAATCCACCAGCTGGAGAATTATAATTACGTAAAGTGTGGTAACAAATTTTTCTTACGTATATTTTAGCAAACCCGCAAGTCACTGCCGTAATGAATTCATTTATTATCATTCTGTAGATAATTGACATACCCTAGTGGAGAAAAATGAAATTGTCTGTGGGTCGGTAGGAAATAAATTGACCTAATAATGTGAGTATTCTGTGAATATCTTTTCTTATTCTAAAAGAGGCACCATGAAACCGTAGTGCCCATGTATTTTCGTATAAATATTATTTGGAACGATAAATTCTTCCTGCTATCTGGAGATAATGTCTAAGAGTCCAGAGGCATATTTGATGAATATGAATTCAATAACACATATAATTTCACGTTTTTGATGAGAGAACTGATTATAGTTCGTATTCACCTGCTCTCCCGTAATTCCCTTATCCACAGTACAAAAAAGGTGGTGACGCGCGCAAACTGGAGTACTTCAGCTGCTATCGCATGCATCAGAGTCCACAGGTCGAGAGAAGAATTTATTGGCGATGGTAAACAAGCCCGAATTACACGTATGAAGTGGCTTCCGCGTGAGAGAGACGACCCTGTGGTTCATTGGTCGATTTGCTTTGGCCGGCCTCCTACCACCCAGCTCCCGAATCTCGAATAATCTGTATGTGTTGTATGTGATGTATAAAATAGATACTTGACAATTATTTTTCTTCTCTGCCCCTCATTTCATAATATGTCCTTCTTTAACAATATTTATCCCAAATACTTAAACAGGCATATGTGGCTCAGGGCATCGATTGATCTCACTGCAGTGTATATGCCTGGGAGGTCCTTGGGATTGAGACCCGGCGGTGGCAGGATTTTCGACACTAGCGAGATAGCTTGGTGGAATTCAGCCGCTGTCTGAAGGAGAATTCTAGCGTTCGGCTTCTCTGGTCAGTAGTTTTCCGTGGTTTCTCCGATCAACACCAGGCGAATGCCTGAGCAGTACCCTACAAAACGATCCACTTCTTCCTTCTTCCTTCTTGTCCCCTCCTCACCCCTTACCCTCACACTAAGACACACGAATATGTGCTAAAGTACGAACATGCCGGGAAACTAATCGGGAGCTTAGATCTCCCGTCTCTCAGGGTGATCCGCTAGTGGAGATACTACGAGGGGAACCACGCAAGCCGATGCATAGGTCGACGATTTCTATTGGAGGAGGAACCCGCCCCCCTGAAATATCCGCCAAAATCAAAATATCCGTTTCAAATTTGCGGAGCCTTGAGTTCAACTAGACGTATCCCGACATGTCAATTTTGGAGAAAATCGTCTAAACGGTTTAGTCGCTATTGTCCCAGTCGGGCATACACGTTTTGCCGTAAACCAATTTTTCGATATCACGAACCCACGAAACGTGGACTATGTGTCCTAATCGTGTTAGAGGATGTAATTTACTTCATGTATGAGCAAGAGTTATCCACCCTTAAGGTATCAGGAATACACAATACTAGTGTTTTTGTAATAAAAAAGATGATAAATTGCCTTTGCTATAGAATTATGAAATAAGCAAGAAACTAAAAAGGTCTGAAAAAACAGTATCTATCTACACTTATTTCGAATTTTTAATTATTTGAATTCTTTCTAAAATAGTCTCCTTATAGGTGGAAAATAGTGGATATTTATTTTCTTCGTGTAAATTGTCATTTTTTCTAAATCAAAGGAATGTAAAGTATGAACTTGAGTGGTTAGGGTCGTCGCAGTTTGAAGGTTTCTTTTGTTCTATTTGTGTTCCTTGATCGTATCACGTTTACCCGTTAGTTTGTTTTAAATATATTTTGCAATTAAATTATTTTTTTCAAGTAGAGAATCTCCTACGAAGTGGATAATTTTAGGACATTCTGTTGAGGACTTGAACACCACATATATAAATATATAATATATTGGTTATTTTTTCCCTTTTATTTTGCCTATATACTAGTATACAACATTACAATCAAATCACGAGGTGGAATAAACTACATTATACTTAGACAATATGTCAAAGTTTATAGAATATTTTGCATTAAAACGACCAGCTGCAGCTCTCTTAAAAGTTTTGAGCTCAGTTTGAATATTAAATTTGTTAGCAAAATATTAGACTACCTACCGGGATGAAAAGCAAAACAGAGACTGGTACCTAGTGTCTTGGTATCAACAGAAAATGTCTTTCTTCTACTTTTCTCTAACCCTTGAAAGTAATTTATTTAACACATGTTCCCGAATAAATAGCAAGGTTATTTAATTTTGAGCCCAATTTAATGAATATTCTTTACACAAAATCTATTATCAGAAATGTGAACAAGATATAATTCAATATTCTTTAAAATTAAGTTCCTTTATGGTACCAATCTGATTTGATTTGATTTACTTTGACCAGAAACAGTAAAAGCTGTATGTGACATGTGCGGAATAAGTATAATTTAGGCACTTTTCTTGAGCTCCAGAATCTCTTACCCACCTTTTAACCATAGGAAGTTGAATGATGAAGAAAAGTTCCAACTAAACAACAATCTGTAATTATTGCATGATTAGGAACTATCATATTTAACTTCTAAAAACATTATACACCTCAAGTCATTTTCCACTTCCATAGAAATCTGCAATCTCTCATGGTACGTATGAAAAAGTTCTAAAACGACACAGATTCCACCGGTAATATATTGCAATTACTTCATTCACATATTATCATTTGAAAAATGGGAGAGGGAGTGAAGTTAATTTTTGTTCAGTTTATTAATAATAATCTTTGCCACTGTCGGCGAAACTGGTGAACCAACAGGAACATCAACAACCTACTTTATCTTGAAAGGCAAAAATGAATTGAGAAGTTTTAATTTTAACGTGAGAATAAAATGTTTAACAAATTGTTTGTTCTCTCTATTGAAAACTCGAAATAAATATTTCGAGTGTTAATCGACCACGTCGTCAGATCGTCGACCAGATCGTCAAGATAGAAAAAGAGTACATTTATTCTTCTTATTTTTTCTGTATAAAATCTCTTATTTTTATATTATAGATACGGATCATTATCCAACATTCAGAAAATATTTATTGAAATTATAAAACTGAAGAATGAAACTGAAGAAATATTTTTCTTTTCACAAACATAATTTTTGAGTAAGAGGTTTTGGTACAAAGGATGAAGCAACGCCAATTTTCCTATAAATATTATTTAGCACAGACGTTAAATACAATACAATATGTCTAAGTATCTTAACGCATTTGTTGTGTGGAATAACAAGAAAAAGTAGCTATATGCAGGCCTTGTTTCAATTTGCTAAACAAATACGTAAGAACTACTGGTATTTGAAACTACGTAGTTTCTATTAATTCATGAATTCGAGGGGCAGTGTTGTTCATAAAATTTGTTAAGGAATTTAAAAATGAACCGTATCAATACATTTTTAACCGATTCTACAGTCAGCCTGTTCCTCTTTGGTATCTGCTGGGCCGTCATAAGACTAAAAATCTTTTTCCAAATTAACGTTGTGAGCAGTTCACAAATTTTCAAAATGTCCTGTGTAAGTAGTAGAAATTTGTTCATCTCGATCCAAGTTTAATGTCCATTTAGAATGGTAGCAGCACCTCCATGGTAAGATATAGTACGAATCGCTAACAACTAACAACCGGAGTTAGAATTGTGTGCAAGAATGAAATAGTATGTATTTGGCAATTAATGTAATAATTTTCAAGAAATTATATATTATATCTAAATTAAAACGCTTTAAAGAAATTTTGAAAAATATGTACTATAATATACACTGTAGAGTACTATAGAATAAACAGAAAAAACGAGACAGTACAAAAGAGTGTTGTTATAAGAGTACGACTGGTAACCTATTATTGTTACCACTAAATAATACTTAGGAATAGATTAAGAAGGTTAAATAAAACAGATTCGACCTAGCGAAAACAAATGCAAATGCGTTCTCTGATAACTCTCATGCCCGAAATAGATATTCGAGTTTTCCGCTCTACACGGGCACTTATGATTTCGTGAATCCGCTCGTCAAAGCCGTAGGTGACGCCGTTCATCAGCAGTGCACACGAAGCGTTTAACAAGGTACTCCACCGAAGAGGCGTGTCTTCTTCATAACTGACCAATCAAAAGCGTGGCGTATGCGCGCGGAATCTGTCATGTTAAGGTTCATTAATTTCGTGACTCGATGCTGGAGTACGTACCAAAGTACGTACGTCAAAACGGGCGCATCACGCTGCAAAGCGCGGTCGCCCCAGTGCACACGGTAGCTGGAAAACACTTGGGATCATCCTCCATTCGCTGCGCTGGCCCGATCACCAGCAGAGACATCGCATGGTGGTGGGTGGATGTGGTGCCGTTGCGATGCGATTTTCTGCCGATTTGCCGCAATGCTCATTTCTATGCAAGCATTCGATATGCGAGAGAGCAAACCGGCACTACTGAAAAGTTAACTGAAATGTAGAGAAGAAGTTGAAAAATCTAAATCCATGTAGGACAAGTGCGGGAAGTTAGGTAGAGTTACTTCGTCACCTACATTATGGAATGTAGGATGGAATATTATTATACATTATGGGACATTATGTTGTTCTTTAGTTGATGGAAGTAGTTTCCATGAAACGGAAGCAAATATTTCTTGTTATCTAACTTTGCCGATATGCTTTCTACTTCCTCTATATTCGTAATTCAACTATCGATTAACATAATTCAGCTTTTTTTATGGTTCCGGCAGAATGTTTCCATGATTTAGAAGATTCGTAGGGGGGAGATTCGAAGAGGAAAGCAGGAGGGCCTTGACCCTCCTAATCATTTTCGATAGGATTCCATAACCGTACGAAATAAAAATAATTCAGAAAATGTTTTCAGTCCCTGATGTTACCATTTTTAATCTGACAATTAGGGATTTTTTGATATTTTATTTAATTCAGGTCACTTTGGAAACAGCTGAGGTTCTTTAGTGACTATTGTTATCTGATGCATCAGTAACGTTGCAGAAAGTACAATTGAGATAGAATAATTAATTAAAGCAATTTTACACAATAATTTAAATACATATCTCAAACCCAGTAAATTACGGAATTTGTTATATGACATTATGAGAGGCGTTCTGGTTCATCTGACAACCCTGTAAATTGTTCAAATAAATCCATTTGTATGTGTTCATAATAATCGTTAAAGCTGCAATTTAATTCTCTTTGTAGTAGTGTAATGTATTTTCTTGTAATATACGACATAAGTGAACATAACAAGTTCATTGGAAAAGGAGCCGAGAAATGTGATGCCGACTTTTGTTTGAAGCTGCGCGCTCCTTTGAGAAGGATTGTAGAAAGAAATAATATTCTCGGCATTTAATAACAATATATTAAGTTTTAAAAACTAACAGTGATATTTTCCCATCATCCGTGGTTTTAAAGCACATACCAAGTAATGTGGAACAAATTACATGTTTAAATATTTAACATGTGTTATTTAAAAAGTGATTTTCGTGAGACGCCACTTTGTGGGCAAGACACAATACATATTTCATATTATTATTTAATAATGATATTTTGGAAGATTATTTCTTTCTCCATACTTGCTAAATTATTCAAATACTTATAGTAAAATAGAAGGGATAGAGAATCTGGAGCTCCATAAAAGGGCACAAATTGTACTTTCCTCCACATGCCACTTACATTTTTAACTGGCTATTTTTATTTAACCACTATTTGAATGTTATAATATTCATACTACCCGTCTTCCCGTAGCAATGGCTCGTTTGTATTTTCAAGTTCAGTTTATGATTTACTTTACATCTAACAAAATTGTATAAAATTTAATCAATTTTGTAAAATGTGCTTCATCGTTGAAAAGATTCATCAGTTCTCTGCTGCGTAGTTATGCATTTGTTTCCAAAATGCGTGTCTGGTAAAAATGCTGCATGTGTTGAAACACTACCTATTGTACGTCACCTTAAAAACCTGATGCACGTTTTGTAGAAGAAGCGAAATCGCATATTTTCTTGAGCTTTGAGGGGTGTTACTGGGGGCTATAATAATACAAATAGCAGTTCACCTGACCTTTCCAGACACAGTCCTTTCTCTGTGGTATGTCGATTCTTTTACGGGGGAGACGTAATGCACAAGAACCGAATGCTCATTTGCTGTTCGAAATATTTTTTATTGCAAAGGTGAGAATATTTTGTATTATCAAATCTTGTTAAAATCACTCGTTTTTACCTATTTTTTTATTCAACTTAAAATACTTTAAGAACTTGTGCAGAGATAGCTGATCTCAAGAAATCCTTAATTGATTGCACTTTTCCCCATAAGTCATACTCAATTTTTATAAATATTTAGACGTTAAATAAATAAATAGATGAAATTTTCGAACCTCTTTCCTTGTGAGATAAAGAAATATAATACCTTATTTTTCCCAGTACACTTGCAATCATATGGTTAACATAGTGTACATGCTGGTTAAGTGCTGTGCATTCGCAGTTGTTTGCTATTCGTTGTTGTCGACGCCAGCAAATATCAGAGAGTTTGTCGACCGTGGCCGCGAAACCCCGTTTTGCATAGTATGCATCAACGCGCCGGAACTATCATGAATGCATCTCGTCGGCACGATTACGTCACCCAGAAAGAAGAGTGGCGTTGACTCTGAGGAGTAATCTACGTTTCCAGCTCAACAAATGTATTCGCTTCTCTTTCGTGTGGGGGAAAACAGATCGCAGTGGTTCCCAGGATTAAGTGGCCACTATAAGCTATTTTCAAATCTGTTAGAGGGAACGCCCTGTTATTATTGTAAATGTATATTTTGATTACTTCATCACGAATGGGGACCGACATAGTTACAGCGTCACTTACAATACTTATCAGCATTCGTGCTTGGAAATAACTTCTCCGATTTACAGTTAATTGAAATATTCTTTGCTGTACGTGGACGGATGACAAAGAGTCATTCTGAGACTTTGAAGGCAGGTATTCTTCAATTTCGGATATGTTTGTAAGGAATAGAGAAATAAATATCAGATGTTTTTTACTTTCTCACTATGTGTACTATGTACTTACGAATTAAAGAGAAAATATTTCAGTGGTGTAGCGGAAAGTGGCGATTTTTCAACGGAAAAATTACGGACATAGGGGACTCAAGGCATCAATTGATGTCACTGCAGTGCCTCTGACCGGGAGGTCCAAGGTTCAAATCCTGACAGCGGCAGGATTTTCGATTCTAGCTACATAACTAGGTCGAATTCAGCCGCTGTCTGGAGGAGGAGGCTTGCGGCCGGCTACTCTAATTTTTCTGTGGTTTCAGCGATCATCAGCAAGTGAATGCCGGAGCAGTACACTACCAAATGGGCCACAGGCCGCGTGCGATCTTCCCTTCTTCTTCCTTGTCGTAAACTCACTATTTTCTTACACACGCTGATATGTAGCTGCTATACACTACCACACATGTCGGGAGACCAGTCCGGAGCTTAGACCTTGCCCGTCAAGGCAGTGCTTCGATGATGGGATACACCAGGTTGGGGAAAACCACGCATGCCGACGTGCTAGTTGGCGCCGGATCTCGTAATATAGTTCCGCCACTAAATCACCTCCACCTCCCACGATAAAAACATACCCTATACTTACGGCACTAAAGACTTTAGTAATTAACGCACCCGGAAACATTAATCAATAAATCAACGGTAAACATTCGTATTGTGGGTCCCTGATACCGAAAAGTGGATAAATCTAGTTCGTATATGTAGCGAATTATGTCCTCTGCTTTGTGGCCCCTTGTTTCAGATAACTAGTTTACAGCAAAACGGCTGACACTCCGTCCGGCTGTAAACAACACAAGCGCTTAAACCTTTCCGACAATTTTCTCGAACATCAACATTCCGCAATCGATCAGGCCATTAAATTCGAAGACCTGCAAATTTAAAGCAGATATTTAAATTTTGTGGGGTACTTGACAGGAAATCGCAACATTTTCAACTATTTCCAAAAAAGGCTCCAATTTTTTCCTTTAATTTCACTCCTTCTATGGAGAAAAGGAACCTTAAAATTTTTCGTTGAACATTCTGAATTTTCGAAAGTAGCAAAAGGGAACAAGAATGCGAGAAAGTAGATGCTGCTGTTTTGATACTACTTTCTTTAATTTCTTGGCTTCTAAAGAGCAATTCACGCTGCTAATATGGCCAAGATCCGATTTCCAGCAAAACCTACCAATGTTTATCAATTGGAAAATTTAAAATTATATTTCTCGGTTGAATAATATCACGACAACTCGAATTTGAAGCGAATATTTTAGTGTTTGGACAGTAGTTTACATAAAGGCACTAAGGAATTTTGGAATTTTCTCAGTAAAAAAGGGTTTGCTCGCATTTGTTTGCTATTAAAATGCTACATACGAGATTTTTATTAACTCTTCTGAATTTTTCAAACCATTTTCTCGACAAAAATAAACCATCAAAAATAAACCATTTTCTCGACACTCTCCAACGACTACATTATTTGAGGTACAGATTTTTACGTTCTCGTCTATTACGTAGGATATTTACGTAGTAAAGGGAACGCAATACTGGTAATGGAATGCTGCGACAGAAACCAGGGATTTTTCGACAGAAAAATTCTTATTGTGGGGGAACTGGTAATGAAAAAGTGGATAAATATTTTTCAATGTAATACATTAAAAGAAGGGGTAAATTTTTTTTGTTCCTCTAAGACGTTGTGTAGCCAGAATCGACGTTTTGTGTGCCCTTGATACCAAAAAGTTGATTGACGGCAAAATGTCTGTCCGGCTGTGGCTAATTCTAGCGACTAAACCGTTCAGAAGAGTTTCTACAAAACAGATATTTCCCGATCGATTTAAACGAACTCAAGACCCTGCAAGAATAAACAGAATATTTCCATTTTGTTGGATTCTTTACAATAAAGCTTCAACGACATTTTAATTTTTTTCTCAAAAATGGCTCAAAATTGTTTGATTAAACTTTCTCCTCGCCTAACGTAAAAAACGTTTAAAACGCTGTAGGAATTATTTTCGTTGAAATATCTGAATTTTCGAAAACTGCAAAATATCAAAATTTCAACAACTACAATATTGAAGTTAGAAATTTATTTCCTTAATGAAATCTGAGTTCTAAGATAGATCTTGAAGTATGTTCGTTTAAAATTAAAAAATAATAGTTTTTGTGAAATTCTGCTTGAAATGTGGCCATTTTTAAACAATTATTTTCCTAAAACTCTTCTAGAACATTAGACTCTTTTGTTCAAGATACATTATTGGCATACTCAATTGTTCAAGATACATTATTTGGCGAACACTGTGTATTTTCGATAAAGGCAAAAAAAAATAACGTTGCAAAAGTGCAGTATTGATGATAGAGATTTTTCTTAAATAATCTCTGTTTTAAAAAATTTCTCCTTCAAAAAGTTATGTACAATTTTTTACAAAAACAAATAGTGTTTGCGTTATTTCTGTTTGAAATTAATACTATTTAATAAAGAAACGTTTTTATAAAAAAATGGCTCCATTTTTTATTGAATTTTTCCAAGGTACAGAAAAGGAAGCTTAAAACCTGGGACACGTCTAATTTTCGTTGAACTCTCTAAATATTCGAAAATAGCATAAGTTAAAAATAATTCGAGAAACTACTAGATATTAAGCATTAGGAAAGTTGAGTTTTGGCTTCCGACTGGCGATGTAGGGGTAACGTGCGTATTCGTGCGTGGTTATTCGAAGAACCTTATTTCGAATCTCGGCGCGTAGAAAAAAATTGCTGGTTGAAAATACTTTTGCAGGATCTTGTAGAGTGTAATATTGCGTTGCCGTTGGAAGTAATGCAGCATCATGTGTGTTGTTGTAGCTTCTCTTAAAAAGTACTCTAATTTGTGTTGGTGAATTTGTAATTGGTTCTTTGTTTCCAATTTTTAAAATTACAATTGACTTCTCTCACGATCGGCTATTCAATTTATTTGAATGGTGAAAGATGCAATCGGACCTTGTCGCACTTGACTTTCTATAAATACGTCTGACCTTTTGATGTAAATGTTGTAGCTTCAATCTCTTGCAACCTATTTCTGGAGGAAGTTGTTACGCAAATGCTCAGTTATCTTCGTTTTCACTTTTTTATTGATACCGACCAATATTGATGGAATAGATAGGATATTGCGCCCTTGCCACTTCTCTTGCGCGATTGGGAAAAGGGGCACTGAAATCGCTCCGGAGTCGTGAGGTTGGAGCTGTAGACTCCAAGTGATGCACACTCGTGCATGCCACGTGCATCTCAAGAGTCTTATCTTCTGGGAGCATACGTCACATGATGTTCCTCTCAATGCATTTTTGCTTGCAGACCGAGAAAAATATGATTAGGAAAAGTTTCTCTAGGTAATACAATTCTATAGCGATTTTAATGGATTATTTTGTTACTTTACCCAAATATTGTAATAATGAATTGAAAATACCGTGATAGGCAAAAGTAGAAATAATGCACAACGTCTGTTTCAGGAACATACATTTATAACTTCATAATGACAAAACTAGTTTAAGTTCATAAAAATAAAACTTTCTTTAAGAAAGGGCCTGACGTATTTGGAGACTTAGAAATGAGCCTGAAATATGAAGAGATTCTAGCTTCTGACCTTATTCAGAAAGAGAACTGCGAAAGGATTTTGGTGGAATTATAAGACTACACATGTTAAAACAAAACACTAAGCAACGTTTTTATCTGTTTTAGGAATAATTTTGAGGATGTATTGTAAACCGGAACATTGACGGCTAATACTTTTAAGGTCTAAACTGCGCATGGCAAATCTACTTTTATATACATTTGTTCATTGGCCATAACATCATTGAACATAATAAATAAAGACATAATTTTTAATTTTAATATATTTTTCTTTGCAATCTGTTTCATCAGAACAGTAGGCAATTATGTTGCTAAAATTTACAATGACATGCGAAGAAACAGTGCACTCACAGGCAGACCATTGTGGACTTTTTAATGACAACCAATTTTAATTGCTTATAATTTATAATTATAAATACCGTACACTATAAGTATAGCATCATTAGCAACCACACAAAACAAAACCATATAAAATAAAATTAAGAAAAGCACACCCACAGCATAACTCAACTTTTCAACCAATGTACAATTCAAAAACTTAGAAGTGAAGCTGTTTGATGACAATTCTAACAAATTTTAAAATGAAATTTGTATTAAGAAAATGAATTACGTATAAACTAATAGGAATGCCACTTACGTCAATTCAAAATCACGAAGACAGGTGCGTCTGAAATATTTTTTCTTACTCTCCATTTCATTGACAGGTCCACGATTTTGATGAGATATCTTTCACTTCATGTATCTTAGACATGCTTACTGTGCACATATCCAGGTGAACTGCTATACACCATTATTTGTTCTTTTTTCACTTTATGACACGCTATGATATTCAGATGTTTTACTTTCTCGCCCTTGTGAAGGTACTTCGTAAGAAGAGAAAGTTCGTGTAATAGTGCGCCGGAAAACGGCAAATTTTATGCAGAAAATCTTATTACCGGGCCCTGATAACGAAAAAAGTGAGTAAATCATGTTGCTAAATACAGGAACAAAATTCCTCTAACACGTGGTGTAGCCAGAATCCATGTTTTGTGGGCCCTTAATACGGAAAAATCGATTGACGGGAAAATGCCTGTCCGTCTGTGGTCAATGCTAGCGACTAAATCGTTGATGCCCGACCAGAGCTGATTTTCTCCAAAATTGATATTCCCTGATCGATCTGAACGGACTCAAAACTTTGGGAGTTTCAACCGGGTATTTTGATTTTTGATGGCTCTTTACGTGAACCCTCAAAAACATTTTCAAAATTTCCTCAAAAATGGCTACAAATGTTTTAATTAAACTTTGTACTCAGCGTAAATGATGCTTAAGAGAATGGTGTAAGTCTCTTGTTCCTTGATATCTCATATTTTTCGAAAATTGCAAAAGTGCTATTTTTGGGTGTTTTCCTGCAACTACGATATTGAAGATAAATATTTTTTCATTAATGAAATCTGTTCTTTAGACAGATCTTAAATTGATGTCATGTTCAATTTTTCGAAAAAAAATAGTAATTTTTGTGTAATTTTGTGCGAAATTTAGGCAAATTTAATTCTTTTAAACTAAAACTCTAATTTTTTTAAATTTCTCATATGTATCAAGGGATGGTAGAAAATATAATGCTAGTCCAATTTTCGACAAACTTTCCGTTTTATCGAAAATTGCAAAAGTAAAAATTTCAAAACTACAAAATTGAAGTTTGAGGTTTTTGGCTTAAAGAGAGTCTGTGTAGATTTCTCTTAATTTGTATCTGAAATTTATGAAATTTCTAATTTTTTCTCAAAAACAGATCACAATTTTTAACACAGCTCACACATTTAACTTTTTTCAACGTATAGAAGATGGGACGCTTAAAATAATGGCTCTTTTTCGTAGAAATCTAAGAATTTTCGAAAATTGGAAATTTAGAAACAATGCGAGAAAGTGTTGTAGCACCACTAGTTTCTATGCTTTTAAATACAATAAAATTAAAGAAAAAATTCCAGCCATTTTTGAGAATTTAAAAAAATAAATTACATGAAGAAGAAATTGACGAAGAACTTGCATAAAAAACTTGAAAACTGCTTCTTCTTCTTCTTCTTCTTCTTCTTCTTCTTCTTCTTCTTCTTCTTCTTCTTCTTCTTCAAGAAATTGTAAATTATCTTATTTGAAAATTAATGTTTTAATTTTGTTAGAAAAAATCTCTATCATCAATATTATAATTTTGCAATGTTAATATTTCACCTCCCATATTAAGACCCCCAAAACATTTTTAACTTTCGGAAATATCTAACAATCGGGAATTTTAACGTAAATGAGTCCTGCGTCATTCGTTTAAGAGTTCTTTACGCTATTCATGAAGAATATTTCGAAAATGTAGCTACAGTATAGTATCCCCCAAAATCAAACCAACCTGCTAATAGGAAAAACGTTTCTAGAATCAAATGAATACTAACTAGTTCTTGCTGAAGCTGAAAAAGAAAAGAAAATTCAGTATTTATTTACCTGAAAGATTGAATCTTATAACAAGTTCGGTAATTACGGCATTTTTGTTTCTATTTTAAAGGTAAAGTAATTTTAGGTTTAGGATTATAATCCTACAAGTCCAATATTTTCCAAATATTTTTAGAGCTCGTGACTCTCTGGGGGTTCGTTAACAACCGGTTGGAAATCACTGTACTTGGACGAGGAAGGTTTCTAGAATTTTACTCAAAGACGTCGTTTAGAATTGAAGTTATTTTACATGACACCAATCTTCAACATAAGGCAATCGCTTTATTTCCTTTCGAAGGTATTGTGCTTCTTTTAAAACCTAGTTTGACCATCTATAACAGTCCGCTACACAATCCGTTAGTACTATCGAAGCCACAATATCATGAGTAATTGTTAGTAATACATTTTAGAATACTGTTCTTAGAACTGAATGTAGTCACGTTAAAACAGTCCTTAAAGGACCTCATGTCCTTTAAGAAAGCGGGAAGATGTTTAAAATAAAGAGATTTCCTGTTATTTATTGACATACGATTGCTAAAGGAACGGACAGCTCCGAGCCTGTTAAAAACACTGAGTCCTCTCAGGAAGATTTTAGGTTCTTTGTGAGTGGGCGCTTCATTACCGGAGGGATCGTCAGGAGCGAAAACTCTTTGAGAAGCCGTGATCCACATCATCCGTTACAGCTCCCAGCTTCTCATTTCTGCAGCAGAAGAGAGAAAAAGGTGATTTTCAAGTACAGAATTACTACCTCTCAGAAGATTTTTTGTTTGTCGAGAAAGCATCATACCCAACATGTAGAAAGGAAATCAATAGCACATATCAGAAAGGTTACCGAGCTCTTTACTGGTCCGGATACAAACTAAATTATTCTCAACTCTGTCTATGTCTCTGATATATTATGAGGATGTGGTAGAGAAAAGGTAGTATAAGGAAAATCGAAAATATCCATAAATTATTGGTACCATCGGAATTCGTATCCATATTTCGAAATGAAGTGAGCCGATGAGATCAGCCGATGATAGTAATTGCAGCTTTGTTGCAACGACCGTGAAATAATGATTATTTGGCGTTTGATATTCAACAAGATTTTCTTTCAACGACTTATTCGTGAATACACAAATAAGGAAGGAAATCTTAATACAAAGGCACTAGTAAAGATAATTGAAGGCAGTATAATATTGAGAGGCAAGTAAAAGAAAACAGAAGTAAGTATAATAGAGAGGCACTAGTAGAAGAGAGCGCATTATCGAGCATGTCACCTTGCCGTATCATTTCCTTGTGAGGACGAGTAGCCATAGGCCAGCAGAATCCGTTCACGCCTGGAACGGCCAGCACGCCGTTTGCATTATCAATCGGAGCAGATAAAAATCAAGAGGTATTCAATGTATACGGAATACGAGAGCAAATTATCAGCAAACGCACGTTTAAAATTACAATATACTTCATGATTTGAACGGTAACTTGTGCTATTAGGAATATTTTTTTAGTTTTAAAAATTAAAGAAACTAAAATCTGTTGCATTTATCTCGTGTATTTGAAGAAACTCTGTTTAACTGAGCAATGCCTCTTAATCTTTATAAATTTACAACATATTGAAAGTATTTCAATTCCTGTCGGAAAGACTAGCTAAAAGCATTTTCACATCTACTGAAATGGCCGAATGAAGCTGTGAACAAATTAAAAGAGACGAAGCAAATAATAAATATATATTTCTACAGATGTACAGCAGGGATGTTAAATTGCTCTCGCCAAACGCCCACGCTACTCGCCCGTCTGGGAAGCCCGGCGCTTCTATGAGCTGGGACAACTTGCCCTAACTCCGCTCTCATTTTCCCTCCAAATACACAAAGGTGTGTACATGCGCAAGCTGAAGCGGAGGAAAATATGTTTCTTAGATTTGGTCTATCAAACAACCGAGATTTGAAATAAGCTAATATTCTTTTCGACTTCTTACTATTTCGTGTTCATTCTCTTTTCAAATTCTGCCTTGGCCGATGTGGATGGCCGAGGTGGCTCCGTGTCCCGCTTTGAGTATGGTTGCTTGTCCATTAGATTTGAAATAAGCTAATATTCTTTTCGACTTCTTACTATTTCGTGTTCATTCTCTTTTCAAATTCTGCCTTGGCCGATGTGGATGGCCGAGGTGGCTCCGTGTCCCGCTTTGAGTATGGTTGTTTGTCCATTAGATTTGAAATAAGCTAATATTCTTTTCGACTTCTTACTATTTCGTGTTCATTCTCTTTTCAAATTCTGCCTTGGCCGATGTGGATGGCCGAGGTGGCTCCGTGTCCCGCTTTGAGTATGGTTGTTTGTCCATTGTCTCTCATGAATGCGTTGTTACAGAGGGCCTCGCGATCCGATGATCCCAGATCAGAAGAGTCAGCAAGTGTACTAGTGTCTAGTATATACTCCAATATGTGTCCTAACCGGACGTAAAGGCGTAAAAATTCTGCTTTGAATAAATATTATTACAGAGTGGCAGTAATATGTTTGAATGAGAAATGATTTCCTTGTTTTAATTTTGTGTTGTTTCATTAAATCATTCCCGTTTTTCTTGTACATAACAATAATGGGAACTAAATTGACAAGTTTCTATAAATTAACAATTCTCGTTTCCAGGCGGACAAGAATCTGTCTGTTTAACCACCTAACCTGATCGTAGAAAGTTGATGCATATATTTCAGACAGACAGTAAACAGATTACGGAATCAAGATACTTTCAATTCAAAATGTTTAATTTTACTCTCTTTTAACAATTTTAAAATTGATGCATTGTTGACGCGCCGGGGATTAATCCCTGTGTGGCTTCTTGAGACTAAGCAAGGGTCAACTTTTGCCACGATCCCTATGCGTGGGATGAAACCGTGCTAAAGAACAAAGAACTGACACCGGTATCGAGTGGCTAAAGCACGTTTACCGCCGGCGGGGAAGTAAGGATTCGACATCGAGGCCGAGGTTTTCGAAACATGTTACGTTACACTGCAACGCACGTTACTGTTATATACTGGGAAAGCTGGCTCAGTGCTTCAACTGATATCACTGCAGTGCCTCTGACCAGGAGGTTCCGAGGTTCGAGAAGTTCGTCGGTGGCAAGATTGTCAACACTAGCTGGGTAGCTAGGTTGAGATAAGTCGCTGTCTCGAGAATTCTAGCGGCCGGATGCACTGATCGATAACGTTTTTCCGTGCTTTTATCAATACCAGGCGAATGTCGGAGCCTCTTTCTTGTTCTATCTTTACCCCTTACTTACACACATGTACATGCACTGCACTATAACACAAGCCGGAAGATGATCGAGAGCTTAGAGCTTGTTCCGGCAGGGGCGGGTCCCACTGGAGAGAGATACCTGGTAAGGAAAAACCAGTTAGCCGACATTAGATCGGCGCCAGTCTCACCATACAGTGGTAGAAATTACAGCCACCTCTTCAGGAATACATGCACTACACTTCCGAGACCCTCGATTTTAGCAGTTGACGCTCCCAGAATCACTAATTAATAAATCAATCAACTATTGTGCATAACTCAGAAACGGTGCGTCCTGGTTCCTAATATACGGTTTTGTGCCGCGATCTACAAAAGGCATTTTTGGACGTTCTTTTACATATTTTCAACTTCACTCACAGTAGCACGGCTTACCTTAAAATTTCAAGCATGATGCTATTTTCACTTTCAAAAAGGTGATAAAAAATGCGATCTTTGGCGATTGTATTGTTTTGTTGTTGAAAAAATTGAGAGCTTTTCACCCCGCCTTTCTTGGACGTTTGCCTTATCTGAGTCCTCATTTTGTAGCACAGTCCTTCAGAATGTGCTGAATCTCTTAATCTAGGTAAAATTAAATTGAGTATTTGATATTTCGCATGGTTTAATCGCAATGCATCCCGGTATTTCTGTTTATTCAGGATCTGTTTGTTCCAGTGTAAAGCTATTTTCTTTTTTATTGTCCGATTTAAATATAGTGGCTTCTGACAGATCATCATCATCATCATCATCATCATCAGATCATTATGTGTGACGTGGTTTTTCAATCGAGATCTCGGATACCTAAAAATGAAGTATTAACAAAGCTTCCGATTGAATAAGAGCGTCCAGCTGATTATCTGTTACAAGTCACTATATTTAAATCCGACAATACAATAATGATGTACAAAGTGAAGTATACTAACGTTCGCACGGGTCCAAGTAGTTACACATTAATCGCACCGGTAGTTACAAATAGTTGCTCCTAATGGCTTGCGCCGGTAGCTAAACTTCTTAACCAAGCTCTTGAAGTCACAGACTTTAATCAGCTTAAAGCGACTCGGATCCCTGGATGGGTGACCGCCTGGAAATTCCGGATACTATGTGCAATTCGGTCTACCTATGGGGAACTGACAACCCCCACCGTATCTGTTCAGAGATAACTCACAAAGAAATGTGTTTTGGGATGTTAAAAGCACCTAAAACGCCTATATCGCTCATGAAGATATTGCGCGTGTTCGAGGCTGAAAGTGTTCTTACAATTTATTTAGCAGATTGAGGTAGGATTTTAGCAATATTATCCCAATGACGTGAGTTTAAGTACATTCGTGGAAATTGGAGGCAGGTCAATATGATTTCAAAAGAGGGGGATTTGGTTGAGAGAATCTAAAAAATCTATGGTCAAGGTGGGAATGACATTGTTTATCGCATTTTGGGTGGTAGTTTTTCTATGGGCGGAGGAAGTCGGTTTAACAGAAATTGAAAAAAGTAAATCAAAATTCATTCATTTCAAAGAGGAGTTTGGTTTTATCTTCGTTGATAATGTTCAAACTCTAGAGGTAAATAGCGATGTTCTGAGGTAATGTCTTTCGAGTGAGATGGAGGTAACTAGATTTTGTGAGATTCCAAAATGAATTCAATCGAGTGATTGATTAGGTTGGAATCGTAATTGCGCAATATGTGGAGAGTGGACCTGAAGTTCACATATATACAAGATACAAGAAATACATGAATAAATCATTACGCGAAATAAAGTAGACGGCAGTTAAACAAGACAGATTCTTGCACCGCGAGCACTGATGACTGTGTCACATCTAACATTTTTTCTGATCAACAGGATCTTACTGGGATGAACGAGATCCCTGACCTGGACTACGTCTTGAAGCAGGATCCGAAGGAATGCGCGCGCATGGTGGTCTGCGAACTGGCGACCAAGTCCCGAGGCAAACTTATGGAAGACGAGCGCGCCATTCTGGACTTCCTGAGGTAAGGAAGGAGTGTAGGTTCTGAAGGCAGAGTACTTGGTCAGTCAAGCAGGGTTGTTAGCTAGTCTAATGTTTGGAATTCTTTGAAATAGTTAATATTAAATAAATACGTCAAAAGAAAATTCATAAGGGTTTGGGGAGCAGTATTCCTACAATTACCGCCAAGAAAGATGTTAGCTCTCAGAATGGCTGGGGATCCCTGGAAAACCGCGATCAAAATGGGGTACTGCACGCAGAAGAAAAAACATGATTAATATTTATTTCATGTTTAAATTTCTTTTAGATTGCACACGTTTATGTGAAATAATAACAATCATTTTAGAACAAAATCGTTAAAATTAAGCAGTAAATGAAGAATCAATATGAAACTATCATTTGAAGTTAGTATTTCAAAACATACTACACATTTTTTACTACACACTACTAATTTGGAAACAATATTACTTGTCTTTTAGCAGATGTATGTAAATATATTCCCAAACACACTGCTAATTTTTTTTGTTTTCCAATTTTTAATTTTTAGTGAAATCTAGAATTGTCAACTTTCTATGACTTTTCACATTGTTTCATTTTAATAATCAAATCATTATTAATTTATACTGTAAGGCTTGATCTGTTGGCTTTTGTCGTAGACCAAATAAAAGACGTGGCAGTGATGGTTTGTAGCGCAATGACGGCTAATGAAAGACGCAAGTCTTCCCTTACGCAATGAGAATGGAGAAACTGTGCTTCACTCCGACTTCAACCACCAATCTTTGGCTCCATACCGCCTCAATCGACTGTGCCTCCTGGGCCAACCGCTGATTCAGTCATGTGACTGTTCGGCTTGTGTGATCAATATATTGTGGGGAGTGTGTTCTCGTGTCACGTTGAATGGTTTTGATCAGTTGCCGTTTCAATAATTCATTGACCTCTGCTTAGTGTGTTGTTGAATTACACGTGTGCAACTTTATCCTATTAGATTTTGAATGTACAGAGTTCTGAGAATCTCGGAGGGATGCATTACATAGCGATTTACGCACTAATGCTCTTATGTAACCCGTAACAGAATAAGCTGTACGTAAGTAACTAGTATATAATTTGATGCACGTGTGGTAATTAAAAGATGATATTACTGTCAAATTGAAGATGTGCAGAGATCTTTCAAAATCGTGATGACATCCAACCGCTGTTGTTAGCTTTCATCAGGTTCGCTGTGCTGGAAGCCTGAAAACTCTAATAAATACATCTGTTGGATTACCCTATTCCCGTCTAAGCATCTCATCAAAGTATCATCTTCCTATCGCACCATTCTCTGTAAATGAAATTCCGCTCTTACAGATCAATAGTCGTAACTGTTGCTCGCTAAATTTTAATTTAAATGAATAGTTTTCTCAAAGTTCTGTCAGCGAATGAGGATGCAAATGAACGTAACTTCAATAACACATCCAATTATTTTGCCGAATGTAGACAAGATTTTAGATTAATGATCTACTTCAAAAAAGGATTTAACGTTTTCTCTTGTTGATTGCTTATTCCTCAAATGTAGGCAGGTTAGTTGCGTGTGTACTGATGTCAATGACAATTCTTATTTCTAACCTCTTCATCACTGTTTCAATACCTGTTACGAGGTCTCTTAATTTAATTACTGAATATGTATCTCCATACTTCTCAACGTTCTCTTGCGAATGAACGTCATTTCGAAACCGTGAAATGCCAAGAGCTCCCTTCTTCTAATGTTTAATGGTACACTGAAAAATTTCCTTTGATTCATTTCACTGATTGGACGCTTTCGCTCTGTCAATGCTGTTATTTGCTACATACATTGCATAGCTCAGGCGTGAACTTGCTCTTTCACTTCTGGCACACTTACTAGAGCATTTCTCCTTCCTTTTATTTCCTGGTAAAAATCAATTCGTCTCTACATGGAGGAATCAGTGCCCTCGGGTGGGCTGTGTTAAAACTTTCGCTATTAACAATATTCTCATTCCCTTCTACGTATTATTGTACTACGAAATTCACAGCCGAAACTGTTTTAGAGGGAGGTTTTGGGCTAGTTATGCTTTTTGAATCGTAAGAGGTCACACTTTTTCCCCCGATTTATTTCAAATAGTTGTAAAGTGTCGTGTGCAAAGTAGGCACTTACGATAATTTCCTTTTTCTTAAACAGCTTAAATATTTGTCGAATTTGGTATTTTGGGTCGATTGTCTGACTTTGCCGGCTAAGAGTCCTCCACGTGGTAGCCTTGTTTAATTTCCACGTTTCGGGGGTAAGTGGGCATCAGGCAAACGTTACGTATAAACTTCACCGTAACTAGCAAATTCCTCCTTCCTGAGCTTTTCTTCGTCACACAGCTACAGAAACTGAGAGTATTTTAAAGGAAAGCTACAACTCCATTTGTGCCTCGGCCGAGAATCAAACCTGGAATAACACAACGGGAAGCTTATTCGCTCTTAAATATTTTAAAAGCTTAAATGTTTTAAACGTCATTTATTTACAATCATGAATTACGCGTAAAATTTATAATGATGTAATAAATATAATTAATAATTAATACCGTACGTAGAATGAAGTCCGTAATTAATTTTTGCTAGGTGTAATGAATAACCAGATTGGTTCTCAAAATAAATATTCTGTCCATGGTGCACACTGAATATTCTGCAGGAATGTCTTAAAACTCTTTAATGATAAACACAACCGTTTTCGAAACGTTGTGACATGTAATAAACATACATACTAATGGTGTAATAGTTTTTATTTATTCCGAACCTGATTGTCCCAAATAAGTGGAAACTTACATAATGAAAATACCAATATTGGACAATCACAACAATAAAGAACGATATATTTTTATTAAAAGAAAATAATTCTGTTTATATTACGGATATAATTTTGTAAATTAAAATGGCATTTGGAGAGAGATATGATTTGCTTTGTTATGTTACAATGTGTCGTTATTTCGGCAGAGTTGATTTTTTTGGTTTTACTCTCTCATAATTTTCAAAGTGGAAAAATATTTGGATACACAGTTTTAGGACGATTAAGCAATATTAAACCGTGCAACTGGGCTCATGAAAATTGTTTAGGGCACTTTTTGGATCCTTTTCTTCCCTTCATAGAAACAAAGGCTGTACAGGTGTTCGTTTTGATATGTATTTAAAGAGCTTGCCTCCTATAATAGTTAAAATGTCCACTCAATAATAGCGTTTACTAAAAAGGCTCTTTCTAAGTAAAGGTTGCACGGCGCGGCGTTGATGCTCAAATTGACGGTAGTCATCTACAGTCTACCAACACCGTACCTTTATATTGTGCATTTTCTGACCAAAACTTCACAATTGTAGACCACGGCAACTTTCAATACACACAAAAATGAAATCCTACAGTCGTTGATTCTATGAAACGTTTTTCAAAAAAGTCTAAAATCCTCAAAACTCGATGGTATGGTTCATATAGTTCATTAATACCTAGAACTTTTACATATATTTGTTTTCGCACTTTAAATAATGAGAGAGGGAGAACGTACTACTTCCAACTTCGTCAAAATATCGATGTCATTATTACATATAGTTTAGTATGGTATATGAAGTTTGGAATGTTTTTTAAACGGTCCCTTTCATTAATAAATAGGGTAAATTAAAGCAAAAAAAATCATCAACGTGCACAGTATTAACTTATTTAATATTCGAAATAAAATTATGAAAGTACATTAATACACTTCCATATGCATATTGGAATTTCACACATTTCCTCGTTAATACTCCATCTGCTCTTCGCAAAAGTGGAAGTCCTCTTCTGGGGGATCCCCGAGTCGGCATTCACTCGACCACGTGTTCCCAAGCGGGGGTTCCCAACCGGCCTTCCGATCACTCCTCGCTTTCTCCAGCGGGCGTGCGATGTTTCTGCAGAAAGGCAAGTGGATGCCGACAGGAGCAACGCGACTGCATTGCGGCGGGATCAGCAGCCTCGCGCGCGACAAGCAAACCGGAAACGCAGCGGAAATGTTGCGACGGCCCACTTCTCGAGAGAATGTAACTTTCATGTCCGTTTTGGAAGTAAATTCTCGGAAGTTGTGTCCGTGGTTGGTTTTTATTTCCTCGAGTGCTGTACATAGAAAGTGTTTGTTTTGGAGGAACTAGTAAAACTTGTGTCGTCCTTGATATTCATATACTTTTGTTTCCGCTATTTTGGAATTATTAAGGAATAGAAGGCGTTTTGTTTCATTTCGGGAAAGACGGTATTATTGCAAAAGCTGCAGTTAAACTTTCCTAAAGATGGTGTTCAGATCCTCGAAAGAAAAAAAAACCTTCCTAATTATTTTTTATACACATACTTGAGATTCTTTTGTTATGCTATTTCTGTACGTTAATCTCTTACCGACTTCATTTCGTTCCTCGAGACATTCCTTTATGACTATTTACAATATTGTACGCCAGAAAATTTTGATTTTTAATCATAACACGTAAGTACAAATATTTGTGAAAAAAACCTGTAATTAGTACAATTACGCATGCTTATTTTCCCAATATAATAAATTTTTCATGGTCTAAAGTCTATCTGAAACGAGTGATACACCACATATATGATTATATGAGAGATAAATATCTCGTAAATTACAGTAACTTTAAATAAATATTTTGAAGTTATGTATGGGAATAACATTTCAAATTCTCTTCATGATCCCAGTTTTTTCAACATGAGTGAATGGGGGTATTACCCCGCTATTTGTATACAGACCTCTCGTTGATACGAACTTGCTGAACCTGTTTCTAAACGGCTTTGTCATCATGTTATTTCATTTAACGACCTGGTTGGGGAGTACCCGCTTTCTTTGTGCATTGAATGCAATCTACTACGACGTCTTTGATTCACTTAATCTATGAAAGATCCTTTCCATCTTAAATAGAACAGCCACTTTCTGCTGTACAAGAGGTTGTAGGGTCCCTTAATTGGAGCTTGTCGCCGGAAGTCGCTTTGCGGAACGTTAACTTAACTTTCATCACCTCGTGTTTGAATAGCTAAAAAACGTTCTCGCTTAGGACATTGGCCTCCTACATTGCAACGTTCTTTTTGGATTGTTTTATGGATTCCTTTTTTTCTTCAATTCAAGGTCCAGGGGTTATTTACTGTGTTGTGATCAGCTAGTGTGGACGTGTTGGTGAAAATGGGCAATGGAATCTCGTTAAAATTTCTGTTGACTTAAAAAAGTACAATCATTGATCCAGAAGAATATACCCTTGCGATAACGTATCCTATGCGTTACATGCATTACATGCTTGTGCATATTTCATAATTCATATGATTTCAGGATGATTGTGAGTTCGTAGAAATTTACTTTGTGTTTCAAAAATTGAAGTTATTAATAATATTAAAGGATCCTTTAAAAGTAACAAAATATCCCCAAATAGTCTTATTGTGTTCTTCATTATGAACTTATGTTCTAAAACCTAGATACTCAAGTGTCAATTACACGTACAACTCTTAAATTTGGCAAATTACGTAACTAATTATGCTGCTACAGCTGTCAGCGTCATTTGAGATGAGATTCAGTGAATAAAAATAATTTGGAGTACTAGTTAATTTAAAGCTCCTGGCTTAAAATTATACAACTCTTTTTGTTCGTAAAACTTCAATGAACTGCTGGCATAACACCACCATGCGTGCATTGAAGTATTTGTAGTCATAAAATTTCATATTAGTATAGAATCTATGCTTGTAATAATCAACGGGAAACATACTGATACGAATACGCTATTGAAGACAGTAACATCATCATCTCAATAATATATTCTTGTCTACCATTAATCGTAACAAATTCAACATAATTCTCAATCGAAATTCATATTATTGTAGCAGTTTACATGGCAATTAAATGAACTGCTCTTTAAATTCACTTTAAACACCTATTGATTTAACCAGGCTGTCGACATATATAGCAACCGATACCCTGTATCAGTAGAACGAACAAACAGATATTATTTTATTCAACTAATCTGTCGCATCTCAAATATTTGAAAACGCATAACATCTCTTAATATTTATGTACATTTAAACTCAATTGCAATTATCGGAATAAATTTAATATTTATTCTAGCACAATATGAATTAGTGATTTTTATAAACGATCCATTTTACATATAACATATTGATAATTGTTTCCGAAAGAAAAAATGAAATTTTTGGTTTTCTTCTTAGTGTTTGCTTTTTGACTTTCTGATGGATACCAGTCCTCTAGTGCACTCCCTTCCCCTGATACAACCCTCCAAGACTACAGATGATTTTTTATTTTAAGCAAAAGGAGAGCTCAACAAAACGTGCGCGTAGTGAAGCTACGTTTATGAGAGGGAAATCATGCAAAGCTTTATTGCCCACACGATTTTCACGCGCGAATCACGCTCGTGGACGCGTGCCTTGTGAAAACCGGAAGGGAGTTACGAGGTGGCCTGGTCTAGTGTTTCCATACAGCCTCCGCACGCCTCCCTTCCGCACCGACCTCTCGCGAAACCGGCCTGGGAACGGGAGATTCCCGTGTGGAAGCTAGAGTTGCCAACTTTAGAAAGACTCGTACACAAATGTTTGTATCAACGAGGAGGTTTTGCACAAAAGAAGTCTTAGCGAAAGAAATCAAATTTAAAACTTAAATTAATATTTAGTATGTGAAGAACAAATTATGTATTCACGACTATTGTTTTAATTAAGCTTAACTATTCATTATGCCATTGTTAAAATAAATATTTTGTTCCTTTTGATTCTCAGTAAGCCTCATTGTTTAGAAACAGTATGTGGCAGAAAATATTTAACTGTGCACTTAAACTTGTACATCAATTTTAGTGGTTTAATATCATCTTGGAATGTGTTTTGAAGTAACATTCATGTATTATATGTGGATTTCTAGTAGTTAACTGATTCTCACACCTTATGAATATGGTTCCCATGACGTGAGTTGTAATTAAATATATTTGCGTTGAATGAAAGTATGTTCCTACCCTTAAGTAGGTCCAGTTTGACGAATACTATATATTCGTAAAAAATGCAAGTAAATCGTAAGAGTTTAAGCTCAGTTGAGAGACTTGCAGGAATCAAGTGGATGGTATTTACAATTTTTTTGCAATTTAACAGACGGAGTAGTAAAGGGGAGGCTTCCCCACAATATAATGCCATATCGCAAGATTATTGCATATATTCGTTCAAGAAATACGAGCTCGCTATTCTGGGCCAGGAGGTTGCCTTTTTGAAATTGTGAGATATGGTAGGAGTAATTAACGTACACTACAAAAACAAATGCCTTGTTTCAAGTCATTTTGGTAGAATATACACAAAAGTCACCATAGATGTTTAAACATGTCAAGAGATACTTACGGAAATACTTTTTTCTATTATACAACTTGTTTACTGTGAGGGAGGTTCATGATGTATACTGTATACACTTGTCGAGTAGAAGGTTTTTGTTACGAAATTGAAGGAAGGAGGAGCGATCAAAAAATTACAAATTATGAGTACGTATTCGTTCAACATCAACTAACTCCATTGTTTAATACAAACAATGCTATGACTGAACAAAGGATTCTCACCGTTTCTTAAGTGTTGACAATTGTAAAAATAAAAGTAATTTATAATTTCTGTTATTAAAATAACCCTGGACAAAATCAAGAACTACACTTCTGATCAAATATTATTCGTGGGTTATTCATTAATTATGGCGCCAAATAAAATAGTAATAGTAATTTCCGTCAGAGATCAAAGATATTAAGAATGCTGGAAAGAGCTGGAAGAAGCGTATGGAGATGCAGCAATAAAAAAATACACGTACATCTCTGGCATAAACGTTTTAGTGGCGGTAGCGATAGCCTGAAAGGCGACCTGAGGATCGGACGACCGACAACTGCGACAAATGAAGCAAACATTGAGCAAGTACGCGTTGTTGGGTTGAGGGACCGAAAAAAGAGTATTGAGGAGATAACGGCAGAGGTCGAAATTTCAGGCGAAAGGGTTCACACGATTCTTCACAACCAATTGAACATGCATTACGTATCATAAAAGTTGGTTCCAAAAATAGTGACTCCAGAAAACAAAGAAACAAGAGTGATTATTGCTGAAGCTCAAATTAGTATTGCGGATCAAAATAATAATTTTTCGAACAACGTAATTGCTGAAGATGAAACTTGGTGCTATTTGTACGACCCACTGCCTAAACGACAGGCATGCAAGTGGAAATCCAAAACAACATCAAAACATATTTCGTAAGGACACTAGCAGAGACAAAGTTATGCTGGAAGTTTTCTTTGACGCACAGGTTTATTCCAAAAGGTCGTACTGTAACAAGAGAACTGTATGAGGAAATTCTTTGTCTCAAGGACGCAATAAGAAGAAAACGTACGGAAAAGTGGACTGAAAACTGTTTTTTTGCACGGTAACGCACCTATTACATCGATCATCCATAGTAGTACAAAATTACTTTGCTAGGCACAACGTTACCGCATTGGAGTACCCTCCATACTCTCCAGATCTGTCACCACCTCCATACCTCCCATACTCTCCAGATCTGTCTCTTTCCACGGCTTAAATCTCTTCCGAAGGGGTGAGGATTCGTGAACGCCGATGAAGTTACATCAAATGCGACGAGAACACAACGAGTAGTATCGCAAAATGGCTTCCAGGAAATCTTCCAGTCATTCAACACGCTCTGCCAGAAGTTTGTCACTGCGGAAGCGAACTATTTTGAAGGAAATGTTGTGTAAATTGCGATCTGGTATCTTGTTTCGGAGTTATTAACAATTCCCTGGAATTTTGAAGCTAGTATGTATAATATCTGTCTCGTAACAAGCATATAATGCGATGCCTGGAGTTAGTCTTCGTAATTCTATTTCTCAGATGTTACGATATTATCCACTCTATGTTTACTTTGACGCACAACGTATGTACAAATTTTTGCGTCAACATTCTTATAAATTTAACTTTGTGTTAACTTTTTAAGTGTTAACCTTGGCCTCATGGCTCTAAACCATGAGAGGTCGAGAGGATGCAAATGTAAATAGAAGCGAATATAAATATAAACATATATAAATACAAATTTTGCCCACATATATTTTGGAAGTTATATTTTAATAATAACCAAGCAACAACGATATCAGGTTGATTTGTTTGGTCATTTAGAAGAATTCTATACATAACTTCAAAGCTAAAAAATATTATCGTGCAATTATTTTGTTTTGCACGTTTAACTGATCTTACGACACGCAGATTTTTAATAACGCACCATCACATCGATCAGTATTGAAAAAAAGTACCTTGCCAGGTTTATCCCGGAGCCCGGAGCCGGAACCCGGAGAATAACGTTAAGAACGGAAAAGGTGGCAATGCTAGTTGGAACGGAGGTAGCAGCGCAGGTGGTGATGGCAGGAGCAATGCCTTGCGAGTTGTAATGATTGGAAATCGATCCCCGGTTCGAGCAATTTGGCGTAATTTTTACACGAAACTTTCATTTCTCCGTGCGCAAATACCGGTCCAGAATCTTTCGAGACAAACAACTTCATTTCACCTGTACCTGCTTCTCGACATACATTAACGCACTCGATTTTGCCGGTGAGTTTCCCTTTCCGAAGTTACGAATAGTGAGTAGCTGTCAAAACTTCGTATCTGAAGTCTTCATTGTTTTCTGCATCTGAAGACGAGAGTGAATTTTCTTTCTTTGGTGCACAGGAAACAATTGTGGTATAAGAAAATTGTTTCTAGAGTTCCTTGGTTCACTTTTTTTATTTTCCAATATCATTACTATCTTTTGTTGCACAAGTAAAGTTAAACAATTTTTGTCTGTTTGATTACATGTCTCAAGAATGGTGACGGCTTTGTAAATCAGACTTCAACACTAAAAGAAATAAATCACAAAAATAAATCAACAAATAAATAAGGAAAGATACTGCAGAAACGAAATTTAACGTCTGCAAGTTTTTTTGAGATGATTTTTGAGGTGACGAATTTGAAAGGGATATTTTAATTTTTGGGGGTACTTAACATGAAGCCTCGCGACAGTTCTAAAAGTTTCTGAAAAATAGCTCCAAATTATTCCCTTATAAAACAACGTACCATAAAATTATTTAAGCATGAACTCTCTAAATTTTCAAAAACTTCAAAATTTAAACTTTTTTGGTGGTTTTTCAACAACTACAATATTGAAGAGAGAGATTTGTCTTAATGAAATCAGATCTTCAAAATTAGGTCTTTAAATAATATCATGTAACTTTTTTAGAAAATATGCGTTGCACCTGTTCAACTTTTTTTAAAGCATCAGGAGAGTTAGTAGGGAAAGTTGTCGATTGAGGCATTTGGGTTACAAGATATGATTTTAGCCCGACAAGCCTTGGTACATGAGTTTGCATTCCACCGCAGGCAATAACTTTGCAGGTTGGGAAAATTTTCCCGATTCAAGGGTTATTATAATAAATCCTTACTAATAATGCGAGACTCTATGTGATGTTGAAGTGCTCTAGTTTCATTTACTAAAACGTATGTATTTATTATTACCAAGATTTAAGTAAGAGCAAAATTTAAACAAAATATGTCTGCCTTCTTACTCTCACTGAACAACTGTAACAATCACAGTCTCGTACATGCACCTTAGAGTCAGGGCAACTGTCGATATTCACAACCACTGACCAATGTGAAATAAACATTATGTATGGCTGAAACTATAAATAAAATTAAAGAATAATAGTTTAAAAATAAAGCTTTGAATAAGACTCGGAGGTTAACTGATTTTTTTTCATCAGCGAAAATTACGTAAATCGGGAATAGAGATCTTCTTAAACTCCTTGTTATAAACTAGACTACTATGGAAGAAATTGGGGGCCTGCGAATGCTTGCGCCAAGGCAGAGATTTCGAGTTGACCAGGCGAGTAACGAATTGAAAAATACATGGAATGTTATTGTTAGGTTTTTTAAGAAAATTTCGATTCTAAATTATAAGAGACATTTTTTAAGAAAACATTAATTTTTTCACGCAATTATTCAGCAAAGAAATCAGGAACACATTTTTCTGGAATTTTATGCTTATACAATTTTTAAAGAAATTTCAAGCATTATAAAGAGAAATTGGTGGTTGATTTGAAAACGCGCACCAATTTTGAGTTGCAACCCTTTCCAAGTATATTTTTCTTGGGAATTATAAAAGTATATCCATATTGTTAGATAAATATTATTACTCTCTTAAAAAAATATTTCTTCTCGTTCGACATTTCTGACTCTCAAGGGTTTTGAAACAATAATTTTACATTTTAATGGTTTAGAAATGTTCATCCATAGGGAAAGAGTATTTATTCCTTCTCGATTACTCAGAATTAAAGATTATTATCATTGGCGTACGCAAGAGAAGTGGGCTACACTCCCACCAGAAGCCAATGATACACATTAAAATATAGCTTTTACTAATGGTCTCTTCTTACGAAAGTTATTTGCAATACCAATTGTTTGCGTTAAAAATTCCTCATAAATATAAATCAACCAATAAAAATACATTTTATATTCAGAGTAAAAGAACCGGTTGGATTCTAACCCAGTGCCCCCCCCCCCCCCGAGGAAAATTTTGGATGCATATCTGATAATGACTTATTAATATGTGCATTTAGAATAATTAAACTCATTAAAAACAGAATCACGAAAACGAAAGAAAGTAAAAGGGAAACAAAATATTTGTTGACTGGAGAGCGCGCAGAAGTATATCACGCACAGCACGTAAGGGCCATCCATCCCGCGCGCCAGAATATGCGTCCCTTAAACAACACTTCTCCAGTACTCTTTATTAAAATCTGTCCTGCCCTCCGTTTCAGTGTGGCAGCCGGCGACGCCAGGGCTGGTCATGATGCCGGCGGCCGAGCGGCGTTCCAGCAAGCGGCGGCGCTGGGGCGACGTTGGAGGGACAGCTGGCGCTGCGCGGACGAATACAGCAAGTGCCCCTACACGGCGTGGCAGGTGCTCAAACTACTCCGCACTTCCTGAGACCGGCCCGGTCGCCGGTCGGCCGCCGCCGCTGCCGCCTTCGCCGCGCAACGCCGCCCTACGCCGCCTTCGCTGTCGCCGCCGCCGCCACCACCACCGATTCCGCGCCTCTCCAGCGCCTTCCGCCTGCCAGTCGTCGAGCTGGCCTCCGTACGTTGACGCGTGCTTTCCCATGACAGTGCTTCGCTTGGAGAGCAGAGATGGAACTACTTTTCCTGTCTGGTGACGCCGGCGCGGGACTGGTGCATGTGACTAGGTGTACCTGGGCAATAACCTTCGCGCTTGGGTTGTTGACTAGGTATTCCCTCTTTTGGATTATGTACTAATTTTAAAACGTAATACTCATGATCTTGCTCTTATCCCTTACCCTGCCCTGCGAGAAGGAACCGACTCTCTTTCGCGAGATTATGGAGAACATCTACACGTATCCGACAGCGAAATGGCGTCGTACTCATCGTAATACTCTTACAGCGCGGTTGGCTCTCTGATACGCCGGTCGAACGTGGTAATCAATTTTCAACCTCCGGCTTACAAGATTCAAACATCCTGACTAACGCATAATTTCCAATGCATTCTGTACAAAGATATGTTTTACCTATAAGTTTGTTTGGAAAAGAAAACCCAGAAAACGAATTCAAATAATTTATAGAAGAAAATGACTTTCAACCGAGAAGGCTTATTGAACTATTGCTTCTAAAACACTTTTCAATTTTTGTTCAAGCCACAAAAATTCTAAAACATCTGCTTACGTTTCTTTCTATATAGTACATACTATTGTTTTATTGCAGAAATTGTAAACCATTTTTGTTGTCACTATAGCAAACCACCCAACAGCACGAAATTAAAATTCGCTTTTGTCTAAAAGCTCAAGTACACGTGTTTGAACCGTGCATTCCTCATTTCCCGCGTATTTCCGTCAGTCGTTATTTGCTTTCGTTCACCGATCCGGAGGGGGGATTTCGGAGCCTATTTGTGAACGGGGGCAGGATAAGGAATAGGATCCCAAGAACTATATGTACAAAACACACGAATATTGTATGTTTCCTATTATTCATAACTGTTTTTGTTTTATTGCCTATTAAGTCGTTATTACTACCGATGAGTGTGAATAGCTCGGGGTGAAATGGGCTCACATATTTTCTCTGTCAAATTGCAAATACATGTGAACATTCCCTTACGTATTCTGTTCTTCAGTACACTGTTTGTACCACTTGGACTGTCTTTTTCCTTATTTTGGAGAGCGCTGACCCATTTTGAGAGGAAATTAAATGCCTCCTGGACTGAATAATTTGTGTGAATATTGAAGTGTTAGCGGCAACAGTGCTTCTCATGTTGTTATCTCGAAATATATGTTTATAATCACCCTTAACCATCTTTATTCACGGTCAATACCAATATTTTATCCAAGATACTGTAAATTTAGTATGCATTGGAAACTAATAGAATTAAAATTAATGTATTCCTTTTCCAGTGATGTTGAATACATATTTACTTACTTTACACTTTATATATGTTTGATTAATAGTGCTAATAGTTTTTAATGTATTTCAGATAAAAACAAAATTATAGTTGCATACTTGTTAACATGGACTCGTCATGTAAATGATGATTGCACTTAATGACTGCGACTGCGTTGGTTATAGATATTGCTCCATATTTTTATTAAATAATTTTGTTTTCAAGCTGATCCTGGTTAAACAAAAAATATATTTAGGCTTATTGTCATAGTGAACTAGGAAATAATGCATTTCAGACATTCGCTGTTATTTTTATTATAACTGAGTTAACACATGAATCTTTAATTTATCATTCAGCATTTGCGTGAAGTTATCCAAAAAGTCAGTCGCGAATATAAAAATTTATCATAGTGTTCCAGTCAAGTACTGCTTAAGACAGTAAAAAAAATCCGTCGTAGAAAGTATTATTTACTGCGTTGTGAACACGACACTGCTTTTCGTATATTTCAGTGTCTATAAATATGACACAATCGCGCTTTAAAAATCAGAGGAACTAGTACTTAACTTTCGAATGTTCGTGTTTCCTCCCCTGTCGAGTACATAGCGATCGAAGTCATGACTCACGTTCTACAAGGTTGCCCGACACGGCAGAATTACCTTAGAAAGAAAATGAAAAAGTGTGTTTTTGATTCAATGTATGAGGCATATATTGAAAATAGATTTTGTCCTTATGAATGATACAAACGTTATAACGAAAACAATTGTTCTGAATCTAATTGACATAAGAAGTAAAACGATGTAACAGAAGAATAAATAAGCAAATAAAATAAATAAACTGTAAATATCTACAATGTTTTCATTAAACCTATTCTAAATGGCTATGCCTAGAAATACCCATGTCCACTTCTTGCTTTCATTGGTGAAAGATGCCATGGACACTACACCAGGAAAACTTGCCTCAGTACTCGAAATGATATTTTTGTAACTTTTTTTGTTGTGCAGTATGTAATGTGTTTTTGCAAAATTCTCTCGTATATGTAAACATTTAAAGCTGAAATTAAAATAAATCAATTCATTCTGTTGAATGCCAGAAGGTTACTAATGTGATACAATTTCGGAATCGTCCAATTGCATCCGAACTACTACTTGATATGTGTCCGTGGAAAATGCTTCAAGAATAACTGAAAACAGTATTGTATGAAACGCTGTCAGTATTGTTCCTCTGACTGCTTACTCACCTATATAATTAGAGGCTTCACGGATATGACTTAGAATTGATAATACTTCGTTGTAAGTTAATAAGATGATTTCTTAAGGGAAATGTAATTATTCTCCGATTTCAACATAGTGGTACTTCAAGGTCACGAGTTAAACGAAGAGGGAGACACTATCATCAAATGGGAAGCTTCATTACGACTTATATCTTGTGTATTAGAGCTCCCGATTGAATACCAATTTTCCTGTATCCTTTAGCTTTCGGCCTTGAAGTGCTGGTACTGGTGCTTTCAAGCGGAGTGTAGTGACGTTGCATTTTAACAAACACAATTGAGATAAAAAATTGTAAAATATTCAATAATTTTAAAAACTTATACTTCATGGAACGTAAACCTTTGTCATAGATTAGTTCTTTTAGGATGTCATGATACCAATGCTTGGTCAGGATACTAATGTGCTTGTAAACGAATTTATTGAGATACATTTTGTTTCACGATTACACATTAAATTAAGAAAAATATGCATTTAGTTTGCAACTCTTTTTGTCTTGGTATGGTACTATCTGTTTGTAAAGTATGTAAAATTTGTATTTGAGAATTTTGGCTCTGAAAAGAACCATTAAATAAATATAGTGAGCTATTCAATTCGAATATTGATGCATGATCATAAATTCTCGGTTAATGGACAAAATACCTATAGCTCAGTACTGCTCGTGTGTCCAGCAACTCTGCCCGATATCTCCCTACCTTTCCTTGACACATCTTTAGTTTGCTAGCGAAGTGTCCACCATTGTTGTACCACTACAGCCGAAGACGGATCAAGAATTTCAGGGAGGAGTCGGGAAAAAATTTAATTCTCCCTTCTAAATATTTTTAAAATAATAAAAATAAAAATAAAGGAAGCAAAGTATATTTGGGAATACTAAGGCTGTCCATATTATTTAAAAAAATGAGGACACTTACCTATGTACCTATGTGTTACCTGAAATATTGTTAGGAATACAAAATTGTTATCACATTATAATATAGTTATAGTTGTAATATATGAAATTAGTAGTGCGTTACTGATCACATATTTTACTACAAAAAATGTTATTAAAATTTATTATAAGTTTTATGTGATGTTATTTTCCTTCTTAAAGGGAACACTTTAACATAATTATGAGCTCATTACAAGTTTGTGATGAACAGCTTCTCGGCTAGCTGCCGACAAGTGATTTTTGCACTAGGAAGTCTAGGAAGGGGCAACGTTATCACAACTACTTGCGTATCACGGTACCAGCAAACCGCAGTATGGTTTGAGACTGAATGAATTGCGGTGACCCGATTGCAATATACAGGGCGAGTCACGTAACTTTATCACCTACTGTAATAATTTTTGAACGGTTCAAGTTTTTACAATGCAGGTTTCACGGAAGTGCGTGAGGGAATTAGGCTAATTCAAGTATGTATTCCTTTCTATTTTATCACTTGTAGTTTACGAGTTATTGAAGTAACGTTGTTTCTTTCAAATGGAACTATACATATTTTGTTAGTCTATCGTGGATTCCAACAATACACATATTGTCATATGTTAGATAAACACTTTTTGAGTAATTTTGAGACTCTCATTTAACGGATATTTTGAATGTCACAGTCCACCACCCAAGGTCACGCAGCGTTCTCCCTGCTAACGTCTGGTCGGGCGTTTCTATTTCCGTTAAACACGAGTCGCAAAATATCAAAATTACTCACAAAATGCTTATCTAACTTATGACAATGTTAAATGTTATGTGGATTGTTATGATAGATTAAAAAATGTATAGTCCCATTTGAAAAAACAAAAACAAACTAAGTTTTCTCAATATCTCGTAACACACAAGTGATAAAATGGAAATGAATGTATGTATAAATTAGCTCCATTCCCTCATGCACCTCTGTGAAAACTGCATTGCAATAACTTTAACCGTTCAAGAATTGCAGGCGGTGTTAAAGTTACGGGGCTTACGCTCTATATTGAGTGCCTCAGGCAAGATGAACTCACATTGAGCAAAGTTCAACTATGGTTGAACTGAAGGCGAAACTGAGGCTATCCAACAACATTACCAACCTGTGTGTCATGTGCTCTGAAAAGAGCGTTTGTATTTTCGAACAGTGCTTCGCTTCATCTCGATGACGCGACTTTGGAGTTATGTCAGACCTCCTCGAACTATTGTGTTCTGGTACCCTGTTATACTCGAAAGGGTTTCGAGATAGCAGCATCAACAGCAGTATTTCGTCCTGTCGAACTCATCAGATAGGCATTCTTCCTATGATGCTAGTGTTGAATTATTACAAGTTTGCAGAAAATTATACTGCATCGTAATGGCATTGAGAGGTTTTACTTGTAAATGTATTTTTCTCTTGTCTAAACTTTGTTTACTTGGGAGAAGAAACACGTGTACCCGTAAGGAAAGAATTATTTTATTTATTTATTTTCTGCATAATTTACAATCTGTTCCTATCGGAACAATAAGCAAATGGTGTCAACAGATACATTTCAGACGTGAACATTTTATGACATTGAAAAATTTCATTTACAAAATCGGTATGGCAAATCTAAAATACTCTCTCTCCTCAGTCTATACACATGCTCACTGTTATCTAGAAGGCTTGTTGAGAGGTGATTTGGGTGGTTGTACAATCTTCTCTGGTATGCTAGGCTCTTCGTGGCGATTACTTCCTCCAGTGGGATGATGTCGAGGTCTCTGTATATCGTCTTGTTTGTCACGTACCATGGTGCGTTGCATAGTTTTCTTAGTGTTTTAGCTTCGAATCTTTTTAGAATTTCTAGATTCGATTTACTGGAAGAGCCCCACAATTCAATACCATAGGTCCATGTTGGTTTGATTATAGTTTTATAAATCTGTACTTTGTTATGCAAGGACAGCTTTGATTGTCTGTTTATTAGCCATGACAATTTGAGGACTTTAAGTTGCGCTTCTTTTCTCTTAGTTTTGATGTAGGTTTTCCAAGTCAGGCGTCTATCCAAATGCAGTCCAAGATATTTGATTGTATCAGCTTCGTGGAGTTCTGTGTTGTTTAGTTTTACTTTTGGGCAGTTTTCTTTTCTTAGTGAAAATGTTATATGTTTTGATTTTGTTTCATTTACGGTGACTCGCCAACGATGACTCCAATCTTCGATTTTGTTTAGATGTTCTTGAAGATGTTGTGATGCGCAGGAGGGGTCTTCATTTGCAGAAAGAATAGCTGTGTCGTCTGCAAAGGTGGCTATTGTAGTTCTTTCTGTAGTTGGTAAGTCTGAAGTTGATATAAGATATAAAAAAGGTCCAAGAATACTTCCTTGTGGCACTCCTGCAGAAATAGGTTGGAATTCCGATAGAGCGTCCTGATATTTCACTTGAAATAGGCGATCGCAAAGATATGATTTGAGAAGTAAATAGTAGGAGTGCGGGAGAAGTTTTTTTATTTTAAATAGAATTCCTTCATACCATACCTTGTCGAATGCTTGCTGTATATCTAGGAATGCTGCAGAACAATATAGCTTTTTTTTCAGGCTTTGAGAAATTGTGTTTACAATACGATGGGTCTGTTCTATTGTCGAGTGTCCCTCTCGAAAGCCGAATTGGAAGTCAGGGATCACTTCTTTAATTATAGGCTTGAGGCGCTGTAAGAGAAGTTTTTCAAATACTTTTGATAGGACTGGTAGCAGGCTAATAGGTCGGTACGATTTAACGTCCGTGGCAGTCTTTCCTGGTTTCACGATCGCAATTATTTGAGCGTATTTCCATTGACAAGGATAATGGCTATTTCGAAGTATCGCGTTGAATATGCTTGTGACGAGTTCATATCCTTTACTTGGCATTTCCTGCAACATCTTGCCAGTAATAAGGTCAAACCCTGGAATCTTTGCAGGATGCGTGTGTTTTTTGATTGTTTGTTCGACTTCTCGTGAGTTGAAATGCTCTATGGGCAGAGATAACTGTAAAGGCACGTCCAAATATTCTAGCACTTTATTTTCAATAGTACTTACATTTTCTGCTGGTTTGAAAACTGAAGCAAAGTGTTTTGCTAAGCATTCGACCTTTTCTTCTGCGCTTCTTGCCCACGTGCCATCTTCTTTTCGAATTGGTGAGATGTGCTGTTGGGGTCGCTTTAGTTTTCTAGTTGCTTTCCAAAGCGAATAATTAGTTTCAGCAGTAGGTGATAGTGCTTGAATGTAATTAGAGAAAGATTTGTTTTCATATTCCTTAATTTGTCGTGTTAGTTGTCTGGCTGCTGTGTTATATTTTCTTTTGTCATCTGGTTGTCGTGTCGTCATGAATATTCGTCGGAGTCGACGTTTTTCTACCACTTTTTGTCTTATTTCTGCGGGATACGTTGACGATTTATTTATTGTTTCTCTTGGTGTTGCGGCCCAGGCAGCGTCTTGTAATGTATCAGATAGGTGCTGTATTGCGTCTTCGATGTTTTCTTCAGTTGCTAGCAGTGCGTTTGCAGATAGTTTATTGTTCACGTAATCGCGGTACTTGTTCCAGTTTGTCTTGTTACTTGTTAGTTTTAGAGGATAGTTTCTTTCAGATATATTTGAACTGATGGTCATTTCTACTGGGGTGTGGTCTGAAGAAAGGTCGTAGCAAGATTTTACTTCTACTGTACCAAGATGCACACCTTTTGCTAAGTAGAAGTCCAGGAGGTCGCGAAGCTTATTGACGTCAGTGGGCCAGTACGTAGGTTCACCAGTCGATATAGTAGAAACATTAAGCCTGTTTGTTACTTTAAGAAGATTTTTTCCTCGTAGTGTGTTGAGTCGTGAGCCCCAATGCTGGTTTTTTGCATTGAAGTCGCCTCCAGGTATGAATCTTGTTCCTAGTGTATTTATAAAGTCTTCAAATTTTTGTTCTGTTATTCTATGTTTGGGCGGGCAGTATACAGATGTTATCGTCAGTAAAGCTTGACCTTCTGTCACCATTACAGATGTTGCTTGTATTTCTTCAGTTTTATATTCGTTCATTTCGTAATGTTTGATTGTGTTTCGAATTATTATAGCGGTTCCTCCATGCGCTGTACCGTCCGGGTGCTTGGTATTATATATATCATATCCCGGTATCTTTAAGTAGGATTTTTCAGTGAAGTGAGTTTCGGATATTAGCATAATATCTATATATTTTTCTTTGAGAATAGTTACGAGCTCTCTTCGATGTTGGATTAAACCGTTTGCGTTCCAGAGAATAATTTTAATTCTTGGTGCCATTTAATGCATCTTGGATATTAATGACGTCAGTAGGTTGAGCAAAGCCCCAATTTGTTCAGATTGTTGTTTAAGGATGCTTTCGAACTTTTGGAATGAGGTTTCTATTATTTTGCAGAGATCTGTTTGGTTTTGATTGTAGGGTACAGCGTATGTTGAGTTTTGGGAAGATGCTGTACGAGAGAAGGGATTGGGTTGAAAGTGGCGAACTGGGAGGGGAGGGAAATCTGAGGCGTTTGGCACTTTTTGTTTATGCTTGTCGATGGTGACTGTTTCTTTTCTGTGCTTGTTACGTTTATTAACGTAATCTTGATACACCTGGCAGCCTTTATAGTTAGCTGGATGGCTTCGCGAACATAGCGCGCATGTTGCCGGCTGCCTTGCGTCTTTTTTGCATTCGTCTGTGAAGTGTTCTTCACCGCATTTCACGCACCTTGGAGTTGCTTTACAGTATTTCTTCGTGTGACCATACTCTTGACAGCGATGGCATTGCACTGGAATTTTCTTTTTGTACGGTGCTTCAAATTCTATTTCTGCATTTACAAGTGTGTTGATATTGTAGATTTCTGCATTGTTTGCACTTGGTTCTAAGTCTATAAAAAAGAGCGATAGCGGCTTTTTGCTTACTCGATGAAGTACATTGTGCATGTTACGAACGGTGTGACCCTTGGATTTGAGTTCAGCTTTTACTTCTTCTATGTTTGCTGACGGATGCAGGTATCGAAGCACTACACGAAATGCTCTATCTTTCTTTGGTTGATAAGTGTGGTATTTGGCCTCGGATTCGTCAAGTTGCTTAATTATTGCTCTGTAAGCTTCAATGGTTTTCGGTAGCACTTTTACATCCTCGCTGTACATTTTGTACGTAAAATCCTCGTCTTTTACTTGTAGTTTAAGAAATTCTATTAATTTCGATACATTGGTAACACTTTGCACGAATATTGGCGGTATGTTATGATCTATGGGGGGCTTTTTAGGAGTTTCAACTTCTGATTTGTCTTCTAATACTGCATATTGATTTTTATGCGTAAACACTGGCGCACTAACATTCGAGGGAGTTGGTATGGGCTGGTCACTGTAGGCGTGCTTTTTTCTTTTTCGAGGTTGTTGCCACTCTAGTGTACTCACGGTTTTATTTGAGGTTGTTTCAGACGACCCCGGACCTTGTAGTTGTTGAGTCCATTGCTGTGGTTGCGTTCCATGAAGTTCCCAGGGCTGGCCCTGGTGATGTGCTGTATAGAAGCCTGTTTGATCTCTCATTAGTAGTTGTTGATGATTTATCTGCGTCAATTGTAAATCCTGATTCATTAAATTTTGATGTTGCTCTAATTTTTGCTGCGCATTTTGTTGTATTTGTAAGTTAATTATATCACTGTTTTGCCCCACGGGGCCACTTGCACCTTGACCATTCATTGGTGTTGAATTAATATCACTGAATTCACTGTGATGATTTAATGCTTCCACTGCTCTAGCGATGTGCTGCCTCGTATCAGGGGAGCCACTTGAAAACATTGTCACTACACACTGTACACTGAACTCGTAGAGTTGTACTCTGCTAAACTTATCTCACTGAAGTCGCCCGTGAAGGAGAGCGCTCGGCGCACGTCCGCTCGCTACCGTGTTCGGGCGAGAACTGTAAGGAAAGAATGTACTGAATTACTAATGAAAGATGATGATGCATGCCGTAACGTTAAAGCGAACAAACATTTCTGACCATGGGTTTTCCACACTTGTGAGGCAAACAATTTATTCCACAGATTTTTCTGCCGTTACCAATCTTGTAAAATATGGAAATTCATCAAATTGTTTTATGTGTTTATGTCAGAGAACTCTTGCTAGCCGTGAATTCAGCCCTTTATTCCCCTCAGATTATGTAGGATCACCGTTCAATAAAGACCACTGGAAAATCTTTAAGTCCTTGAAATTTTAAACCCGTAGCTCTAAATATTAATATATTACGTCATCATTATTATTATTATTTCGTCATATTAATTTTTTAGTCCAGAAAGGAGAACATTTGAGCGATCTGCCTTATCTGCAAATATTGGAAGGTCGAGCTGAGCAAAAGAGGACGTCTGGAGTCCACACTCTTATAGATGCGATCTGATCAAGATGTAGTAATTGTTTTGAATAAATTGTGTAACATTATAAAAAATTTTGGTTTTCGGAAACCTTGGCCCGTATTTCCCCTCACATGGATCTATCACAGACTGCAATGGTTCCAGTTGTCGGGTGACGTGTTTCTCATTCGATTGAAACCCTGTACGTGACTGGGACGCAAGGCGACAGTAGCACCGTCGTTGCGCTTCCAAGTGTGAGGGGAGGTTCTAGTGTGCGAATCCGGACGGCGCGCGGCATGATTTTCCACACTATCTAGATAGGTAGGTGGAATTCAGCCTATGAATGGAGGAGAATTCTAGCGGCCGGCTGCTCTGATCTGTTGTTTTCCGTGGAGGCAGTACCCTAATAAACGGGCCCCGGCCGCGCGATCGTCCCTTCACTTTCTTGAAATATCCTCATCCCTTACTTGCATGCACTACACTACCGCACATGTCGAGACCAGTTGAGAGCTTAGAGCTTGTCCCTGCATGGGCGGTGCGTCGCAGATAAGAGGCACCTCGTTAGTAAAAACCTCACAAGCCGACGGGTACGTGTAGATCACCGTCACCTCAAGCGCTAAAAACATGCACTACACTAACGGGACTAATGACATGAGAAGTTGACCCGCCCGGAATCATCAATCAACCGAGGGTGAGAGGCACAGCTGGATTTAATTCGGTGCGACCTCTGAACACTCTTATACGTGATTGGGCATTCAGCACGAACAGAAGAGACCAGCGCTGATAGGCACAAGGGGTTGGTTTCCACTCAGATTCCTGCATTGGCCACGTAGCTTCGATAAGCTTTAGCTTTGTGTCACGTGTACTTTTCGACCTAACGCACCTCCTTCCACCTGAAATATACTAGAATAATATTCTTGGGAAATATGGCGTAGTATCTTGATTTTTAAATTTAAAAAAAATTAACGAATAATAAATACAAGCAATTTTGATTTCCACAAGCGTCCATTTATTGACTTTGGATTATTACTATTCCTTTGCCTTCATTTATAAATCCGTTTGTATTGTATTATTTGTTTGTATTAATCAGTTTTACATTAATATTTATAACACATATATGTTCATGTTGTGACTAGTTGTGTCCAGTAGGTGTCAAAATCACCAGCACACTACACAATATCCGCCTACAATACCTGTACATTATTTTACAACAGTTCCGGGCGAAATAGACACTTGAAGTCAAAACATACCTAAATAAATAAACATAATATTTATGAATTAAAAATGACTATTTTGTATAATTTTAAATAGAATATGCAAGTCACGGGTTTTGTGGTTTTCTTGTGTGTCTCAGTTGGGTATGATAAGACTATACTTGAGAACTGTGTTCAAAAGTGTGTGCCAAATCCTCTACAAAATGCATTAGAAGCAAGTCGTTGAAACAAACATGCAGTCACTTTAAGAACTACTTTTATGAACAGGATTAAAAAAACATGTAGTCATACATGTAATACTTATCAATCTTCAGTGACAATACGTATAATCTTGCTTCAGGCAATTGTGGCCTGTGTGCTTTTCCCAGGCAATTGTGGCCTGCAGCCTCGCTGCGTCAAATGTACTGGCCAACATCACTACTCTGAGTGTACCAAAATTAAATCTACCTCCCCTAAGTGCATTAACTGTGGTCTCGACCACACAGCTAATTATAAAGGCTGCAGTATATACAAAAAGGCAGCAGAGTCAATGAAAAACTCGAAAAACATGCACCCACCTTCTAACATGCCCCACCTAACCACTAGTCACCCTAACCTTGTTACCACTAGACAGGCACCTCCACATTCTACCCACCATCCTAATCCATACCTTAGTAACCAATCGAGGTCATATTCTTCATTATTTAAACAGGAGCAATCAAATTTAATCTCAAACATCGTACAACAAGTCATGATAGCGCTTACTCCCTTAATTGAAAACACAGTTAAATCTGTTCTGACAAATTTAAATTATGACAAATAAAATAGCCAATATTAAACTTTTAAACTGGAACGCCAGCGGATTAAAACGCCAGGAAAATGAATTCAGATATTTTCTAAAGAAAAATGAAATTGAAATAGCTTGCGTAACCGAAACCCATTTAATTCCGGGTGAAAAATTCCACATTCCAGGGTTTAAAATTTTTAGAGAGGACAGAGTCGCCCACAAAGCGTCAGGTGGCGTAGCAATAATAGTAACCAAAAACGTCGAGTGCAACCAAGTAACTACGCCCTCTTCCCCAAACCTCGAGTCAATAGGAATAGCAGTGAAGAGCAGTATTATCAGTAATAATATCACTAACACTATTGGTACCTCAGTAGCAGCTATTGCTACTACAGCTGATGATAACGCTGGTATTGTTGCTAATGCTAGAACGGACATTGGTAGTGGTGGAAATAGTGACGGTAATACTAATAGTAATAATATTAATAATAACCCTAACAATGACAAACAAGTAATAATTATTGCAGCCTATAAACCTCCCAATAAAAGCTTCCCTGAAAAGGCTTATAGAAAAATATTTAACACATATAATCGTATAATTCTCCTAGGAGATTTAAACAGTAAACACAGAGCTTGGGGCTGCAACTCAATAACTTTACAAGGCAAAAAATTACTAGAATTTGCAAATAATAATTACCTTAATATTCATGCACCAACTGAACCTACACATGTTCCCTATGATTGTAATGTAATCCCAGACATTCTCGACATAGTCATAACCAAAAATATTAACTTCCCTCTGTTTCAAAAAGTTGTAGCTGAACTAGATTCAGATCATAATCCGATCCTAATATCACACAAAGGAAATTGTAAAGAAATTACATCAGGAAATAACCCATTAGGAAAACATATTAATTGGACTAAATTCGCTTACCTAATGAAAAATAACTATAAATATCCACTCCCTATTAGGTCGATTGCAAATATCGACTCCGAACTAGAAAAGTTTAATGCAGCTATTCTTAATTCTCTAGATCATTCAACAACAACAAAGATATCCCCCCATATGTATAATACAAAAAATAAACTATTTTCCTCCCTAATTCCATGGAAAATTATTAATTTAATTAAATCAAAACATAACTTAAGAAGACTCTGGCAAATAACTCGAAGGCCAGATATTAAAGCAAAACTAAATAAACTATCTAGAGTAGTCAAAAATAGATTAGATAATCGCCGCTACACTTCATTCCGTCAGTTTATAAACCAGATTGATCCAAATTCAGCTCATCTTTGGACAACAACAAAAAGAATCACCAGAGATAAAAACGAAATATCCGAATTAAAAGTAAACAATAAGCTACTGCTTTCAGATGACGAAAAGGTCAAAGCGATTGCAGATCATTTACAAAATGTATTTAGACCACACCCGCCAACAATGATACAACACAACAATGAAATTGAAAATTTTATGAAACAACCACTAACTACAGCTGAAACCAAAATAAAGTTTATTTCACCGTCTGAATCAGCTAACATCATTAAACATCTAAAACAACGAAAAACACCCGGTATAGATGGAATCAGTAATAAGATGCTCAAAAATCTTAATAAAAACTCTGTAGCAGGACTAACTGCAATATTTAATGCTATCTTACGCTTTAATTATTTCCCAACTGCCTGGAAGACTGCAATTGTTCTACCTTTTCGCAAGCCAGGAAAAGACCCTCGACACCCTGAACACTACAGACCAATAAGCCTCCTTCCCTCAATTTCCAAGATTTTTGAAAGACTTCTACTAAAGAGACTTAACAAGTACCTGAAAGACACGGATGCAATACCAGATATTCAATTTGGTTTCAGAGCAAACCACTCCTGCACTCACCAGCTACTAAGGCTTACTGAGTACATTGCACAGAGCTTCCAAGAAAAAAAACATACTCTGGCTTCATTTTTGGATATAGCTCAAGCGTATGACAGAGTCTGGCATACCGGTATGCTATTTAAAATAAGACAACTTGGAGTCCCTGAGTACATACAGAATATTATTAAAGGTTTTATCTCTGATAGAAAATTTAAGGTCAAAATTAATCACTCCTTTTCTACTCTACGTAATATCACAGCCGGAGTTCCACAGGACTCAGTTCTCTCACCTATTTTATTTAATATTTTCATGAGTGACATACCTAAGTATTCCAACGTGGAAACTGCTCTTTTTGCCGACGATACGGCACTGTTTTCAGCAAGCTCAGATATTAACCTAGCATTTAATAGAGTTCAGAATAAACTTAACACCCTAATACAATGGACAAAAAAATGGAGAATAGCAATCAATTCTCAAAAATGTCAGACGAAGATATTTACCCTTAGGAGACCTCAAATCCCTCCCAATCTGAAAATAGATGACAACGAAATACCTTGGAAAAGCGAACCAATAAAATACCTAGGAGTATTGTTAGACAAAAAACTCACCTGGAAACCTCATATTCACGCAGCTATCAACAAATCCAATGCCAAAATTTTAAAACTATACCCTCTCTTAAATCAACATTCAACACTCAATACCAAATGCCAGATTCTATTATATAAATCTATTATCCTACCCACGCTAACTTACGCATGCCCGGTTTGGGGAAACGCTGCTTCCACCACCATACAAAAAATGCAAATTGTCCAAAATAAAGTCCTCAGAAAGTCAATTAAAGCTCCATGGTTTATACCTAACCACCAAATTCATAGAGAACTCCAAATGGAAACTGTGCTCGAACACATTAAAAAATTAGCAAATAACTTCTATTCTTCCCTTCCCTCATCTCATGCCACTCTGATATTCCAATTAGGTCGAACAGCAAATATCCCAAGCCGAATCAAATCCAAATTTCCCAAAGACATGCTTAAACCCCCCTAAACAAATAATATCATCCCGCATCTAAATATAACCTAGCACATTCCCTTCCTATTGCCCGCTAGGGCTATCCATAACAGCTTCCCCCCTCCCCCTCCCCCCCAAAAAAAATAAATCCCAGCAGCTCCTAGAAGCAAACAAGGAATTAAACGAGCCAGAGAAATCTAATCTCAATTTGTCAGGAATGCCCAAATCCCAAAATGCCAGTATGTAAAACCGAAAACCCTCGAAAGACCTTCAGGTCGAACGAGAAGAAATAAATTAAAAAAAAGAACAATTATTAATCAATCATTTTCTCAATAATTGTTTCGATTTTTTCTTTAAATTTTCTCGTCATATGTATCAATCAACGGTGGACGGTGGTGTTAATCTCATTTAGGTGAACATGCTTAATACTCGGAAATTGCACAAAGTTAATATTGTAAAATTACAAATTTGAAGGAAGAGATTTTTGTCTTATTGAAATCTGACCTAATTACTTAGATCTTTAAAAAAGATCGTGTACAAATTTTCTTTCAAAAAGTAGTTGATTACTAGATAGATTATTTTGTTTTCGGACGCGTCAACTGATTTGGTCAGTAGTCCATAAGTGTAGTGCATGTTTTATCACGAGACATGGCGTTGAATTTTCTCTGCTGGAAGAGATCCCCTCCAAGGGGCGCTACTCAAGCCTGGGCAAACTGAACTGCCGACCTGTAGTAATGTAGTGCGTGTTATTGTAAAGGAAATAATCTCCACAAAAGTTTTAATAATTTTATTAATAATTTTCCAAAGTTAACTTTCGGGAAACACTTTTCCCATCCTCAGTGGATCTTGCTCAAGCAACGTGGATCTCCCATGAATGTTCACAAATGGTCAAAAAAATATAAAGTCCGCAGTAAGTCCGTAGTGCGTGTGTCAGTAAGGGGTGAGGATAAGACCAGGAATGGGAAGGAAACATCGCGTGTGGTCGCTGGTCCGTTTGTTATGGTACTGCTCCGGCATTCACCTGGTGTTGATCTGAGAAACCAAAGTAAGCCGTCAGCCGTTGATCTGAGAAATCAAAGTAGCCGAACGATAGAATTCTCATCCAGATGGCGGCAGAATTGGACCTGTGTTGAAAATCGTGCCATCGTCGGGACTCGAACCCTACAAACTCCCGGTCGATGGAACTGAAGTGACATCAGTTGATACCCTGAGCCCCTTCAGTTGGCGCGCATGGAATAAATTCAGTGATGGCAGAAAATATCCCATGGTAGTTCATATTAATATGAATAAGGCTATTCTATTCTATGTCTATTCGACTAAGCGTACGGTAAGTGATCCCGAAGGGTGGCCAACCTATACCATGAATGTGACGATTATAATTAATAAATGTATTTAATTGTTTATAGAATGATTATGATATTTGTAGATTTTGCTGGGGGTGGATATCACTCTTGAGATGGGTAGAAGTGCGTTGAATTCAGGAACGACGCACCGAAATCCCTACCTGGATTATCGGCTCCGAACTACTTTTCCCAAAGTACTCAATTTTCAAAAGGCGACCGCGTACCATCAAATGTATATTGTGAATAAACAAAAAACTCGCACAAAATGTTCTTTTTCACCCACTTGTTAAATAAGAAAATATCGTTTAACCAAAACTAATCTATTGACCTTTGGAAAATTTTGTTGTTTATGTTTACAAATTTGAAGTTTTATATTACATTTTTTATTATCTTGTTAATAGCTTTATTAAAATGATTCTCATAGTCAATATTCTTTACTTTCGGGATGTATTTAACAATTTTTATTGCATATTTGCATTCATATTTCTTCTTTTGGCAGAATTTTAACTTTCGGGTTCTTCGTATGCCATCAAAAATTCAAAATCATTGCAGTGGTTTTCTCTCGTTAAACACCACGTACGATGTCAATATTACCAAATTTGACCTCATTTGACATCGTGCAATCACAAATTACTTTCTTTGCCTTAATTTGTTCGGTCTCCTGTTATACTTAAATAGTCAATTTGCACATTTTGGCGTTGCATATTTTCAAAATTTTCAAATTTATTTGGTGCAAAAACTCGTAAATACATTATGTGAGGAAGACCGTAGAACCAACCATGACACCGTGTCATAGAACAAAAATATGCATAATACAGTGAAGTTACAGAAACCATGTGACATATTTTATAGGGTGAAAAAGGACTAAATTTTGAGTATATTTTGCTACAAAAAGTTGAAATGATACATTTTGGGAAATTAATTTTAACATATTATCTATTTTCTATCTTTTAATAAAAAAAGATGACGTTAGATAACAAATTTGAACATTGTGTCTTGCCGCGAGATGAAGTAATGAGTCCTTTACCAAATCACATACGCTGATTGTGAAAATGAAATCAGAAATGTTCTATCACCTACCAATTTTCCTGGAAAAGCTATTCCACAAATACTACTTACGAAAAACTTGGAAACATCTCAGTATCAATACAGGAGGAATCTGTTGTTGATGAATATACAGATCATATTACAAAAATTGTTTGTATTGAAGTTTTTTATAATTAATTGTTAATATTACAAAACATAAAATGAAAACAGTACGAGCACACTCATTAAAGCGTACAAGTTGGAAACTTTCGTTTGTGGGTGGATGGTGAAACTTCTTGTAGAAGTGTCCACATGTAAAAGATTTGGTGACCATCTTCTCTTATATATGGATTTTTCATGGCATCGATATCTTGATGAAATTGCACAATATGTTCATCACTCACGTCTCCAATATTAAGTGGGAAGAAATCCAAATGCTAATGAAGAAATGTAATTTCAGAGACATGTTGCACTCTAGTGCCTTGTAGCAGTTCAGCATGTGTTCCGTCAATTCCTTATAATTCTCAGACTTTGTTTCCCAAGAAAGTGTCACATACATCTTTCAATGCATGGGAAGGTGATCCCTTGCCAAGTTTGTTCGTTGCTTTCACAACATTCTTCATAAAGACCAATTTCAGATGGTGTGGTGGTAACATGCGACACATGTTTTTCACCAGGATTGAAAATTTCTCTCAAAAGACACTCTTTGACTACACAATGGTCTTTCCTTACTAGCATTTTGTGACACAAGAAACAGCAATATTTTGTGTAACGAGACTTCATTCACAGAAGAAAATACGCATCATTCTTCCGGATTGTGAATTATCCCAAATTTTGTATGCAGACCATTTATATCATTACAATATACCATTACAAAACATTACAATATGTCATTACAATATATAGTGTTCGGTTGTAACAGGTTATTTTCTTGAAAACAAGACCCAGTAATTCTGCTTTTTATTTGAAGATTTAGATCTCTTGCTGTAGTTGTAGCCGTGCTGGAGATGGCGTGTACTCAAGATCTTTGTGATCTTTTTTTAAACATATTTATTTGTTCTTGATGGAATACAACGTTTAGTATAATTATTTTACAGATGTGTTTTTCGACTTATGCTAGTTAAAATATCTAAGCTAACTTAATCTACACACTGGAGAGGATACTCTAGGGGAGAACCTCGGGGAGACTCCTCATCTACCCCTGATTCCAAACATGCTCGTAAGCCTGTTTGACGATCGAAGAAGTGGAATGTCTTTGAGGCTTAGTCGTAAATTCGTCGCACACATTACAAAAAATATTTCGAGAATTAACACACTTATTAGACGTCGCTGAGTATTAGAAACACGCGAATGCGCAAAAACAATATTCTTCACGTAAGCGGATATAGACACTCACTATCGATTGATCTCACTATCGATTGACAGATGCACCTGCAACTTTCCTGTACCTACCTCAAATGACTATATCCCTCTCCCTTCTTTCTACTGCCCTCACTAGGCAATGATATTCCTAAAATAAAAGAACGTCATAAGCGCGGTGGGAACATAAATAGCAGTCCTCGAAAATGTAAGGGCAGAGGCGTTGGTGCGGACGATCTTCTGTGGCGCTGTTTGATTTCAGGTCCTGAGGAGGCCAAGCACTGGAAGGAGACGCACGGTGGGGCCAAATGCCAAAAAGCTGGCCAAAAGTCCAAAAAAAAAAGTTACTAGATAGGGATTTTGTCGTTGCTACTTCAATAGGTTGGTATTTGGGCCGTTGAATTCCGCAATTAGTAACGGTTTCTCTCTTATACTTGAGGTAAGAGATCAGTTCAAAGTTGGGCCTCGAGCGATCGATATCGGTCAGCTGTGAAACGTGTTTTCAGAACCTTTGTGTTTCGAAGGATAGAGAAGCGTGCAGTCGGCCGAATTCAATAAAACAAAATGGAATCTATTCCTGAGAGTAAGTAGAAACATAATATGTATACTTAATTTTTTTAAAAATAATTTGTTAATGTAATAATTAACGTTGATTGTTGGCGAAAAATGAAAATGCTATAATCAAAAATTTGTGTTTAAAATGAAAAATAACTATGTGCACCGTCGTGCGGGGCTAAAAACTTAACATGACATTATTCGAAATGTTATTCTCTGTGAGAATCACAAAAAAACAACTGCCCGTAGCTGCCGTTTTAGTGCCTGTGACAAATTTTCGTAGCGCGTGCAACATGTAGAAATACAAACTTTTGATGATTTTGTTCGCCATATTGGTCCGCCATTTTGTTTTTTTAGCATTTTTATTCAATATTTATTAATCAGCATGCTTATAAACCCAAATCAACTCATTTTTAATTATAAACACGATCATTTCGTGTTAAAAATGGAAAAAATTGATGATTTGGTCCGCCATATTAGTCCGCCATTTTGTTTTTTGGCATTTTCATTCAAGGTTATTAATTAGCATCCTTAAAAATTCAAACTAACTCTTCTTTACTTATAAACATAATAATGTCGTGTTAAAAATACAAACTTATGGTAATTTTGTCCGCCATATTGGTCCGCCATTTTGTTTTTTTATGCATTTTTATTTAATATTATTAATCAGCATGCTTATAAACCCGAATGAACTCATTTTTAATTTTAAACACGATCATTTTGTGTTAAAAATGAAGAAAATGATGATTTTGTCCGCCATATTGGTCCGCCATTTTGTTTTTTTGGCATTTTCATTCAAGATTATTAAACAGTATCCTTAAAAACCCGAATGAACTCATTTTTACTTATAAGTATGATCATTTTGTGTTAAAAATACAAAATTTTGATAATTTTATCCGCCATATTGGTCCGCCATTTTGTTTTTCGGAATTTTTATTACAGATTATTAATTAGAATGATCATAAACCTCTGAATACAAAGTTTCAGTCAAATCGTACAACGCTTTCGACTTTTGACCAGCTTTTTGGCATTTGGCCCCACCGTGAGACGGCGGGACGCCCGCGCCAGAAAATAAATAGTTAAAATAAACGTCGGATACATTAGTATGTACTCGGCTTCTGACGGCAGGTTTTTCCCCCTTCAGGGGTTTTTTCCTGAGCCGTACCTTATGGTCTCTTTTCCGCGGCTTTGATGCGATGGAGAGACCATTTGGGGTGAATACCAGAATTCGAAAGATTAGAACGCGAAAGGATGTAGGTATAGTAATGGCTTAAAGGCCTTCGACCTAGCCACATATGATCAAGTAATCTAATTTGTTTGTAATAATTACCTATTAAATAAATAAAAAATAGCAGTCCACCGAATGCAGATAAAATCGCGTTTCCAGAAGAACGTTTTGAAGATAGCGAGCAATGGTTTTCACCACTTTCATCAGGGCACTAAACTACACAGCAATAACATATTTTCGTTCTGTGGCAAATTTAATTGTCGCACTGTGTAATTATTTTCCTTGCCCATTTATATACCGAAGGCAATCATAAAGATGTAGAATGAAGTCCTGAATATAATTCAACTAATAGTAGAACTTGCAGATGAAAACAATTAATAATATAATTCAACAAATTCTCACATCATTTAATGTGTTTAAAAAAGTTATTTCTGTTAACTTCTCGTGAAACAATCAATTTTAAACTTTATGAACATTTCGATTGTTTATTCCCAGCAGACCACATTAAGGATTATCAGATCCGTTGAGGAGGGTGTTCGTGAAATCATATGTTTTTGAAAAAGAATGTACAACATATAATGATAAGTTAATAATAATATTATAATTAATATTAACTTAATAATATAACTTATATAACGTATTATTATTATTATTAATAATAATAATAATAATAATAATAATAATAATAATAATAATAATAATAATAATAATAATAATGATAATAATAATTAAAAAGTGCTACCCCTCTTTTCAGTTAAAATATGTGAATAAGAAATCGAAAAATATAAGTCGTATCAATTCTGCTCATTAAACAATTTTTATGGAAGATGAAATTCCAAACAATCAAATTTTCCGAGATTGAGCGCAGAACAAATATGGCTAACAATGAGTAGATATTTTTGTGTGACTTTGTTTGTGAAACTTTTTATCTGTGTGATCTTTGAATATTTTCAGGATCGAATGTATTTTTTTCTTTATCATTCCTGTTTTTTCTGGAGGATATTTCCACAAGCTCCACCCACTTGTGTTAAATCAGTTAGTTGAATGGTGGTAGGAGAAGATTGTGAGAAAGTTAGAGGGAAGGGGAAAAGTTGGCAGAGAATGTGATTGGAGGAAAGGAGGGAGAATTGAAAGAGATTGGAATGTAGAAGGCAATGAGATGGGGAAGGAAAGGAGTAGAGCAGACGAGCATAACCTTATGAAGCACGATAGCTAAAAAATCTCTCGGAGAGCCGCAGCGAAACTATACGATTTCTCTTATTGTCAGAATCAAATAGAAAACAATTATTATACTGACATTATACTTCTTTCTCATTTAAGTTTTTGTATCCAATTGTAAAATTACGTATTAAGTCCTTTTTGCCAGATAATGAAAGATTGGTCTGTTTATCTAGAAAGGAGCGGCGTTCTTCAGTAACCTTCAAGTACACAGCGTTCGAACAAATGTCACAAATGCGAAATAACTACCACGTTTATTATAAAATCGTAAACGTCACTAATCTCGCCCTTAACGTAAGCATCCTAATGTAGAGTAATCTTCTAGGCCTGAAATATGCCCGAATCAGATTGATACTGATTTCTACGATCGAGCATAATTAGATATATTGCAATCGGTCAGGCGCTAACCTTATTCACACCACAACGGGCGGTCCATTTAGACCACGTTTCTATCACAACGAAGTGACGGATGTTCTTAAGCGTTCTTCGAAACAAAATGTGGAAGTAAAAATATCATCTGTAATTTCCAAAGTTTGTTTAAATATTAATCTGCGGTTGATACGTGGGCCGTAGAAAAAACACCAGTGGGACATGAGTTGTGCACATCACAACACGGTTTTAAAAATCTTATTTCCTATCCGTTTGGCCCGCCAAGCCTTTCGGAGGTTATTATTTACAAAATATACATTACATGAAGTCAAAACAGTCTACTTCAGTTACATCAGTGCCCATGTACACTTACTTGAGCTTGTATTTTAATCTACGTACAGTTCGTATTTACATTTAATTCAATAATATAGAATTTAGCAAAATAGCACACTCGTGAACAATAAGCGTAGTAAAGTGAAGCGCAGGGCTGAGAAGACGCAGGAAAGTCAATTTCCGAGAACAAGTTCATTGTTGCGCGATATCGCGTTCTGATTGCATCGAGAGATGTCCGCCCGGCTGGCGAACTTGGGCTGACTTATCAGCGTGGCGACCGGCGCGGGGTGGCCTTCGCACGCGGGGAGTCGTCTTGTGCCGCGAAAGCGCAAACACACGCGATAGCCTCAAGTGCCCACGCTTGGAGCCAAAGGCGGCGGGCGTGCAGCGCCCCCATGCCGAGATACGCATCGCCGCGGCTCTCCACAAACGATCCTTATCACTCGCGAGGTCCATCAGATGCGCTCCGGATCCATTTCGTAACCCGAATTCCTCTACCGATCGGCAATGATTATACGCCGAGATAGTTCAGGGAGGGAACTATTACGCCTCAAATAATATCTATATTACTAATTTCCAATGCGTATAGAAATCGGAAGCCATGTACGAGTATAACATATCGGGTTTAATGACTACCAAAATTTAATTTGTGCGCTGCCTAAGAAGAAAGATCTTGTGGCAATGTCATGCGTCAGATAAAGCAAATTTTAATAGAATATCTCGTCTTCTGAAGTAATCTCTACAACAGCTAAAAACGATTCATTCCATCAGTACAGTCAGTTTTTATCGGCAGCAACTAACTATATAATCCGAAAAGCTAGCAAAAAAATACAAACCCTCAAACATGCAATTTCTGCCTATTCAGAAAACGAACTCTACCTGGGCAAGGATTCCAAAGTATATACACGAACGTTTTGAGGCTTTTAAACTTTTCGCTTGCAATTGTAATTTAGGAATCAAACGTTTAATATTTGAGTCGTTCGAAATTAGATAATGGCAAAGAAAGTGAATTGTACACGTTAGACACTTGAATGTTCAGATACCGTTCTGTAAATCAGATAATTAACATTAAAGCAAATGATACTGAATTAAAAGATACTACGTCGTCTTACAGTCCTTGACAAGTGGTTTGCCAATCTCTAACAGAAACGAGAATGGTAAATAACCCAATTTTCATTATTGATTGGCTTACCATTGTCTAATTCAAAGAGTCCGAATTATTGGATTAAAGAATAAACCTTACCTGAAATGTTTTTTAGGAGTTCTGTTAATTGGTATTGCAAAATGTTATAAAATAACGGACTAAGTTGAAAATTTATATTTGTCGAGTTACGTCAATATTGTAACATATTAACAAAATATTGCCAATTGTTGTGCAATAAGCGACTGTTTAAAAATGCATGCGTCAGAGAGTTTTGAATTCTGAATACTACTAGATATCATAAAACTAGAACTTTTGCAAGGTATTTGAATCTTTGTATCTTAGACGAAATAGATTATTTGATGTAATTGCAAGGGAACGTGTCAAGAAATTTCTCGGTTCTTTCATCATTATTCCGTCTTAAGAGCTGTTCTTTAAAAATTGTTCGTAAATCCATTTGGTTTATTTCAATGCTTATATAAAGAAATAGAGATATTGGAGATTTGGGGTACACAGGAAGATTTCAAAATTCTAATTTCAGGTTAGGGTTCATCCTATCTGTAGTATACACCGTACAATATGGTATAAATACCAATCTGCTGAGTTCTATTCATGAGATTAGAACGATAAATCGGTTTTAAAATTGAAGTAGGATAGACTGAATGGTAAATGAATTTGTGCAAGTGAAATGACATTTTTCTTTGCATATTGATTTAAAAGTTGACAGGAATTTCATACATTGTGTTGGTCCGTATTTTTCGAAATCATTTAGCCATCTCGTTTTATTTTCTCGTGTTACTGTGTTCTTATGTAGTAAGGATAAATTATTGTATTGTTGCAGGGGAAAGCGACGATTTTTCGTCAGAAGAACTCGTATTGTCGGCTTTTGTATATGAATGAATTCGAATGATACGAAAAAATGAATAAATCGTGTTCCTGAAGTTTTGCCGAAAACAAGTTTTTCGGTACGAAGAACCTACTGTACATGAATTCTTACTAACATATGTATTGAAGAAAAAAATACACTTCATATAAGAACAAGAATAAGCCTTCAGGGTCCCACAAAACTAGTTTTGTGTCGAAAATCGGCACTATTTTCTGCAGCATTGCAGTACTTTTTCTTTATTACTTAGTACTATATGAGAAAGTAGGAATTTGAAGCCATTTTTGAGACAATTTTAATAATGTTCTAAGTTCTTAGTTCTTAGACCAGATGGATTTGGAAACTTCCATTTCGACAAAAATCCTGTGAACAGTTAGGCGCTATTTTGTCCAAAAGAGGTCGGCCAGAGCGACAGACATAGGTTTTTGAAAATAATGTAACCCTTTTGTGAAATTAGAAATATCAAAATCATATTTCTTCACAAATTACCCTTTCAGTACTTCCCAAACATACAACTTTTTCAGTATTACGAACATGAGAGTTATAAAATAATTAGCTGTCACCAACTGAGTGCATTCCTCCATGTGGGGATAAGGGATAAGAGCACATAAAAGATCCACATAAGGGATAAGAGCCAAAATATTTCCGTCATTTGCAGATGCAAATCTATCTTCTCTTTCTGAAGCCTATAATTCATTAATTAGATCGCTGGTGAGGTAGATACCTTCTATTATTATGATAAATAAAGGATGTTGTCTGGTATCAATAATTTTATTACGAGGATCCTCAAAAAACAACATGACGTGTCTTAACCAACAAATCCCCAAACTCTCTTCACATCTGCTAAAATTAGCACAAAGTGTACACCCCTAACCCCCCTCCATACTCCACTGACCTTAGCTCGCCCGACCGCTTGTCAAGCCTCCACCGGCGTCCCCTCGTCTTACGACCCTTCACCCGCACCCCACCCCTCTTCACACCCCCCACCTGCAGCCGACCGGCTGTGCTCTTAAACAAGGCACGCTGTCAAAAATCCGCAGAACTTTGTTTTCGGCCCGGAAGGTGCAAGGTATGTACGACCCAGTTTTCTTACGCATCTTGCATGCAATGCCTACATCCTGTAAATAATATTTGTATTAACTGATACCTAATAGTTGATGTAATAATATAATTTATTTCGAATTTGAGCTCTGAGGATGATCGCTACGCGATTGAAACTATCATACGCCTAATAAAATTATTGATACCAGGCAACATCCTTTATTTATTATAACCTATAATTCGTGTTAAAAGTTCCAAAAGACACTCGATGTCAGAATTCGTAAGTCAGTTTAAAATAATAAAATAACCTCGAACGTTCTAGAAAACGTACACATATTGTTTTTTAACCATCACATCGCAAACATTTCTTAATTGTTTTTTATATTAATAAATAAAATAAATTAATTAATCCATGTTATTGACCAATAATTGTGTGAATTGGAGCTAAACATGTTTCGTAATTTTCTGTCGTATTTACGTTCGGAATTGTTGAAGGAAAGTGCTACGTTACTTCAGAGTTTATCACCACTTGTTTAAGTATCTTTTAATGGGAATCATTAGTTTTAATAAAACTTTAATAAAACTTAAAAATATCTTAAATTTTAGGAATGTGTACGAGCCACCATTGAATATATTAATATAGTAACTTGTCCAAAATTGCTGCGTGTGCTCAAATACGATCCCGGCGTTTTGAACCGTGCGGTAAAACTGAAAATTGATTATTGATGTATACCCGTACCTTTTAAATAGAGGAATTGTAATCATATATGAATCTAGAATAATTCTTGTGTGTTACCGTTTTAAAATTTTATTTTCTTCTTTTCTGAGAAATACAAAGCTTCTTCGTATAAAGAGTGTTTGGATGTGCCTCCCTCATCTTATACAAAATTATGAACAGGACAATAACAAGGTTCAATTTGTACAAGTGTGTAAATATTATGAAAATTGACAATTACGAATTAAAAGGTCATTTCTACTTCTCGTGGCACATGGTTGGAATATGTGTGCAAATTATGATCGTAATACCTAATTCCTGTACATTAGGATCGACCATTTTGAACGTGTATAATTTAGGCGACAGGATTTTAAAATTCGGGTTATCAATTTGAAACTATATCTTCTGAAAGATATGTGCTCTTTTAATTGCGTTTTTAGGTCACGTTGTAGTTGTAAGTTTCGACTAAAATTTGTTAGTTTGTCAAATGTAGTTGAAATTCACAACTGCTAAGTACAACTAGTATTACAATTGTCGACACCACAACTGAAGTGGTAATTTGTTATTGCGACAACGTTGCCTAAAACTCCTGATTAGCTAGTGTACTTCAGCGATTTTGATGATCATATCAGTTTCTTTGTGCAGTCTCCAACATCGCGTCAGGCGAATTCGAATGTCAAGTACGAAGTGCCAAGCTCACGGATAACGTCGGCAAGGATCATTTATAATTTTTTTTATGCAGATAAACCAGGATAAACCGTCGAGCACTCCCCTCCTAGGAGCTACTTCAGAGGATCGAATGGCTTGTCTGCGGCAGCTGTATCTGTGAATGATGCTGCTGCAGCTGCTACTGTGTTTGGGATATAAAAGGATTAGAGACTGATGAAGATTAGTTCTCAAATACTATGTCATTTTTCCCGTATTAAAATCTCATCTTCTGTTATTTTTATCAGTCTTTCTAGGTCTTTAGTGAAACTGTTGTTCCCATTTGCTGCGTAAGGCAACATTGTGAGTGGAATATTCTGATGCCAATAATCCATCTCTACACACACAATATTACGTTTTACCAATTTCCTAGTAATGCACAGCTTCTAGGAGATATTCCTAATGATCAATACTTTGTAATGTATAGAAAATGATTACTTCAATAATTTGTTCTAAATGCATTGTTTTATAATGATCCACTTGTTTGCGGCCGTGTGAACAAAAAATAATGGTATTGACAAAAAACCACTTCATAAAATTTACGTGAGGTAGTGAGGTTTTGAGAAGTGCAAACGTTGTAATATGTAGAAACACTAAGAAAGTATAAATATTGGAAACGATGTTACTAATACCCGTCAAAAATATATTTCGAATTGAAGAAACAATGCAAATTAAAGAGACTTTTTGAGTTGGGATATTGGGATCCAGAATTCAAACAATACGATACCGTGCAATATATTGTTGTTTGCACATTGACACAGTTTCACAATAAAACATAGTTTGAGTATAGAGATGAGAATTCATCGACAATGAAGGGGGTACTTTACTTCGCTGAAAGATGTTATTAAAGAAATAATGTAATTGAATGGTAGTTTATGTAAATTAATTCAGAGGGGTATCTCGATATTCAGGCTCCCATGGCAAGCATAGTATTTACGCCCCTCTCAGGATACTTCAACTTTGGGGTTGTTGTTATTTATTTTAGCGAGTATAATCTAAATAGCGACCCTTGTGAATAGCCCCATAGCACGTGCCATGTCTGTCATACCATAGATACGCCTCTGAATAAATTTCATTAAGTATAATATATTTAGTTAATTCCAATATGTACTTCGTACAAGTGGAAGGAAAACGTTTTGTAGGTATGTAGGAGGGGGTGAAAGTACAATCAAAATACGTTTCCTTGAGATCCGGAATCTTAAATTATGAGAAAAGTTAGAAACGAGTGCTTTGCCAACAATTGATAACAAACTGATCTTCGAAAGGAAGCACTCGGCGTAAATGATTTTCTCCTTTCAAGATTTACATCTAGTGAACATACAAGGTCTGTCCCAAAAGTAAGTTGAATAAGTCCAAGAAAAAAGATTTATTGCAGATAAATATACAAGTAACTAAAATTCTTCAAAGTAGCTTCCTTCTGCTTCGGAACACCTGAGCCAGCGTTTTTCCCAGTCGCTGAACGCACCCTGGAAGGCGTCGACGGAGACCTTCTTGAAGCACCTCGTCGTTGCTTCTTTGACGGCTTCCAAAGTCGCGAAATTGTGGCCCTTGAGTTCCTTCTTGATCCTCGGGAACAAAAAGAAGTCCAGTGGTGCCAAGTCGGGGCTGTACGGCGGCTGGGGCAATGTTGCCCCACCGCGTTTGGCTAAGTACTCTCAAATAATGAAGGTGTGCGACGGCGCGTTGTCATGGTGAAGACGCCAAGTGCTGGCGATCTCCTTCCTGACGCGTTTCACTCTACTTTGGAGCCTTTTGAGGACTTGCAAGTAAAAATGACTGTTCACTGTTTGTCCTTGTGGCATAAACTCTGAGTGGACAATGCCTCGTTTGTCGAAAAACACGATGAGCATGGCCTTTACACGGGACTTGCTCATTCTCGCCTTTTTGGGTGCGGGGAAGCTGGCGTGTGCCACTCAGCACTTTGTCTTTTGGTCTCCGGGTCATACTCGAAAACCCATGTTTCGTCACCCGCAATCACATTATCCAAAAAATTCGGATCATTTTCACACTGCTCCAAGAGGTCACGCAAAATCCTTGCACAAGCAGCCTTTTGTTCATCGGAAAGCACCTTGGGGACCATCTTCGCACAGATCTTCCGCATGCCCAAATCTGCGGTAACAATGCGATGCACAGTACTTTTAGGGATATTACACTCATCTGCCAGCATTCTAATACTCAGGCGTCCATTAGAGTTCAGCATGTCCCTCACTTTCTTCACATTTTGATCGGAATGTGACGTTGACGGGCGTCCAGAACGGTCTTCATCCTCGGCGTCCTCTCTGCCCTCTCGAAACATCTTGTGCCAGCGGTAAATCATATTGTTGGACATGGTGCTATCGCCATAAGCTTCCCTTAGCATGGCAACGGTCTCAGCGCCCGTTTTCTTGAGCGCAACAAAAAATTTTATTGCGTAACGCTGGTCCTTGAAACGTGGCATCTTAAAATTCCGACGCATCACTAACACAAGGGTTCAAACTAGCAGCGATGCGCACTGTGGAAGAGCCTGCAGACAACGGACGTGTTTGTCCTTGGCTTCCCTAAACCCCACACAACTATTCACGTCACTTGGCGCGCCTTGCTAGTGGCTTGCTTCGGGGGCGTAAGGTCATTCAACTTACTTTTGGGACAGACCTTGTATATTAAAGTTATCAGTCAATTTTGAACCGTGTAATGTTTTCCTAATAAAGAGGTATTTCGTAATATTCGCTTCCTTGTACAAAGCGACCGTGATGAAAGCACAACATAAGAGTTCTTAAATATTTTTTCGGACCCAATCCCACTAACACTTTTTCAGTTCACATACCGTTTACTTCCTGCCAGCGGGTAACCTCCCCAGCCGACACAAACTCCAAGTTCCCGACTACTCTCCCGCCATGTGTGGTAGTGCAGCGCATAGAAGTGTGTATGTAAGGGAGGGGTGAGGATAGGACAAGGAAGAGGAATGAACGATCGAGCGCGGTCCTTGGCCCGTTTGTTTGAATACTGCTCCGGCATTCGTCTGGTGTTGATCGGAGAAACCACAGAAAACTGCCGACGAGAGCAGCCATGTGCTAGAATTTTTCTCCAGAAGGCTATTAAACTGGACGTAGCTATTGTCGATCTAGATTGTGTCGAAAATCCTGCATCCTTTGGGTCTCGAACTCTAGTCAGAGGCACTGCAGTGACATCAATAGATGCCCTGAGCCACCTAAGCCAGTGGGCTCTTTGAAGATACGGTTAAACAAGCGACGCTCAAACACGGTCAGTTAAAACTGTCACATACTCCAAGCGCGTTTGGATCTGTTTAGGACCAGTTAGTTGCAGTCTCATGTCCTGAGTTTGTCATAGGATCCGTTACAGTTTCCTCAATATTTCTTTTAATAATTTTCATGGTAGGAAAATCATTCAAGAAAACGAATTCGGTATTTTGTGAACACATGTTTTAGAAGACTAGTCTTTGACCACCCTAGGGTGTTTCAGAGAAATTTAAATCACCAAAATACTAATGCGTGTAATTAATCTTTGAACATTCCTGAAACAAACGTACACTTCGTCATTCTTATGAGGTAAAATACTTCGTATTATTATAGTGCCACCGCTAGCTGGCGTTTCCAAGGAGACGTCTTCAAAAACTCCTTTTTCCGGTCGCTCAGCGTTAACCCGATAACGACGGATAGAGGGCTCAACTACGATCACCAGTTCAGAGTTCCTGATGCAGAACACCGATGCAGAAATTTGTCCAAGTTTTTTACATCAACAAGCCTAGTTCGACTATTTACATAAGCTAGAAAGAGCGAGAGATTATGACAGACACACAAACTTGAAACACCTAGAAACCTTCGTTACCTGAATGTACAAACGCGATGGATTGGATAGACACCTCTTCTATCTCTATAACAATGTTGTTTGTTTCGGAGCAACTAGTCGGGACAAAACTTTCTAGTTTAACCCATCGTCGAAAAGTTGTAAATCCTTCGAAGTTGAGGCTCTAAGCGCAAGTCCTTCCACTTTCTTCTTTTCTTTGCTATTGTTGTAAGTTTGCGTTGTCATTTCTTGTTTAAAACGTTCTGATTTGGCTACTTTCGGCGTAGTAGAGTAGTCTCCGCTTGCTGTTCTCATTTCCGATCTCTTGCCTTTCAGTTTACACTGATTTGTTTCTGATGGTGCATCACCTGATTGCACAAGGATTGATGGATGCTAGAGCTATGTCCTGGCTCCGCTTTGTTAAATCTTTTATTTTACTTAAAGGTTTCATCGTACAGACCTAACTGAGTGACTAGTTTCTCTGCTGACATAGGCAGTTGACGTTCAAAAAAAAAAAAAAAAAAAAAAGAAAAAACAAACCCGACAGGGATATGTCTGATTAGCAAACAAACATCTCTGTTTTTTTAGGATAGCTGGAGTACAAAGCTTTAAACCTGCCAGCTTCTCCGTGGCCTTCTTACAGTGCCTTTTTCCAATAACTGTACATTAATCCGAAGCGAAAATTCATTTGAGGTTCATGATTTCAATATCGGGCAAAGAATTTCTCTTTGAATTCCTTAGTAGTTCGGTAGTAGAGAACGGATCTAAAGTACCATCCCACATTTTGGCGTTTAAAAGCCACATCTGATAAAAAAATCGCATCTTTTTACTTTCTGGGAAATTATGTAACATAGAGAATTTTTCTACAGCCTACACTGGGATTTTCTCTAGTTTGAGCTCTAAAAGTTAACTCTGGCGGTATATTAATTGCCATTAGTAGTGTCCCCACACTCGTGGTTGGTATAATATCAATTCTTCATTGTATATTCACGAATTTTGAATCTAATTCTTTTTTGGCATCTCTATTTGTGATTGTAGCTTTCGGTCGTTCTCCATCATATCTGTTCTTAATTCTTATACGTTTTTTAGTCCTAGAAACTTTGTTTTCAACTTCAACTGTGGATTCCAAATTTGAATTCAGTTGAGACATTTTTTCTTCGAATTATCCTTTAATTTTGTTTTAATCTGAGACGAACTGTTTACTAGTTTCAGTTCTAATAGTTGAGTTCGATCTATTATGTCTTTAGATAATTGTTCCGTCTTTTCCTGGAAATTCTTCTCCAGTTATAGTACGTTTTGAGAAAATTTTCTAGTGTCTAAAGTTAACTACGTTTTTCAGTAATGCTCTGTCCTAATTGAAATAACTTTTCATTTAATTCTTGTCTTAACTGAGTGGATTTTTTAGTTCTATGACAATTTTTAATTTTGCTGAGTAAATCGTTCATTTAAAATTCGTTCCAATGCGGTATTTTGTTCAATGGCATTGTGAGACACTTGTTCATTTAAGTTTTGTGCTAATTGAGTGTTCGAGATTTTAAGTTTCTCATCAATCTGCGTCAGGACTTGAGACATTAGTCTCATCATCATGTCATTTGCTCTGTTGGTTTCAGCTGGACTTGGTGTAACTTCGCGAGGTGCCTCTACAGATTCTGCTTCTGAGGGTCCGGGAGTCGTCGGCGAATCAGTCATAGCAGCTGGTCTGTCCATCTACACCGCTGTTCCCTGTTCTAACCCCTCTTCCTCGCCACTAGATACCGCTTCTTAGTTTCTTGACTTATTGAATATATCAGCCATTGTGACATGTCGTTATTTGAACTCAGATACACAAAAGAAATAGCTATCCAGTTAATTTAATGATTGTTATGTTCAGTTAACATAGACTTATTGTTACTTAGCGTGGGTGGAGGAACGTAGGGTAGTGAAAACAGGTGGAGCTAGAGTATAAACAACGAACAGTTGTTGTCTATATGCACTGTTCATTGTTTATACTCTAGCCCTTATGAAGAAATTAAATATTTCGAAACGTTGACACAACTAATTGTTTCTCTACCCACAATGACAAATCCCGTGAACCTAATTTAATTTATTAAACTTCTTTTGTCAATGTTCATCCCAAATTTCACACGGAAGGACACGAATTTCCACCCCGACACCCAGAAGTGTAATATTGGCGAGCAATTTCTCTAAGCTACACTTCCACCACCTAGAGAAACGCTAAGTACCAGATTTGAAAATATTGCGCTCATAATTCGAAATCATGTTCAGTACATTGTATTGGAAACTCTGTAACCATTTCCATCTCCTGCGAATATCACACGGAGTTGTTAGGTGTGCGATCAGATCTCGTGGCTTAAACATAAAAAAACATCGGAAAAAATAAATCAAAATAACATTAAAAAAGGAAAAGAAAAAAGGAGGCAAACAATAAAATTCCGTTGAGTTAAATATTTAATGCTGAGTATTGACTACTGCCTAACCTGATGTGATTTCCTTTTCATAACTTTCCCAAGTTCACGTCGAGAGTTGCAGAAACTTTCATGTTTTGTAATTCTTTCAGCCATACCTTAAATCTGATTATCTTGCGGACGATCTTTCTTGACTTTCATAATACTCATGCCATTATCTCTTTCAAATATAGTAGTGGCTCTCTTGCAGAATGTATCATGTCATATATTTTTAAAGTAAAGTAAAGTAAAGTTTGCGGACAGAAGTTTTCAGTTCGTGGTGATCTGTTCTAGTATGTCATTGGCCATTTCTTCGATACTATATGAAACTATCTTATTTCAGTAAGGATATAGCAAACGCATGAAGTAACTTATTAACCTGCGCTATAAGTAATATTTTTTGTTAAATTACTGATATCTCAGACATAATTTTCTGTATGTTGTAGCAAAGAACATGTTATGTACAAAAAATCTATGAAACTATTTCAAATACGGGCATTTTGGACGTAATGTTTTACACATTTATATTATAAATTTTTGATTCAAGAAATCTGTGCATTTTAAATAAGCGTTTTAAGCAATGAAGAAATTTTGCCCCACTGTATATTGAGACTGAACACTGTCTTAAGTAAAATGCATTGTGCGTTCTTAAGTACCACTCCACGTTCTCGTGTAGCACGTTTTTCGAACGACAGGCGCTTCTGCTGATGGTAATCGACGTTTAATCGATGCGTTTCGCGATAAAGCATTTGCATCAGCAGGTCGAGATTTTGTGACGATAGGTGTGACTTGGCGTCATCTTAGAGGACAGCGAAGTTCTTGGGTGTGATAAGTCACGTGACAAGGATGGCATAAAAGGGGCAGGAACTCTGCGTGGTCCACGCACCTCGTACCTCGCTCCTGAGATGAGGGGTAAGTGCTGCTGGCTCTCATGGCCTCTTGTAAACGTTAATAGCTCCCTAGTACCCTAGGATATATTTTGTGTTCCGTGCGTTCCAGATGATTTTACTGAGACTTCTTTTAGAGTAACTTCCGAAACAAAGTTTATTCGAGTACATTCTGAAGCGTATCCTAATTGTAGTTCATTCAAACGCAAGTTTTACCAAAAAACAACTGTTCTACATTACTGTCTATTTATGAACTCGTTTGAAAATGAATAGTTGAACTTCGTATTCAGCACAGATATTTTTTAAAATTTTTATAATTTTTTAAGTGTTTGTTTATTTTATTTTTTTAACGCATTGCAAGTATGTGTTATGTGACTCAGTTTTTATTTATTGTTTGTAGACGATCCCTTGTTCCAGATTTCTTTTTGGTCGCCTTCTTTTATTTACCTGCGGGAAAAAGTGAAAAGACAATTTTGTGCGAAAATGTTTTTCTCGGATATAAAATTAAGTAATTTTTGCTTTGGTTTCCTTATATTAACTTGTAAACTGTCTATTAAAAGTAATTTTCAATAAAATAAGGATTCCAATTATTTAAGAGAGTTATGTTTTTATTACAAACAATCTCTATAACATTGTAAAATTTCTTCAGGTACACACGTAACACAGATGTAATTAATTGTGTTACAGCGTAAGGTTTCGACGAAGTTTCTCGCTATCTTCAGTAATACATAATTAAATTTGATAAAAATACATTACTCACAACTCTTTTAAACATTGCATGTAACATTACGAAAGTAGTTACTATGTATTTATGTGAACAATGTATTTTTATCAAATTAAATTATGTAAACCAGAAGATGAGCCCTCGGTTTCTCGTTGATTAGCGTGCTCGCTTTCCACGGCGCAACCGTGGGTTCGATACTCAGTAGGTGCAAACATACATCAAGCTTACTCCTAAGGTTGAGAATACCAGAAATGTAGCGTAGGGATGGCTATGTGCTACCCACACGTACCCCTTATAACCCTTAACCCATGGTCGCAAGGCCGGGACGCTGCTGATAGGCCTTAGCTCTTAAAGAGATGTAGTGCCAAAATACACTTCATTGAAACGTTGTACTGTGACTAATAACGCAAAGTTAATCTGCGTACATGAAGGAATTTTACAATGTTTTAGAGATTGTTTATGATAAAAACATAGCTGTCTAAAATAAATGTGATCTTTACTTTTGGTTTCCTTACCACTTCCCGATCTTCTTTAAATACTGTTATGCAGTTGCAGAATAATTGCAATTCGATACTACGTGGGAGGTTTTGTTGATTGAAATAAAAACATTATTACTCATTAGATGTATCCACCCACAAATTTTATAATAAATATTGCGTTTGTATTCTACTTCATAAATTTACCTCGACTTAGACTGCTGAACGTAGTTCGATCATTTGTTGAAAATTTTATAAAAGTACTTCCCTCGACGATCCCTGGCTGTTTTAAAAAATGAATTTGTTAATCCCCAAATTATTCCATGCAATTGTTTATGATTTCAAGTTGGTAGAGTATAGTTTCCAGTAAAAAAATCGTTATCTAAAATATCTTGGTAATGGACGTTCATCTGGGAAATTTTGCTAGAGATAGCAGAACGAAATTGTGATATCTTTTTAACAAAAATGTATTCTCTTGAGTGTCATGAGATAATAATTGTCCATTCTAAGTAATTTCTTCGTTTATCTATATAACTAATTTCCAATATGTGCCGAAATTAAAAGAAAACTATGCCGTCTCCGGCCGCGTGAGAGGAGTCTACGGTTTTGTTAGATACTCAGGAACTGTGGAAAAATCCGAAAAACGTATTACGTATCTGTATTAATAATTTCTAAAGACCCGATAAATTATGCAGACTTCGGCCATGTTAGAAATGTTTGTTACCTTAGATTCCTAGAAATTCGAAAAAAATCCAAAACCATAAAATGGTTTCAATTCTGACTGAAAATGCAAATATTTTATTGCGATACTCCACCTATTTTGATTCTGTGCGTTTAGACTGAATTCTCATGACCATTCTTGAGCAGTGTGCGTACTAATTGTTTGAAAACCTTGTGCGTTTTTCAGACGTATTTTTGCTGCTGCAAGACACTAGTTATGTTCTGATGCTGTTGACGGTTTTTAAAGGATTTAAATGCTTGCAGTTACGTGCTCCATATTTGATGGTTGATCTTATATTACAAGTATGTTCGTAATCTTCAGTGATAAATTTAAACTTTCACGTCGTGTTTTGACAAATAATTATATAGTCTAATTAGTATTAAAATTAATAATACATTATATTTTACAAACTTAGAAGAGGAAACATTAACTTTTATGGCATTGATTCGTTTTTTTTTGACGTAAATTCTTGTCTTTGTCCCTCATCGATCAACGCACATCAACAGTAAACATTTTATTTCATTTCAATTCATCTCTTTACTAGGGAGGATCATGTGAATATTGTTAATCAAGTATGAATTTCATCTTTTAGCTCACTGATTCTGTAAGCTGCATATTCATTTGTGCTTGTTACTCGAAAATGAGTTGTTTGTCAGCGACAGGTCAATGGAAATTTTTTTTCATACTTGCGTCGACTATTCACGAGTGGAAACGTTGTACCTTACAACTTGGCAATTGGTAATGATTTTGAACATTTTGCTGATAGTAGAACGTCATAGCGATATCTTTTAAACAAAATTATTATATTCCTTGAAATGTATATTTTAGAATTAATTAAATGATCTGCTTTAAACATCTCAGGTAACTGTTACTTAAAATGCTTACTAAATATTATTAAAATTCACATCTTAATGGATAATAGAAATTCGGAAAAATTTGGGGAGATGAACAGTTTTTGATGCTATAAAATATGTTTTAAAGAATTATTTTTTGTTATATTATTATCCTTGAGAAAATAAAGTAGTTTCATTACAGTAGTAGTAGTAGTATTGCATCCAAGGCAAAATAATTACTAAGTAGCAACAATAGCCATTCCTATAATACAGTAATTATTAATGTAACTATGTTCCAAGTAATTTTTAGTGAGTATCGTATCAATTAATTTATACAAAAAAGTTGAAGTTAGTCAATAAAAGTGAAGTTTGTGGACTCTGGAGTAAAAATAGTAATATCTGGGAATATCTTTTGAGGTGTGATCTGTTTACATCAAATTTTTACTAAATTTCTTATTTATTTCCGTCTACTTAATGACAAGTATATGTGATGTTTCGTATGGGAGAATTATAAGTTAATTATATGATTTGAGCATCATGTAGAACTTTATTGTCTTGAAGATTTCTCAGCGGAATGAATTTGGGATTTCTTTGTTTTAGTCAGATTATCTAAACTTCTTACAGATCGTTTCTCTGCAAAATCATACTCTCATTGAAAAACAATGACTATATTAGTAATATCATACAATTAGCTATACAGTTAAGTTTACAGTTCAGTTACATTATGAGGTGGGTACAAATTCAATGCTAGTTTGCGATTTTTCTATTAAAATAATGAATTATACTTTTACGTGTTCTTATTTCTTCTGCTTTGTTTTTTTCTCGATTTCAATGGCATTAATATTCTTACTTTCAATCTTCACCTCCTATCTTTCATTTGCGACTTCATTCCCTTCTTTTTCTTACTTTCAAGGTTACTGTCAACGTGTCCTTCTCAAATGACATCTTTCTCAATTGCATTTTCCCGTGACGTGAGAGTGAGGGCCTCTTTTCATCATGTTCCTTACTTTTATGCCACATTACACAAACAAATAACGTTCTTTCTTGCACTTTCTTATTTATTCCTGTGAAATAAATTCCCATTTCAAACAGGGAAAATATACATAGAGTATTTTCAGACAAATTTTAATATTCATTTTCAAATTTGCTGATGTCAGTTTCATGGCAAAGAACAACGAGAAGACCTTTTTCCAGAAAAAATCCCACTAATGAAAATAATTCATGCCATTGAAATAAACTTTTATTGGTCATGGCATGTTATGAAATTCATACTCTGTGTATCTTTAAATTCTCAATGATTGTCCAATAATTAATCGTAATGCAATAAATGCAATTGGAATTTTTTAATACACAAAAGAAAGAATTAATTACTCTTTCTAACAAAAAATAAATTTTAATTGTTTCTTTTACATATTTAATGACTTATCCAAAAAAAAATTTAGATCTTCATAATACTAAATTTGAAAATATTTACACTTGAAACAAATGGGAACTTGACCTCAAATTAGAATTCGTAATATTTGCAGACTGGAATTCTGAAAGGTGCCTCGAAAGAGAAATTCTTAGAATTAGAATAGGCAATCATCATTGTATATATCATTAAAACCAAACGTTTCATGGAAATTATCAAATTATAATTTCTGGAGATTTTATTGAATTCATAAAGCAACTGATGTAGGTCATCTTCATTTTCAGCTACTAAATCTGTATCTGAACTGTAACGACATCATAACAAATCATGTTTATATTATGTTTTCTCATTCTTAATATCTTTTAGTTTAAAGTTGGTTAATTATTTTATTCATTATTAAATAAAATAAAGGTGATTCGGAGAATCATTGTGTCTTATTCCTCTAGATTCAAGTTGAGTTAGAAAATATCAACAAATTACGTACATATGTAAAAATGGCAGAAATATTACAAAATATGCTAAAACATCACATTAGATGACCTATAATAAAGATGAAATTTGAATCAAAATAGGCTAAAACGTACACATTTCAAATTTGTAATAATGAGAATAAGAAACTAGTGGTGTTACAATAGCACATATTTTATCGCATTATTTGTAAGTTTTGGAAAATTCAGAAAGTTCGAAGAAAATGTGACCTGCGCCTTTTGCTCTATGCGATGGAAAAGTTTAAAGAAAAGATTTGGAGTCTTTTTTTAGAAAAAATAAATATAAATTACATTTACTTAAAGGAAAGTACACAAAAATTACTCGTGATTAAAAAAAATATACATTACCTTACTTAAAAACCTATTTTTAGAACAGATTTCTTTACGGAAAATATCTCTACAATCTATGTTGTAGTTTTGCAAAGTTAATTTTTTTCAGTTTTTGAAAATGCGAAAGTATTACAGAAAATAGAACCTGCGCCGTTTTTATATGTGTAATTTACTCTATTTAAAAAAGCAAAGAAAAATTAAATCCGTTTTTGAGAAAAAAATTGTTTTTAATTTGCCTAATTTCAGGCAAAGTGAAGTGTAAACAACGTATTCATGTTTTTGGAAGTGCACAATAACATAATAAATTCGCATGAGTCCACCGTGCAATACTTAGGTAAAATTATTATATTTTTTCTCCGAAGCCGCCTCAAAAAATGAAGAGAGCCATGAAACAAAATCAATTTAGGAAAGCCTACTCGATTTTTCTGTATTTTGAAAATTCAATTTTCGTGTCTATCTAACTCTTCTCACAGAATCTGCGAAATAGTATTTCGCACCGCGGATGCTACGGAATTGTACCGACCGATGTCATTAAATAGCACCACAATTTTATAACCAGTACTAATATACCAAAAACAGAAACAAACAAAAACACGATTCTATCTAGCTCGAGTTGCTCAAACTTGATACAATCGCGGGGATATAGGAAATTGTTATAGACTAAGGGTAACCCTTGAAAATGACGAGACAAAATGAAATTCCTTTGGTAGTAATTTATTACAATGCACAGTGGAACATAAATGTACTTTTCAGGAAATTAAATTCGGTTGTTTTAATTTCAAAATGTCCTTTATTATCAATAATAGGTTTTCAAACAGCAACTTTCTATAGGTCTATTTTTCTATTAATTGTGTTGAGGCTTTCGTAATTCAAATCTTGCAGAAGCGGTGCACGTGTTCTCTTCATATTTGCAAACTGATTTTCACTGACTTGTTTCCTTTTCAGCTCTGACGGCAGTCAGTGCCTTGGGGGTGTTGCTCCTTGTGTCATGTGCCTTTGCGGATAACCGAGCCTGGTACTGGCCATGGTCGACCGCGAAATCGGACGACGTGGCGGAGGCGGAACCCAACTTGCCAGAAGACGCCGGGGCTGAAAATCCGGCGAAGCACGCAGCCGTCCCGTGTGCCCTGAAAGATCCTTCCGACCGGACGTTTCTCCTCATACCTCATCCCAATGACAGGAGCGGGTACTACTCATTTTCCCCGGAGCTGCGCAATTGTCCTTTCGGCCTCAAGTACAACGCGGAAAAGCAATTGTGTGATTGGCCAAGAGCGATAAGTGCGCAAGGAGAACAAGAAGAAGGAGATGTCGCGGGAAATTCGGAGAATTGCGGCGTGTCCGATCCTCTGTTGGCGGCAGGGTCGCTCCTTTTGCCCCATCCATCCGACAAAGAATCTTTCTATGTTCTTGTTCCTAACCTGAAACACTGCGAACAGGGGGAAATTTTCGATGGAAAGAAGCAGAGATGTGTACCTGCTAGTGACTGTTCTTGCCCTGGTGAGTATCAACTTTGTCTTTATGATAATTAAATATTATGGATATGGAAGATTGAAATTAAGTTATTGAACTATTTTTGCTAATAATTGTTATTTTATTATTAATACAAAATAAGTATGAGGCAATACATATATATATATATATATATATATATATATATATATATATATATATATATATAACGATCATTGAAGAGATATAATGTAATTATACAAAAACATGTGTTTCTTTGCAGATATTGTATTGTTACATCTAAACATAATTGTTTTGTGGTGTATGTTCTCGTGTTTTACATACATTTTAGATGATCATTCAGTATTTTGGGTAAGGGTGTGTAGCATCAAACAATCTGTTTATGTTCCTTTTGGCTCTGCGTTGCATCTTAGGCACTTCACGTTGTGATTACTCTGCAACCGGAGACGCATGCTTTAATTTTTAATCCTTATATAGAAGTCAATATTAACCGTACAATACAATTAATGTACCTTACACGTTCTGGAATTTCAAAAGCGATCGGATTTTAAAATACATATTACCATTTAGGTTTCGCATGGATATCATGAGGGATGAAGGCTTGTGATGGATTATATTGGCGAAGGAAATGTAGGGAGGGATCATGGTTTCAGGAAGGGGTGTGGGGTAGTGTAATAATTAGTATTTCTATTTATTGCTTAGAGCAGCTACTTACAAGGAAAGGTCTATTTAGAGAATTGCCTACTACACGAACAATGCATGGTCATCCCGTATTAGTTTATTTTTTTATTTATACATTGGATTGAACTATAAGCGAGTCGTTGTGATTACATTATTTCGAGAATCTATCAATAAATAATTACATTGAACTGCAATAGTTTTGCAGAACCAGATTATATAGGTGTTTTAATCTAGTTTTGATGTACTGAATTTTACTCTGCGCACTTAGTCTTTGTGTCGCTTTATGGTTTTTTAATCTGTGAATTAAAATAAACACTTTTGTGAAAAAAAGTCTCGTTTCTGGCCATGTTTGTTAATCTTCTCTGTAAGGCATAAAGTATCACAAATAGAATATTTGCACACTTTATAGTGAATTAAAAAATAATAACATATAAGGTCAATCGGGGTTATTATGATACAGAAAAACAAAATTTTTACCGTATCTTCTATACCTTTGTAGCAAACATGAAGAATAGTTGAAAATTTGCAGTTTGGTGCTTACGTCATGTACGATGTAAAAAATAACTTAAGACCTACCTCAACTCTTAAAAACAAAAACAAAAGTCGGTATCAAGTTAGCCCCAGCTGATGAGATAGTACGATCCACTGAGATGGGTCTCACGTTTTACTGCTTGATATCTCTATGAAGTTTGATCGGGTAACAACGAGCGGACTAAAGTGAGACGTCTTAGGGTCTAGTGTCTCAAGAGAATTTGCCCCTTCTTTTATCTTTTGCTATGTCTAAGTTATAAGATATAGTTTCCGATCAATCTACAAGTTCAAAAAGGATACTTTAAAATAAAGTTAAAAAACATTGTTTAATTTGGTTCTAAGATTGTAAATTATCAAAAAAATGTTGTTCATTTATCAAAGTGCAATAACAAGCAAATGACGTATTAAGAAGCGTACAAGAACATAACGTAACAACGAATTAATATATGTGAAAACATTATTGAATGTTGCAGGCGTTTGGAAGTGATATTGTCACATCGGTTTGACTGCATACAACACGTGAACCTTGGACCTTCTCTTTACTTTACTGGCTTTTATATTATTTTCTGTATTCTGAGATGAATTTGAATAATTTAATATTGTTTCAATATATTTTTATGCGTTTTATTCTATAAAAACTGTTATTGTATAGAAACGTAATTATTACAATTCCAAGCAATAGATTTTCGAATTCCCGTGGGTAGTCCCGTCCAAGATTGTTAAAACAATACGTCTTTATAGATGTTACTTTCTCTTTGGCTGCGCATTAGTTTTTAGCGTCCCAAAATAGCTCTGGCACCCGTATCACATTGACTACATCGGTCGTACCATATTTTCCCTCCATAAATGAGGTTTTGTATGTCATGGCAGGATTAATATTTTTGGAATCGTTTAATGTAGAAAAAAAAATTTCTGAGTGATTACCTATTTTAAACAACATCCTACCACCAAGAACGGGGAAGTGACATTAAAAGTTTCCTATCTCGCAGGAAAAGTATTCGGCTGAAAAAAATAAGTTATTACAGCTTTGATTTTTTGTCCAAATACAGTAACATTTTGAGTTCCTACTATATGATCATTAGTAATAAATTATATCTTATTATTTGGTATTTTTTGTTTATTTTTGGATATCAATAAGTAACAATTATTAAAGTGAAGCACATTAACCCCAATTGTTTAGTGTATCATATTAACCTCGACTGACCCTAATATGTATGTATTTTTCTTCCCTTCGCCAAAATCAACGTTGTGTTGACCGGCATTTGTGCTCATGTGACGTCCATATCTATACTGTTTGGCATTCAGTTAGTTTTGGGTGAACAAGGAAAACATTATTTGAATTATGTTTGTTTTACATATCAGGACACATTAAAAATAATAAAAACGCGATTTTTTAACCCAAATTAAAATTACCTAGGATAACTGTACTACTCCATCTGATATCTCTAAGCAAACTCATGACTATGTACGAAAAAAGAATGGAAGGATGGACGATAACAAGAAAAATTTCCTTTTCTATTGCATGTTCATATTTTTTTAAATTCTTCATAAAGTTTAGATTTTACAATCTGCAACAAACTTTCAAAAGTTTAGAATTTATATAATATATCTTTAGTGTTTCAGACATATAAAATCTACATTTAGTTATTGTCTATGTTTCTGACTTCATTTAGTAAGCATTTTGTAGAATTCATAATTTTTTTTCAATAACATGAGCATATTTCCGAAATTAGCGAAATTACATATTTACACAATTTAACCAATGATAATATTCTGATAATCCATTACTTCAAATTTCATTTTACATATTTTCAATGTCTATCTTTCTTTGTCTATGATTTCATTGCCACCTTCAGGAATACATTTAAGTAACCATGTGCACGCGTGAACATGAACTTCCCCGATGTAAGCGTAAGCTTCTTAGCAACTTGTTCAGAAGACTAAGTTAAAGAATGCTACTTTTTTCTTGAATACAATTATTGATAATACACTTTAGAAGAACGAGACCTATTATTTATTATTTTATTTAATAGGTAATTATTACAAACAAATTAGATTACTTGATCCCATGTGGCTAGACCGAAGGCCTTTAAGCCATTACAATACCTACATCCTTTCGCGTTCTAATCTTTCGAATTCTGGTATTCACCCCAAATGGTCTCTCCATCGCATCAAAGCCGCGGAAAAGAGACCATAAGGTACGGCTCAGGAAAAAACCCCTGAAGGGGGAAAAACCTGCCGTCAGAAGCCGAGTCCGATCCCCCATTCCCTTCACCCCCTAATGTGCTTATTACTATGCCAGTTTTATTTTATTTATTATATTGACCTGTTATTTACCAATTGACTACGACTTACGACTTATTTCTTAACTGTTTACTAACTTAACATAAAATTACTGATTAACTTACTTATTGTTAGCTTATTGACTTATTTATTTCTCACCAGTCTAGGCTCCGCTCAAGCTAACCAGTGCTGTTTTCCCACTCGCTAATAGCATTTTCCCTAATGGTCCGAACCTTTCCTAAAAATGTTCCTAATTATTTCATAAATTTAGACCTTTTATCACCTAAAATGTTTTGGGCGTGCGTTACGTTCCTGTTTAGGAAGTAGTAATTTCCCATTCCCATCCATTTTCTTCTTCATGTTTCGGTTGCACAGCAAATTAAGAGGATGTGGATCCAGTCTTCCCTATCGCCGCAAAGCACACAGATGCCATTACCACTTGCGTCCTTTAGTATACGCTGCATCCACCCCCTAACCCTGAACCAAGCGTATCCCCCTCTTGCGTCCTTTCCGAGAGTATGTACGTAACTTTCGCAACCCCATAATGGACTCGCATGGATTTGAGCTACCAGCGAACGTTTTTCAGCCGTTGCTGCCCAGATCTCTTGCCTTTTTATATCCGCAAGTCTATCGGAAATCAGCCTTTCTATCTCACGGGTTCCCCTATCTCCCACCATTTCCGGAGAGACGTCGCCCAACCCTGCGCGGTCAAGTAGCCGTTTAATTTTGTACGCCCAGTAGCGATGGTCGCTTCCCTGCCATTGCACTCTAAAGCACCTATGTATAAGTGTGTCAGCCTGTGCATCTGCTAATTTAATCCAGAGTTTAATAGGTTTCATTTTAAAATCTCTCCAAATTCCTATACTAACGACCTCTCTTAAGACTCCGACATTTGCTGCGCACCTAGAAACTCCTAGAATTAATTTGAAATAATCTGTTTCGATGCTTTCTAGTCGATCTATCCTATCCACTCCCCAGATGTCGGCCCCGTAGTTCATAGCTGGGAGAACTAGCGATTTGAACATTGTATCGCACACTTTTACCGGCAATTCCGGAACCCTGCGCACTGCGCAAACGATTTCTTTGAACCCAATTATTCCTTTGCTGTGAACTGTCAATATGTGGTTATTCCATCCCCCATTCATGGAAAATTTTGCACCAAGATATGTAAATGTTTTGATGCGGTGAATTTCTTCCCTAGCGTAGTACCATTTCTCTTTGCTACCCCAGATAAACCCGACTTGTTATTAAGATAAAGTTCGATTCGTAGAACAAAATACCGGTTTTTGTTTTTTTGCAAGAGCATATCCAGAAAGTAACTAGGGGCACGTAAAAGTAGATGTGCTTTTTCTGAAAACGATTTCATTACTCTTATTCAAGTTATCTTTAATAATATAAAGAATGTTTAAAAATAAATGTTACAAATTTCTTGGGAATGTGGTAGAGTCGAAGATGATAATTTCTTGAATGATCATGGAATGAGAAATTACATCATTGAAATTAATGATATATTCCTCTGATTGTTTGGTAACTTCATGCATTGGTGTTTGGTGGTCACGTTCTCATGCAGTCAGAGCGAGTTGTTGAGCCCGTCAAACACCAAGGAATGACGAGTTACCGTCCAGTCATGGTCAAATTGACATTTGTGAATTCCTTTTATGAAAATCATGCAGCCGAATAAGGGGGTGAAAAGTGCTCCCAAACCAAATCGACATTCGCGATACTCATATGAAGGAGAATAAAAACTGCCGTGAATTCTCAAATAATCAGCCTTCTAGGAAAATGTGTTGCAGAGAGACAATGAGAAACGTGTTTTTTAATGTTTTATTTTGTCCTCACCTTCTATTGCATGTGTCAGGCTGAAAAAGTTGCAGAGACGGAGACAAATAGTTGAATTTGAAGGAATTTTTGTCAACCAATTTTGGAGCCAAATTCAAATAGAAAAAAATTGAAATTTATTTGCGAAGTAACAACGTTGGAATACTGTCTCAGGGTTTCCCTTAGAATGTGTCTAATAACATTCTATAACATATTTTTAAACAATGTGGACGATAGTGCAAAATAATTAAAACCAATTTCTCGGTTTAAAAATTTGAAATTCACGCCAAAGTGTGACGGGAGACGACCATTATAGGAAAAAATGACCATTATAGGGAAAAAAATTGTGATCTGAATGTGCACCAAAAGCTGAAATCCTTCACCGAAAAAAAAGAACCGTTCGAGTATACCATATCCATGATACTGTAACAAGTTTCCTTATTACAGTATCATGGATCTGGTATACTCCAACGATTTTTTTCGACTTTACACGACTTTCAGGCCTATGTGCATGTATTGTTTTTACTTGGCAATGTATCAGTGGAATGAACCATTCCAAGGCAGTCAAACAAGCATACAGGATGACAAAAAAACAAGATGTCTAAACTCATTCACTATTGATTCCAATATTGAGCAACTCTGTGCCCTGATTCTGAATAACCGATGAGTGACTTCTGGTGAGGTGGTAAACGTGGCACGTGCGAACATGAGCTTCCGCGATGTAAGCGTAAGCTTCTCAGCCAACGACGCATGCTAGTCAGGTTCTGCCAATGAGAACGCCGAGATAGATTGTCGAATGACATTCATTTGTTGCAAGACAACGGAAATCCACATACCACCGTCAAAGCCCTTCAAAATCTCTTATTCGAAGTGTCAGAGTATTCTAAATACTGTTTCGATCTCGTCACATCTATTTTCCATCAGTTTGGCCCATTTACGATGATTAAAGTGGCAGAGAATTCTTTTTCTGAGGGTATCAGAAAGCTGGTGCTGTGAAGGACTAAGTACGTTGAAAAGCGTTGTGTGTACGTTGTTCATTGTAAATTTTGTATTAATCTTCTAATAAATTTTAAACATTGAAGGAAGATACTTACGACTTACTCTGGTATTTCGACATATAATGGGATGTGGATATTTGTTCATAGATTCTGAGATCATGAGACATATTCTCCTAAGACACAAACGGTAATGCAAGTACAGTGAGCCTACTCCCGACATTAAACACTTATTTGATCATAAAATCAATTAATAAAGTAACTGAATATCCACTTTATTTTCATATTGAATACATATTTATTGTAGTATTGTGATGACAGATACTTCATAACATGTTCTGAAAATCGAAAAACAAGTGTTAGTCAAATAAATGACATTTGTTTCTTTTAAACGAAAGGGAACTTAATAATCTGTTTTAATATAGTTTCAATTTGTTTGATTTATTTCGTCAAAAGACAATAAAAACTGTGACATGAGGGGAATAAGTATAATCTGCGTATTGTGTAATATGTTTTCTTGAGCTCCGGAATCCCTACATCATCATTAACTACACATCGTTGAATGATGAACAATCATATCAAGAAAGCGGGGGTTAATAACATATGAAAGCTAGAAATGTTCGCTCCCGAATAATAAAAAATAGTTGCAGCTCTAAACGAACAGAATATTTGATTTCATAGTATTACTAACAGATTTGAAAACTACACATTCGACTCTACTTCTACCACAAATACCTAATGCAGTGCTCAAAACGTGTGAATAATGAAGCTACAATTATGTTCAGAAACAAAAAATTGGCTATCTCAGCATTTGCTCAGTTGATCAAGAAAAACTGAAGGAAAAAAAAAGAATCGAAATGGGGGTCACTGACACCGAAGCTAAAATACAATACTTCTTATTAGCATATTTATTATTTTAGAATACAAATATTCAATACTGCAATATACGTTAATGTTAAAATTGGTTTCGTAATTTTTTTCTGAATGTGCATTTCCAGCCCAAAACACATTTTTCTTTCCAGTCTTTCGAAGTAACTTTTCCTGGTTAATTCTTCATTGATGTTCATTCCTCTTTTTTTTCTGAGAAGTCGATTGTTGGACTCAATGTGATTCTCCTACAAACAGTTCAAAATAATCATATCGCTGTGATCGGAACAATGCCTGCGGAATTTTTGTAGTCCCGAATTCATGAATTCATTTTGTTACGCAGAGAAACATGAAGTATTATTGTTAAGTCAACTAATAATGTAAAATGTTCGTCTAGAAATGTAGATTCTTACCATTTGTTAAAAATATGTACACTATTAAAATTGATTATTTGAAAAAAAACTGTTTTCGGCTCTAAACACACGTAACATTTTAAATGTTTAGTTTCACAAGCTGATCTTTCTTTTGCGTAAAAATTTAGAGTTTTTAGAATGTTTTGAACCAACAAACTCGAAAATCCAAGATTCCGTATTTTGAGAATTAAGGTTTTAAAAAATTCACTTTTGAATTCGGGAGTAAAAAATAGAGGTACATAATGCAAACTATACAAGCTTTAATGCACACAACCTTTTCTATGTACTATGCACTTTTAAGAGAATCATGTTATTTTAATATTAGAATGGATTTTCGTGTGAGGCTTAAACTTTTGTGATGTTCGTCCAAATTGCTCAAACATTTTGCTGATTTTCGGTATATATAAAAACAAGGTCAAAAGTCAAACATATGCACTAAATATGATGCTTCCAGATCTTTTTACATCACAATGAACAAGTCCAACAATTTTTAGACCAAACGGAAGGGGTCATGCTTTTTCCCCCGATTTGACGTGGAATTATTCTTATTCTACATCAGTTTATGAACTAAAGGCAAGGGTAGTACGGAGAAGGATAAATTTAACTTTTCTGATGACAACACTAATATTAGTAAAATATGAAACATTAAAATTTTGTCAGATAGGGTACAAAAATATGTTTCGTGCATCAAATATGGACAAGCCATTATATCACTTTCTGTGAAGAAACATACTGTTTTAGGATGTAAATTGCTGGTTTAGGATATAAACTATTGTTTACCAACTGTGACAAACATGTAAAATTTTACAATTCATCATCAAATTGCTATGGTAACAGTGGCAACGCTAAACTACGAAATTAACGTTACATTATTGTACCCTATAGGTGCCATTCAAGGTGCTATAAAACCCCAAGTTTGGTGCAGGAATGCATTTAAAATCTTTGATCTATATTTCCTGTAAGTTGAAATTTTCTGTATATGAGTTACCCTCTCACAGGTGTAGGTTATTGCTATTTGATCCATGCTATTAATGCCACTTGTCGTGCCATTACATCATTAAATAATGTAACTTTTCTTTTTATCAATAGTGTCAACTACTAAAGGGCAAATACAACTAGTGTTGCTATCCTTTACCGCATTATTTGTACCGGCTACACAATATTGCAATACTACTTGAACTTGTAAAATTGTTTCCAACCAGCAAACAAACTTTTTCCACCTTGGTTTCCCAACTCAAGTTGATAGGTTTAGCAAGCCATTTCCGTTACTCTCACACCACCAGACAAACGACATTCCCGACTCTTTAAAGAAGAATTGGACAATTGCAATTTTCAAAAATTAAGACATTATCATTGACATTATTTCAAGATCCAATTTTTAAGTACTAATTTCATTCAGACAAAAATCTCTATCATCAATATTATAATCGTGGGAATGGAAAATTAAACTTATGCAATTTTCGAAAAAAGGAGAGCTTAACGCAAACGGGATCTGAACATATTTATAAGCGTACACAGAGCGTACATACTGGAGAAAACAAATTAAAGAAACAAAATGGTGCCTTAATTCACAAAATATTTTAGTGATTTTTATTTCACGAAAATTTCACGTTTATTAATATATAATGTGCGTGTATTTTGGCACAACAGCTCTTTACGAGCTACCAGCAGCGTTCCGGCCTTGCGACCATGGGTTAAGGGGCACGTGTGGTTGACACATAGACATCCCTACGATGTATTCTGATATTCTCAACCTGAAAAGCGCGTAATGAACTTTTGCCCCGACGACGAAATATGATCTGCGCCAATTTTAAGCGTACCTAGCTCTTTACGAGAAAACATCCAAGACTTTTGAGTCATGTTTGAGAAAGATTTGAAATTGTGTTTCATTAGCAGGATTTTCTGAAAAAGTACAACGATTATATTTTTTACATTACAACATTTAGTTGCAATCCTTTGGAACTATAATTATTAACGTAAAACACGAAATAATTACCAAAAACTAACGAAAACGTTAAAAGAATTAAAAAAGCATTGAAGAACTCATACAGTATTGTTAAAATCATCTTCGTTTGCTAATTGTTTTGAAATTTAGTTATTTTCAACTGTAAATGAAATGGATGATTGGTAATCAAATTAATGCTTATGGGAATCATGCACATTACAGGGTTTCAAAACTAAAGCCTGGTGATCCAAATCCCTTAAAAAAAATTCTATGCATTTACAATGCCCACTGTGTTTGAGAAATTTTGTAAGATTGATGTGCTGGCAAATCTTGGGTTTTCCCAAGATAGTGATTATTTTGTAAATAGAATAACTAGTACTCAAAATTTGTGCTTGAGAAATTGTATCTTATCTTAAAATAAAATCAGGTAGAATATCTCAAAAGTGTGTATAGTATTCACTTCATATTGCTAGGAAAATAGACAATTTTTAATTAGTGATTACTCAAAAAACGGGTCAAAATTTTCATTTATATCCCTCCTTAGGGCGGGATCCCCCTCAAAGGGCGGTAAAAATCATTGTGCTGGTCCAATTTTCAGCAAACTTTCTGAATTTGTGGAAAATTGCAAAAAAATTAACATTACAAAATTACAATATTGATGATAGAGATTTTTTGTTATATTAAATGCAATTTGTAAAACAATATCTTGATCTGCACTGCTCAATTCGGTCCTCAGATTTCGGAAAACTTAGATTGTGGTCTTCTTAGAGCAGCTTAAGAGGTGTATAGCCGTGATCTTGTGCACAGATGGCCGTCATGGATTCGTTGTTGATGAAATATTTATAATAAATTTCAGAGGTGTTTTTCTTGCTGGCGGCACATGACTTCATGACTTAACAGTCCACGGCCTTTCGATCTATTTTCGAGGATGATGCATCCAATATTTTGCTAGAAGTGTTCTAACTTTTCTGTCGAAAGCTTGCAAAGCTGTCTCAGTCCACTTGACAATTCCAGATGTATGTGATGCTGCTGACAGAGGCCATATATTAATTCCTGTAAATTTGTTTCTCGAATAGTACAGGACTTGTAGATTTTGTAACACGAGAGAAAACCTCTTTCTCCTTATTTTCTTATTTTCTCATCTGCAGTTCCTAGGAGATGCTGGAGAGCCAGATACTTATATTCATCGTTATTGAAGAGTTCTTGAATTCTTAAATCTTCTATCAAATGATGTTCATTTTCTGTATTATGGACGCGACCTCTGGTAACGTGAACAACAAACTTCTCCAAACCGAGATCCATACAAGCAGAGCTGCGGAAGCCTTCAACAAGTATCAGCATGCTTAGAAGTTGTTCTGGCCCTTTAGCATAGGGCTTGAGATCATCCATAAATAATTGGTGGGAAATGATCTTTATGGGGTTCTTCAAAGCACATCCATTGTCTGATGCATTCAGCATCCTACTCAAAGGGTTCAATGCTAGGCAAAACCATAGCGGGCGTAGGATATCTCCTTGGAAAAAGGCTCTTCAAATTCGCAAAGAATCTGTCTGGTAACTCAATTTCCCTAACATAACATGCACTGGTGTTCCCCAGCTGTTTATGCAAATTGAAAGAAATTTAATGATAGAGGGCTGAACCTCTATTATTGCGGTGGCGATGGTGTAACGGTTAGCGTAGCGGACTGTTGTACCCAAGTTCGCGGGATCATCCATAAATAATTGGTGGGAAATGATCTTTATGGGGTTCTTCAAAGCATACCCATTGTCTGATGCATTCAGCATCCTACTCAAAGGGTTCAATGCTAGGCAAAACCATAGCGGGCGTAGGATATCTCCTTGGAAAAAGGCTCTTCAAATTCGCAAAGAATCTGGGGATCAAACCCGATCGAAGCCGTAGATTTTTTAAGGGCGAAAAAATCCTTCCTACGCCTTCGTTCGGAGGGGAAGTAAAATCGGCTGTCCCATGCTAGTAGATTTACTTGCATGTAAAAGATCCTCAAGCCTAAATGACGCCTCTGAGCTAAATGCAAATCGCCAGTTTCTCGCCCAAGAAATACCTCCTTTCTCCGCTAGTTAGCGAAATTTGCGTGGTCAGACGGAAGAGCGGGCCTGATGGTTTGAGTCTCGCCACGTAAAATAAGGCAAATTCAATTCAATTCAACCTTGTAGAGTTGAAGGCTTCGCTGCAACCAAAAAATGCGGAATGGAATCAAGTGCCTTTTGGAAATCATTCCAGCCCACTGACAAAGTATGTTTTCTTTTTTTACATACTTGAATACAATATTATCTATTGTCAATAATTCTCTGCATTCTCAAGATCCTTTCCTACAACCAACCAGTTCTGGCAAAAGCAGCTCATTTTCTTTTAGATTCTTGTCACATTTGGTGGTAATAATGAAAGTTAGAACTTTATAAACTGTAGGTAGACATACAATAGGTCTATAAATCTCGAGCCAAGACGCATTTTCACTTTTCGGCAACATGGATGTTACGCCTAAGGTTCAAAATTCTGGCAGCCTAGATGTTCCTTGCAAAGTGTTTTGAAATTGAATCGCCAATATACCGTGAGTGCAAGTCAGATATTTCCACCGAAATTATGTATTCAATCTACTCCTAGTACTGTCCAATTGTGGGTTCTCTTTAGGTTTTCTGTTGAAATCACAACTCCATTTATTTCCGAGATATTGGGCCGGTTGCATAAAGCTTTCCTTATGGGTTCCATAGCTATGGGTTCAATAAAATTTGTAGGTTCCATAGACCGTGCACCGTTGCATAAAGCAAATTTAGGGAATCTATAACTATAGATTCTATAAGAACTTCGAGATGCAACCAATAGATAGCGACACAGTCGATATTTGAACACTACTTATTCCTCACAGCGTGTTGCACGTCCTTAGCACGCGTTGCGTTTATTTGATTTGTTTTTGGTTGTGTTTCTTAACGCGTTCTCAATAGCAATTTCGTTTTATTTCATTATTTTCATTCTAGTTTATTTTTTGTTTAATTCTTATAGTATTGTAAATACAATTACTTCTTTATTTTAGCCATTGCCTTGTTGTTTTTAAATAAATTAATTTATCTTCCATTCGTAAATTTAAATATTAACTTTTGCTGATACAATTAATAAATTATAATTATTAGTGAACTAATCAAATCCCTTTGAAATACAAAGTAATAATTAATTTGCTATCTAAACAATTACGTAATACGTATTAATACAAGTAGAGCCCAGCAGTTTATTTTGGCATTTAATTTGGCAAATATAGGCAGGCAATAATGCACCAAAATATGTCATGAGTTTAAAGAAAAATAATTAGAGGATAATCATTTAAATCATTCGAATTTTATTTGTAATACTGATATTAATACTAGCACGTACAAGAAAACGTTTTCATCATTGGTTCATCAATAAATATTGTAATCTTCATTTGTTATCTATTTATTGGAAAGAAATGGTTTCACAACTGAAATTTGTTCTCTTATGACAAGCCAAGTTTCAGCATTATGATTGCAAATTAAATTCACTGATGATTCTACGAAGGTTAGCGTGGCCTGAACTATTATTTTAGAAATCTTTGAATTTTAGCATAATTTAAAAAAAACTATTGTTTACATTCATTGCACTCGTTTATTCACCAGTAGAATACACAACCTGACCTTATTCTATCATGTACGAAGGTGTCTATTATTCGTCTGTCTATCATGTACGAAGGCGCGGATTTATTATACCTTCTTATTCCTGGCCTAGAGCAACTATTCTTTGTCTTAATCTATCATCTTCAACCTTGAGTCTACTTTCCAGGGGGTCTGTGTTCGTTTTATCTTCAGTAATTTGAGAATTGAGCGAATAGTTGCGTGAATTTTCTTTGAAATTCCTCCTTTGTCTCTGAAATACTCAGCATTATGCGAGATATCTGGTCTAGCTTGGGCAATTTGATTTTTGATTTTTTAACCATGCCGGTGGCTTATGTCTTTGATAAGGCTTCTTATCAAGAGAAGTACCATTTATAGCCCGTACTTTGTAACCTAGGTGTTGACAGGTAGCAATTACAGCACAGTGAACCAATCAGATTGCATCTTCAACAGAAGAAGCGTCTGAGATGTTTGGAGCAATAATTTGGTTCATTTTGACAACAATCTCATAGACATTAGCGCTGCATTTCAGTTTTGTAATCTTTGGATCTTGGATACAATGATATTATTATTATTATTATTACTATTATTATTATTATTATTATTATTATTATTATTATTATTATTATTATTGGCGTACAGGCCATTACGGACCATGCTACACGATTCACGTGTGTAATTCTTCCAGGATCAGCTTTTCTGCTGTATCCTTGGATTACAACAAGGTTGTTACGCCTTGAAGTGTGAATTATGAGATGATGATAGGTGAAGGGACAATCACAAATATGACCATGTCTACGCAGGACTCGAACCTGCAGCCTCCTCGGCACAGACGACGGCGCCACAGGGCCGACTGATATTATTATTATTATTATTATTATTATTATTATTATTATTATTATTATTATTATTATTATTATTATTATTATTATTATTATTATTATTATTATTATCATTATTATTATTATTGGCCAACTAGGACCACGCATGCAAGCATCCTGCATTTACCGTGGCTCAGTTTTTATTTATTATCACGGTGGCAGGTGCTTGCGACAATTTTTGGGGGGGACCAGCATTTTAGCTGGATCCGATTTTTTATCCCCCACGGTTGTTAGCCCTGGGGGTATTGAAGATGAAATGATGATATGATGATAATGGGGGTGAAAAGACAACACATACAGACATACACAAATACATCCATGCCCGAGGCGGGACTCGAACCTGCGATCTTCTGGTCCGAAACCACTCCGGCACTACTGCCTTAGCGATCTCGGCCATCTGATCGGCATTATTATTATTATTATTATTATTATTATTATTATTATTATTATTATTATTATTATTATTATTATTATTATTATTATTATTATTATTATTATTATTATTATTAATATTATTATTAACATAATTGCTGTCATAAGTAAATATTTTAAAACATTATTCCGTTGCAGAAACATTTTGTAATCATTTAGCACATGCAAAAATGATTAATATAAATTATGCTAAGCCACTATTTTCTGTAATATTCAAAGTATTAGTTACTATGTCACCCTCATAATTGATTGAATAGCGTAGCGAAATAGGCTCGACTCGGGCATGATACCTAAAATAAAATCAAAATATTCACTACATCAAAATATTTCTTTCAATACCGGTTTTCTTTTTACAAACGAATCTTCGCATTTACCCGCCTGTCGCCTTGAATTCCGTTTTTCTTTGGCATGTTTGACCTAACCCTTAAATCAAAAACACTCCTTTCCGTAATGCCTTATCATCTTGCAATTTTATGGCTACAAACTTTGGCATAGACATACTTATCAATAGAGTATAAAATGAATATCGCATTTTTAATAGAAATGTGGTTTACTATGTTTTTGCACAATGGGATTCAATTATAGAAATGTGGTCACCATGGTTGGTAAAACGGAAACATCATAGAAATATCAATGCGGTTATAAGGCGCGTAGACTTGACTGTCATCCAAGGTTGTGTGCAGGGCCGGATTTACCTACAAGCAAAACAAGCAGTTGATTGGGGGCCCCCATTCACCAGGGGCCCCGCGTTTCGGAAAAATACGCATACCATATTTTTTTAATGTATTTAAAATGTTTTTGAAATGTATTTAATGTAAAAAAATGTAACGCAAGTAAAAATTTCTATAAAAAATTATCAGTTTTCATTTGTATCTGTAGAGACAGTACTTGTACTATAATACATTTTTATTTAATAAAGATGGAGCTAGATAACAGATAATTTCGGGGGGGGGAGGCAACACAATTTTGTGCTTGGGGCCCCGCACTACTTAAATCCGGCCCTGGTTGTGTGTGTTTGTCTACGTGTTTAAATTTGCTCTCCAACTAAAAAACATTTACTTTGATAACTGATTTTTACAATGAATTTACAACATAAACATTAACGATATTTTTAAATATACCGCTGGGAAGCTACTGTCATAGTCCACAGAAACAGAAAAAAAGAAGAATGATAGTCCTTTTTAAATATTCAACTTCTAAAAAAATATTATATAAATATTAAAAACAATTCCGTCTATCATTTATGAATGACATAAAGGCGCAATTAAATTCCTGTATTTTTTTTTCAGGAGACAGCAGTGAGGAGATTGACAGCAACGATAATTCCAACGACAGTGATGACAGCAGCATAGACACTTCGAGTAACAATGACAGCAGCATTAGCAACGACAGTAATGACACCAGTAATGAAAGTGAAGGAAGCAGCAATGCTAGTGACAACAGTAGTAGTGCAAGCAGTGACCCAGACAGTGATAACACCAGCGACAATAGTAACGATGACGGCAACAGCTCAAGCAGTGATAGCAACAACAGCGACAGCAGCAGCAGCGACAGTATTGAAAGCAATAGCAGTGAAAACAGCGACAGTAGCGACAGCGGTATTAGCAGTGACAGCAGCAGCGACAGCAGCAGTAGCAGTGACAGCAGTGATATCGGTAGCGTTAGCAGTAACAGCAACGATAGCAGTGACAGCAGCGACGGCAGTGACAGCACCATTGACAGTAACAGCAGCAATAGTAGCGACAACAGTGATAGCAGTAGCAGTGACAGCAACGATAGTAGTGACAGCAGCAGTAGCAGTGATAGCAGCAATAGCAGCGACAGCAGTGATCGAAGCGATAGCAGTGACAGTAGCGACAGCAATGGCAGCAGCATTAGCAATGACAGCAGCAGTACCAGTGACAGCAGCAGTAGCAGCGACAGCAGCAGTGGCAGCGATAGCAGCAGCAGCAGCGACAGCAGCAGTAGCAGCGACAGCAGCAGTGGCAGCGACAGCAGTGATAGCAGTGACAGTAGTAGTAGCAGCGACAGTAGCAGTAGCAGCGTCAGCAGTGATAGCAGTGACAGCAACGATAGTAGTGACAGCAGCAGTAGCAGTGACAGCAGCAGTAGCAGTGACAGCAGCAGTAGCAGTGATAGCAGCAATAGCAGCGACAGCAGTGATCGTAGCGATAGCAGTGACAGCAGTGACAGCAATGACAGCAGCATTAGCAATGACAGCAGCAGTACCAGTGACAGCAGCAGTAGCAGCGACAGTAGCAGTAGCAGCGTCAGCAGTGATAGCAGTGACAGCAACGATAGTAGTGACAGCAGCAGTAGCAGTGACAGCAGCAGTAGCAGTGACAGCAGCAGTAGCAGTGACAGCAGAAGTAGCAGCGACAGCAGCAGTAGCAGTGATAGCAGCAATAGCAGCGACAGCAGTGATCGTAGCGATAGCAGTGACAGCAGTGACAGCAGCAGTAGCAGCGACAGCAGCAGTGGCAGCGACAGCAGTGATAGCAGTGAGAGCAGCGATAGCAGCAGCAGCGACATCAGTAGTAGCAGCGACAGCGGCAGTGGCAGCGACAGCAGTGATAGCAGTGACAGCAGTAGTAGCAGCGACAGTAGCAGTAGCAGCGTCAGCAGTGATAGCAGTGACAGCAGCGATAGTAGTGACAGCAGCAGCGACAGCAGCAGTGGCAGCGACAGCAGCAGTGGCAGCGACAGCAGCAGTATCAGTGACAACAGCAGCAGCGACAGCAGTGATAGCAGTAACAGTGACAGTAGCAGTGGCAGTAGCAGTGGCAGTAGCAGTGGCGGAAGCAGTGATGACAGCAATGAAACCGATTCAAGTGGAAGTAATGAAGACAGCATTAGCGAAGACAACAGTAGTAATATCAGCTCCAGCGAAACAAATACAGGAGAAGACAGCAACAGTTCTGCTGTATCAAGTGATATATCAGAGAGTGAAAATAGCAATGAAACCAATGTGAGTTCTGGGTCTGACGACAGCAGTAGAAGCAGTGGAAGTGAAGACGTTGGTTCTGACAACGGTTCGAGAAGCAGCTCATCGAGCGGATCTGACGAAACCGATGAGAGCAATGGAAGTGGAGGTATTAGTTCGGGAAGCAGCTCCGGAAGCAGCAGTTCATCCAGCGAATCTGATAACAGTGGAAGCAGTGGAAGTGGAAGCGTTGGTTCTGGCAGCGGTTCCGGAAGCAGCTCATCGAGCGGATCTGACGAAACCGATGAAAGCAATGGAAGCGGAGGCATTAGTTCGGGAAGCAGCTCCGGAAGCAGCAGTTCATCCAGCGAATCTGATAACAGTGGAAGCAGTGGAAGTGGAAGCGTTGGTTCTGGCAGCGGTTCCGGAAGCAGCTCATCGAGCGGATCTGACGAAACCGATGAAAGCAATGGAAGTGGAGGCATTAGTTCGGGAAGCAGCTCCGGAATCAGCAGTCCATCCAGCGAATCCGACAGCAGTGGAAGTGGAAGCGTTGGTTCGGGAGGGAGCTCAGGGAGCAGCAGTTCATCGAGTGAATCTGACAACAGTGGAAGCAGTGGAAGTGGAGGCGTTGGTTCTGCTAGCAGTTCCGGAAGCAGCTCATCGAGCGGATCTGACGAAACCGATGAAAGCAATGGAAACGGAGGCATTAGTTCGGGAAGCAGCTCCGGAAGCAGCAGTTCATCCAGCGAATCTGATAACAGTGGAAGCAGTGGAAGTGGAAGCGTTGGCTCTGGCAACGGTTCCGGAAGCAGCTCATCGAGCGGATCTGACGAAACCGATGAAACCAATGGAAGTGGAGGCATTAGTTCGGGAAGCAGCTCCGAAAGCAGCAGTTCATCCAGCGAATCTGATAACAGTGGAAGCAGTGGAAGTGGTAGCGTTGGTTCTGGCAGCGGTTCCGGGAGCAGCTCATCGAGCGGATCTGACGAAACTGATGAAAGCAATGGAAGCGGAGGCATTAGTTCGGGAAGTGGAAGCAGTGGATCAGGTGGCAGCTCTGGAAGCAGCAGCTCATCCAGCGGTTCTGGAGAAGGCAGTGACAGCAGTGGAAGCGGAAGTGGTGGTTCCGGTGGCAGCTCAGGTAGCAGCAGCTCATCCAGCGGATCTGGGGAAGGCAGTGACAGCAGCGGAAGCGGTGGATCTGGTGGCAGCTCAGGAAGCAGCAGCTCATCCAGCGGTTCTGGAGAAGGCAGTGACAGCAGTGGAAGCGGAAGTGGTGGTTCCGGTGGCAGCTCAGGTAGCAGCAGCTCATCCAGCGGATCTGGGGAAGGCAGTGACAGCAGCGGAAGCGGTGGATCTGGTGGCAGCTCAGGAAGCAGCAGCTCATCCAGCGGATCTGGGGAAGGCAGTGACAGCAGTGGAAGCGGAAGCGGTGGCTCTGGTGGCAACTCAGGAAGCAGCAGCTCATCCAGCGGATCTGGGGAAGGCAGTGACAGCAGTGGAAGCGGAAGCGGTGGATCTGGTGGAGGCTCTGGAAGCAGCAGCTCATCCAGCGGTTCTGGGGAAGGCAGTGACAGCAGTGGAAGCGGAAGCGGTGGATCTGGTGGAGGCTCTGGAAGCAGCAGCTCATCCAGCGGGTCTGGGGAAAGCAGCGACAGCAGTGGAAGCGGAGGCGGTGGATCTGGTGGCAGCTCGGGAAGCAGCAGCTCATCCAGCGGGTCTGGAGAAGGCAGTGACAGCAGTGGAAGCGGAAGCGGTGGATCTGGTAGCAGCTCGGGAAGCAGCAGCTCATCCAGCGGTTCTGGGGAAGGCAGTGACAGCAGTGGAAGCGGCAGCGGTGGATCTGGTGGCAGCTCAGAAAGCGGCAGCTCATCCAGCGGATCTGGGGAAGGCAGTGACAGCAGTGGAAGCGGAAGCGGTGGATCTGGTGGAGGCTCTGGAAGCCGCAGCTCATCCAGCGGTTCTGGGGAAAGCAGCGACAACAGTGGAAGCGGAGGCGGTGGATCTGGTGGCAGCTCGGGAAGCAGCAGCTCATCCAGCGGTTCTGGGGAAGGCAGTGACAGCAGTGGAAGCGGAAGCGGTGGATCTGGTGGCAGCTCAGGAGGCAGCAGCTCATCCAGCGGATCTGGGGAAGGCAGTGACAGCAGTGGAAGTGGAAGCAGTGGATCAGGTGGCAGCTCTGGAAGCAGCAGTTCATCCAGCGGTTCTGGGGAAAGCAGTGACGGCAGTGGAAGCGGAGGCGGTGGATCTGGTGGCAGCTCAGGAAGCAGCAGCTCATCCAACGGATCTGGGGAAGGCAGTGACAGCAGTGGAAGCGGAAGCGGTGGATCTGTTGGAGGCTCTGGAAGCAGCAGCTCATCCAGCGGGTCTGGGGAAAGCAGCGACAGCAGTGGAAGCGGAGGCGGTTTATCTGGTGGCAGCTCGGGAAGTAGCAGCTATTCCAGCGGGTCTGGGGAAGGCAGTGACAGCAGTGGAAGCGGAAGCGGTGGGTCTGGTGGCAGCTCAGGAAGCAGCAGCTCATCCAGCGGATCTGGGGAAGGCAGTGACAGCAGTGGAAGCGGAAGCGGTGGATCTGGTGGCAGCTCAGGAAGCGGCAGCTCATCCAGCGGATCTGGGGAAGGCAGTGACAGCAGTGGAAGCGGAAGCGGTGGATCTGGTGGCAGCTCAGGAAGTGGCAGCTCATCCAGCGGATCTGGGGAAGGCAGTGACAGCAGTGGAAGCGGAAGCGCTGGATCTGGTGGTAGCTCAGGAAGCAGCAGCTCATCCAGCGGTTCTGGGGAAAGCAGCGACAGCAGTGGAAGCGGAGGCGGTGGATCTGGTGGCAGCTCGGGAAGCAGCAGCTCATCCAGCGGTTCTGGGGAAGGCAGTGACAGCAGTGGAAGCGGAAGCGGTGGATCTGGTGGCAGCTCAGGAAGCAGCAGCTCATCCAGCGGTTCTGGGGAAGGCAGTGACAGCAGTGGAAGCGGAAGCGGTGGATCTGGTGGCAGCTCAGGAAGCAGCAGCTCATCTAGCGGTTCTGGGGAAGGCAGTGACAGCAGTGGAAGTGGAAGCGGTGGATCTGGTGGCAGCTCAGGAGGCAGCAGCTCATCCAGCGGATCTGGGGAAGGCAGTGACAGCAGTGGAAGTGGAAGCAGTGGATCAGGTGGCAGCTCTGGAAGCAGCAGTTCATCCAGCGGTTCTGGGGAAAGCAGTGACGGCAGTGGAAGCGGAGGCGGTGGATCTGGTGGCAGCTCTGGAAGCAGCAGCTCATCCAGCGGTTCTGGGGAAGGTAGTGACAGCAGTGGAAGCGTAAGTGGTGGATCTGGTGGCAGCTCAGGAAGCAGCAGCTCATCGAGTGGATCTGGGGAGGGCAGTGGCAGCAGTGGAAGCGGAAGCGGTGGATCTGGTAGCAATTCAGGAAGTAGCAGCTCATCCAGCGGATCTGGGGAAGGCAGTGACAGCAGTGGAAGCGGAAGCGGTGGTTCTGGTAGCAGCTCAGAAAGCAGGAGCTCATCCAGTGGATCTGGGGAGGGAAGCGGCAGTAGTGGAAACGGTGGTTCTGGTAGCAGTTTAGGAAGCAGCAGCTCAGATAGCAGCAGCACTTCTTGCGAATGTGGGGAAGGCAGCGGAAGCAGTGAAAGTAGCAGTGGTGGATCTGGTAGCAGCTCAGGAAGCAGCAGCTCAACCAGTGGATCTGGGGAGGGCAGCGGCTGCAGTGGAAGCGGTGGTTCTGGTAGCAGCTCGGGAAGCAGTAGCTCATCTAGCGAATCTGGGAATGGAAGCAATGGTTCATCTAGTAGTTCATGTAGCGGATCAGGAGAGAGTAATAATGGAAGCGACGTGAGTGATGGGAACGGCAATAGTGTGAATTCTGGAGACAGTGATATTGATTCCGGAAATAATGTTTCTTCCAGTGATGGGAATGGAAGTGAGGGTAACGGAGAAAGTAGTGAGGGAAGCGGCATCTCAGACAGTAGCGAAATTTCATCAGGATCGAACGGGGATTCTTCGGATATCGCAACTGATAGCAGCCAATCTATAAATGACGGAAGCGGTGATGATGGCACATCAAATGATAGTAATAATAGTGACGGAAATGGTGGTAGTGGTGGATGTAATGATGAGTGCCCGGCAATTGGAAAATGTCCAGCCACTGATCCAATTACGTATACTGTACATCTGCCTCATAAGTATGATTGCGGTTTATTCTGCCGATGTGATCATGGTATTGCGAAGTTGGATCGATGCCCACCAGGTCTGCATTTTAATCCCATTCTTGAAGTCTGCGATTGGCCCGCAAATGCTGGATGTGTGTCCGAAAATGCTAAACTTTTTCTAAAATAATAGAGAAGAATATAAGTATTTAATATCTGTGTATTCGGTTTTGAATCATTTATTAATGATTTAGTCCAAGAACGCATTAATATTTATGTTCCACAAATTTTGAATGACTTTGAGTATGATATTATTTGTTATCATGCATTTAGTCAATGTAATTAATGTTTAATGTAATAAAAGTAATTGTTTATGGTATTTCCATATCCTTATTCATTTTCCTCATTTGTCTTCTCCCTATTTAAGTGAAGCCATTTTGTTTTTGATCAAATAGTAGCGGGCAGCATTTATATATTAAAAAAAATTATTATACTCATGTAATACAAAAAGATTATAATTATATTAGAATAATGTAGGTGTTGCTTAATGTTATAGGCCCTATATGTGTTTGTTTTATATCTTTTTTTCCAGTTTACAAGGTTAATAAATATGCCAAGGCACAGTAACATTCTTTAATTACAAGTAATACCTGGCACTGTTTATTTATTACTAATTTGTCAGTATTGTCTTTAATGAGTTAACCCACTGGGTGCATGGTAGTTAAATGAGTATTTGTTGGTGAGCTGCCGAATATCAAGGCAAGGGCCACATGCTGGCCGCGGTTTGAAAACCAATGATTGCGACTCAATCTCCAGAAATTGTGTTATTTATATTGTATTTTAATGTACATCACAAGTTTCACATTAACAATAAAAATAAAATTGATGGGAGTATTTTGCGAATCTGGTGTAATAAATGTTTGTCTCATTAGGATTTACGTATTCTGGATATTTGTATTGTGCTACGTACCATAGAACTCTTAAGAGAATGATAAGAAGGCACGTATCGAAATATGCGCTGACTTTTTTTCTGGTTGTGCATGTGAAAGAAAGAGTCCACACAAAATGTTTGCTTCTCATACACATAGGAAGTATTTTTAAATAAACATAATATATGAATGGATGAATACCGAAAGTAATCTCATGACTGCCCGTAACATATCAGACAGGTTTGTTCCTTGATATCTTCAGGATCATAATGGAGAAAATGGTCAGAAATGTATGTGCCCCTAGACATTACACTTCTTGCAATTGCCTATATATAATTTTATGTTAATCTGGATGTGAAAGATTGATCTCATAATTTTCATTTTGCTATCATTTGGAGATCACAACATTCCGTGTGAACAAACAATTATTAAATTGTATATTTTTGTTAGTTAAAATTAAATAATAAAGTTTTTAAAATATCCACTGCTTTAGAATATTGTTTAAGAGTCACAATGAGCATAACTAAAAAATTACATACAAAGGTGGATTCGCAGCAGTGTACAGAAAAATGTTAACAGTGAATTATGGCCCTTGTAGCTTAACATATGGGATATTGCCCATTTAAATAAATGGGAAAATGATTTCATAGCATTAGACGCCCCGGTATTCAATCTACCCGCCACGTTGTGCACCGTCAGTCTTCTCCCCTTCCCGCAAAGCTTCCTACACTCAAACTCAACAACAACTTGCATTGTCGGCTCTCTCGCGGGTGAACGGTCGGCTCGTAGGTAGATCATTCCTAGTCAAATCACACAAATTTATGGAAAATTTGACCTTGATATCCCATATTCTAAAACTTTTTTCTGACGAGAGCGTAAGTAAAATTATGAAACACGTGTTTTTCATTCTTTCCCCAATATTATTTTTCGAGATAATATGAATTTTCAAAATTTTTGAATAATTTGTAACTAAATTTCAAAGTACAGATATTAATGAATGCTATAACAATGTATTCAAAAGTATAATAAACTAAAATAAATGCACAGAGCTATTGCAGTCATTTTCAAAGTATGTTTGAAGTCAATGTGATTTAAAGTCGGGAAAATGGTAAAAATGATTATTTTTTACCTACAGCCCAGCAGTTGGAAAAATCGGAAAAAACTGACAATAATTTGTGTTTTACGAGGAACATTTGAGATTTTTTCAAACCTGTTTCAGAGTTTTAAGAAAGTAAATATATTTTTTTGTTTTTTTTTTCAAAAAATATTTTTTGCGTTTGAATTTGGCGCTGAGAAAAAAACAAGAAATATTTTACTGATACAATGATTTATTTTATTATTTGTCATATTTTCCCAAATAGATTCATTTGTGTTAAGTTGGCGAAAATAATAAAATTAAAAAACACGTTAATGGCTTTAGACGTGTGTGGGTGGTTAGACGGGGGCAAAGATACCGTCCAAAAATATAATATTTATATTAGAGCCATGTCAAATGTCATTTGGTTTAGAGCAAGCTTGCGCAACGCCTGCTCCCGTGGGCATTCTGCATTTACGAGCCAACCGTCTACCCGCGAGAATGCCGAAAGTTCTAATAATGGGGTGAAGGCAGCTTTGGGGGGATGGAGGAAGCCGGAGGGGGTCGACGTGGGGCGTAGATTGAATGCCCGGGTGTCTAATACAATGATACTGTGATCTGGTTTGCCAAACTTTTTAAATGGACAATCTACCGTATTTCTAGCTACAAGGATCATATTTCACTGTTAATGTTCTTCTGCAGACTGCTATGTATCGATATATTTTTATTTTTTAATTTATTTTTATGCTCATTTAAATCAAGCAATATTTTAAAGCAGTGGTCTCTTCAAAATTTATTATGTACGTTTCACCAAGAAAAAATCAATTTAGTAATTGATTTTTCACCAGGAATGTAATAATGATAAAATGAAAGCAAAACAAAGGAAATTGAGAGAAGTTGATATAAAATGAAGTATAGGGAATTTCAAGAAGGGTAATGTTTGGCGGTACATATACTTGTGATCATTTCCCCTCATTATGAATAAGAGATACCAATGAGCAAATCCCTTTTAGGATATTTCGGTCAATTATTACATTATTATGAGTCATGTTAAAAAGAACGCGAAGAGCTTAAGGCTAAATGTCCCGACACTAGTACAATTTGTGGCCACCACGTGGCAGCACCAAAATAAGTAAAATTTACTTTACCGATAATGTCTGGCTTGCTTATAATGCTGGATAATGATGGCGACATGCTTCCTGAATTCAACGCCGTGACAATCATGCAAATCGGACGAATGGGAGCGTCGTAAAGTGAAATTTACGAAAACACCTCGCCCCCCTTCCCCTTCTTCACCGTTGCGTCACCCACCCGATTGTTGTGGGCCGTCTGTCGGCGCGGGGGCACGACCAGGCCAGGCGGCGTGCGGCCAGCCCCGGCGGAGCAGGCGGGACTTGCGGGATACGCAAGCCAGACAGTCGGTTTCGGCTTTCGTCTCTTTGCATCTCAGTCTATTTTTCCACAGATACCATATTAGAGATGCTATACTACTATTACTGACTGAGGTAAATGGTCTGTAATAGTAGTACATAACTATATTTTTCACATATTTCCGTCTTCCTTCGAATACGATCTTAAAATTGTTTGAGGCAATACTCAAAATATCGATTCCGATTTGGAGCAGGTTTTTAAAAAAATGAGCTAATTTTGTAAATATAACCATTATTCCATCTCCTCACATCTTATTTTAGATATATTTTACTTCTAAGGTTTTCTGTTAACATTCCACCTTGCTCTAAGATCTTCCGGGTTCAAATACCGGAAAGAATGAGCGGAGTATACGCACGAGTTCTTTTATCCTACAACTCGATTTTTGATCTCAAAACGACGTTTACCTGCTTTAATGAGTTCATCTGGTGAATCTCTAAATTATATACAATATAATAACAAATACATTTATTATTTACAAAAATATACCCCCACCTCCCGAGAAATAATCGGCTGGATCCGCTCCTACTGTGACACCTCTCCTAACTCCGTAAGCGGAAGGCAATAACACAGACCCTCGTATGTCATCGGAAGCGACCGCAGATCCTGCACAGATCTGACGTCTCCCACGGCAACGCTTCAGGGAGAGAGGCGAAACGATGTGAGGGGGACTTGAATTTTCATGACGCGAGCTACAATTACTGGTAACATTGGGGAAAGTTTTATCTCGTCAACTAAAAAGTAAATAATAATTTTGAATTTCTTGGTACTTTTTATGCACGTAGCCGCAGTTATCTACAGTGTAATTATAATAATAATAATTATTAATAATAATAATTATTAATAATAATAATTATTATTATTTATATTTATATTTATTCAAAAGTACCGAAATCAAGGGTACACCTGTGAGATCGGAGTCGGTAGGACAGACAAGCAATACATTCACAATCTCTGTTGCACAGACTAACAGGCAGATACAAGAGAGAGAACACAAAGCTTTTGTGACTGACCAACGAAATTCTAAAAGTTTGTACATCTTATGTTTGTAACATGAAAAAAGTAAATTATGAAAAATTAGTGGTTGTCTCTGCGACTTATTGCACTGACGAGTTCTGCAGTTTTCGAATTATCTTTTTGAAACGCGAAAAGAAGTTTTTATACGATGTCGTAAACGATTATGAATACATATAGTTCCTTGATTTGAAATTAGAAATATATAATGTACTCTTGTCGGAAATTAGAACAGAAAGTAATTCTTTTTTAAGAAAAATATTTTTTATCTTTGATAAAACCGTGTTAATTAAAAATAGTTATGATAAATAAAAGATCTCTGGTATCAACTATTTAGTTGGCAGTTGATCGTTTCGATCGCGTCCTCAGAGCTTGCAGATTCAGGGCCGAAAAAAATATTCTCTATCTTTTCAAAGTTCAACATCTTTTATTCATTATAATACTAGAAGGTATCTACCTCACCAACGATCTAATTAATAAATATAGTTAATAAAAATTATATTGCGGTCATCTCAAACAAAAAAGGTTCAATATTACAAGTTTATATTATCAGCACGCTAAATTTGCTATTACATCGTAGCAAAGCAAATTACATTATCAGTCCTACAAGCAATTATAATACTGGTATCCAAATCAAATATGTATGTTTAATTCGGTTTTGGTTATATTTCAAATTGACATACATCGCCAACGAACATTTCCAAAATAAACCGTAATTATAATTGAAATGTTTGTAATAGTCCGTCATATTTTCGCTATTGCTCGTTCAATTTACGCAATATGTTTCCAAATGCGCCTTCTCAATGGCAGTCCCCACTTCTAGAAAGAATCATATTCCCACTCATCCAAGCTGCCCGGGTTTGCAGTCTAGTTTCTCGCGCGTCTCCCGAGGTCAGTTCAAATGCAAAATGCTGTGCAGGCCTGGTTGAAGAGAACATTTTACCATCTTATCCGGGGGTACTTTTTGATACAAACATTGAGTTTAAATGGTAATGTTTATTTCTTGAACATAATGATTAGGGAGCGGATTTCTATGATTTTTATATTTTTGTTTGTTACTTCAAGGCACAACAAAGTGAAATTTCTTGACATTTGGTTAGTACTGAATGCTATGTAGACTAACATGTTTGAGCATATTTGGTCGATTTTTCCTGTTAGTGCATATTCGTGTAATCATAGGCGCATATTTTGTATATTTCGTTATAATAGAGACTTATTGATAAACATTTAATCTTTTCATGGAATCTTATATTTATTTGTGAGCGTTCATTGATTAGAACGAGCTTTTCACAGTGTGCGTTTTTTCTTTTCTAGATGATAAAATACTTGTCCAAATGTAGGCTGTTTCTTGGTATCATATGTTTAAAACAACCAGAAGAAATGCAACGAAACATACAATGTACTACACTAAGGTGAATATTTACTTCAATTATATCTCCCGCGAAGGTAGATTATACTCGTATTATATTTACATAAATATATATTTTTTCATTCCAAGCATGCTTCTCCTGAATTTTATCAAGAAAGGTGTGTACAGAAGAGGACATATTGTTAACTTTTATTGCATATTGTAGTGCAAGTTTCAGATTTTTTGGGATATAAAAATCCTCTCACTAATAATGATTATTAAAAGTATTTAGACGAAGCATGGAAAAGGTTCAGAACCTCGGGCGGCAACGGTTTGCCGATCACTGTTGCATTGTCTCGTAAACTTGAAATCACTGGATCTGAAGATACCAGAAGACTAAAAAGACATTGCATGATTTTCCTAAGTGAATATTTCAAGGAAAAACTTTCATCATTACATCTGATATCTTAATTTCTGCCTTCCTATGCATCTTCCAATAATTCACCAATTGGAAGCGGAGAAGCTTCAATTATTGCGTAACCGTGAATTAAAATTACATGAACAGATGACGGCCTAGGGTATCACGGATACAATTTTACATAGTGTTTTGCGACCTGCAAAGAGTACAATTTAAATTTTTGAATATTGAAGCACATCCCACTTGACATAGCTTGCAAATGTACTTTGGTTTTTTCAATTATCTCTTCATCCGCTCCTAAGATGCTAGCTGTTTATTGTCCAAACATTGCCTGGTGGTATTTCCGTCGTTGGTTGTACCTGACTCTGGTTTGGGTATGTCGATTCACAAACCCTACTTACGTTTGAAATCATTTTGAATTTTCGTTTTGTATGATGCACAATTTTCTTTCTTATCTGCGGAACGAGCTTGACACTTTTTCTGTTATCACCGCATTTGTAGGATAGGTGTAGAAATTACTCCATAAATTTTAGACATGCATGTAGCGATAATATATCAAAAGAAAGAATATTGCCATTGGTTTCTTTTTAACCATTGCTTCTATGTTATTAAAATCCTTTGACGTAGAGTTGTAGATGTAACAACGCGCAGAGGACACACTATCAATATGGCGTTTTTTACTTTCCCGTCAATCATCGAAAATAACAACTGATATAATTTGTATGTTATATCTCCAACAACAAACTTAAATGGTTCAAGAGTTTTAACTTGATCTTCGAAATATAGCTGTTCTTGGCCAGTGCCTACTTTACAGACTGGGCGGGTCCGGCGGCCGGGTGGCGCGGGCTGTGGCACGCCGTATCGAGACAGGCTGGTTACACACTCCACATGATAATACAAAAAGGAGCAGCTACAATTTGACGTACTGATAGAGAACTATTGGATATTTCAGGCAAGCTAAATTTCAAAGTGGTACAAAAGTTATAGACATCAAAATGGTAAAAAAAGATATTCATGGAAAAGGTTACGGTACACTCGCCTTACTCGCCAAAATACGTAGAAAAGAAAACTTGTCAGATATTTAACTTACCTTCACATGTATTATTCATTCGGCAATACCGAAAAATCCAAGCAAAAATGTTAAAAACGCCAATTTTACTGCCGGAAACGTGTCCCACGATACCGCTAACTTCACCGTCGAATATGAGAAGGAAATAAGGTTGGAATTTCTCTGTCATGTTGGAATATGACGAATCAAATCGCCAAGTTCGATTTTTTCAATTATCGCCAGGTTTTTGGTCAGATGGAGCCAGTGTGCGTCGTGTCAACAAGAATACGAAGCATTAGAGAGGTAGTGGCGTACATGACGCAGCTTCCGGGACTTGGTGTTTCGTGACTTTCACCGCGGCTGCCCGCGGGTCCGCCCGATGCTTTGCCATTTGGTTACAATTGCCCGTCGTTGGTGTTCGTGCCCTCCTTCACCATCCACCTGCCTGGTTTCGTAATAATAAAAGAAGAAAAACGCTTCCAAATGAATTTCAAACAAGCTATTGAAAATGAACATGCAATTGGATGATTTTAAGAAAATAAAAATTTTGGTCTCCCAGATCCGTCTCCGGATTAGGTGGATCAGGGTATCAATTGACGACACTGCAGTGCCTTTTAGGGGTAGGTTCTAGGTTTCGATTCCCGACGGTGCCACGTTTTTGAGACTAGATTGATATCTAGGTTGTATTCAGCTTCTGCCTCGAGGAGAATTCTACCAATCGGCAGCTCTGCTCGGGAGTTTTCCGTGGTTTCTCCGAACAATACCAGTCGAATGCCGGAGCAGTACCCTAACAAACGGACCATGGACGATTTGGAGTCATTGTACGATTTTTGAAATTCAATTGCATTAAATATCACTTCCGGAAGCGCAATTCAAACCAGGTGCCGCGCCACTGCAGACATGCCGGCGTGAAACCGAATGAAGACTGTGAAGAAGACTCCCGCAGGAGGGAAGCGACGATCGCAGGGTCTGAGGTGCCCTGGTGGAAACCGGAAATGCCCACACAAGCCCTAGGTTCTCGGCAGAACTCACGTCGTAAGTGCCAACGTGGGTGCAGTGAAGAGGCGAGGCTAATCTCCTGTTTGCAGGGCCCGGCAACCCACCAGTTGTGCCCCCTCCCCCGAACTTTGGGCAGGATTGGGCGCGGGATTTCTACGCAAACTCGCAAACAGAAAACCGACAAGAACCCGAATCTCCGTTACTACTCACGTTACTCCGATATTCACTGCTCGTTACGCTTTACTACGATACTCACGTTAATAGCGTCAATGTGGATGCAGGGAACAGACATGATGGGGGCCCCGAGCCACTTGCACTTTGGTCCGGGCAGTCCCGACTTAGACACTTAGCTTCGTCGTGGGAGAGCTCGAAACTCACGGGTTATAGAGTAGGGACTCGTTTCGGCACGTTGTGGTTGCCGCTTAATTAGAATCCGGTGCTAGAACAGCTGGTAGAGTTCTGTTCTGCCAGAGAGGCTCTACCCAGGCTTAAGGGAGGAGAGCCCCGATCGGTTGCTGCTTTCCTACGTATCCGGATACCAGCCCCAAGGGCCCATGCAGGCCTATGCTGTGAGGAAGACATCACTTGCCACGTACAAGAGAACTTTGGTAGTATCACGTGTTTCATATACGCTACTAACTCAATCTATTAAATTTACTTCATACTACACCGTAATGAAAACCACGGTATGCAGCGGCGTATAAATGAATTCATAACATGATGCAGGACTTAAGGAAATTAACTAACCACCTGGAATGCTCGAATTATTATTTTAAGCATAGGTGTGCGTGTGTGAACTAGTTTCTTATTCTACATAAGGTTGTGGTACCTACATAAATGATAGCTCACTTCTGTCTGTTATTTATATCATGACATATACTAAAAGCGTTTAGCAGCTAAAATGTTCTTGCCCAGAATTGAATAAATTCAATATTTTCATGAACGGAGTTCGTACTAGTTCGACCGCTCGGTCTCAAATCAACTTCAAACAACCTCTTACCGTAACTGCTGGTAATTCAATACAAAAACCTTGGACGTGATTACTCAGGTCATTGAAAGTTTGTGCCATGCTGACTAGTTTTCTCATTACTCTGGTATACAACTTGTTTTGGAGGGAACTTGACCAATGGCCGCTGTTGCCAATTTTTGAAAAGAAATCAAATATCCTCCGCAAGAGAAAATTGTGAAATACAATCCAAAATTAAATTTTGAACCCGAAAGATATTAAATCATTTTAAACTCCAACAATTGCGCGATTAAATCATAAAATATTTGAAAGAAGTCTTTAGCGTAATAATTTTAACACATCTATGAATCACGGATTCTATGAAAATACGTAATACTTTGCTGCTGCTACAAGCCACATTATAAGGGAAGCGAGGAACCATAAGCCTCTGGAACTTTTCATAAAGTCACGCATTGAAGACAATGTCTAAGTCGCTCTTATTAAATTCAAAAGTGAAAGCTGACTAACAAGTACCATTATTAGACAAGATAAAAACAATATCACTCGGTTTTACAGTACGAGTGAAACAAAATTTGAATTATCATTCCAAAATTTCACCCATTTCAGTTACGTGCGATTTCGATGCTGACTACTCAAATACCAATGCGTAAGCTGGCCAAATACCAAAGCCAAAGCGTCGCTAGATGTTTGCACGTTAGGTCCTCCATTTTTTCTGGACATTAAACACTGCATTGTCCTGCCTTTGCCTTGTAATGTATGACTGACAGTGGTGGTGAAAAAGACGGTGAATAATATAAAATCATTATGAAGGGAATGACGATTTACTTCGTGTTCGACTAGTGGTAAGTGAAGAACACCACTATCGCATTTTGAACAACGCGCAATCACTTTTGCAGGACTCAAACGGAAGTACATGGAGATCTATGGAACAGTTGCCTGAAGATGAAATATTGTAGGTGCATGATCGAGCGGCACCACAAAGCCCAATGCCTTTGTTCTGAAAGCTACCGTTAACCCCCGTCGTACATACATGATTTTGTTTTTTTCCGTAATTTTAATGATTAAGATTGACATATTTACTAATTAACTAGTTGTTAACTTGACTGGACGGTTTGTCTATTCATATTGCTCTCGCATAAATTCCTTTCAGAATTCCCTTCCTAAGAGAACATTAACACCATTCAACTGTTATCATATTTCCCCTCGTACACACGATCCTCTCGATCGCGGTACTTTATGCAGTGTAGTATATCGAACACGGTATCCAAGGCAATACCAAGCAATAGCGTACCAGTAAACAATAAAAAAAAGTATTTCTCCACTTGACTAAAAAATTGCCAATTTCTGAGTGCGCCACTTTTTTGTGCCCCGACGTTAGTACGTTTACAGCAATTTTAATGATTCAGACCGACTTATTTACTAATTATCTAGTTGTTCACTGATACGCACAAAGGTGCAAATTGTTTTTTTTAACGGAGACAACGCCCACGCTCCCCTCACTGCCCCGCTCCACGTGAGCCACCTCCCCGATTTCGCGCCTGCTGCGGCGAGCCGTTCTTAGAGCGCGCGGCACGCCCACGTGGGCGCAGGCGCGAGTGGTGAGCGGGGCCAGCGGGGGCGGCGGGGCAGGGGTGCGGCGGGGTGGCGGGCGCAACCGCGACGCGCCGGCGCGGCCGTCGCAACCGCCGCCGCCGCCGCCCTTGAAGCGCCACCACCGCGAGCAACCCAGCCGCTTCGGAACGCCGACTCGCCACTCCGGGGCGGCTGTTTGCGGGCGACGCACACAGCGACGGTGGCGCTGGCAGCGGAGGTCGTGGCGGCGCGGCGCGGCGTGACGGGACGAGACGCGACGGGCGCGGGGACGCCCGCGACGAAGTCCCGACGGCGACCGACGGCGGTCCCGCGAGTTCGGCGTCGCGTGTAGCACGCGTGCGGTGGCTCTGCGCGGCACTTCGGCGCGACTTCTTCGCGACTTGTTGATCTTGCGGAAAGAGCGCGCGTCTTTGGCACGGAAGTTGTGCGTTCGCGGAGGACACTCTCGGCGGCAATCGTACCCCTGGCGGCGGTTTCCAAGAGGGCTCGTGACTTTTACAAACTGTACGATCCAGGTTTCTTGATAGTTTGACTTTTGAACTCTGTCACATTTTGACTCTTGCTTAACATTTCATTGTTGATTTACCGCCTGTCTGAAGGACAGATTCTTTCTTCGGAGTTGTTTATCATGGTGACTGCGTTCATAAATGCAAATGAAACAGTAGGAAATGTTTTAACCTTCTTCGAAGGAAAGTTGAGGAAGTTTTAAAAAGTTTCGCGCTCTCTGTATTTAGATAAATATCTCAGTGAATGTTAGTAGTTTGGTGTTCCTGAAAGACAATACATCTGTTTCATTATGATGTTAATTTGTATATTATTCAAGATGTTAATGTGCAATTTCTTCTCTGACGCTTAACACTGCTTTGATATAAAACACTGTGTCAAAGCAAGGTTGAGCATCTGTATTATTAGTGTATGTAGATAATAGTCGCAACGTTTTAAGCTTCGCTTTGGAGCCTGGAATGCCCTATATTGTCAGATACGTTCACGCTTTGGCTTCGTGCATATTCAACACCCTGATGCAACATCCGCGCCTCAATAAATCCGTGTCGGCGGCCACCGCCGGCAGCTAAGGCCGCGGGTGCGCGTGAGCCGCGAGGCGGCGGCGGGCAGGGGCGCGCCGGGGCGCGCGGGGGTCCTTTCGAAACAGTTCGCGAAGAGCGGAAAGTGGAGTCTCCATACCGTCTCTTCGCCGTGTGGACGTGGTCCACAGCCGGCATCACCATGCGGATGTTGCACACCGTCCACCTGCAGCGCTTCCACGGCGAGGGGGGCGGCGACGAGGGCGAGGAGGAGGTGGCGGCGACTGGGTGGACGGTCGCGCCCACCGTGGCCGGGATGGCGGAGGCCAGCGGCGACGGGAGCGGAGGCGGGCTGTCGCTGGAGGAGGCGGCCAACGCCAGCTACGGCGGCAACTGGACCGGCGGCGCCGGCCCCGGCGGGCGCGCGCCGGCCGCCAGCGTCTTCGAGAGCAACCTCATCATCCCGCTGTACGTCATCATCTTCGTGCTGGCCATCGTCGGCAACTCGCTGGTGCTGGCGACGCTGGCGCAGAACAAGCGGATGCGCACCGTCACCAACGTCTACTTGCTCAACTTGGTGAGTGCGCGCTCCCGCTCGGCCTGCGCGTATGTTTTGGCCTGCTCCGAAATCCGCGAGGAACCTTGTGCTTGTCTATACCTTGAAACGTTTTTCCCCCTCCCAACGGCTTTTGTGACGACAAACACACAGTTTTAAATCCAAGTTAATGCTTTTGTGTTGATTTTTCGTACGATCAACATCTCAGATTGGAGACTAATTTCCACACTCGATGCGTCAAAGATTGATCAGCAAGAAATCTGTCCTTGAGATGTCTCATGTTTGTGTTTCTACTCCTACAATTAGCTTTATTACTATTTATTTCAGAACCTTTCAATTTTCTGCTTTTTTAAGACTACATTGCATGCGCAATCTTTTTTCTTATTTCTAATTCAATACGTTTAGTTAAATCTAGTTGTTCCAAAACGTGTTGCCAATGCTTTAATGAAAGAATGTTTGAAAAATGAAACATTTTCTTATTTGTATTTCATTTGTTTGAACAAAATGCATTAATCGGAGGTTCATTTTTGGTAATGTATTTTATACAAAAAAATATACGTAAGTAAAAAAGTGTGCAGGATTATTTCGGCGAAACGATCAACATAACACGGCGACGAGACGGGACAACCTATCCTATTAGGTGAAATATATATGTGTTAAATCATTTACGAAAACGTATTTACAAATGTGTCATATTTTCTTCATGTTTACTGAAAGTTTCATACTGTTTTCTTACACGCATGCTTGAAAGTGTTATACATTTTTACTTGTTTTTACATAATCTCATTGGAGAACATTGGCTTTTGGAAATGACGCACCAATATGTTCTTTATAAATCATCTGAAAAGTTGAACTAATACATTTAGTTTATGCGTCAGTGCAGTGTTTAGTTACATAATTATTTCTGCGAAAATACCAAATACATTTTTATTGACTTTTCTAATGTTCCAATCATTTCATCCATGATGGAACTCTGAAATGAATTGCATCCGCAAATTTCATCAACATTCATTCCAGACATTGAGGGGCAATAAAGTTGGTGTTTAATAGGCACTACTTTTGTTTGTGTTCGTACCAACTTGTTAGCGTCATTGTTAGCCCTGTTTCCGACTTTTTATCTTTTTTGGTCTAGTTTAGAACTAGTTTAAAACTCGCTCCTGAAAACGGAAAACCTACTTATTGTTTTCAAACAGAGCGAAAAGTTACGGCAGTGATAATAAGTTCATAATCTTGTTACACTCCATTCAAATAATCGCACCATTTTCAAAACAAGTTTAACACAAACTTTAAGTCTGAGATAAAATTCCTACAATAATATAGTTTGCGTAATAAGTGAGATGATTATAAAATTTTCCCCTGGAAATATTTTCTACAATGAAAATGTTTTGAACCATATCATTTGTCCACGGCTGTTTTAAAACCAGGTGCAATATGACATTACAGCTTGAACTAAGCTTGTATTTATTTGTAAGTGCTTGATATTTATTTTTTCGTATTCGAGCTCTAAATGAGGTCCTCCTCTCTTACATCGTAACTTCAAACTACAATCAATAATAAATAAGAATTTACAGATTTACTCTGCTTTAAAATATATTTGGTTCATAATATTCTCCGTCTATTTTAATTCAATACTATTCGTTTAGTCATTTTGACACAATGAAATTAGTATACTTCTATAGAAAACTAATTTCGATGTGAAATTTTAAACGAGATGCATAGTAATCCCTTTAAGAATGTATCTCGTTTCTCTTCTGTTTCTGCTCTTCAGGTTTATTAATACATTATAATTTCCATAAAACGTGTATCAAATATTCCGTATATCGATAGTTTCTGTCGTTTGATCATCGTAAAATAAATAGATAAGAAATTTAAAGAAGTTTGTGTATACATATTTGTTATATTTTGTGATTTTTCTTTTTTCTTTTCCAATGGCACCCAATTTAATCGTGACCTAGAAACATTGACCTTCTTATTCAGTGTTTTACAAGCGCTCTTAGCCCTCTCATAGATTTTCATTGAGTATCGTTATAAAAATTCGAAAGCTAATATCCCAATTCTAACTCCAAAAGCACCTGACAAATGTCGATTAGAAAAAGAACTCTCGATAATAATTCAAAATAATTTCCTTATTCCTAAGTAATCGGTGTAATGGTTCGAATTTTCAAATCTAATGGCTAACTATTGATTAAATAATTTTATGTTCAAAATAAAAAAAAAAAGATTTTGTAAGCAAATTTAAAATTGTTGCTTCGAATTATTCAGATGCCATTTTAAAAAATGTCGAAAAATGCGAATTACTAATTTTAATTTAAGTGAGAGTTTCAATTTGAACACAGTTTTCTTCAAACTCCTTAATAATTTGAATAACAAACCGTTTGATATTATTGTGTTTTCACTCTTGTGGTCTTAAGCTTCACACATTTCTTCGTTTTTAAACTCGAGAATCAGGATTTCGTGTCAACGTAATGTAGCGCGCTAATCAATACAAGGAATTGAGGTTTAGCAAGAGCAAGGCCTGAGTATTTTAATATCCTAATAAGGTATCCGGCGTTTATTATATTTTTTGATCTGCCCTAAACCGCCGAACCGCCGAGTTGGTGCCGGGGGACCTCGCGTGCTGTCAGACTGTCACTATTGATCATCTAGAGGCCATGGGGGCGGGGCAAGCGGCGTCTTCGCCTGAAAAGAAGGAATGGCTTAGGACCTGGCCGTTTAATTATAAGGGAGATCGAGAATAAGTGGGCACCCCATGTAATATTTACCCATCACTGATAGTGTAAATTTGTCATTGGACAATCACATCATTGACACTTTTGTTCATTTATGTCAACTATAGTTCATTTTATTTTGGCAAATGTGTTTGCGATTTAGAAAAGTCAAAATTTGCTTTCGGCGATATATTGCAGGTTTCTACAAATTTTTGATCGATTAGACATTTCAAGAAATAAAATTAGGAAAAGTGAAGATTTTTTTATTTATTCTACCTTGGCTATTGGCCTTATGCAACCGCATAAGATAAAAATATTTTAAACCAAATACGGACAGAAAAGCTTACTGACGTTAGAGATGTTGAATTTTAAGAAGAAATGAACATGACATTTGGGGCACAATTATCAACAAGCGTTCGGATAAAACACGTCATAAGGATGCCAGCTTCTTTCCTCAAGGAATTGAACGTGGTGTTACTCGAAACGTTGTTTAAATTTTTTAACAGAAACGCAATGAGTTCAAAACTAATGCAATGGCCACTATTCCCCGGAAATATTTGCACCTCTTTTTTTCTGTAAAGCTTACGAGATATCTCCGACTTACGTAGGCACACAGCGAGTGAAGGACACTTCAGTCTGTCAAGACAAACCAGAACCAAAAGACAACATCGTATGCAATGACGAACAAATGTGCGCAAAAATGTGTGTAAAAGTTTAGTCGTAGCGGAGAAACCGTTATTTTTTTGAGAAATATAGTACACGTATTTAACCCATCATTGTACCTTGATAGAGCACAACGAGGAACTATTGTATTCGGCGGTAGATTCGCCTCATTTCTGCGTGCTACGCTGCGCCGATACGTTGCATCCGCTCCTTTCACAGAGGTCTCTGAGATTTTGTCATGGCTAGCCATTGGACGGTGGCCTGGCCGAGCTCCATATTCGTGACCTTGCAGAAGGCAGAGGCCTATCGCTGGAGCAACCACTGCCAAGCCCCGCGGCAGCAAACCAACGACCCGCGGCGACCAACGGCAACAAAACAAAGCACAAACATTTGCTTGCCGTTCATCTGGCGACAAATGGGATTCTAATTTCCGAGGGCTTTAAATTTTTCAAGCGCAGTAAGGAGTAATGAACAATGGATGTCTACACCTTGTGATATGAATTTACGTACGTTTGCATTGAAGGAATGAGGAATGGCAAACATTGTGTAATTCCTAATCTTGCATGTCGAATTTTAAAATATTTGTTGATGTCGTTAATTGCGACTATTGCAACTGGGGGTTTTAGTTTGGTGTGGGTAAATCTAAATATTCTGTACAGTGAATGCTATATATCATACTAGTGTAATCCGAATGTTGTCAAAATATATTTACCAAAACCTACAGAATATTAATATTTGAAAGCAAATATCATCGTAGTCAATTCATTTAGCGCGATGTTGCAAAATGCGATTTCAATAATTTCATTCAAAATAGTGTTTTTCAAGATCTGTAAATCTAGTTGCTACAATATATTGATGATAATGATAATGATGTCTAGAATGTATAATTTCCATTCCATTAAATAAGTTCTAATTGAATCGACGAGTCAACGTATTAACGCTGTGTTGATATTATTTAAATTCCACCATATCAAATATAATGTTGATAGTTTTGTTTGTAGAATATCTGGATATTTCAATTTTTAATGTTGTATTGCATTCGTGTAACAATATATATATAAATAATTCGGATTTCACCTAACTTTTTACAGAATGCTTCCTCATTTAGGAGGGAATGTTCCCGTAGGGTTTGGAAACAGGGAGGAGGGTGTATAAAATCCTCGAATATAGACTGTGTAATTTTTAGGTGTTATGAAAATCCATAAAGTCGTTTAATTGAAAATAACGTTGATAAATTGAATATTGAAATTCTTTCATTATTCAAGTACATGGAAATTTATACAAAAAATCGTTATTCGGTATGTTTATAGTGTTCATGATACTCCAACGATAATATTCGCGCTCAGATTTTCGCCATAAACTGTGAACATTAGCATGTTTAATTTAAGGTCCGATATTAAATTGCGTATAATAGCGTACACGATTAATGGTTATGTAAATTTCAAGAACATAAGGTTGCATAGAGGCTTATAATTCGTTGCGATATCTGCGAGTCATTTTGTTTTCGTATGGAATTTACTCTCCTTCTGCAATCTGCACACACCTAGTCGGGGATGGATGAAGGGATGCAGTATTGGTAGGGAAGGAGGTGACACCTTCTAGAGGATGGGATCTAGTGAAAACACTGGGAAGAGGTTTCAGGAATCGCGCATTGTGCTGTGAAGAAAAAAACTTCCCCTTGTGATCTTAGCGAAGTAAAAGAGTACGATATTGCGGCAAAAGGAAGGAGAAAATTCAACATAAACAAAGTGGTTGAGGTAACTATGCGGTTTTCCTTGAACTTTGTGCCATAAAGTAGTTTTAATTTTGAGATGTTATTGTGTGGGGAAGAACAAACTTCGAAGACGAGATACTTAAAAAGAATAGTTTTAATTAAATACACATCTTCAATAATTTTTTTTCCCAAATATATTTTGTGGTTTATACAGCGTTTAGATTATTCCATTTAATACATTTCTCTAGGCAGTCAACGTATGATGTAACGATGAATTATTCTTACTATTACCTTCTTCACCTTTAAAGCACACGTTTCGTTATTAGAATGACTTTCTCTTAGCGAGTAAAGTGTTTCGAAAACTTCTGAAACATAGGCGAATAGAAAACATTTACCGTTCTTTCACTTTGACAATATTTAATTTTTACAATACAATTCGCCAAAGCTTCTATACTGATTTGGACTTACATTAAAGATATAAATTATAACACCCACTTTAATAAAAAGACGTATTACCTCACTTACTACGACATATAGTAAATTTACAAACAAATATTTATATACAATATTTTCAGCAGTTATTACAATTATATTCTTCAATCTCAACACCATACATGCTACTTTGTGGGTTTCTTCCCATTAATAATTCTTCTCACAATCATTAACTTTATTACGCTCACCACATGCTACATTGAGACAAAATAGACTAATAGAGCAGTTCACATGATTTTGAAGGCAAAAATCCAGCATATGACAACAACGATTTACAAAACTCAACGGGATGTTTGTAAGATAGACTTTTTTTCATACATTACGATATTTTCGTTTTTTCGTACAGTAGTTACTTTGACAATACAAACAAAATAAGGACATGTACATAGATAATGGTTAAAAAGTAAGGCAGTAAGGGTCCATAGCAGCGGTTTGCTACCTGTGCGCACCGGCTGAGGTGACTCAAGGCGTCAATTGAGGTCACTGCAATGCCTGTGACGGGAAGGACCGCTTTGTTCCGTGGTGTCTTCGACCAACAACAGGCTAATGCCGGAGCAGTACTCTAGCAAACGGGCCACGGATCGCCCGTGATCTTTTTCTCCCCCTTTTTTTCCTATTCTGACCCCATACTCACACACACACTTACATGCAATACATAGTCACACATCTCGGGAGACCAGTCGATAATTGTTTTGGCTGAGATGGTGCCAAGCTAATGGGAGATACTTGTATGGGGAAAACCTTACAAGCTGACGTGCAGGTCGGCGCCGCATCTCGCCATCCAGTGAGGGAATATCACTGCCATCTCCCGCGGTAAAAAAACACACTTACGGTACTAACGACCATGACTCGCTCGGAATCACTAATCAATCAAGCAAATCAAGCAACCTGTGCACTGCGGCCCGTATCTAGACCGTGAATTAGACATTAGTTGCCCGGAAAGTCAAGATACTAAGCCAGAAGACACAAAAAAGGGAAAGTACAATAAAAGGATCGATAACTGAACTATCATGTGACCAATTGCTAAACTTGCACTGAGGCATTTGATAGGGTTCAGGACATCTAATCTGTGTGAACACACTTTCGCAACTTTAGTTTTCAGTTTTGCACATACAACGGACCTTCGTAGTAAAGAGGAAGTGTAGTAGTGCTACTGCAGAATGCGGCAATTTTTCTTTAGAAAAACTGGGTTTGCGTTCCTCTTATATCGAAAAGTGGATAAATCTCGTTGCTTTGTGCAGTAAATTGCTTCTAAGACGTGTACAGTATCCACGTTTTCTGAGTTCTTTATACCAAAAAATTGGTTTTCGGCAAAACGTCTATCTGTCCGTGTGTAATCAATGGCAGCGCCTGAACAGTTTTGACGATTTTCTTCCAAATTTATATTCCTCAATCAATCTGGTCGAACTCGATGCTCTGGGAACTTGAAAAGGATTTTTCGACTTTTAGCGGTACATTACGCCAAGCATTCACATTTTCAAAATGTTATCAAAATTCACTTCGATGTTTTTTCAATTTTTCTAGGATAGAACAAAAACCTGATACACGCACCATTACTAATCTCGTTAGTTTGTCGTGCTTTAATCATACATACCTGTAGAATAAACGTTCTGGCAACATTTATTTGTATAATTATTTTGCTGGGTGTGTTAGCAAATGGTTCGCACAGGATCTAAAAATATTCGTAGCTCATGATGAAACTTCCTATGCTCTTGATATCTTAATGGGGAAGTTATATTTTCGAATTCCACCATGACGCGAGTACTGTCGCAGATTGATCAATTGAATTTTCACAAATTTAAGTTAAAAGTAAAATATTTTCTGCTGCATTACTGTTTCCATACAATTAGAGACTATACTGATTATTAAAAAGATAAATAATGTTTATTTTAACAAAACGGTGATATATTGAATTCGTTTACGTTTGTATTGTATATTTTTTAAAATACTTAATATGTTTGTAACAAATCATGTACTTCAGCTTCCGGGTCAATGAACCCCATCTCGATCAGGTTTTTGTCCAGTTTCCCTGATCCATTGAGCAAATGCTGAGATGGCCCACGCAGAACAATCATACTTGCAATTCGTTTACCGATGCAAATAAGTTTTCTATAATTCGAAAACGAAAATGTCAATTTTTTAAATATTGCTAATCTCGCAATTTTTTAAAATTGATTTTTATTTATTTTAAACTTTTACTCATCTTTCAACAATTTATAGTTAAAACTACGGGAAGGGATTCTGGAGCTCAAGAAAACGTGCGCAGATAATCTTCTCCTGCATACGTCACATACAGTTTTTACTGTTTTTAGCGTAAATAAATAAATCGAATGAATCTACGGATTGAAACATTACTTAGCTTGCAAAATTCTACTTTTAAAAGTCTCGAAATAAACTTCTAAAATGCAAGTCATCCATTCGTATGATTTTAATATTTGATTCAAGGTCAATTAGCAAGTTCATGCTACTATTTTAAATTATATTTTTTTTCCGGGGCGAAGCTTAAGAAGCTTCCAATATTGATGCTTCGGTGGGATATAGATAGATATGCATTCATATAAAAAGTGTCAAAGTCTCTACCAACTTACTCTGTGTGTTTATAATATTCTTTTAAGGGTATGGCATAATCTTGTACTCTGCTACGAGGATGCCAAAAATAGACCACAATAACACTATGTGCCAACCCTCGAAAGCCGGGTTTACAATACTTTTGAATTAAGCCAAGGAAAGCAGCTTATCAAAATATAATTAAATAGATAAAAAGTAGGTCAGCAATGTCAGTCATTCTTTACATTGGATTGGCAATATTTAACCCAACGAAAATCGGTAAAGTTCTTTTGTCTCGAGCTTGTCGATGGTGTCTCCCCGTATCTTTCTCACTGCTCCTGGTCAAGCGAAATCTCTTTCACTCGAAAGTCATCACACGAGGAGCCCCTTCTCCAGCTGGTAGATTCCGCAGATAGGCTGCCGCGAGACCCAACTCAGAGTTGGAGGTGGCAAAGTGATAACGAACGGTGAACTGACAGGCACAAATACCGCAGCTTCACCGGGGACTCCAATCGGGGAAACTTGGCTTCTCGCCGTAACTCACGGGGCTGCCGAGCCGACCGGAGCTTCTGGCGCTGAGAGCAGGGCTTCCTCCTTAGTGGCGCGAAAGATCTCTCTGGGAAGAAATAGCTCTAGCCTACATTATTTGACAAAAACACGTTGTTTCTGGAAAGTGAAGTAGTAATTCGCTTCTGAATGCGTATTCAATTTTAGAATTTCTGTTTCTGTCTACAGTTATATATTACCTGTAAAAAATGACAGGAAGAAATCGATCTCCCATATTAATAATTAATTCTAATACGTAGTACAACAGTGTTTAGTTTCTTTAATACTAAATGTAAGTTAATTTTCATTTCAGCATTCCTTTTGTCATCAGTAATATGTTGTGGAAACGCGAACCCGTAGTGGGCAACGAAACGAATTTACGGAGACCTTAAAGGGGTCCCCAGGTAAAATTTTAAGCTATTTGGGATTGTTCCCACTTGTGGGAACGTCCCATGGAGAAATCCAATTTAGTTCATCTCATATATTTGTTATAGTCGTTTAAGCACACTACGGTCTCAGAATCCAACAGCATGAGTATCGATGATCATGGTCTGTATGTTCTCAGACGTATTCGCATTTTGTGATGAGTCAGCAATCCATTGCGTTTCAGTTACGTGTTTCAAAATTTATCTTTATTTTGTATTTTTATATCTTAGTTTTTATGTCTATCACAGATCTGTGATAGTTTTTAAAAATGTTTTACTGAAAGTTGCTTATAACTGAATCGTAATTAATTTAAAGGGTCGCAAAACAATAATAATTGGAAGAGAATGTCTGGCTAGATTTAGTTAATATTATTGAATTATTTTGTCTCGAGCCACCAAACAAAATTAAGAAAGCCGCCAAAGAAATCGATTTAGGACAGCCTACTCGCCGTTGCTGTATTTGCAAATTAATTTTTTTTTATTATCTAACCCCAAACTCACAACTGTGAAACTGAATTGCGCGCCGCGAAAGCTATCGGGTTATAATGCCAGATGCCGTTCCAATAACCACATTTTGTGGCGACTAGGTCGGGTTTTCAATTTTTTATTGTACATGCAGGTGTCATATCCAGATAATTGTGTCTGGCCAGAATATACTTAAATTATATGTAATAACATGAAAGGAACACTAGTTTTCTATACAGCTAGAGTTACTAAATCCTTACGATACAATCGCGAGGATCTAGGAAATTATATTATAGATTGCGACCACCCAATTAGATAGGCATTGAGGATGTAGGAATATGAGATAAACCTGTGACGTCTGAATGGACCGCACCAACTATCGATCAATGTGGAGAAACTACCAGCTAGATGGAATTCTTAAGTGCTATCGGTCTCTATAGTCCTATTTAATTGTAGTGTTTTCTCAAGGTCACGAACTGGAAGTAAAGGTAGCACTGTTATTCAATCGGTCTCCATCTCCTTTCAATTCGTGAACTTGAGGAGGTATTACATTTACATCGGACAAAAGCAGATGCGAGAGATCCATCAGGAAGCGGGGAACAACGACAATATTTTCTGCTTGTAAGCGTAGAAGAAAACTGGGTGATAGTGGGAGAACGAAGCCATACTACGTTTATTTGCTGAAAACTGGTGGAATTTGACTGGAATATATTTATGTGAAAAACTCTCATTAGGTGGGGTAATGACATAAATTATATTTCTTATTGGTAAAGTGAAACGTGCTGTAATGAAAATATCAGGGAATTTAGGTAGAAATGACATCCGCAGCTTTGCATGCGACTAACGTTGATAGTTTCTCTATTCCAATTTTTTACGTTTCCGGTTTTTGAATTCCAATTTTTAATTCTCTGAATTGAATTCTTTTATAAATGTTGCGTTCTGTTGTTGCTGTCATGTAAAATAGCATAAGAGAATGACGGAAGTGATGTGGTAGTTTGCATCCTTTGGGAGCCTCTTGGCCGCCGAGGAACAATGAGGTGGCAGCAGGTGTTGCGAAAGGCGCAAGCCTGCTAACAAATAGTAGCCGCATGTCACTCAAGCTCTCATGATTTGTTGGACAATAATTTTGCCAATAACAGGCAACGTGTTATCTGTGTGTATAAAAACGGGTGTTGATTTATCCGAGATCGATTAACTCCGACATCGTTTGACCGATTCCCATGAAAGTTGTCACTTCTACGTGTTTTTTTCATGGAGAAGGTTTTTATGCGGTTCATTTTGTTGTAACTCCACTAGATGGCGCTGCATCACATTATGGGGTTTCAGTTAAATGTAATTTCCAATCCATCTGGGCTTCATTGTTCCTGAGCGTTGCCGTGTGACGCGGGGTGGGGTCGAGCAGGACAGGACGAGCAGGCGGCGTGGGATGTAGACGCGACGAAACTGATGTTGAGCTAGGAGACGAAAGTGAGGGGCCGATTGCGGCACGAGGATAACTAGGTCGTAGTTGCGCTGACAGAGCGGGAAGATGGCAGCGGGGCGTAATTCTACTAGGCCAATAGAATTAGAAGGTTGGGATTATGTTTCATTTGTATATAAGCGGCGTGGGACGCAGCTGAAGGAGAACGGAACTGGCGCTTTACCGCCGAGTTGGTGTCGAGACGGCGCACGGTGGGGCCAAATGCCGAAAAGCTGGTCAAAAGTCGAAAGCGTTGTACGATTTGACTGAAACTTTGTATTCAGAGGTTTATGATCATTCTAATTAATAATCTGTAATAAAAATTCCGAAAAACAAAATGGCGGACCAATATGGCGGATAAAATTATCAAAATTTTGTATTTTTAACACAAAATGATCATACTTATAAGTAAAAATGAGTTCATTCGGGTTTTTAAGGATGCTGATTAATAATCTTGAATGAAAATGCCAAAAAAACAAAATGGCGGACCAATATGGCGGACAAAATCATCATTTTCTTCATTTTTAACACAAAATGATCGTGTTTAAAATTAAAAATGAGTTCATTCGGGTTTATAAGCATGCTGATTAATAATATTAAATAAAAATACATAAAAAAAACAAAATGGCGGACCAATATGGCGGACAAAATTACCATAAGTTTGTATTTTTAACACAACATTATTATGTTTATAAGTAAAGAAGAGTTAGTTTGAATTTTTAAGGATGCTAATTAATAACCTTGAATGAAAATGCCAAAAAACAAAATGGCGGACTAATATGGCGGACCAAATCATCAATTTTTTCCATTTTTAACACGAAATGATCGTGTTTATAATTAAAAATGAGTTGATTTGGGTTTATAAGCATGCTGATTAATAAATATTGAATAAAAATGCTAAAAAAACAAAAAAAAACTTGTTAATTCATTATTTCAGTTTTTTTCTACATGTTGCACGCGCTACGAAAATTTGTCACAGGCACTAAAACGGCAGCTACGGGCAGCTGTTTTTTTGTGATTCTCACAGAGAATAACATTTCGAATAATGTCATGTTAAGTTTTTAGCCCCGCACGACGGTGCACATAGTTATTTTTCATTTTAAACACAAATTTTTGATTATAGCATTTTCATTTTTCGCCAACAATCAACGTTAATTATTACATTAACAAATTATTTTTAAAAAAATTAAGTATACATATTATGTTTCTACTTACTCTCAGGAATAGATTCCATTTTGTTTTATTGAATTCGGCCGACTGCACGCTTCTCTATCCTTCGAAACACAAAGGTTCTGAAAACACGTTTCACAGCTGACCGATATCGATCGCTCGAGGCCCAACTTTGAACTGATCTCTTACCTCAAGTATAAGAGAGAAACCGTTACTAATTGCGGAATTCAACGGCCCAAATACCAACCTATTGAAGTAGCAACGACAAAATCCCTATCTAGTAACTTTTTTTTTGGACTTTTGGCCAGCTTTTTGGCATTTGGCCCCACCGTGCGGCGGACCTGGATCGGTTGATGTATGGAGTCGAATAAACTTCTGTAAGCAAGGTCGTTCTGATTAATACACAGTTTATCAGCAACGTAAATTAATGTGAAAGAGTATATATTGAATTTTTCCTCTCGTTTTCGAATGCAGCAATATTCCCTAGTTTACTGTGTTAAACATGTAGGTATTTTTGGAGATGGTAGTTAACTCATATTCAAATGGAAAGTTTATCCGAATGAATTTGGCGGACTCAACTATAGTTTAATTAAATACTAATCGGGGAGGGCGTTCATTAATTGCAAGAATGTCATATAACAGAAATTGTGAATTGTAAATAATTTAGTGGGTGTTCGAAAATAATAGTATTAAATATTGTTATGCACTTATTTGTAGGTATTTTGTAAAGTTTCAAGTAAGGGTCTGTTTTGGAAGAATTGTTGAAAGTGTTCTGTGATTGTATTTGATATAAGTTTGTTTTCAGTGTAACACTTCATAAATTAATGAGTAAATATTTTTTTTATAAAATGTGTTTATGTACTCCAGTTTGTTCTAGATCAATTATACTCGTAATTCAATTGCCACTTTTCCCCCAGAGCCAACTTGTGTTTTCTAACATTAGGGGAGCAAATAAAAATCCAGGTGCTTTTAATTTTAAAAAAAAACTATTTAGTAGAACCGCGCCTATTTGGTAATTAGTGCACTCCTCAATTCATATTCTAATTTATTTGCAATGTAATTTTACAGGTGGCTTGAATTTATAGAAAAATTATCACATCCTTCCTTACATTTATTAATTCCTTACCAATTGGCCCAATTTATAGAATGGCTGAATGGTTCCGTAATTACCTTAGAAAGTAGGTTTATTAAGGGAGAATTATATTTTTGTATATTTTGTACATGAACATCAGGCAACTAAATAGAAGAACAAAAACTTCTCTTAATTACTTTTAAAATAACTGTAACAGTCTGTCATCTATTAAAAATAATCGGAACAATCGAGTGGAACTTAACAAGGATGACCTGGTAATATACCTACTTACAGCTAAGGTATACTATTTCATTTATATGATAAGCGTAAGTGTGTGAAGATGATTAGTACTGCTCAACAGCACTTACTTTCTCGCATTCTTTGTATCTTTTGCAATTCTCAAAAATTGAGAGTTCTACGAAAATTGGACCTGTGCTATTTTTATAAGCGTACTTTGCACTATACGAGAAGCAAATTATGATTACATTTGGAACCGTTTCAGAGAAAATATCATTTTAAAAACTGCCTTTATTTCACGGAACACTAATCGCAAACTGTCAATAATATGAAAAACTCTACATGATCTCATTTAAAGAACTAATTTCGCAGAATACAATACATTAAAAAATACACCTATCTTCAATATTATCGTGGTAGGAAGAAATAAAAAAAATAACTATAGCAATTATTGATAATTCAGAGTTGAATGAAAATCAGATCGGCGTCATTTTTATAAGCGTACTTTTCCCTGATCAATTTTTGATGCAGAATTACAATTCTTTCTCTATATTACACAAGTATTTGTGGAAAATTAGAAATTTGCCTCACTAACGCAAATTCAAAGAACACTGAAGGTTTGCTGGTAGATGTTATCATTACTCATGTTTGTAACATGTAAGTAAATGAAAGGAAATGTGGCAACCTGCAACAAAGGGAAGACGAATTTTTTCGACCATGGATGCGGACCACGAGTTGAAATCTAACTGTAAGTTGAACATCATGAATGCGGTAATGGGGACTTTCAGAACAGACAATATGTGAAATAACGATGTGAACAAATGAAGAAACTGATCCAACAGTGTAAGAGGCGTCGAAGATGTTAAGACTGCACTAAGCAACTTAGGGAGAGGACAATGTAGAATAAATTATGAGGAATGGACAAAAAAACCTGAAATTTTGAATTCTCTGCCATTATATATTGGACCGTAGATACATCGGAAATAATAAACCCAATCATAGTTGAAATGTTTTCTTATATTTTAGGATTATCAGGTCGTTAAGATCTCCACTGTGTGTGCGACGTCGCTGAATGATTGATTGATCGATTATTTCGAGTTTCCGGGCGCGTCAACAGCGCGTCATTATTCCCGTAAGTGTATGTGATGTTTTTGTCCCAGGAAATTGCGGTCTTCTTTCCTAGCTACATTGTGAGATCCGGCGCCAACGTATACGTCAACGTGCGTTTCCCTCGTCCAGGTATCTCCCACCAGAAGGGTACCGCCCTAGCAGGGAAAATCTCTAATCTCCCTACGTGTGTGCTAGTGTGGTGCGTGTAAGTGTGTGTAAGCAAGGCGCAGGATAGGACAAGGAAAAAGAAAAGAAAGGAAAGATTGCGCGCGGTCCGTTTACAAGGATTCTGGACAATTGCTAGGTGTTGACTGGAGAAACCACGAAAAACTTACGACCAGAGCAGCCGGCCGCTAGAATTCTCTTCCTGACAGAGACTGAAGTTGACCTAGCTACAAAGTTAGTGTTGAAAATCCTGCCAAAGTCGAGTCTCGAATCCTAGGACCTTCCGGTCAGAGGTACTGCATTCACATCAGTTGATCCCCGCAGTCCCGTGTTGCGGGCTTATTATTTAGCTAACATTTTAGTAAACTTTTCGTGGAATTTGTTTCAATGCGATGCTCTTATCGCGTTGTGCTCCACACGAGCAACATTGATACAATAATGATTATAAAGCATTTCTAATTAAAAATGTTCAGAATCGGACTACACTGCAATTTAAAACAATGTTCGAAAAAATGGAATCGTACGGTATTGTGAACGGGTGTTGGTGCTTATTGTCTGGGAACTATAATGAGTACGTGGAAAGTGAATTATTGTAATGTTTCATTAAATCGAATTTTGATTAATGAAAGTGAATCCAGATAGCCCCGAACGAAAATATGTGGTCGAAGACTGATCCACGGGGCACGGGGAATGCATGGAGATGCATGGGGAGTGCATGGCCTACGCCATTCACCTCCGAAGCCAACATCATTTGCACATTTACTCAATTTATTCAAAATAATTATCATATATTGGTCTGATTGGTGTGGATCCAAGAGTTACTCGTATCAACAACAAAGGTTTTAAAAATATATTTAATATTTTAAATAATTAACCAGACACATGCTTCGGGAATCTTATCCCATCTTGAGCGGCACCAAGTACTTTCGAAGAAGTTAAATCAGCGCCATCTTTTTTAGTACTGTACATTACTACGACTAAATGTGTGAGTTACTGACTGACTGAGTTATTTCCGAAACATGTGCCAAGTTAATTATTTATAATATTAAATATATTAACAACTCTTTGGGGTGGTTATCTCTTGTGTCCGTACTAATCATTATGGATTACCACAATATTTTCGCTGCCCCCACGGAATTTAAATATAGATCTCATCAGAAAGCAATATTCCCATTATGAGCACTCTCGTAATTTTTTTAAAATATCTGCCATATTTTGCTTTCTTCGTGAAATATAGCAATGAATTTAGAAGTTTTCCATGTTACATACTTACTATCTTATCGTTAATTGGAATCTACTCACTTCTAAATGACACAAAACTGTTACTGCAATACATACCGTGTTTTCATCATGAGAATAGAGTGGAGGGAAATAACAAAAATACCCAGTACCTTATATCATCTATTCATCTTCATTAACCGAAAATTCATTTACTGAAACATTACAATAATTCCCATTCCACGAACTCGTTATTGTTCCGGGATAATACGCACGGACACCCGTCCACAATACCGTACGATTCCATTTTTTCGAACATTGTTTTAAATTGCAGTGTAGTCCAATTCTGAGAATTCTTAATTAGAAATGCTTTATCATCATTGTTGTATCAATGTTGCTCCTGTGGAGCACAGCGCGATAAGAGCATCGCATTTGTACCCCGGCACCAGCCCTTTTCGAGGGGAGGGGTAGCGGCGCGCAGCGTGTACCTGAGCAGATTTCGTCTGACAGTTTAAATGGGGGCTTTTACGCGCGCCGGACGCCGCGAAATTGCACGTGTAGTGAGTATGCGGTCACGGTAGGACGCACGCGTCAGACCCCGCCACCCCACCCGCGCTTCAGGGAAGTAAACGTCTGCAGTCGCGTGAATCTTCACTGATGCCGCCGTAAGGGGAAATGGGTACTTACTCGCACATTATTCTCTGCTGGATTGTAATATGTTACAATAGTTCTTTCGTGGCACATTACTAATTGATTGATTGATGATTCCGGGCGGGTCAACTGCTAAAGCAATTAGTCCCGTAAGTGTAGTGCATTTTTTATCGCGGGAGATGGCGATGGTCTTCCCTCATTGGATGACGAGAACCGGTGTAGACCTACCGTCGGTTTGCGGGGATGTTTCCTAACCAGGTATCTCCCAACAGCGGGGCACCGCCCCAGCCGGGACAAGCTTTAAGTTCCCGATCGGTCTCTCGGTGTATGAGGTAGTGTAGTGCTTGTAACTGTACGTGTGCCAGTGAGGGACATATTGGACAAGGCATTGCACAAGGGAGAGCAAGGAAATATCGCGCACGGTCCGTTGCCCGTTTGTTAGGGTACTGCTCCGGCATTCACCTGGTGTTGATCGAAGGAACCACGGAAAACTACCGATCAGAGCAGAGGTCGCTAGAATTCTCTTCCAGACAGCGACTGAACTCGACCTAGCTATCTAGCTAGTCGAAAATCCTTCCACCGTCGGGACTAGACCCTAGAATCTCCAGATCAGAAGCACTGCAGTGACATCAGGTGATGCCCTAAGACACCTCCCCTGGTCCACATTATTCATCAATTATCTGAACTTCTCTGCTTTTTTGATTTTTCGAGCTGTTTTGGCCTGATACCACTGGCTGCGATACATCTGCAATGCCATTTTTCGTCTGTAACATCGTTGATTAGGAAATCCCTGAATCCTCGACCGTATCAGAATTTCCACATCACCTACGTAACTGGGTCGAATTCCTTCGCTGTCTGGAGGAGAATTCTAGCGGCCGGCTGCTTTGGTGGGTACTTTTCTGTGATGTTTCCCGCCAGTACCACGGCAATACCGGAGCAGTACCCTAAGAAACGAAACACGGACCGCGTGATATTTTCTTCATCATTCTTGTCACCTTTTCTCCTACACTACACTTTTAGCCGCAGTACACTACCTCATATGTCGGGAGCTTCGAGTGTGTGCGGACTACAGCGGTCCCCCATTGGAGGTGATAACTGGAGGGAAATTCCCGCAAGCTAACGTGGACGCGTGCACCGAATCTGATATTGTAGGGGAAGTGGAACGTCGTGACCTCCCTAAATTATACTACTAGAGCGCTCCAAAGCGCAAACAGTTGGTTATAAGAGCATTTTTTCTATTAAAAATAGCAAAACTGTTAGAACTTAGCTGCGTATGCCCCGTCAACGTCGGTGTGGACCATCCACAGTTTGCTTTACACCAGACTCCCCCTCCGACACAGGCAAATGGCTGCTAAGCTAGATGAAGATCAAACCGACGCAAATCATGAATACCCTGGGTAGGAGAGTACAATGCATTTGCGATCTCGACTAAATCGACCACATATCGACTATTGCTAAATATTGTTGACGTACTATTAAACAGTGTTCAACCTTACCACAGACAGAAAGTACAACTTTCACTTTTACATCTTTAGCAACTTTTACATCTTCAGCAAAATTGGTTAACGGCAAACGTTTCTCTTCGTCTGTTCGTCTGTGTTAAACACAAGCACCTAAACCATTCACAGATTTTCTCTCAAATTGATATTCCTCAATCAAACTGGCCGACTCGACCCTACGAAATTAAAACAAAGATTTTGATTTTTGGAGGTATTTTAAATTATACCTGAACATTTTAAAACCTTCATCAGAAGTATATCTACATTTTTGGATTAAATTTTTCTCTCACAAAGACAAACAACGTTCATTAGAAGCGCAGATTTAAGTTTCGTCAAACTCTCCCACTTATCGAAAATTGCCAAATTTCAAAATCTTTTCAGCGTCTTTTTACAAGTATGTTGCGGCTGTGTTGACGATGTATATTTTTACATTGTTCATGGTACTTACGTAGTATCGAGAAAATATTCTTTTGTTGCAACAAAAAAAAGAAAGCATTTTTTTTTCTGAAAACTTGTATTCCGTGGCTCTGATGTGAAAAAATTTGATAAATATTCTTCATGCATGTAGTAAATTACGTCTTCTAAAACCTTGAGTAGCCTGAACTCACGTCTTGTGGACCTGGCATCGTAAAATTGATAGAAGGCAAAACGTCTAATCGTCTGGGGTCGACGCTAGTGCCTAAAGCGTTCGAGCAATTTTCTCCAAAATTGTTATTTTCTATCGGTCAGGAGGAACTCATTGCCATGCCTATTTGAAACATATATTTTCGTTTATGTGTGAACTTTTCATGAAGCCTCGACATCTTTAAAATTTTCTTAATAACGGCTTAACATTTAAAACATATTTTTATATATATCATAACATTTAAAACATAGCCGGTCCGGGTGGCCGAGATCGCTAAGGCAGTAGTGCCGTAGCGATCTCGGACCGAAGGGTCGCGGGTTCGAGTCCCGCCTCGGGCATGGTTGTATTGTGTTCGTCCTTTCACCTCCTATCATCATCATATATCATATCATCCCCACGTGGGTTGGCGTCAGGAAGGGCATCCGGCCGTAAAACTTTCGCCAAAACCAGAAAAACAGCGACCCCTTAAAGGGAAAAAGCTGAAGAAGAAAAAAAAAAATAACATTTAAAACATATTTATTTATATTTATATATATATATATATATATATATATATATATATATATATATATATATATATATAAATTATTCGTTGAGTATCTTTTTTCGTTGAAATTTGTTAAATTTTCAAGTGCAAATGTTACAGATAATGCGAGAAAGTACTTGCTCTTGTAGTACCTCTAGGTTCCTTAGTAAAATATGTTCAAAAACATATATTTTAATAAGTTGGTGTAAAATTTTTCAAAATATTAGTAGTTTCCGTGTAATGTTGGGTGAATTTAATATTAATTGTAACGTATATTTTATGACAATTTTTAAACTATTCTTTTTTCAAATGAGGGTCGTAATTTTTTCTTTATTTGGTTCTGGAATGGAGCAAATTACCTTTGCGCAATAAATTACAATAAAAAATAACATTGCGCAAACACAATATTCATAATACGACATGATAGACCTTTTTCTCTTTCATGGAATCTGTTATAAAAAATAATCTTTAAAGTCATGTGCAATTTTTTGAACATATGAGTAGTTTATTTATAATTTTTACTTTAATTGAAAGCAATAGAAAAAAGTACTTTTTCAAAAATGATACTAAATGTTTTCTTACAAACATTGTGCAAGTTCCATTTCAGTTGAACTCTCGGAAATGCAAAAGTTACGCATAGTGGAAGTAATGTATTCTGTTCTGGCTCCACTACTTTAGCAGCGTGGGAAATTAAAAATATATTATAGAGTTTTATGGACAAATGTTTCGAAACAAAAGTACCGTTGCATTACAATATTCGTAATATTGTTTTACTATTTTACTTTATTTTTTACATCGTTTGTAGTGTTTATACATCTAGGATACTGTAATTCGCTAATTTGCAGGAACACATATTTATTTTCATTTGTCTTTTTGCACTGATTCTACACAATTAAATGTATATTGGAAAAAGAAATCAATATACTTTTAAAGTGAATAAATTGAATTTTGACCTTCGCAACGGCTGGCACAACACGTCGAATTTCAGATGCGTTTTATTTGCGTTAAACATTTACATTTGCAAATTCAATTAAGATCTGCTGACATCTGCGGTGACAAAGCGACATTTAATTGCACTGGAGGAATAATATATATCATATTTAAATGCTGAGTTTCCCAGGTCGTTGCAAAATGTCGGTGCATATTTTGCATTTAAACAAGTTGCGTCATGGTAAATGATAATTAAGCAAAGGCAACACATGGTTAGACACGCAATTAAGAAATGCTTCTCTTTAATTGTAATTTTATTACTGTTCGTTACACCTTTCGGAGGCGAACGCTACTCCAATGTACTGTACGAGTATAACAAGCGAGATTCTCTAAATACAGATATATTTGTATTTATATCGCTACATTATTTCTTTTTGTCTATTTTAGTGAAGTGAACAGTTGTTTAGCATACCTGTCACAAAGGGAAGCTGTCGTTAGCAGTCGTTATACGTGATCCATGGTATACTCACCACAACACAGGTACGATTTTGTGTAATAAATGTTTCCTCTTTAAAATGTCAAGAAAATGCTTCGGTTTTTGCTATTCAAATTTGTTTGGGAGCAGTATAAATATTTTTATTTCATTTCTCATTAAAAGATATCAATGGGCAAGGAATAAAGACTTTAAAAGTTAATAAATCGAACATCCCCAAACTCACCCTATAACCGCTGCACCAAGGTCCATTTCACTGCTCGTGCCCTTTGGTGAAGTGCCCTTTGGCCATTCTTGGGTGCCCAATTCACTGCTTCTCCGTGTGTTAGTTTTTCATAACGAATATTATCTGTTTTAAATACACTACATTTTTTCTATTACAAGTTTTGCCGAAAATGTATAGAAATTAAACAAATAAAACAAAGTGAATTACTTACGTACTGAACGGGCCAAGATAAAAGTAGTGGTGGTAAAACAGGACATATGTATTCATTGTATTATTTGCAATAGTTACGTAAAATAAATATATTGCCATTCTTCTGAAAAACGAAAAGACGCCCGAGAGATTGTCAAGATATTAACATTTTCAATGTTCGAAAGTTAAAAATGTTAATGTAAATGGCCCTCCCTCTATTGAATTCAGTGTTTAGTGCTCTATTGTTTAACAAAATATTAAACAAATCGCGGGCCATGGTTGGAGTCTGAGATCTTCAGCTCAATAAGACAGCACGTTATTTTTGAGCTACTTCACAATACTAAAGAAGAGATTTTTTAAATGTGTTCTAATCGTTTTTCTGGTTATGTTCGCCCCAAAATTCGCAAAACCTTATCTAATTGTTTAAAAAATTATGCAAGAAACTATTTAAAGATCTAATATTAAGAAGTAGATCGCGTAAATTAATTTACAAATAAATATAGATTAAGTATTCACTTTTTATTTTGCACTTCATTCAAATATTCTTCACTGCCTCGAAATTCCAAATTTTATCGGAATTCTTGACTTGTAAATATTGCTTTGCGCATTAATTTGACAAAAAGTAAATAAAGAACATTCATTGAAATAGAATGTCACCCCTGATTGAAAAGCAGCTTGGTAATGTAGTTTTAAATATGCCGGTTGCCGTCTCTGCTTCATTTCTATTGGCAGCTCGCCTTTCGACGCAATTGGCTTGCTAGGGGCGAATGTACGTTTCCGCCGGAGTGGGCGAACTTTTGGGAACTGTGGGCTTCACCCCCCCCCCCCCCAGGAAAATAAGTGCATTTCATTTGACATTGAGTGCCGACCCTCTTACAACGCTTCCTGCTTTACTCTCTGAAATCCTCGAGTTGTATTCAAAATATTTCCGCCCTAGGTGGCGTTGTCCGTAAATTCTGACAGTTATAGTGTGGTCTTCAACTTTGTATTAGTGTAGTGGCTCAGTCTTCTGTCACCCTTGCGCTGTTTCATTTGGAAGACAGTCCAGTTGCATTGATTGATTGATTCTGGGCACGTCAACTAAACAGGGCCTTAATCCCGTAAGTGTAGTGCATGCTTTTGCTCGGTATCTTTCTCTCGCTGTATTCTCGTCTAGCGGAGTTTTCCCCAACCAGGTATATCTCACCAGCGGGGCACCACACCAGCCGGTACAAGCTCTACGTTCCGGAAAGGTCTCCCGGCATATGTGCTTGTGTAGTGCGTGTTAGTGTACTTGTAAAGGGAGAGGAGGACAAGGAAGAGGTAGGAAAGATCACGCGATCCGAGGCCCGTTTGATAGGGTACTGCTCCGGTATTCGCCTGGTGTTGATCGGAGAAACCTCGAAAAACTACCGATTAGAGCAGAAGCCGCTAGAATTCTCCTCCAGACTGCGACTGAACTCGACCCAGCTGACAAGCTAGTGTCGAAACTCCTGCCACCGTCGGGACTTCCCGGTCAGAGGGACTGCAGTGACATCAGTTGATGCCCTGAGCCATCTCTCCCGGTGGTCGGGTCGCACTGAAACGTTTACACGTTTTATGGTGCCATGTTTTGTTCCAATTGTTATGCCAATTGTTTGAGCTCGGTAGACATACATCCCAAACGAATCATATAAGCAAATTTTGACATTTATATAAGCAAGATGTAGATTTAAGCAAAGTTGCTAAGCATTGTACTTCTCTAGAGGAGGTGTATTCATAACTTGCGACGATTCATATCTTTTAAGATCAATGACTTCTTCTAACGTAATAACTACATAGGTGCTCTGCCCTACAGAAATCCATTTCTCATCGTTAAACTGGTGCGATGATGAGTTGATTACATGGTAATGATAAATTATTTGTCAGGATTCCAGTATTGTTTATTTTTTCACCTTCTACGTACATATGCAGTAAAGAAAAAAGTATTATAATGCTGCACAATCTGTTCATGTGTCTCTGTTTCCGTTTGTTCGTCTGGCCGTTGGCCATCTGGGCGCAAAACTAACCCTTAAACAATATATAGGAGTTTCTCTAAAATTGATTTTCCACTATCGATCTGACCGAGCTCAAGGTGTTCGGAATTTCAAAAGAAAATTTCAATTTTCCAAGTACTTTACATGAAGCTTCAAAAACTTTAAAATTGTATACAAAATTGCTCCAATTTTTAAAATATTTTTCTCGGACAGAGCGAAGTACACTTATAAATATTGCACAGGCCCGATTTTTATTGAACTCTGAATTTCGAAATTGAAAATTGAAAATATCAATGTTCAACTTTTTTACGCGCTGGAGAAGTTATTGAACCTCTGAGTTTGATGATGTAGTTGCAACATGAATGATGTGCTGATCCTACATGCCGAGTACAAATACCTGCATGCGAAAACATTTTGTTCTGCTTTTGGGGGTTCAGGGACTATTATAATATTTTGTAACCTTTACAAATACTGCGAGAAAGTACGTACTGTTGCAGTCCCATTTGCTTATTTTGGTTTCGAATTTAGTATTTACTGAGTGGCGACCTTTACGTCGTGACGTGTTCTGCAACAGTTTTTGCCTCACGCTATTATCTTCAAGTCACATCCACTTGGTTAAAATAAGTCATGCCATTCCTGAGTTCAATACCGTAGTCCGTGGTTCTACTAAATTGAACGTTGCTGGGGCGTAGCTGATCCCGTGGAGCTCGCGACAGATGGCCTGATTTATTTTCCATTGATTATACAAAGTTAGCATAAAATCTACAATATTCATGAAGAAGATTGGTTCACGGAAACAGGCGTTGAACATGGCATATGTATATATTCAAACAAAAATAAATTGAATCTTTATTTACGTGCATATTTACATTGTAATTCCTATGATACCCAAGGCTGCGGAAGCAGCTTCGATTTCAATGTCGTGGATGAAAATAGACGCGCCGTCCCTTGCGCGGAGGAGAAATGAGATGAACACGCGTCTTGTCAATGTTGCGTCCGAATGTACTACTCGAAAGTGATGTGGATATCAAACTTATGACAGCTTCTTTCATGAAAACTAATTTCTTTATTTTCTTAAATATAAAAGTAAATATTGAACAAACTGTAAATATTGCTGTTGTAAGAGGTGAATTAAAATTAGAATTTTACAGGAAATTCTTAAAATTATTGCCAAATTCCTGCCATAGAAATATAATTTAAAACTATTAATAATCCACAATCTATAATGTACGGCTGTATTCTTCGGATCATTATTTTGCATGAAAACAACTGTTTGTCAGTCTCAATTTTTCGGCACTGGATGTTAGATTCTTCCTAAGTATGTTAATATAAATTTTATGATCCATAATACCCTCAATAAATTCTAATGATCCTACCCCGGCGGCATTTTTGCAACCCCAAACCATCACACTACCACCACCATATTTTACTGAAGAAAGAATTATTTCTTTCTTCCAGTTGTGAATCCTTCTCCTTGCACACGTTTTTGGCGTGTTCTTGAAAAACTGTGAATTTACTTTCGTCAGTAAAAAAAACTTTATTCCGGAACTCTATGAAACAATTGTTGTAATTGTTTGCATCCTCTACCCATTTCCTCGTATTTACAAGACTAATAAATGGTTTTCTCCTGGCATTTACACAATAATATCCGCTACAATGCAAACGTTTTGAACAGAAGATGCACTTATATTAAGATTGAAATCTGTTTGAAGTTCAACACTAATGTTTGCTACACTTATCCTCGGGTTTCTCTTAGCTTTTATGAGGAATTGTTTCACATTAACAGGACGTTCACATCTCTTTAAATTTTTACCGTTTTTTTACTACCATACTTGTCAATAATACCCTGAATTATGGATATTGGCCTTCCTTTCATTTTCGATATTTGAGAGAGCACTAAACAAGAATTGTGAGCCCGTATAATAATCTTTCTTTCATCTGTTGTTTCCCTCATTTTACGCCCCACTTTTCTTTAAAACTAGTTCACAATGACTGAAGGGAACTGCACTGCTCACGACTCTCACTGAACTTCTAGTTTAGCGCAGTATAATAAAGATGAATTTTAAGAGACACTTGAACGAATAATTTATATGCGCTAAAGATAAAGCTCTCTTCATTACCCTGTATCTGAATGGCTACTCTTTTTGTTTACTTTTCTGTTTTAAGGGAAATATATCGAAGGGGAACTTCCTGGCTTCCAATTGGCATGCATTTTAAAAACGTCGTGTTGCACATTATAAGAAATAATACAACTTATATAGTACTAAATTAATAATATGAAGGTGTACGAACAATTTTCCTATGACTGTGCGTAGTTTGTACTCTTATGAAATGCTCCCTTTTAAATTTAGCTAAACGGCGGACAATTGAAGCTTGGAATTGGCTTTCTTGGTTCTTCCCTATGCACCAGGCAGGCGTGATGCTTCAATATACACAAAACCTTAACGTGACTACGGTGTTACAATTCGATCTTGCAGGTCGTGCAATTCGCGAATTTATAATAGCAAAAATAGCAAGCGTCATGTTTAGTTCTCTGGGAGTTCTCTAGAATGTAATTCAGTTTCAACTTTAACGATACATAAACAATAAATAATAACTATAACGATAAATAATTTTACCGTCGTAAATGTTATATATAAACGCTTGAAAAGTAGTGGACTTTTTCGTGGTCTCCTTATGATTTGCATATTAGTCCAAAATCTTCTCAAGAAAGGAGTCATTATTTGATTAGTTTTTTCACTGACTGTTTATTCCAGAAAAGATCCAGTTGCTTCTATGGTTTTTACTTTTTTTAAATTGCTCACTTAAGGAAAATTTTCTGATACGATATAGATACGTCAATTTTCTATTTGGTTTTAGTCTGCTCGATACGAATAGGAAGGCGATGTTTATCGTTTATGAGTACTTTTTATGACATTCTAGGCGCAGGTTGTCCATTATGCCATTTTGAAAACAAACAAACAAAAAAAAAAACAAAAACAAAAAAAAACACGAAGCTTCCCCCGAAAAACAATGCTTGTTGATGCAAATATTTATAATTCAACAAGTTACATTTCTCCTCATACACCACACAGTTTACTGTTTTTGACGTTAAATAAATAAAAACCTAAACAATTCATTTTTGGCTTGGCAGTGCGGGCAACATGTCGTTGGAAATATCTACGGACACGAATTTGGCCCTGTCGACGGCTGCAGCATGTCGGAGACGATTCCAACGTATTCTAGATCGCGGCATTTTGGATAGGCAAGTTTATTAAGACAGCGAAATATTTTGTTTACTTCGTTGTTATGTTTTGACCTTTTAATATAACACAAAAGACACATTATCAGAATATCAAATTGATTTGTATGAATTAATTGATTATGTTTCTGCTGATGAGCGGATAGTATCGAATAATTTGTTGTTCTGTCCTTAGAGGAGAAAATGAAGTGTCAGATATTTTCGTAAATCGAATAAACAATCAGTTATTGTAAATAATATTATTTTCTTGAGAAACTATATTGTTCCTAAACCAAATACCATATAGGCATTGAAAATTCCAGTTAGAGAAATGAAAACGTCAACCTTTCTCATAGAATATTTAGGACCAGGACGAAATTTGGAATCTCTTTCATAACTTTAGTGCAGTCGCCTATGTGCTGTGCAATGGCTTTTCGTGTGCTCCTAAGGCTTGTTCCGCATTGATAGCTGCGAATCATCCCTATCTGAATTGCACGTGTTTAGAGCCTTTGTGTTTATTGATGAGGTATTGTTCTTGCAGTCGAAGTGCGATTTTTCATGTACGTATCTCCACAGTCCATGGCGAACAAAGTTCAATTATCAAACCAAAGATAAAAGACCAGGCAATTATGCTTCAGAGTTGAAGGTTAATAATAGGACCGTGAATGACGAGAGATGATGAGAGACAAGAAATCCCTTTACAGTGAGCAAAACTTCTACAAACAATTTTCTCAATAATTCTAGGAAATGTTATGAAATATTAAGACAAAAAAGGGGTAGGAGAGGCTCAAGTATTCTTTTCCTGGTTTTTATCTGTGTGTATTTGATTTTAACTTCTTATTATTTATAAACCTCGATTTTAACTACTTATATTTTACTTTGATTTTTTATGTGGTGGTACTACTGTTGTGAAGTAAAACATTCTGTGAATATGAATAATTAATAAAGATGTACCGTTAATACAGTCCATTTTTAATACTATAAAATCTATTTTTTGCCTATTCGCAATAATTAATTTTATTTACAAAGTGACCAACATTTTAATCTAGTTGTGTCCTACTTTAATGAGGCCGAATACACATTTCAAATGTCTGTGAAATATGTAGATTTCTATTCTCTTATAGGCATTGAACAATTGAATTACTTTCGTTTCTTTTTAATTTAATTGTAGAAAGTTCAAAAAATATTAATTTACACGTGTGTTGTGATGCAGCAATCCCTCGCATTATTATTAATGATCACATGTCAGAGCGGGCTGAATGTTCAATGGTGACTAGCGTGTAAGCGCCCTTCCTGGAGGTGCATATACTCACGCAAATTGGGGTGAGGATCGCGCCACAATCCCTGCTACCGGCATTTACATAATATTGTTAATGAAGAGGCCTTTCAACCCGTTAGTTACGAAATAAACTATTCATGGTCGCACTGGCATTCAGTTTGCAAGTGGGAGCTCTAGTTACTCGAGCTGCTGCTGCTGAATCGATATGCCTATTAACTAGACGTGATAACTTATCAATAAAATAGTCGACGTTGTGAACCATGTACTTCATTATAGCAATCGAAAATACTTGTTATATATAATCTAATAGGACTAGGTCATGAAATACTGTCAGTTATTTCTACTTTTTTAATATTTTTTGATATTAAATGTTTTTATGTAGATAACAATATCGCCCGCTCCGCGTTCAACGTTTTTCTTATATTCCTCCAACAGTTTCCATTCCACAGAACTCATAAATGAATTCACAGTAACCTTGGATCCTAAGCATGTCGCGTTGATCGAGAACACTTTATTCACTTCGGAAAGGCGAAAACATCTAAAGATTTCATTTTCTTTATTTTGTATGAACATTATCATCTACTTTCTTTTATTCCATTTTATTTATTTGTTACTTAATTTCACTGTATTGAATTATTTAATGTTTTTATATTTTTTCAATACTTTACTGTTCTAAACAAATCATAGTCTATCGTATTGAATGATCTTACAATTCGTAAACATAATTTCATACATGATTATTGAAAGCGATTATTATGCGCCAAATTAAAATTCCATTTTGTTCTGTTTGAGTCTTCAGTATAAGGAAATTGTAATGATCTGAGGTATCTGATGATGTCTCTAAATATCAATACCTATTCTTAACTTAACTTCTTAACTTTTTCACTCGAACTCGTCCAATTGATATTGAAGCCACTGAAGTTTGGAAAATACACATGTTAAAGCGCTCGGAAGGTCGTCAAATTCACAGTGGACATGCTCATAGCTTGCTGAAAGTAAGTCCGTGAGTTCGAATTGCAGAGTGCTCAAACATTTTTTTGTGGATTCAAGTAGTGTTACAACTAGTTTTGAATTAGCACATCCATTTTTTGTTGTTGTAGATTTTATTGGATTAAACAAATGTGGAGGGATTGTGAAATTTGTGATCACTTTGCACTTGTTTTGTTTTGAAATATTGTTCATTATGAATTAACGCGATACTATACAATGTCATATTTCTGACTGATGTAAAATGCCATAGATAAAACTGTAGGCACAAACTGTGCGACAGTATTGAGCGCTTCCCCCAAGGCTGTTCGATTCTTCTGAAGTAACCGTTTTCTCCTCATTACGACATTAGGGACGGGGCATCAAGAAGAGAAAGCTTTTTTTATAATAAAATGAATACAAAAATGATGCATATTTCATTAACTCATTACCATCAATCATGCATAATGTTTCTTAATTTCAAAAATGAAATATGTTAAGACGACACTCTCAGAATTAACATTTTTGTACAAACTTTCAAATATGATGAATGTACAATACATATCAACTATCCCATAAAAGGCAACGAACAACTAAGAATAAAATTTGAAATCATATCCTACAATAACTTTTTTCAAATTAATAAATGTATTTCCATGCTCTTTACATTTTGTAGGCCACTCTGGATCCAGCCTACACCATTCTCAAGGCAAAGTACTAAGTGTTCGTAGTCCTAGTGGACAGGAAAAGGTTCACTTACACCTTCACACAAACTGTTATACCTCTTCAAGTGTGTCGTTATACCTGTTATGAATCTTCTTTCCACAATGTATGCGCTCTCACTCGGGCTTGCCGCATTTTCAGGAGGTGCTATTACGAGTGAATCTATGAGCAAATTCAGTTTAGACCCATCATAAATATTTTTAGAAGCACACTTTTTAATTGCTAGTTTGAAATAAAAAAGGACGAATATCTTCGTGTACTGCTTCAAATGTGATGATATGTGTGGCAAATATTTTTAATAAATGGAGTAAAATCACAAACAAATGTTGGTTGGAGGCCCATATGCCTTACCTGTTAGGGCCTAACCCCCACCTCCGTTGAATCCGCGCTGTTTTAGGTTTAGCCACTCTTTTAGGTTTTTCGTCCCACGGGACGAGGCAGTTGAAAGTGTTGGTACGAGTGATTAGGGATAAAGACGTCTGTAAGAAAATCTCCTGGGTCTTCTTCCCCGTTTTCCTTGTCTTCAGCTCGTACACCACCTGTCTGACAAATCTGCAGCTTGCTGTAGTTTAGTCAACAGTTCGCCGGCGAGCCTACAATAGAATAATCATATTGTGATACTAAAAAAATTGGCATGCAAATCGTTTAACTAAAACTTTGAAGTAGCGACCATACAAAATGTGTATCATAAAACAAATTTAATGTTCTGTCTCTGTGTGCGTATGTGTGCGTGCGCGTGTACGCATGTTGTGTCATAACTGTTTTAACACACCGGAACCTAATTGAAAATGGGAAATGACACTTCTATGTAGAACAAAAACGGACGTGAATAATTACGCATGAAATTATTGTTATTGTACCAACATCATAAGTATATCTAGTGCAGCTTTTGATCTGAACATATTGCACCCGGTCACCATTTTTTAGTGGTATGTTCTGCAATATTGAAGCAATTGTGATATTGCCTGACTTTGGTTCCATTTTATCACTGGTATTCACGTGGATAATTTCTTATCTGAAAGGGATTGGAAATTTTTAGAAAATCTTTTTAATTGACTTTTAATATAGGAGGTTTACGCACTTTCAGCCACGTAACGGTATCCTTGCTCCAGCATTTCGAGATGTTAGCATGTGTCTAGAAGAAACCGAATCCGTCAGGATGAAACTTAGAAAGTTTGTGATGACTGATATGACTCGCAAGTGGTGCATCACTGTGAGATGTAGATAAGATAAGTTAAATACTGATTTTCAAACATTACTTTTAATGTTGAATCTTACATACAGTTTGTCCGCGATCGATTACGGCCTAGGCTGACATAACCATTTAATGTAATTATACTGTAAAGTCTCGCGTATCGACATTAGGGAAAGAAAACACACATTTTTCTTGAACTTTGTGTGAAGGATTTGAGTGGAGTTTGTTAACTTTGAAACATTACAGTTAATTATGAATTTTTTCGAATATATAAAAGTTTCTAATATTGTAAAGTAAAATAATAAAGAATATATGGCAAAGAATAGTAAATGAATTACTAGTAGCTATTAAGACAACCATTACTATCTAGTGAAAGTAAGGCAAACATATATTCCTTGAATAAGTGAACTACTTTCTTTTCGATATTCAAATGTATTAGAAATCAGCGCCTAGAAAATTGAGGGAAATGCAAGGGGCACACCATGCCAGTGTTAAAATCAGGAGAGAGGTCATTTGTCAGCTGGAGTTAACTTTTAATATACTGTATACGAGGACGAAATAACGATATAACAGTACCCGGAATGTGCAAATTAATAATAATCACGCGACCATTCTGGAGGAAATAAAATGCTAACTCTTCTAATCCATCTGATGTGCAAATTTTTAATATCTACTTTGTCAATCAGTGGGCTTGATAATTGTTTCATTCTACCTCGAGTCCACCCATGTGGTGTTTGCAAATATGAGTAGATTGTCTCGTGTCCACTATTCGTAATGTGTCTGAAGGAACTATCGATTGATTGATTAGTTTCCAGGCACGTCGGCTGCTAAGGTCATTAGTACCGTACGTATAGTGGGGTTTTCACGGGAGGTGGCGATAATCGTCCCCCGCTCAATGGCGAGATTTGGCGCCAACTTACACGCTTTCCGGTATGCCTCCTACCAGTGGGGCACTCCCCAGCAGAGACTAGCTCTAAGCTCCCGACTGGCGTGTCATGTGTGGTTGTGTAGTGCATGTAAGTATGAGTAAGGATGGGGATATAAAAAGGAAGAGAAAGCAAATATCGCGGTCAATCCGTGGCCCGTTTTTTAGGGTACACAGACAACTACCGTTCAGAACAGCCGGTTTCTAGGCTAGAATTCTTCCCCAGACAGCGGCCGAATTCGACCTAGCTATCTAAAACCTTGCAACCGTCTATCTACTGTCTAAAACATTGCAACCGTCGGAAGTAAGTCCGTTTGACTTCCCGGTGAGAGGCATTGTAGTGACTTGAATTGATGTTGTAGGTCACCTCAGCCTGTAGGAATCTTCGTCGTGGTTATAGTTTTCAATATTCAACATGAACAGAAATGTATCCGCAGATGGACGTTTTTAACGGCCTAATGCTACTAGTTATTTCTTTTTTCTTGATTCTGAAAAACAGTCTGAAATCTACAGAATCCTAAATTTTACTAAAAAACCTCAGGATCTTTTGACAAGGCTGGTAAATTTAATACAGATATCCCTTACATTCCCTTTGTACGAACGAATTCCCACGAACTTTCCAATGTATCGACTGGGATTGATAATACATAACTATACTTTACTCTTAACTAAACGGCAGTCTGAACATATTCGAACATGGAAGTTTTCTTAGCACTAGACAAAGCGCAAACTTCAACGTGAACGAAATCTTTCTCCCCCAAAGATATGAGGAAAAAGTATTGTTGGATGTTTCATTTGTAAAAATCAATCGATATACATGTGTAAACAATATAATTAAACATTTCTAATAGTTTTAATTGTTCAATGCTATAGTCACACACCTAGAATTGAAATTCCAACGTACCAAATATACGAGATAACAAATTTTCGACGTAATTGCCTATCCAACAGGGTGGAATTGTGGAGACAATCGAAAAAAAAATTAAATGTATAAAATAAGGTTTTTGAATTTATTTGTGTGACTGCAGTCGCTTATGTATAATTGTGTGTATGTGTTTGCATGCTTAGTTGTTGCGTGTGTTTGGATTCCGTGAATGAGAGTTTTCATGTGTGTGCTTTATAAGAATTTTCATTTGTATTTAGTTTAAAAAGACCCTTTGTAAAATAAAGCACTACTCTGATATATTTTGTCTTCTGACGTCAAGAATTGATGTAAGTAAATGAAATTAAATGTCTGGAAATGTTATGATTCTTTGTCGTGACGGACTGAAATATTTTAAATTTTTCACTGCGTTGTTTAGTACACATTTCAGAGTTTTCGGTCTTTGTTTAGACTTTCTTCAGGTTGATATACTTTTTGTGACAGAAAACCAGACGTGTTTAACCATTTCTATTATGCCATCACTTAATCGCAAGAATGGTTGCATTAATTTACTTGAAATAGTTTCAAGGGATCCAAACCTAACTATGATTAATTCCACGTTAAAATATTTACTGCCTTTTCATACATATTTCTTATATATTTTATGTCGTAATTTGTCATTTTTGTCATAACCCTAACAAAGTGAACTTACCGTTTCAATCTACCTGAGTCTTTGGAAGTCTTCTCGAGTGACGATCATTTTAGTCTCAACCGATCACTTTGTGTGACGTACACAGTCCCACCATCCAATCGTTGAAAATACTCGTAACTGACGATGCTTTTTGGGAAGTGTTGCAGCGAAATAGCGCTGGGATTGCCTCTTCGAAAATTGTGTATGGTCTCCATCGAAGCTTTCTCCGGCGTCAACATCGCTAGCGGGTGAACTGGTTTATTCATGCAACTATTCTCTTTTTCGTATCAAAATTATCTTGCCTCTACACAATGAGAATATTCAATAAAATGCAACGTTTACAAAGTTATTACTCTCATATTTCTCGATTCCTCTTTGATGTTGCTTTATTGGTGTACTCCCTTTGTACGAAGAGAATAGTGACTATCACTGGTTTATTTTTGGTTCAACCTGGGGCGCTGCAACAGTGTTTAGATAATTGATACTAATCTGTATTTTCATATTCTTTTGTATTATTTTACTGGTTTAATGTTATTTTAGGAGGAAACAATTCGACTTGGTGTGAGTTAGCTGGTATTCTCTCGAGGACAACCATTTAATATCGTCGTTTTTCTTGACATATTTAAGAGAACATTTATAATATTCTAATGTGTTTCATTACTGAAATATGAGTAATTCGTTGCGAAAGTGTACGACAAATTCTCGACACTTAATAAATTGGCTGGAAACATTTTAGCAGAAAAAACATTAAAATAAACTTCATTCGTTGTTCGTGTATTGAGGATTAAGTTATGAGAAAAATACAGGATAAATGTTAATTATTATGAATGTAGTTAATAATACAATAATAAGTGCATATTTTTAAATCTCCGATGACATGAGATTTCTATATGCGTACCTAATTAAATGTAATTTGCTAATTTATAAAATTTTTAGAAGAGCATCAAAGGTTCATTACATCTCCATTAAAATATCTCGCATTATATTAATTCTATGCTCCATCTCCTTTTTAAGCTAGTGATGCTACATCAACACATACTTTCTTGTATTATTTGTAACGACAACCCAATATTATAATACTACTTCAACCAGCAAAAGCAGTTCCAACCAGAAAACAATTACACACCCAGCTTCTTAGGTTTTACACACAATTCACGTTACCCATAATTCACGAGACACACAGGCAAATATAACGTTTCTGACTATTCAGTGAAGTTGAAAATTTGTATGTGCAATTTTTTAAAGAAAGCAGAGATTTCCACTGAAATTATTTCGAGATTAAATCTTCAAGAACAGATTTTATTAATGAAAAAATCTCCATTTTCAATATGTTAAACTTCAGCAATACAGGTAATTCACCGTCAATGGCATCTGAGCTACTTTTATGAATGTTCAATGCTCTTTTCGAAAACATTAAAAAACACATTTGAATACGTTTAAAAAAATGTTTTGAAAGCTGCCTAATTTTCAGGCAAAACTACGCAGAAAACTGCTTATATTTTTGGAAAATTGTACATGTCCTAATTTAAATATCTATGTTTAAGAAACAGATTTCATTTCGAACTTAAATATTGTAGTTTTAGGAAGACACCGACACCATGTTAAACCTTTTCTATTTTCAAAAATTTAGAGAGTTCAACGAAAATGGGACATAGGCCGTTCCATAAATCACGCTGGTCAGAGTTGAACTGAATATACTACAAATAAAATCGAAACTATGTATCCTAAGTTTTTAAATGACTCTGTCCAGAATGACTGATTGCAAAACATAGTTTCTCTTTTTATTTCTTATAGTTTCTCACCTACTGTGTTCTTACAAAAGAGAAAGTATTGTGGTGCTGCAGCAAGGGTGGAGATATATTGAAAGGAAATTGATATTCCCCCACAGAGGTGACTAAACGCAAAGCCCTTCAAATTTGAAACGGAAATTTTGATTTTGAGGGAGTACTTTTCATAAAGCAGATCGCTAAAGAGACATTTTCAACATTTCTCAAACTTGCTCGAAATTTTTGGATTTAATTTATTTTTCGTATACAACTCATTAGTGGCCTGCAGTCACTTAATAGTGGCAAGCAGCAGCAAAAATGCTGTTTACAAAACAACACAAAGTAATTTTGCAAATCGGAACATGCATACTGCTCAATATAAGTAAAATTCTCTCACAAAGCTACAATAAATAAAATATTTTAACAAAAACATCCTTTACGAATACTGCAAATAGTATAGTATGTTTACACAGTACAACAGTTCTTTACGTATCAATAATATAAAAAGTGGCGGTTCCATAAAGCACCTAGTGCCCTACAGAATGGCACAGACTTTCCCGTATTAGTTTTCTATTTCCTTTGGTCACGGTTAGCTATTCGAATTTGCCAGATACTCTTGTCAGCTGCCATCTATCGCTGCCCAAAGTACATTTTAAAATTTTTTTGGTTTCTTAAAAGTATAATGGAAATATTATTTTAAGAGTATTAAAGAACAGTAAATCCTATTCCTAAATGGCAACTTCCTTTGAAAAATTTGGAGCCGTTTGTAAGAAAACGATGTTTAAGCGCCACTGTATATTCGAAATTTGAAGCTCTCTTTCATAGATCATTTTTCAATAGTAAAAACTTCATTAGAAGAAATTTGAAGCACATTAACTCATAAATATAATAGTGTTTACAAATTGCTGGGAAAGTGCATATTAACGACGTGAGAGATCTTGAAAACAGAATTTCATTTGTGCAATTTTGAAATAATACCCCAAAATGAACTTAACGTCATAATAAAGAGTGCCATTAGCACTATCCTTTCGAAAAGAGTTAAGAAAACATTTGGAACCGATTTTAAGAAAATGGTGTTTGAGCGTTTCTGAAGATGCGGAATTTTGAGCTAGTTTTCACAGAAAACTACATCGTTTTCTAGAAACTGTATTTGACATTATTTAAAGCACATGTACTCATAAATAAAGTAATGTGAACAAATTGCCGCTAATATTGTAGCGATACCGATTTCCGCATACCAATTAAATGAAACAGACTCGGCCGCCCTGAGTCATACTGGAAGAATAAACAAACAGCGTCAGACGCCCACCCACCGCGTTAATGACCGTCCCTTGCGCCTCGCCCATTACAGAAATCTTTATTTGGGCCAGTGTCAAGAACTTAATTGAGTAGCACTCAGAAACGCACATCTGGTAAATTTCTAGAACGCCCGTTCGTTTCGGGGAAACCCAGATCCATAATTCCTTCACCGGACAACACTTACGCGGGCACGCACGATGTTTTAGAAGGAACAAGGACGCACTGTATGCGCACAGGCACAAAGAGTGGAAGTCTCCAATGCTTTCCTCGTCGTTATTGGTTGAAATTAATGTACTGCGTCAGTACATCGGGCCAATAGCGACATGACTTGTCTAAGGAGCTGGAGCATACGAGAAAATTTGGGAGGGGGCAAAAGTTGACTTGTTACAATTTCGACGGAGAGAATGGCAGAAGAGTTGGGCATCAGACGGGGAGCAGTCGGGAGAGAATCTTCTCCGGGGGGGGGTAACTATTCGTCGGGGAGAGTCCAGTTTGTCTCTGAAAGATTTAGAAAGATCTCGGAAGGGGCTAGAGCTACTAGCTGACAACAGTTGAGAAAAATACTTCTCTGGGGTGGGAATTATTCGTCGGGGAGAGGCAAGTACACCTCTGTGGCGTTTATAATTGGGTAGAGAAAAATACTTCTCTGGGGTGGGAATTATTCGTCGCTAGACTTTCCGAAGTTGTATCATGAGAATCGAAGAGACGCTTGGCTGATTTCTCCGCTCCTGAAATCGGGGGAAACTCCCGATGATCGCCTCCAAGATCTGCCAAACATCGCTGCCAGACGCCGCCGATGCTATCGAGAGTGAGAGCGAATCCTGATCGCCCGACTACTCCGAGTTCTGCCAGTCCTGCCAGATTCGACAAGACTCCGTTAAACGCCGCCCGGCCGTCGCCCCCTATGGTGACATAACCAGGCAGCCGACCAGCTGACGCGCGCGCCTGATAGCGCGTAAGGACATCGCCGTGGCCGCGCCTCTTGAAGGCCACTGCCGCCCTCTCGACCGAGACGCGCCCATCCCGGGCCCAGAACGAACTGTTACAAGGCAAAATATTTCAGGGTATTCACCCCTGTGTGATTCTGTAATGCGGTGTCACGCAATGACACATTGAATTCTCACTAATTGTAATTGTTAGTTATAATTCTTCTTAGTTTTTTAAGCTTAACTCCTATTACTAACTTTCCATCTTCGTTTATCTTCATCTAATTTTCCCACTATTCTTTTTTATTTGGTTTAAGAGTGTAACTTCCCTGGGGCATCTTAATTTTTGTTGCCCAGGAATAAATGTGAATTTTTACCAGTTATCACAGTATTTGTTTCATACTGCCATTGTATCTGTCAGACAATTCCTTCCATCATCAACGACTGAGCTAGAACCGGCGCCGCTAACCGCGTATTTTCTACTTAGAGAATACCGGTAGTGTTACAATATAAATATTACGACGAGAGGCAAGTCAAAAAATTACAGTTTTGTTTTTTGTAAAAACAAAAGAATAGAGAATAATGAAGTTTATTTCATCTTATAGAGTGCGTTCTCTACCAAATTTTAAAGAAACAATTTGGAGCCGTTTTTGGGTAAATCGTTTTTGTTGTTTTTCAAATGGCAACATTGCACGCAATATTGGGCGAAAATTACTAAATTTTTTAAAAAATGTGATGACCTTAATGAAAGAACTCGCTAAGTAGATTACTTGAAAGAAAAATTTCTACCTTAAATTTGTAGTTAATGAAAGACGCCCGAAAAATTTTAAAATTTTGAAATTTTTGAAAGTTCAAAGTTAAACGTGAAACTCGGACCTGTGCCACTCTCAAGTATTTTGTACTCTATTTTTACAAGAAATGTAAAGAAAAAAATTTGAAGTCTTTTTTGAGAAAATTTTGAAGAAGACAAGTGGGCTTCATGTAATGTACCCCCAAATTTTAAAGAATGTTTTTCAAAACCTCAAAGCTTTGGCAAACCAGATGGACAGGGGTTTCCTCAGTTTGGAAAAAATTGTATTTATGATTTAAGCGCTACTGGGGCGAATTTGTGTAATTTCTGAAAAAAAAAATACACCAAAATGAACTTCACGTAATATTAAAGAGTGCAATTACCACTATCCGTTCGGAATGTTTGAAGATAGAATTTGGAGCCAATTTTGAGAAAATGGCGTTTGAGTGTTTCTGAAATGCGGAGATTTGAGGTAGTTTTCACAGAAAACGATAGAGTTTTCGAGAAACTTTATATGACATAATTTAAAGCACATGTACTCGTAAATACAATAATCTGGGTAGATTGCCACTAATATAAATATTAACGACATGAGAGGCAAGTCAAAAAATTACATTTTTGTAATTTTTGAAAAAACAATAGAATAGAGCACTATGGCGTTTATGTCTTCTAGTAGAGTACATTGAGCACTATCTTTATCAAAAGTTTAAAATATAATTTGGCCCCATTTTTAAGAAAATCTTGTTTGTGTAATTTTTTTAAATTGCACATATGGCGCGAAAACTACTAAAATGTTCAAAACAATGTATGAAAGAACCCACTATGGAGAACAAATTTTATTTGAAAGAAAAATTTCTATCTTCAATTTTGAACTTGGAGGAAGAGACACGAAAAATTTTGAAATTTTCGAAAAGTCAGTTTTAAACTTGAAAATCAGACCTATGCCATCTTTGTAAGTGTATTTTACTCTATTCTTACAAGAAATTTAAAGAAAAAATTGGAGCCGTTTTTGCGAAAATTTTGAAAATGACTCGAGGTCTTCATGTGAAGTACCCTAAATTTTAAAGAATGTTTTTCAAAATCTTAAAATTTGGACACGAGCCAGATGGACAAGGGTTTATTCAATTTGGAAAAAATCCTATGCATGGTTTATGCGCTAGTAGTGTTCATTGACACCAGACAACATTTATGAGTGATCCATGTTGCTTGGGCAGTATTTTCAATTTTATTTATTAGATATTATTTGTTTGTTTTTTCACTAAATTCACTGTATTTCTTTTGTTAAATTTGAGTTAATGTTTCAATTTTCTCCTCCTTGCTAGAGACTCACTGAGGATGGGAAAGGTGTTTCCTGAAAGTTAACTCTGGGTAATAGTTAATAAAAATTATTAAACCTTTTGTAGACGATTATTTCCTTTACCATATTCTGGATTACCACAAGATATCTGCTACCACCACGGACGTTGTTTAATATGCTAGTCTTCCATGATAAAATTGTTCCTTGGCGTTTGCTTATATTTGCTTGCTTAAGACAGTTTTTTGAGAACCAGATTCCAAATAGTGAAACGGAATTCTGAAGTCTTGCCAATTGAATATCCAGTGTGGGCGCTTTAGCTGTAAAAACTTTGCCATCAGCAAAGAGAAACAACTTCGCATTTGAGGTTTGTGGTATATCATTGATGAATATGGAAAAGAGTTGAAATGAGTGAACACTGCCTTGGGGAACACCAGCTTCAATTGGCCTGAGGGATGATATATGGGATTTATGTTTGGTTTGAAAGAATCGATTCTGAAAGAAGCTGCGAAGAATTGACAGAAGGGACGCGGGGAAAATTTTGGAGAGTTTAAATAGTAGAGAGAGGTGATGTACTATGTCAAATGCAAAGCTGGGGTCAAATAATACTGCTGGGATGGGCATACCACAGGAAAAATCTATAGAGGTCTCTAGTGCTGATCGTAGTGCTTGAGTCGTTGACGAATGACCAGCTTTAAATCTGAATTGCTTTTTAACTATTTATTTTTTCTTAATTAGAATTTCCTTCGTTCCATCAAGGCTGATTCGTTCCCTAGTTTTCCCAAAAATGGGTAGGACGCTTAGTGGTTGAAAATTGTTCGGATTTTTTAAAAATGTTAACCCTGTTTTGGTAGTAAAATTATAATAGCTTTTTTACAGATTGGTGGAAGGTAGAGAAGACAGAGACAGGCATTGAAGATCAGAATGAGATTAATGGCTTTGGAGGGTAGAATTTTGACTATCGACGATGGAATTCTGCTGTGCTCTCCTGCTTTTCGGGGATTGATTTTTCTGATATGTTGGGTTATTTCTTCCTTCGTCGTTGCCCAGGATGTGTTCAATTTGATTTCGTGGACATTTTCACTTGATTCTCCATCATCAGTAACAGAGTAATTTTCATCTATTTCTCCTCTTTGTGTTTGTAGTAGGATTTAATTTTTGTTGGGGCAGTGAATCTTTCTTGAAGTACATTAGAAAAAAATTCAGTTTCCCGTAATGGATCGTATGTAACACTTCCGTATGGCGATTCTAAGGTTGTGATGGACTGAGGGGCAGCTCATAGTTGTGTCTGTAGTTTCCAGAAGTCTCTTCCTCCTAGTATTTGGTTTTCTTTAATGTAGTTCTCCCATTGTTGAATATATTCTTTGAGATTCACTTGTTCTATTCTTCTTGATTTAAGAAATTGTTGTTTATCTTCTGAGTCTCTTGTCCTGTTAGCATTATTCACGGCGGCCGTTACTGATTAGGTTAAGAATATTGAAGGGAAGTCTACTGTGGTAGTTAGATTCCTTCGGACATGGAATATACTCTTTAGATTTTTTGTTGAATGATATGATTTTGTCGTTAAGACAGTTGATTGCTGAGTCCACTTGTTGGTCACTTTCTAACTGCAGAGGGGGGGAGATGAGGTGAGGCCAATAATTTAATTTTTTTAGAATTTACATTGTATATTAGAAAAGGAGCAAGGTAGTAATGAAAAAGGGCGAAAAGCAGTGCGGTTAGAACTGGTACGAGTAAATGATCGGATGAAAGTTTTTGTAGTGATTGTGGGACTGTAGGATGCATGTCGTTTATATGGATGTAAAAATCCAAGTTTGGATGTGGTAAACTTTGATTCGTTGAGTTGAGGGTGGGGTTACTTGGAGATTGATGTTGGATTCTATGTAATTATAAAGAATTTTTCTGACGTATCGTCAATGGTACTGCCCCATTCTACTGTCTTGCTGTTAAAGTCTATTGCTATAAAATGGAATTTAGCTAATTGAAATTGTTGGGTGATATCACTTGCTCTCATTTCTACACTTGGCAGTTTATATACTAGTGAAAAGGTAATCGATCCGTGTGCTGTGTCTAGTTCCACAACAGTAGCCTCGAAGGTCTCCAATTGTGAAGATGGTAATCTGGTATGAGGAAGACTTTTCCTAATGGCTATTACATTGCCACCCCATGGGTAGGTGGGTCGTTTGTGTAAATATGAAAATTAGGAAAAGTAATTCGTTTATTGGGTTTTAACATGATCTTCTGCAGTAGTAAGATTTGTGGTGAGTAGTTGTTTATAAACTTTATTAGTTCTGGTCTTTTCTTTTGCGTTCCTCCGCCCATATTCCAGGTAACAACTGCAATTATTTTGATTTTTTTTCTTTTGAGAATTTAGCCATTAGATTTTAAGATTTGATAATATTTCTGCGATTGCAAAATTTTTGTTTGTTATTTCATATCCCATTAACATCTAGGTCATAAGCGACCACTATTAAATTTCACGGTATGGTAACTGTGAATATGACATGATATGATGATGAGAGGCGGTGAAAGGACGAAAACAAATACAACCATGCCCGAGACGGGTCTCGAACCTACGATCCTTCGGTCCGAGATTGCTACGGCACTACTGCCTTAACTATCTCGGCCATCCGGACCGGCGCTAAAAAATTGTTCATTCCATTTTCGTTACTTCTCAGTACTTCTAAGGCTTGTTTTATTGATTTGATCAGCCTTTTAATGTTGATTGATTTGATAGGCTTGAATAGTTTTTGTAACCTAATGGCGACGAATTGTTGGTAGAATTTGGTTTTGAATATCCTTGAAGGATGTCGGTGAAGAAAGAAAATAGATCGGTAAGTCTAGAATTAAAAACACGAGGGATTTCAGATAAGTACAAAGCACTAAGTTACTTGGTTTCTTCTGTTTTTTGATTTGTTGCAATTGTGCTTTTAGTATCTGTGCGTAGCGGTTTTGTTTGAGTCTTTCCAAGAAGATGCATACGCCAAAATTTGAGGGATGATCAATCTGACAATTTGCACATTTCACAGGTTTGTCCCTGGTATATTGGGAAATGTGACGATCTTCCGCACACATTGGATATCTGGGGGATCTATAACACCTGGTGATGATGTGTTTCCACATAAGACAGTTGGTGCATTGTGGGAATTTATCTCCGGCCTTGTAATTTTCTATCGTTATACGGTAGAAGATGGTGTATTAAGTGTTGGTGATGTATTAAGTGTTGTATGTAGTTTTCCTATATCATCATAATTTATTTCAACTACACATAGTCCTAATGGAATGTTAGTTTTTCTTACACGGTCCGGCCAATTGTTTTTTTAAGCTAAGTGATGCGATGAACTTTTATATATTTTTCGAAATCTTCTATTGGATCGGAAAGCGTCAGTTCTTTACGTAGTCCTTCGATTATAATTCTGTTTCTTCGTGCTTTTGTTACTCTGTGAAAGAAGAATGACAGAGTCTGGCGGTACTTTTTTCATTTCTGCAAGCTCGGACATTACTGCTTTATCGTCTTCCATGTTGTTAGGTTTAATAATAAAATATTTTCTACTTCGTATCCTATGCATGGGACCCTTGGTTATGAGCTGCAACCGCTGTGTGTTGGACTTTAGCTCTACTTGGATGGTTCTATATTTTCTGAATGGCGGTTTTTGTGTTTGGAAAGTATTGCCTACAGGTTTTTCCATGGGGATTGTAAGTTCTTGAGTGATGCATTTCCGCTTACTTTGACTAGGTTTACTGTGTGAAAAACTGCCTTCACGTGCTGTAGTTTGTTGTGTCGCATTTTGTGACATAGAGGTATCCACGTGGTAGAGAGGAAGAAAGCGGTTTTTAGTGGGTATTATCGGTTTAGGTTTGAATATGTTTTTTGTGAAGGCAAACCATTCCTCACTTCCGTGATTGATTATTTGTGCTTCCGGTTTCTCCATGTTTTAACTTTACATGAAAAATTTTACATGACCCAGTTTCAAAACGAATACAAATTTAAGGAATATATTTCATTAAGGGAAATAATCTCTTATCTTCAATACTTTAGCTCTAGGAAGACTCCGAAAAAATTTTGAACTTTTGCAATTTTAAACGAACATGAGATACGCACCATTCTCTTAAACGTTCTTCGCACTATCCAAGGACAAAATTTAATAAATAGCTATTGTCATTAAAAAACAATTAAAATGTCCCTGTGGCTTCACGTAAAGAGCCCCAGAAATTGAAATATCGGTTTCAAGTTCAAGGAGTTACTCCCATCAGATCGATTGTGGAATATCGATTTTGGAAAAAATCGGCTGATCGGTTAAGCCGCGAGCGTTGTTCACTTGCGGATGGGCGGACAACTTCCGAGTCAATGATCCCCATCCCGGTCAGGTTTTCGTCCAGTTTTTCTGATCCATTGAGTAAATGCTGAGATAGCTCCCCTTTTTTTCTTTATAGCATCACTATGCGCACTTTTGTTGAACTCCCCTTTTGCTTATACCGGTAGGAGCAGAGCTGGGGGTGAGTTACTATTTTGTTAAAAATGCAGAAAAATCAAATCTAGAGTTCGTTTACCGATGCAAGTAAGTTATCTATAACTCGGGATCTTTCAACTATTTATGGTTAAAATGTTGCGAATGGATTCTGGAATTTAAGAAAACGTGCGCAAATGAACTTCCCCCGTACGCCAATGTAGTTTATTACTGTTTTTGTCTAAATGAATCAATCAAGTATTTTCTCGACGTTTAGTATTTTACAAAATATATAGGACCTACACGTGCTCATTCAACATATTAATATACTTCATGTAATTGTCGTGGCATTTTCCACAAAACCTTGGACCGTCCTGGGCTTGCTGACGTAGCTTCTGTGCACTCTGGTACATACGTTAGCTTTTCTTTCTCAACATTTCTCGAAGGAAACTATTTTACACATTCGAAAGTGATGAAATCCTCAATTCGAGATAGCCAAAACCCGAGGAGAGACGTTACTTGCATATCAAGTTTTGTTCCTTGAGCAAGAGAAAGGAAAAGGAAGGATGGTGCACGCATCGTGGCTTGTTTCGTAGAACAGCTGTAACTTTCACAAGGAGCGGTCGGGGGAGCACTGGAAACTGCCAGCGTCGCCTTTCGGGGAATATGAACTCGGCGCTTTATGACCAAGGAGTCAGGATGTTAATTTCGTGGTTGTGCGCTTCTGTGTAGTTGTGTGGCTCTACAAAATGCTGTCTCGCCGCACCAGACCAGTGGCAGCAAGGGAGATTATCGGACCTATAAAAGCTTCATTGAAATAAGAGAGGTGTATTCAAACATAAATGCCACTGGGTGTTCTCGGTTAAATGTGTGAAGTCGATAAAATGAATTCAACTACATGCGGCACTTTTCTAGAGCGCAGGAGGACATATAGTTAATCAAATATTCGTTCCCTAAGTTATCGCGGAAGTAGATTTCTTAAAGAAGAGCACGATGAAGAATAGTAACCAAACTCTGAGCTGGTTTATCTTAGCATGTAATATTTATTACACGAGAGCGAATGGTTTATTATCAGTTCTTGCCTAGAAACTCATTTTCACCTTATTCATTATTTAACTTGTTTATGAGTTAGAGTTGGGATCCCAGAACTCTGGAACATTTCGCACAATACGTCTCCCACTAGTACTTTACATTCAGTTTTTAAATGTTTTTGATTATATAAATTAAAAGACAGTCAATTAGGACGAGTTGTGTTATATTTCAGTAGTTTCTGAATACACTATTGCGGGAAATGTTTTGGGGGATAACGATTTCATTTCATTGTTCTTGGACTAAACCAAAATTATATACGTTGAAAGAAATTTTGTATTGGAGAGTTTTATTTAGGCTTTAGGAGCACAACAAATATTTTGAGTGCTTCGACATTGTTGAATACTTATTCCGAATTTACTGCAGTGGAAATCTACTGACAGCTGATTGTCCAACGTGGCGATGTATACCTTATAATTTTTCATTCTCTTTGTTTCTTAATTGACTGACGTGCTCTTGCTGTGCTCCAATATTTTACTTAATTTTTACTACTTTTCTATATCTTTTGGGTACCTTTTGTTGTTAAATAGTTTTCTTTTCTTGTTTACTTGTTACAGATAAGCTGAAGAGAGATTTATATTGTCCCTGCAGTGAAAAAGAAGTAATTGGTTTAAAAACGGTGTATTGGACGAACTTGTTTTTGAATGTGTTTATAGACTTCCAAAAACTATTTGCTCTATAAAGTAATTTAGATTTGCGTAAAGTTTTAAACTATTAGTGAAAGTGTTGTGAAAATTGTGAAAAACATCAAAATTCAAAGTTTCGTCTATACCAGTAACGGAAAAACTTGAACTTTAAGTGATGAATTTCGTGACCTCACAATAGGTAAATTACAGTAATCTAATTTTATTTATTAGTTTGCAGATTAGATCTATTACTTTAAACACATTGATATTCTTGCGCATTAAATTAATCAATCACTTCACATCAATCACACTAATTAGAATCACATACTTGTTATTTTTCAAAGAAATATGCAACTTAAATTAAATAATTTAATACACTTACGTTAAAAGGATATTGGTTGAGAAGATACTTTCTACATTAGCTTGATTTCTTATCTACTTATTTATTCTAATATTTACCACGCACTTTGCTACGCATTCGTGACATGGCTACTATTCACTACACACTTTCGACTCTATAAACTCTCAAAGCCGACCTTCTGAAAGTCTTCACACATAAAAACAATAATTTTGATGAACATATCCGAAGGCTCGAAGAGGTTGTTCAAAATACAGACGGTTGGACAACAATAGACAACACCGCAGAAACTTCCAACCGTCCATCCGCGAAAGCAAAAACACAATCACCACTACCAATCACAACTGAAAAAAGATTTTCTGCTTTAGATCATGACAATGAGTTTCCTTGCCTTCCAAATCCTCACTACCCTCTCCCATCATCGACACTCCCACCCACAGACCAACGCAAATAGGCTAGCAAGCGCAAAGGAACAAACACACGTAGAGTTGCGCAACCTGGCCCACAATAAAACAAGGACATTCCCACTGAGCCCATCAAAAAGGTACTGATTTTAGCAGATAGCCGTGGGCAACAAATTTCCTCCCTGCTCAGTGGGAAAATCCCATCCAATTTCTCTGTCACGGGTGTGTTTAAACCTAACGAGAGGTTTGCCGCCGTGAGCAGTGAGTTGGACACTCACACAAAAACTCTCATCAAACGGGATACAGTCATCATCATCATCTTCATCATCAGAATGACATCAATTTGGGTCAACACTTTACACCTGAACAACATGTGTCAAACTACAACGTGCCGCCCAAAACACGAACATTGTAGTCTCGACCCCTTCTGGTACACTCTGGTACCAACACTGTGCAAAGAAATTATACACGCAAACAAGCATTTGAAACTGCATCTGAGAGACACACATGTTAAATTATTTGAGCTAAACTTTCTCTCAGAAAAATACTTCACCCGGCATAGTCTTGGCACCCGGCACGGTCACCTGAACCTTGTTGGAAAACATGCACTCGGTAGCGAGCTTGCAAAACACATCCTTTCACAACCTCGGCAGTGTCCTGCTCAACACCCATCTCCACCCACATCTCCTACCTTCCATCCTCCGGTACCTCTTTAGATCCAATTACCTTATCCCCTGAACCAAATCCTTGTACTACCTCTTCCATTATTGATTTACGTACATTTGTCGCCCCTCCTTCATCTCCTGTCATTGCAGGGCCTCGATACAGGGGCTCGACCACGCAGCCAAGGAAAAAATGAGATAAATAAATAGCAGCTACAGTTAAATGCAGCAGAAAAACATCCGTGTAGGTACATGCAAAAATTCAAATAATGCATCACAATGTTCAATATCTTTCAAATGAAATTGAATTTATCGAGGCAACATTACAGTGTGATCTAGGTCAAATATATTTATTTATTTATTTATTTATTTATTTATTTATTTATTTATTTATTTATTTATTTATTTATTTATTTATTTATTTATTTATTTATTTATTTATTTATTTATTTATTTATTTATTTATTTATTTATTTATTTATTTATTTATTTATTTATTTATTTATTTATTTATTTATTTATTTATTTATTTATTTATTTATTTATTTATTTATTTATTTATTTATTTATTTATTTATTTATTTATTTATTTATTTATTTATTTATTTATTTATTTATTTATTTATTTATTTATTTATTTATTTATTTATTTATTTATTTATTTATTTATTTATTTATTTATTTATTTATTTATTTATTTATTTATTTATTTATTTATTTATTTAATGTTAAACTTTTACTCATCTCTCAAATATTTATAGTTAAAATGACGGGATGAAATTCTGAACTCAAGAAAACGTGCAGAGATAATCTTTTTTCCCCTACGTCACATACAGTTTTTACTGTTTTTTTGACTGAACAAATTTAAATCTAAAATATATTAATTTACATTTCACCATTTTGTATGGTGAAATGCAACAGAATTAGATGGGAGGTCCTCGGTTTTGAGATCGTAGAGTGGTAGGACATTAGACACTAGTTAAATAGCTAGGTCGAATTCAGATACTGTCTGGAGGAGAATTCCAGCTGCCGGCTGCTCTGATCGGTAGTTTTCCCGTGGTTTCTCCGACCAACACCAGGCGAATGCCGGAGTGGTAACCTGGCAAACGAGCCACGGACCGCTCGCGATCTTTCCTACTTCATCCTTGTCATATCCTCTTCCCTTAAACACACACTTACACTAACACGCACTACACAAACACACATGTTGGAAGACCTATCGAGAACTTAAGAACTTGTCCCGGCTGGGGTGATGCCCCGCGAGTGATAACTGCGCGCGGTCTTTCTTTTCAATTCCTTCTATTCCTTCAAATATTCTGAGGGCGGTGTTGTGAATAAAAAGAGCCATAAATTATTTCGAGACAGATAAAATAATTACATATTTGCCTTCTAGAATCTCGAGGAAAATGTCTAATTTGAGAGAGAACAGATTGATTTTTTAACAGGATTTCCCGCACTACGATACGCAATTTGCTCTCTCGGGGGACACAGGAAAGTGATCAGGGAAACTATGGAAAATGTTGATAGTAACAGGTGATCTACAGGATCAAATCCGGTAGATGGCACACGTTCCTACTGATATGAAACTCGAGCAAATATCTGGTATCATGCCAGAATCGAACTCGCGACCTCCCAATCACTGGTTCGCTTGATCCGTAAGACGTAAGCTTAAACTCTCGCTGCAACTGGCATTCGTACAAGAGGATTTTGATTTTCGAAATGTTACGCAAAGTTACCATTAAAGAACTTTTATTTTCAGCTGGTTTAGTTGATAAAAGACTAATTCTTTTGCAAGTTATCATTTTCCAAAAACCTTCTCCGGAAATTTCATATCTACTTGGGTATGGCGAATAATTTTAATTATTTGGCAGATATGTTTAGTGAATTTGATGTGTCACATTATTAATTAATCGCGTTATACATAAATAGTGAATTAATCCACTGGCTGGTTTGAATAGTTTATTAGTTTTCGAAAGCGACAGTCCGGTAATTAGTACACATATTAGCAGTGCTAGATTAGTCTATTTAATACGTTATACTGATTAATAAACATTTTCAATTGAATAAATCCTTGTTGTGAAATGCAAGAAATTGTTTGCTTCGAAATAACAACATACTTATGCAAAAATACATGGTTAATTGAACGAAATGTTCCCAAGAGTGAAATAAGTGGGCAAACAAATGAAAGCCGTAGCATTATTGGACTTTTGAGAACTTTTTTAATTACGATATTTTTCCCTTTGCAGTGATATTGGTTAGCAATAAAACGAATTTGTTCAAGATTTTGGTATTATTAAGTAATTGTATGGTTTACCGAGTGAACTAAATAGATTACGTAGAAACTCTTTAAGATATGCTATTCCACACCTTTCAAACATGCACAATTATGTTATTACTCGTGTTTTACAAGGATTATTTCTTTCTCGTCTTCTACGTAATTACGAAGTAAAAAGAATATATTATAATGCTACATCAGAAACAGGATTTTTCGCCAGAAAAACTAGTATTGTGAGTCCTGTTATCGAAAAATGGATAAATCTTGCTCCTATATGTAATAAATTATTTCCTCTAATAAAATGTGCTGCCACAAACCTCGTATTGTGAGTTCCTGATACAAAAAAACTGTTTTTCAGCAAAACGTGTCTGTTCCTCTGTTCGTCCATCTGTCCGTGGTCAACGCAAGCGCCTAAACTCTGAGGACAATTTTCTTCAATATTGAGATATGCCGATCGATCTAGTCAAATTTGTGATCCTACGAATTTTTTTAAAAATTTTTGGTGGCATCATAGATAAAGTCTTAAAGTTTAAAAAATCGAAAAGTGCTCATAGTTTTTCAGTATCTTTTTTCCTTGCACAGAGGAAAGAACGCTCCTCGCCCATGTTCCATGGCCCGTGTTCAGATAACTATTTGTATTTTCGAAAATTGTAATTGTATTTAATTGTAAAACTAGCATGTGAATGATTTTCCTTTTACGAAATCTGTTATTTAATATCTTGAAATCTTTAATATCTTAATATCTTTAATATCTTGAAAAACTGTCACTGAAAATCTCTGCAATTTTCCAAATTGCAAATGCGAATGTTCAACAATTTTTTGCGTTCACACGACTTCACGTTGTCGTTGACGTCGTCGGCCTCCTCGCACGGCGTCGACGTGAAAGACGATGTAAAGTCGCTTGCTACGGAGGGGCGGGTGGGCAGTGTGGGGGCGGGGCGATCTGCTGGCCTTCGTTTTGAGTGCGCTGGAGCCGCAGGTAATTCAGAGGCAAAGGGGAGCGCTGCGTGGCGTTTGGCTGCGCGCCCGCCGGAATACTAATGCTTGGGATGTGCCGGCTACCCGGCGCGCGGCTTCCAGTATTTTAGTCGGCCCTCCGCACGCCGTTGCTGCTTTAGTGAGCGGGGGCGTGCGGGGGCGTGCGGGGGCGTGCGGGGGCGTGCGGGGGCGTGCGGGGGCGTGCGGGGGCGTGCGGGGGCGTGCGGGGGCGTGCGGGGGCGTGCGGGGGCGTGCGGGGGCGTGCGGGGGCGTGCGGGGGCGTGCGGGGGCGTGCGAGGGCGTGTGGGGGCGTGCGGGGGCGTGCGGGGGCGTGCGGGGGCGTGCGGGGGCGTGCGGGGGCGTGCGGGGACGTGCGGGGACGTGCGGGGACGTGCGGGGACGTGCGGGGGCGTGCGGGGGCGTGCGGGGGCGTGTGGGGGCGTGCGGGGGCGTGTGGGGGGCGTGCGGGGGCTTGCGAGGGCGTGCGGGGGCGTGCGGGAGCGTGCGGGGCGGGCAGGGCGGGCGGTGGGCGGGTGGGGGCGGACAACTAGCTCCTTCACGCGCTTTGCACAGGCAGATCAAGGGTCCGACTCGAGTTCTTTTCCCTTCCCAAACTAGCCCTCCTGGTACAATCCAACTCCTACGACGGAATCCCTATTCTTTATACTATTACTTCCCATCAATTCTTTTGTTGTTTTCAAGTTCTCGCATTCATTTGCAAATTTCTCACATGCTTTATTTGCTACTCATCTCCACTTTTGCAATCACTTTATATTATTAACCTTCTATATTATTATCCTTCTGTCCTTATATTCCTTATTTTTCTTATATATTATCCTTCTCATTTTTGTCTTTTTTCCTCATACTTGGTTTGCCCTCTATCCTATCATTCATAAAAATGAATGTTTACTTTTTTAAGTTCAACCCAGTAATTTTAAGCATTTTTTCGTTTGTGGTTTTTAATATTTTCTAAAATCGTATTAGTTATTATTTTCCTGTATTTACTCAATTAGTTCATCTTCTTCTGCGTAACACTTGGGTATCCTTTTTACTTTCGGACAATAAATCTACATGTTTTCAAAAAAAAGCTTTATTTTTCAGATAATGATGGAACACGACGTATCGCGAAATATTTACTAATTCGTAAATATGCATCATCAGGTTCAACAATGAACAAAAATTAATATATTTACATCTGTAAATGAAAGAGAGTTTACTTTACAGTATTAATATGGTTAGTACTCTTACTTTAGGCTTTTGTGTTGAGTACTCCACCTCAATATCTATACCTCACGGAAGATTCGTGTCTTTAATGTCCGTTTCCGCTCAATATGTGAACCGCTGCAGCCGACTGCTCCACCTGCGTAGGGCAATATATTTTATGGATAATAAATGCTGATTTGAAACGGTAGTTTCTCTTCGAAAGATTTCTTGCGTCAATAAATCATACGATTCATAAAAGATTACTTAAAGTGGTAGTAAATGGTTATAAATCAAGGTCTTTTCCAATGAAATGTTTTGCGGTTTTCTGATCTGATACCTTTAGGTTGTTGATGCCGTTATGATTTTATGTGTTGTACTTATACATACACTCAAATTACATTTCCAGAAGTTCGTACTGAAGTGGTGTCTCAACTTTTTTTTTGTCTTTGAAACCCAAACCGCAAAGTACTAATATAAAGCGCCGGGGAAAATGTTTATAGCAACTGCTTCCTAAAAACATTACATAACAATACAAAGAGATAATGTTAATGGTTTAAAAGAAAAATTGCGTGTTTTAAATAATTTTTTTAATGATTTGTTTAATATTTTACACTCGTCTAATGCATTTTCGTCATCTTATATAATTTCTTTATTATATATATATATATATATATATATATATATATATATATATATATATATATATATATATATAATATATCTCTTAATAACTATATATTTTCAATATAATGGTTACTGCCAGATACGTGCCATTTGTGCAGTTATAGTATATTACGTACTAAATAGCTTGGTGATACACCATGCTTGACAATTGATGATACATCGAAGACCCTGAGACATGCATGTTTGTAAAATATATTTGAGTGATTATTTTGCAATGAATAAACAGTATACGTTTCACTACAAGGGAAGAAAAATAAGATACCCATATTTATAGGTTGCCAATGCTCTCGAAAAGTTTGCTGTATACATTTCACTGGAATATTCCTATTATCTTCTTATTTTAGTTTCAAAACTGATGGATTATAAGATTAATCATTTAATTTAAAAATGTAAAGCCACAGTCACCAGTTATGTATAAAACTAATAACTCTAACTGTAGGTATAAAACTAACTGTAGGTATAACTCTAACTGTATGTATAAAACTAGTAACTCTAACTGTAGGTGCATTTTAAGAAATTTACCTTCCACATGAAGATACAGTATTATGTATAAAATTAATATCCCCAGGGTAATTTAATTAAACAGTTATAATAATGAAATGAAGCATTTTCATAAAAACGCCTTTATTTGATATTTCCCAGGCCCCAATTGCAATCGTCATCTGGGTTATTTGTTAATATATTGGATAAAAAAGCCTTATATTGCAGTGTACTTCACAGATAAAGACTGATTGATTGCGTATTGTTTAAATAAATGTTGTTGTTGAGATTTTTTCAATTATATCATTATTTACGGTTTTCATCTGGCGTAGATGATGAAAAACATGACTGTTGAAAGACGAAAACTCTTGAAATGTACCCTGCGTTTTGCCCAATTGCACTATTTAGATTTATTCTACTTGATCTTTTTACTTGAAAGAAAGTAAGACTCACTTTGCAAATCCGTTCTGTACGAACGTAATTAACGGTTTTGTATCATGATGTTGCTGAAACAACTTCACTATTTTCAATTACTTTCTCACGTTGATCTATAATGTCCTGCGTCTTGCGTAAAGATCGATCAACATAGTAAAAACTTTGATGTTCCATTAGCGTGTAATTGCGATTAAAGGTTTGCTTCGCGATTCCATCCGAAGTAAATTTCCGAAAGTCTGAGCTGCTTCTTCTCATTCCTGTTTGAACCGTCTGCAAGAGACTTCTTAACTGCGTTTTAAAGCACGCCAATGGGAGCTTAAAAAGTCCACAAACTCCGCCAAAATCTAATGATCCCTGCTAAAAAGTTTTCAATGCTAGTTCCTCGTCGATGTGCGAATTGATTACATCCTTTCAGTCGGTCCATTACTACCTCAGCTCCCCTTCTGTATACGGTCCGTTACAAACCGTATTTAAATTCTGGAGGCCGGACTAATGATGTACACTATACCAATTTCCTGATTCTTGGGCACTCCTTCAGAATTATGATACAGATATGATAAAGTGTGTTGATTTCAGTTCTCTTCATGGACGAGTTACGTGCACAAACGTCTATGGACTATTATTCAACTCTATCTCCAGTTACATTCAACCGTTAGCTCCCCATGTTACGCGGCACGTCCAATCTATCTATTTTAGTCTCTGCTGCATTCTATTGTACGCTATCTATTGTAGCTAGGAAAATACTACTAGCGACAATAGCGAATTTACGGAATAATTTTTATTTTAGTTTGAGTCTGCTACTAATTCATTCAAGTTGTGTTTTCGTATTGTGGAGCTCCGATTCACGTTCCTTTCCCTGAGGGCTGTTAGCAGACAACTTGTATTTTATGAGGTTTCACAGCATTGGAGTCATATACAAACTACAATTTGATCAAACCTTATTTTCTTTCAGTTTTAAGATTTATTATATTATAAAAAATATTTAACCACCATCAACTCATTTCAAGTTATTTGAAATGAATTTCATAGATAAAACAGAATAGACTACTTAAAAAAAATTGAAACCAAAATAATGTTTTTTCCCACTCTTAGACCGGAAACATTGCACTGAAAGCTTCATCAAAACTACGTAGACTAGGGGTTTTTGTTCAAGTCAAAATGTTATTTGCTATACTAGAATAAGAAAAAATACATTGATTGTTGCATTTCTACGTAATTCTGAAAATAAAGTAGAAAACAAAGGCATACATAGAAAATAATTTAGTCTCCCCTACCTTATAAAAAATTCTCAAGTGCATCTACTCACACGCAGTCACACATTCGCACGCTCACCTACAAATTCACGCACACGCAAACTGTCACTTGGGCGCTAACATACACATGCACGTGCTCATCATTATGCACATGCAATGCTCATCCTCATGCACGTGCACATGCTCATCCTCATGCACATGCTCATGCTCATGCTCATGCTCATGCACATGCTCATGCACATGCTTATCCTCGTGTACATGCACATTCTCATCCTCATCCTCATGCACAAACCCAACTGTCGAGTCCGGGCAATCGCACAGACTCGTTATTCAAATTCTAACTGAAACTACCACTTGTAAACAAGAAGATTAATAAAGAACAGGTTCATAATAATGTATAAGTCTAAAGATGTTTCAACTTCCTGAAGATTCGGAAACAGAACCTACGAATAAAATTAATATAAACATTATAATGAAAATTTATGTTTTTTTTGAAAAGGTTACTACTTTGTAACAAATACAACCCTGAAATAATGTGTTTTAACCCAACTTTAACAATAATAACTGTAAAATGAAGTAAAATAGAGTAAAAGTAAAATTAACAGTAAAATGAAGAATACATAGGTTTAAATGTTCTACAACAATGTTTACTTGTGACATTGCTTGTGGTGGTGTAGCGATTTTCGTAGCAGACGGTTTACTATCACGATTCAAGCAACAATATTATTACGTGTCTGCTATATTTACATGCCCAACTTCCACTCTTGTAACACAGAGTTGTAATATGTAGTTAGTCAGTTTCATAAACGTAAATACATGATGATTTCAACAGTTATACCAACCAATGGGGCTCCAAAACAATACACACAAGAGGCCATTGTATTGAAAATGTATTTGATGAAACTGATTTCTCGTTTAAATGTTGGTGAACTCACGCATTTTAATGTCAGCAGTGGAAATACAAATGTATTTGTATATGATTGATCTCCAGACTTGTGTGAAAGTGTTGTGTGTAATGTATGTGTGTGTGTGTAAAGGAATAGGAAGGGATACGGATGTGTAAGGGAATGTCACGCGCGGTTCATGGCCCGATTGTTAGGGTACTGCCCACGTATACGCTTGGTATATATTGAAGAAACGACCAAAAACGCACTTCGAGAGCGGCCGGTTGATAGAGCCAACCAGCTGATAGAATTCTCTTCCAGACAGTATGTGAATTCGACCTGGCTATCAGCTAATGTAGAAACTCCGCCAGCACACACTCTCGCCCAAGGATCTTCCGATGAGAGACATTGCAGCAGCAACGAATGTCGCCGCTGCGCCATTTCAGCCGGCTAGAGATTACAAAATATCTCGCAAAGCCCCTTGAACACATGTATCATAGTTATTAATGCTTTTTGTAAAAAAAAATAATGTTCTTTTCAGCGAAATAAAGCGAAACATGTTTATCCGCTTACGGCTTACAATTTCAATCCACCTATTTAATTTATAATTTCTAAACGTACTGGCAAAAATGTCGCCGGGTGACATAAAAATGCAGCAAACAATTCGGACAATGTCCATAAATAATTATGAGAAAAAGAAAAATATGTAACTAATTTGAAACTCTGGATAGATACAAATCATTCATAATGAAAAACCGATGACGCGAAAGAAAATATTCGGTAATGTTTTCCTTTAATATTCCAACGTTTTTTGTGATCCTCTCTCGACTACGGGCAAAGATTCCATATGTTCATCGCTGGAGGAAGAGTACAATAAGCTAATCTGCTGCCGCAACAGGGGCCGCACGAGGAAGTCTGGCCGGGCGTGCGTTTTGTATTCGGCCGGCACAATGCGCACTTCAGGAAGCACCATTTTCTCTGCTTTCCCTGAGCGCTCTCCTCTCCGTGGATCCCGCCACGCTCGCCCCCCCCCCCCGCCCCCCGGAGCGCCCGGCTCAGGCAGCTCCCAGCCCGCCTTGCTTAGCGAAAGTGGCCCCCGCGCTCCTGCCCTATCTCTGGCTCCAGGTGCAGTCACCGTCGCTGCCTGCCACTCCACCTTCTCCTCTGGGACGTCCTCCGCTACTTGCTACATTTGTGTCTTTGCTGCCCAATTCTCGTTTGGCGTATATCCTAATCTAATCCTTTTTATTCTCAATTACATTTTCTACACATTCTCCGATTATTGTCTCATTCGTTTGTACCTAATAATTGTTCTTTCTCTCTCTCTCTCGCTTGGATTCACTTACTCCCCACACACATCAGACTCACCTGTCTGTGTCTGATTCATGTGTTTTTTCGGCTTATTTTCGCTTCTTCTTTCTTATCACCATTTCATTCTCTACTGCTTCCGCCGTCTTTAACGTCTCTTTTCTCAATTCTCACAATCTCCGTCATGTATAACTTTCTCATCTGTTGTTTTCTCCGTTGCTTCTATCTCTCCTTTTAAACTTGTGCTTCCTCCTCGCACATCGCATAGTCGCTTAGTTCACAATCACCCTCTCTTCTCCCATTTTTAAATCTTCGTCTATATAAATAGCTTTCTCCGCCATTTCTTCAGTCTCCACCTCCTCCGTCCGCAGTTGCGTCGTGGTCCCTTCCTGTCGATCTCTTTTGCTCTTTTTCTTCCCTGGCCTCTGACGACTCGTCTTGCAGCCTGGTTTCGACATCTGTCCACCGCCGCCTCCTCTGGAGCAGTTTGGGGCCTCCACTTCCCCTCCGTGCCCCTCCCGCGCGCCGAAGGCGAGGCGACTGGCGGCCGCGCTGCGCCTGGGCGACCCTCCCGCTGATGGTCGATGACCTCCGTCTATTGCAGCGGCGCCGAGCCGGGGAAGCACGTGAGGCGGCGTTGTGGGTGTGGCGAATTCCAAGGCATCCGGCCCCCTCAGGATAACGGTTTTCTACTCTTGGACTTCTCTGATTTGATCTTCCGGGGATACATTGTTGGCATTTTGAAAATAACTAATTGATGCAATTGTTAATGTTTTATTTCATCGTTTCGATTGCTAGACCATCCTCGACACTCCGTCGATTTCATCAAAACATTGGTAAAGACATCACTTTTAGTTGTCACTTTTCTGCTTATTTCACTCCATTACTTGAACTATTGTGAGCGTGACTGATCAGCTTCCTGGTTGTCTCTTAAATTACTACCTGCTTGTTACTCACTGTTATTCTTCTTTTTTACTATAATTTCTATTAGCTACACTTCAATTTCTTTCTCTTTTATGGTTGCAATTGTTGAAGATGTTTTATTATAATACTTACAGTACACTCTATAAACCTAGATAAGGACATATAGGCTTTTGATGCACACTCCGATACTACTTCCATTGAAAACAGTCAATTTTTAATTATATTATAATTTACATATTTCATGACATTGATGAATTTGTACCTAAAATTTTCTATCCACATGTTATTTGAAGGTAAAACATACAATATATTTTTGTATTTAATTTTGCAGATTCCCCTGTAGATATACGTTGCATTGCGCATGTATAATGCATTCGTATATATTAAGCCGACAAAGCAATGCTCCAAAATTTCATTAATTAAAAAAAAACATTTATCCTCGCTTTTTTAAAAACTTTCGCTAATTATAAAAACCTACATTCTCCTTTAAAACACATTTCACTAAAAATATGTGCGTTGATAATGTTAATTGAATATGATGATGTTTTCTATGACGTCAGGTCTTTAGTAATTTTGTTTTGTTGGATTGTTTTATTGATAGTGAGTCCGGGCGCGTCAACTACTAGAATCATTAGTCCCGTAAGTGTAGAGAACGCTTTCCTCGGGAGATGGCGATAGAGTTTCCCCGCTGTATAGTGAGATCAGGCGTCGACCTACCGTCGCCTAGTGAGGGGTTCCTCTACCAGGTACCTCCTTGGCACCGCCTCACCTGCAACAAGCTCCAAGCTCCTGATCAGTCTTCCGGCATGTGTGGTAGTGAAGTGCATGTTAGTGTGTGTGTGTAAACGGTGAGGATAGGACAAGAAAGTGGTAGGAATGATCGCGCACGGTCCATGGCCCGTTTGTTAGGGTACTGTTCTGGCATTCGCCTGGTGTTGATCGCAGAAACCACAGAAAACTGCCGATCACAGCAGTCGGCCTCTAGAATTCACCTCCAAACAGCGACTGAATTCGACCTCGCTGACAATCTGGTGTCGAAAATCCTGCCACCGTCGGGGCTTGACCCTAAGACCTCCCGGTGAGAGAGTTATTTTGGTCTTTCTTAACACTAACGGACAAGTCACGGACTTATGTACATTCACTACTTCACATTTTGCGAAACGAGTCAGCAGCCAAAAGCTTGTCTCGTCTGGGGAAGTACTCTGCCGCGGGAATTACTTGTTTGTGGAAATCCCCCACAAGTCGACGTGTAGATCTGCGCAGGATATCACATGTAGTGGGAAATAAATAGTCACCTCCCACAATAAACCTTCATTAAATTAACAAGACTAATGGCGGTTGACGCGTCCAGAAACATCATTCAATCGATCAATCAATCAAACAAGTCAATCAATGTGAAGGAAGTTTAATTGATTCATGTTGCGAAAATATGAGTATTGTCTTTTGAATGTATGTATCTATGTATTTGGCACAAGAGCGTAGCGGCCTTGCGGCCATGGGTTACGGGGTACGTGTAGTTGGCACATAGCCATCCGTACGCTGTATTCAGGTGTTCTCAACCTGAGAAGTGAGCTTTCTCATTATCACACAGCAACGGACATTGCAAGAAAAGTGAACAATTATTTTTTGCCACATTTATGAAGTTGTTTCGAAAAGTCGGCGTAAAACGCGACTAACTCATTGTGCTGTCTAAAGAAAGTGTATTATGAATAAAGTAATTTCTCACCATTCATTTATGGAACACTTTTTTTTCTTATAATATAAATATTGATCAAATCCGGACTGTATTTAAGAAGAATACAGAAGAAGTACGTCAATGTTTTGTTAATTAATTTGAAATGTTTAGATCTCAATTATTTGCACCTTTCTTCAATATTGGTGAAATACAATGTTAGGTGTATGTGAAGTTTTAACCACAATATTATTGTCCAAATTGGATAAATTGAATAAATCTGAAGGCAGCTCAAGTGTCTGTCCTCCAAACTGCACGTAAAAAGAAATCAGTGTACAGTTGAGAACAATGGAGATCATTGTTTCAAAGGTGCAACCATATCGTTCCCTCAAAATCCAGTGTTTATAACGGTACACAATTTTCATGAGCAATGTTCATGGAACGTATTTCACTTTCATTTCAGTGTCCAGATTTTAGGCGTTCACCAAATTACTATATATTTCGACATGCTGTATTCTCTTCCCTTTATCAATCAATTAATCAGCCCATCAATCAATCTGTCGGCGGATCCATGCTCTGAATATGAAGCAGCTAAGCTGTCGGCAAAAGAGAAGAAGCCGTTCGATGAAGCTCATTTTTCTGCAATTTTAATCAAATTAATCCCTTTGCACTTGAACATCGGCTTCCAATTAAATGCTTCTCCAACAATTGTCACATTGATTATTCTTAATCCCTATCTGGCTCAGCGCGTCACTATTGTCAAGATAAAATCCATTTCCTCCTCACTCAGATATCTGCTTGTGACATCTAGGGATAAAACGGTACTTTACAGCTCGAAGCAGGAATTCATCGTGCTAATTTCTATGGATTTGAGATCTGCACAAGAACAAAGGTCGAAATGGTGGTTACTGATAAGGGAAGGTAACACGCGTACCAATTCATTAAGCTTTAAATGTGTTCTAATTAAACCGGTTCTACTTTATTTGAGGAGAAAATGATTGATTTAGGAGAACGACGTATCAAGGAATACAGGAAGAACGTTCTCTTGTTTTCAAACACTATCTTATCTTCCTAGAAACCTGGAAATAAATATTTACATAAAATGTTTTATTTTTCTGGAGAAATACAATGTTGAACTCAACAAGGATATACAGTTATTTCCTTCAGCGTTCTGAATAATTTGACTAATTTTATGAACGCTGACATTTACTACAAATTTTGTCACATTCATGACGATTGTCTCAATAGCCAAATTTTAATACGAAGCTGTTCATACATAGATTTAGATTTATAACAATAATGAGTTTTTCTTACAACATCGATATCCATTTGGGACACGAAGGGTAAGTTATCTGAATACTATCGAACATTTATATCAATATGTAATTTCTTTTTGAAGTTGTTTTAGAGCTGATCAAAAAACAAGGTAGAGATTAGACGTCATTGCCAAAATAGAGTATTACAAATGTCAATACATCTCTCATTAATATTTGTGTTTACTTGATACAACCAACGTTGAATTTCTATCCGAAAAAGATCCCATGAAATGGTTTTATATTAAAATGAATGGAAATAATAGGGCTCTTATTCAAGTCCGAAGAAACATATATCTATATTTTGATGTGAATTACGATCATTGTTCCTTCTATTTTCTCATCCTCACACCTTTTTCGCCTGCCATTCACTTTTGCTCTTAAAATAGTACTTCTAAGTTTAGAAGAATATTGCATTTATCTGTATTAACAAATTGGAGTATCTGACTCTGATTTCAAAATGACTGCATTTTTATAATTTCATATGCTTGAATAAATGATATTAGAACAGTTAAATTGTTTCTTATAACTTTCTTTCTCCCGGGTTATCTCGTGACCAGCTAATTAGAATTTGATGCGTTTTCCACTGAAAATATTATTTTTGTAAGCATAACGTCTTAGACTTCTATTTTTCAAATTATTGTCTTTTAATCAGACAGAAAAATGTTTGTTTTTGAATGCAAATATTGTCCCATTATTGCAGTGTCCCAACCATCATGACGTTTTGTAAAAATAATCATAAAAAATAAATGTTACTCTCCACATGATATATCGTAAAACTACCATATCTTCCTTTCCTACCTCTTTAAGAAAATGTAAAGTTGCACTCTTTTATATTTTGCAAATAGTCGAAAACAGTGAGTAAATCTACCAAAGGTAATTAAAAGTTCCTGAAAGCGTATAAAATTCTCTCTTAAATGCATTTTAATTCATTTGAATAGAAGAACTACGCTATGAATAATCAAAGATCAAAGCTGATGGTGAGAGTTTGTCGGGAATATGCCACAACGCATTTGTTTACAGCTGCACATAGAAACGATGATCGTAGCAAGCATTGGAAGGCGGGGTGAACTGGGCGGATGGAATGGAGAGATGGGTGAAGCCACAGGTGGGGATACACCATACATACAATTCATTTCTTTTCCTCTCGAAAAGATGATTGTGAATAAACACCCGGCAACACAACGTAGTGTAGCTCATAGGCACGCGCATCTTAAAACAACTACTGGTGCTAAAACAGCAAGTAGTTTCTCCCCGGTATTTTCAGGCAAAATTACGCGAAAAGTACTCAAATTTTCGAAAATTTGCACATGACCTTATTTTAAAATCCATCTTTAGCGAACAGATTTCATCAAGGTACAATATCTCTATCTTTAATATTTTGGTGTAGGAAGACTGGAAAAGTTTTGAACTTTTGAAATTTTCGAAAAATCAGGGTTTTCAACGTACATGATACCCGCACCATTCTTCTGTCCTTCACACATAACATTCTCTGTACTCCGTAGGGAGAAAGTAACAACGGGGGCCAACTTCATTTCTGCGTCCCTTTGTCTATAGAACTTTTTCATGTTACATATGATGTATTTTGTTAGTAAATTAATAATATGTATTACAATGATAATTAAATTGTAACTTTTTCCTTCCGGGAGCTTTTCTCACCTTTAGATGCCGATTTCGGCTATCCGTTTCCACTATGTACCTCTCGAGGAAAGAGATTAACCTTTACACCAGACGCACTTACGGGCTCCCCGGTCTGTGGTCAGTAGACTCACAAGGTTCCCACGCCGGGACTTGAACCCGCGACCCTTCTGACAGAGGTGCTGAATCGGCACACTCTCTAGCCACTTCGACCATCCTGGTCGTCCAAATTGCTAATTTAATGATTACTATTAATAAATACATATGGATTTATTTCTTAGTACAGTATAGCGTATTATGTAGTACAGTATATCCAGATTTGGAGAGCCTCTTTCCGAAATGTATAAAAAATTCCCCAATTTACTGGCTTTCACAAATTAATTTAAATCATTGTAGTTAGTTTTTCAATGTTTATTGTAATTTTTATTATGTTATCTGTTCGTAAAATAAGTGGTGGCTAATTCTCTCAGCTGTTACTAAAATGACCTACATTAAATAACTTTTTTAAATCCCTAATTGTTTGTTTGAAATGGGGGAAAATAAAGAATTGAAAAATTTGCAGACACAACATGTTTTATCATGTACGGCTATAGAGACCCCTTGAAAATATCCACTTAATATATTAATTAAGAATATTAACGTACAAAAGTATAAGATTAACGTTCAATATTTTTTCAGTAAAAATTACAGGTTCGTCTTCAACATACTGTACGAATTTGACTAACAAAATTCGGGGACTTTAATATTACCTTGTCCACGCGATTTAAATAAAGAAACAAGAAAAAAAAACTTCGTGGTGACTGTTGTCATTAATAAAGATGTAGAGCAGACGCTATCTCGTGGGACAGAGTTAAACAAATGTCAGAAAGGAAGAAATCGGCATGTTAATGAATTATTGGTGGTTATAATGAATGTTTGCTGAAAACCAGTTAACATGTAAAATAAGCTAATATATATATATATATATATATATATATATATATATATATATATATATTGAAACCCAGAATATGTGTTTCATTACACTAATTAAATCATTAGTGTAAGAATTCAATAGCTATTCTGGACTGCGCGGTGCGAGCGCCGGGCGCTGCGAGCAGCGGGCAGCCGGCAACGGTCGCCGCCGCCACCGGTGCCCGCCGGGAGGCGAGCGTGAGAACGGCGGGTACAAGCGTGGCAGCGCGCACGTGCAAAAAGTTCGTTAGTTGGATGGAGGCGGCCGCCGCCGAAGGATGTGCCGACGTGCGGTCGGCGAAAGAGACGTTAGCAGAGCGGCGACCAGTGCGGACGTGTAGCGAGGGCTCTCCGCTAGTGAATGGACGCATGTAATACGCGACATAGTTATGTGACTAGGAATCGCAAAGTAATGGACATGTAAACAGAACATTAGAAGTATCAGTATAGTAAAAGATTAGTGTTGGTAAAATAATTGACGTCGCTCTTATTAGTTGGTGCGGAGGGAACATTTTTTGAAAGCGTGCGGTACAGAACTGTGACCAGTATACGGAGTAGGCGGGGGTCGTGTGATTAAACCCACTAATGGACAGTGATTCGAGGAAGGTGCGCAGCCGAGGTATCAAGATCCTGTTCGGGGAAGAATTGTTGGAGCATCAGCCGTGGATGATCACCACGCCATCTGCTGCCGACGGCCCGCAGCAGCAGCAGAGGTCGACAACCCTGTCGGCACGAGCGGCTCGACGAACCTCATAGGTATTCAAACGGGGCCCCGAAGGTATGAAAGTTGTATTTTACTCTTAATCTTGGTACCAAGGCGGAGTATAAAAACGGTGTCTGATTATGTAAATAGTAACTTTGATTTAAAATAAATCTTGTCATAATTGTATTTCTATGTATGAATAACTTCCCCAACGTTGCACCGACTTATCCTAGGACCCATTCACGTAAAAGACACCCTCTCTTAGTGTTATATTGCAGTGAAAATACCCGGCACCACCAGGTACGTCACAGCTGGCGCCCGAACAAGTGGAAAACGTATAGTTAAGAAATGTGGCCTTAGGAAAGTTGGTGAAATGTTGGAAAATAATGTGCATGTAATTGATGTATAGTAATGCAGGGTATAGATGAGAAGCAGGCAGTGCAAAGTGTATTATTATAGAGTACAAAAAAAAATAACAATACATGTGTTAGCAAAAACATGCACAAGTCAAGTAAGCATAATGAAATGTTGATAATTACAAAAATGTTGTTGCGTACTTAATTGCGGGCTGACATAGGCAATTATTTGTGAGCATCCAATATATAGTTAATATTGTAGTTACTGAGGTTATGTAGGCTATACAGGTACATGTTACAAATAATGTAATGTAATAGAATTCCAAATTTTGTAAGACATATTAATAATATTTGAACTGCTTGGCAATTTTTTATAACATGGAAATCAAAGAAATGGGGAAGTAGTAATAATTCTTATGAGAATATAAAGGTGGTTAATAGTGTTGTACAAATTATGCACAAAATTGTTTTTTTTTGCTGGGAACATTCACTCAGTAGTGCATTATCTATTGGTGATGGTAAAGTTTGGGGAATTTAATAGAAAAGATACCAGGTTGGGAAATATATACCAGCAGTGTGAATGTTTATTGTGAATATTAATATGAGATTATTGAGGAACAATCAGGGAGGAGATATGACATGTAAATGTGAATGATGATTATGTACATAATATAGCAATAAGTGTATTGAAAAGTAATTTCAATTAATAAGGGATTTACTATAATCTGAAAGCATTTATGTAATAGTGTTAATGAGTTTATTAGCAGTGTATATGTGTAAATGGTAATAATATATGTGTTGTAAGGAGTATGTTTATGCATTGGTGGGTGAGCGGAGATTTATATGGCCACTGACCTAGTGTTATTGTGTTTTTGGTGGTGAGTGAGGGTTGTTCGTCATCAATTAGCAATTGAAATAGGAGTGAATTAATCCATTCACGAAGAGTATATAGTGCCGTGGCGGGCATCGTAATTTAATAGGACAACTGTTATATTGTTGTCAAGAGAGGTAAATGGAAAGATCGGGTGAACAGTTTGAAGTAGTAGGGGACGAACGTGAGGGTAAAAGTACTAAGATGGAGGAGCAAAACGTAGTATTGAATTCGGAGGGGAAGGCGGAGCAGGTAAGAGAGATAGATGAAGGAATTGGTAGTAGTACATTATCAGAGAGCAGGGATAGTGGAATGGGAAGCAGATTGGATGAAACGTCGGGGGAAGGCTTTGATAGAAGAGTGAAAATTACGTCGACGCCGATGAACCAAGCGGCAGGAAATTTAAATCAGGGGGGTGGAGAAGATGTTAATTCAGGCGCTATGCAGATGATGATGAAGATGTTCGAACAACTGAATGGGAAGATATTGGAGGGACAGAGCAAAGCAGAAGAACGGGATAGAAAAGCAGAAGAACGAAGTAGGAAGGTAGACGAACAGAATAAGAAGATATTGGAAGGACAGAAGGAACAGAATAGGAAACTGGATGAACAGAAAATATTCACAGTGGAGCAGATTAGGAAGTCAGCTGAGGAGCAGAAAATATTCACAGAGGAGCAGATTAGGAAGTCAGCTGAGGAGCAGAAAATATTCACAGAGGAGCAGATTAGGAAGTCAGCTGAGGAGCAGAAAATATTCACAGAGGAGCAGAACAGGAGGTTAGCTGAAGAACTGAATAGGAAAGTAGAGGAACAGATCGGGAAGCTGGCAGAAGAACAGAATAGAAAATTAGATGCAATAGGGGGGCGAATAGGACGCGCCGAAGAACAAATTGAGTTAACGAAGAATGAGATGACTAAAATCGCGGAGCGGGTAGAAAGTCACGAGCAACGGACCGCTGAAGAATTAGGGAAACAGAAAAAGGAGTTAGAATCCCAAGTAATCAATCTGGGGGGAGAATTAGAAAATAAGCTATATCAGCAATTAGATGTTAAAACCGCTATGCAGGACGAGAAAATTGAAAGGATACAATCGGTAGTCAAGGAAGAAATGCAGGAGAATAAGCGGGAATGCGAAGAGAAGGTTGTGTTACTACGAACAGAGATTGAACAAATAAAAGAATGCAAGGCATCCCCAATTGCAGCAAGCGGGACGGTACCATTTACCCCCCCAAGATCATTAAAATTTTCAGGAGACGGGAAAGAAAATCCATGCATATTTATGAAGGCAGCAGAACGACATCTAGATGTTATCAATACTTCGGAAAGGTGTAAAATTCAATTATTATATTTAATGTTAGAAGGCAACGCAAGGATATGGGCCGATACATTTGATAAGTTTCCCGAATCAGTAAAGGCATTTAAAGATCGATTCCTTGAGCGGTACTGGAATGAGGAAATTCAAATTAATTTTAAAATTAGCCTGATGAATAATCATTACAACCAATCCATGGGAAGTTTGCGGGAATATGCAACAAGGCGCATCATGGAATACAAAACGCTATCACCACCGATGAGCGATCAGGAAATAATATGTGTACTGACAAGACAATTCCCAGTTACAGTGCAGAATCTTTTACGTAGTGTGCAGCATACCGACCTGGAAAGATTCCAGAATGTGTTAGGAGGGTACGACTTGACATTCGCAGGCGTACCAAAGAACAGAAATGAAGGAAATGTTAATATGGTTAGATCGGAACGTAACCAGGGGCAAGGGAGTGACAGGAGCAATGATTACCAGAGAAATCAACGTGGGAGAGGGGGAGACGGATGGAGACCAGAGCCGGGGAACCAGAGACCGGACTGGAACAGATCCAATTCAAACCATACGGAGACGCGAGGCGGGGGCGGGAATGCACCCGACCGATTAGCACAGCCTAGCACAAGTAGTGATCAAGGACACTATTTAAACTAATAGAGTCCGTGGTGATAGGTGGCCCCATTGCGGACGCGGAAATCGATGAAGTAAATGCGGTCTCCATAAACGCTATGCAGACGGTAACTCACGATACCCAACCGTGGCGGAGATGTAAGAACTCAGCGGTCAGAATCAGGAAATGTCCCACGATAATGATAGAATGTGAAGGTATAATTAAAGAAGCTTTAGTAGACACAGGGTGCACGACTACAGTAGTATCAGAGGAAATGTATGAGGAGTTAAAAGCAACAGGAAAAGAGATAATGTGTTTGCCTATGAATAGGGCGTATGTGATTGGAGCCACTCAGAAGAAGTCAAGCCCCATCACAAAACAAATCATGTTTCAAGCCAGAATTGGCAACCAAGTATACGAGATAGTGGCCCTGGTAGTCAAAAAATTATTGTATCCGGTAATCATAGGGACGGATTTTCTGGTCGATCACAGAGTAATTATAGATCTAGAACGGCAGGTAGTAGAACTGGGGAGCCAGGCGGTAGGATTCGACCTGGGGATGGACGAAGAATACGAAGCGTGTACGGGCGTAATGGCAGAAGATTCATTAGAAGAACAGCTGAGGCAGCAAACGGAGAAGCAGATTGAGAAGGTTACGGAAGAACAGAGTAAAGAATTAGGTAAACAGAAAAGATCCGAGGAGGAACAGAATAGGAAGGCGGAGGAACGGAATAGAAAACTTATAGAAGAACAGAACGGGAAGGTGGTTGAAGAACAGATTAAGAAGCCGGCAGAAGAAATGAGAAGAATCACAGAAGAACGGAATAGGAAGCTCATCGAAATATGCGAAAAACCATATGGGAAAGCGGAGGAACTGGATAGGAAAGATGAGGTGCTAAAATTTCAATCATGCCATCAAGTAGATGCTAGGGTAGCGGTAACAGATAGAAATGAGGGGATGACGAACCAAATCCATGAAGAAGTCAAGACAGCGGAGGGCAAAACGGTGGAGGTCCAAATCGAGACCGAGGAGGATGTTTATAAAGTGAAAGTGAAAACGGAAGAATTGAAGTTAATAATGGAAGAAGAAATGGAAATGAAAATAGAAGAAATGGAGCGTATAATAGAAGAAGAAATCGTGGAAAATATACAAGGGTGCGAAGAGAAAAGAGGACAAGAAGAGTTTAAACAGGAAGAAGACGGGAAAATGTCGCCAAGTGTCAAGTATGGGGTGACACCAATTATGCCTCCAAAGTCGATGAAATCTCTGGGAGATGGGACGGAAAACCCTAGGGTAGTTCTGCGAGCAGAAGAACGGCACCTAGCATCAAACAACATATTGGAAGGATACAAGATCCAGTTATTACACCCAATGTTAGAAGAGAACGCCAGGACATGGGCAGAGAATTTTGGTATATTTCCGAAATTTTTGAAGGAATTTGAAAACAAGATTTCTGTACGAAAGCGGAATGAAGAAACCCAAATAAACATCAAGAGCGACCAGAGGAATAGCCATCACAACTACATCACGGGAAGTCGTAGTGAATACAGAACGAAGAGCGTTATGGAGCCAAAAACATTATTTGCTCCTATAAAATATCAAGGAATTATTTTCATGTCAACGCGACAGTATCCTGTCACCGTGCAAAGCCTACTGAGCAGAGCAGATCATACCGATTTAGGAAAGGGTGTGAAGATATTGGAGGGGTACAACTTTATGTCTGCAGACGCCCCAACGAATGGGAGTGAAGGAGATGTAGGCAGGTCAAGAATGGAGCGAAGTCAGGGGCGAGGGAAGAGTGATGGTATGGTCAACCATTGGTACAAACGTAGAAGAGGTCGTAGCTGGAAGTGGGATGATACCTATCAAGATGTGCTCAACACGCTGGAAGCTATGTCCTACAACTATGATTCAGGAAATCACTGTCAGCAAAATGGGAATGAACCGTCGCACAAGAGACAAGACATAGTAGGACATTACAAGCTTCAAATCGGAAACCTGGTTCAACATGGATGGAAAATAGTGAAGTGTAAATAAGTGTAATGTTAGGGTTAATAATAAGTAATCACATGTTAATTCGATTCTAAGTTATAAGTGTATATAGGGCGTCGAGGAATATGCAAAAGAGTGCAACCATCGGCAGTGACGATGTTACTAGTGTGAATTTTGTCCAGAAGCGGGAAAAATTCAAAAAAAGAAAGGGGGGGGGTGATGAAACCCAGAATATGTGTTTCATTACACTAATTAAATCATTAGTGTAAGAATTCAATAGCTATTCTGGACTGCGCGGTGCGAGCGCCGGGCGCTGCGAGCAGCGGGCAGCCGGCAACGGTCGCCGCCGCCACCGGTGCCCGCCGGGAGGCGAGCGTGAGAACGGCGGGTACAAGCGTGGCAGCGCGCACGTGCAAAAAGTTCGTTAGTTGGATGGAGGCGGCCGCCGCCGAAGGATGTGCCGACGTGCGGTCGGCGAAAGAGACGTTAGCAGAGCGGCGACCAGTGCGGACGTGTAGCGAGGGCTCTCCGCTAGTGAATGGACGCATGTAATACGCGACATAGTTATGTGACTAGGAATCGCAAAGTAATGGACATGTAAACAGAACATTAGAAGTATCAGTATAGTAAAAGATTAGTGTTGGTAAAATAATTGACGTCGCTCTTATTAGTTGGTGCGGAGGGAACATTTTTTGAAAGCGTGCGGTACAGAACTGTGACCAGTATACGGAGTAGGCGGGGGTCGTGTGATTAAACCCACTAATGGACAGTGATTCGAGGAAGGTGCGCAGCCGAGGTATCAAGATCCTGTTCGGGGAAGAATTGTTGGAGCATCAGCCGTGGATGATCACCACGCCATCTGCTGCCGACGGCCCGCAGCAGCAGCAGAGGTCGACAACCCTGTCGGCACGAGCGGCTCGACGAACCTCATAGGTATTCAAACGGGGCCCCGAAGGTATGAAAGTTGTATTTTACTCTTAATCTTGGTACCAAGGCGGAGTATAAAAACGGTGTCTGATTATGTAAATAGTAACTTTGATTTAAAATAAATCTTGTCATAATTGTATTTCTATGTATGAATAACTTCCCCAACGTTGCACCGACTTATCCTAGGACCCATTCACGTAAAAGACACCCTCTCTTAGTGTTATATTGCAGTGAAGATACCCGGCACCACCAGGTACGTCACAATATATATATATATAAAATATACACATTATGTGTGTTGAATGTTTCCTGCAATTTTTAAAAATTATTAATAATATTAATTATTAATATTACTGTAATATATTATATGATAAATATGAGTAGTACCACCAAAACTGTAACCCAGGCTTCGAAATTCACACGCCAACTTCGAACGTGTGTTCACCTTAAGATCATATACTACATTAATGTTTTATTATTCGTTACGAAAATAATTGATTTCTTTAAATATCCAAGTGAAACTTAATTCTATACCTCAAAGAATTAGTTGAAACATTTTATTAACATTGGCTAACTTGCAGTGCCACGACTTCATATACTTTATCTTATTGTAGTGGTTACTAAATATATATTTTTTTATTATAAGTATTTATGAATGTTCTACAGATCATGCTTTTCAGGGAGTTGATCTGGTACAATGATATTAACATTTTGGATTCTTATTCTAATTTTTGTTATTTTTCTATTAGCTAACTGTGACCTTTGCCTGATGGTGATTATATGTATTTTGTTTAATTATTTGATGTGATTTTGATTGGATTTTGTGTCACAAGGTTCTGAATATATGCATTTTTAATTTATTGTTCGTAGTCTTGACTTTAAAGATCTATAAAGGTCGAAAATCATCTTTAGAACGGATTCTGATTCTTGAATTTGTGGATTTACCAAGGTTGAACTAGGCGACTAGGACTATATTGTATATGTTTCTGCGTGCAACACTTCGAAGGTTGAATATTTAAGCGGGCCTACGCACAATTATTACCTCTCCTCTTTTCAGAATAATCAGAAATATTTGTGATATAAATACGAGGATTGGGGTACAAGTCATGTCAACTATTTTGTTCTAAATGAAATGTTATCTGATCATACAATTTCATTTCTCACGTGAAATAAATGCTGCACTAAGTGTTTTCAACAATAGATGGCTCTGTGTCTCTCTTAGCCCAGAGAGCAGTGAGAAATCAGTTGTCTGACTGCTGCCGTGCGAGATGAATGTAACTCGTTTGGAACAGCGCTCATACGCAAAGATAGCCGTTCTCCTTGGTATAAATGCCCGAGAATGTCACAAGGAATTGCTGGAAGCTGTTAGTGATAATGCCCTTCGAACATAGGAGGGATAATGCCATTGTTCAAGAGAGGAAATCTGCTCATTTTCCTTCTATTGTGTATATTGTATATAGAGACGAAACTATAGAACGGCGCTCTAAACAGGAAAGTGCGAAATATCAATGAATGGGGGATTACATTCAGCAAAGATGAACTGAGGATATAAAAGAAAACGGTAGCCCCTTTTGGAACGGTTCGCTTACATCCATACTATTTATATTAGAGTTTCGTTTTCTGCACTTTCTGTTTTCGTATTCTGCACTTTCAATGTATATAAGAAATTACACTGGTCTTCTTGTTGAATGAATCCCGCAGACACATCTCATAAGGAAATATGTGTTTTACATTTTGAATTTTATAGGTGATGCAAATAATTCCAAAGTAAAATGTGAAACGCATTATTTTGACTAAAGTCTCAATATCCAAATTGGCTAAGATGGCTCAAGGCAGCATCTGTTGTCACTGCAAGCTATCTGTCCAGGAGGTTGCAGTGCAAGAGATTCAAGAAACCATCAACTGGAAACAGACAACATATCGATTCTTGTGTATTTTTATGCCATTCGTACAGTTGGACGATGTTTTGTGAAATTAGCGAGTTCGTTTTGAAAGAAGTGTCTTGGCAACACCACAAACCTATACCAACCACACAAAAACCTTTTTCTTCAATTCTGAGAAATCTGTCAGTGTACCGAGGCGACGCCTTGGTACCTTCATTTCCATTCGCGTTGATTTCTCTGCCTCCCCCACCTACTTTCACCGCCCCGCCCAACTCCGCCCTGACCCGCTATCCCCTCCCCGCTCTCTCCGGCCCGCTCCGATCCGCCCCGCCGCGCCCCGCTCCCACCGCCACGCTCCGCCCCGCGTGGTGCCGCCTCGTCCTGCCCTGCCCACGCCAGTTCACCCCACCCCGCCCCGTCATACGCCTCGCGTCATCTTCTCGCGGGTTTTATTTTTAGTCGCGCTCTTCAGGTCTCTTTTATGACTCGGTGAATAATCCATACGCATTGCGAGCGGCCGCTCCGCGGGCGTATGACTGCGACGGCGCCGACGCGGCGCCCGGCGGGGCTGCGACGCGTCAGTGCGGTAGGCCGGCCGCGCAGGCCTCTCGGTCGCTGCGACTGGGCGCCAAAGGGCCTTTCGGGCATTGAATGATCGCAATAAAAAACTGTCGACAAGTGAGATTTTAAATGCTTAGCAAGGGAACATCTCAAGTAATGGATAAATATTACTAGGTCCAGTGTTGTGGCGCTTCTCGGCAGTTAATATGGGGGTCAAAATTTTCTGGCAAAGATGTTGGACTATAGAGAAGCAAACTCGTGAATTGCCCGCAATTTTGTGCAAGTCGGCAGTGGACCAATGGCTCAATCTCAATGTGCTTGGCCAAACTAATACTGAACAAGTGAGGTTTTTCCAAAATGGTGAAGCAATCGGGTTTCAGAAGAAGTATAATTTTAGAAATTTACAAATGTTCACGGACTCGTTTTATTTGTTTCTTTAAATCGAGTCTGATATAATCCGTGTTTAAAAAAATACTTCATCTGTATTGCCAATTAGAATTGATACCCTCGCAATTGATGCACCGAAGTAACTAAGTTTCTCATTTATCACAGTATCAAAGCAAGAGTGAACAAATAACATAAATTTATTGCACAAGTCACAATAATATATATTTCATCGTTATGATATAAAAGTTAATAAACAAACTGTGACAGTTGAGAAAGTTTTAACTGCAGGAAGCTATTTCTGTTTTATGTAATTTTATTCGTTGAAAATAATAGCAGGACGCAACGAATTTTAATTTTTCACACAGATTATACATTATATTATATTATGAAATTATACATTTCACACAAAATATATAAGAATCTTACGTATACGTAAATAACTCTCAGTGAATGCAAAAGTAATTAGATAAATGGATATGCTTTGCACATTTATTGGGAGTGCCAATAATATTGTCGTTAATATTATTAATTTTAAGTGTTCCATTTTACATTGTCGCACTAACTTCGAAAGAAGAGGAAATATTGTAATCGTACGTCGGAAAACGGGCCCTTGTAACGAAAAAGTGGATAAATCATGTTCTTATATAGAGTAAATTCTTAACTAACTCTAACACGATATCTTAGTAAGTTTCCTCTAACACGAGGAGTAGTCAGAATCTGTTTTCTGGGTCATTGATACCACAAAATCGATTGCTGGCAACACGTCCGTCTATCCGTCTATGGTAAACGCTAGCGCCTAAATCGTCGGCCTATTTTCTCCAAAATTTTAAAAAAGTGAGTGAACTTGAGGCTTTGCGAGTTTGAAACGGATATTTTTATTTTTGAGGATAATTCACATAAAGCCTCAATATTTTCAAAATATTCTAAAAAAAACAAACAAAAAAACAAGTTTTTTTAATTAAACTTTGTCCTTGGATAGCGTAAAAGACGCTTAAGGGAATAGTACAGGTCTCATTTTCATTGAAATCACTTACTTTTAGAAAAAATTGGGAACATCAATTTCGGAGAAAATCGGGCGAGTGGTTTAGGCGCAAGCGTTGACAGTCGGACAGGCGTTTTGCCGTTAATCCATTTTCCGTTGTCAAGGGCCCACAAAACATGGATTCTGACTACACCATGTGTCTGAGGAAGTACTTTACAATGTATAAGAACATGATTCATCCCCTTTTATGTTATCAGGGCCCGGCAATAAGGGTTTTTGTGATGAAAATTCGAAGTTTTGCTGTGGAGCACGATTACAATTCGAAGTTTTGCTGTGGAGCACGATTACAATCATTTCTCTTTTTACGAAGTAAGGGCAAGGACGAAGAAGTGGATAATTATTTTTTCTATATATAGTAAATTATTTCTTATAACACGTGTAGTCAGAATCCCCGATTCATGGGTCCTTCATACCGTAAAATCCATTGACTGCAAACTGGCTGTCCGTCCGTCTCTGTGTGTCCGTCAGTTCGTCTGTGGTCAACACTAGTGGCTAAGCTGTTGAAGCGATTTTTTTTCAAAACGTTGTATTCCCCTATCGATTTGAAACAACTCATGATCTTCTGAGTTTGAAATAGATATTTGGATTTTTGCGGTACTTTACATGAAGCTTCAACAACCTTCTCAAAATGTTCTCAAAAATGGCTGTAAATTTTTGGTTTCATACTCGTTTTGTGATTACGTGGACTCTTAAGAGAATGACAGATTTCATTTTAATTGAAATACCAGATTTTTGGAAACTGGAAAAGTGAAGACTTTTCCTTCATGAATTCTGTTCTAAAAGTCTGATCTTGAAATAATTCCGAGAAACAAAGAAATCCTTGATATTTCGAAAATCTGCAAAAGGTCATTTTTTGGGGCGTCTTCCTACAATTGAATACTAGTAACATATAATTTTTATTAAAAAAAATTGTCTCAAAACCAGCTCCAAATTTCTGTCTTTAAATTTTCTCCTCGTTTCTATTAAGAGAGGCAAAGAAATTGGTGCTAGTGTCATTGTCGAAAACTTAGTGTTGCAAATAATGAGCGAGACAATTGGTTTTAATCGTTGGTGCGCCAGTGCGGCTGCCTGGTATGGTGGTAAGGCGCGCGGCGAGTTAAATTGGTTCACCTGAGTTAGTCTCGGCACGGAAAAAGTTTCTCTGGAAACACTTTTTCAGGTTCATGTAGTGTGACATTGTAGAGCAGTTACAAAGCGACAAAGTATTTGTTTTTGTAGCTCCTCTATTTGGAATTTCTGGGACACTAAATTAAATTTATAGATGTCATGTTCAATATTTTAATGAGTAAATAATAGCATTCCATGAACTGGAGTGCCATCACAACCGTTTGCGATTCCTCAATCATTTATGTACTTATAGGTACTACATATATAGAGCGTACCGCGAACGTATCTATGAGCTCCCAATTCGCTAATCTTTAATCACTAAATTAACTAAATATGTAACCAATATGTCTATAAAAATGTTACTATCATTTTAAATCAATAGTTGAATGTTATACAAGAGCAGATTGTAAAGATTTCAGATGTAAAATAAAATATGTATACACGAGTATAAGCTACTTTAATACACATCTTATCTCATTGCTGTCAAATATATCTGTCGTCAGGTTCAGAAGCGAGTAGAGCCGCGTATTGCAGTAGCTTAGGCTTGAGTTCCTTAATCGTTTGATTAGACGACAATTTTTGAATGATATCAAAATTTGAAGTCTGAAATAAGTAAGAAATTGATAATAATCGCCTGGAGAAAATCCATCTATCATCAGTCTTTGTGCTGAATTATTTTATTAAAGAGAATGATCAATTTTATCTTGGAATTTGTGACAAAATTTAAAACTTTTATAATGACGCATTTTTTTAGATGTACATTTTACACGTGAATTTGTGATAGTGTTTAACTCAATTTTTCTCATATTCACCTATAAAGTGTTGTGTGATTGTGGGTCATTTAACTGACCCACAAAATAAGATACGTTTCAAGAAATTAAATATATAGATCAAACTATTCGTACATGCAGAAGCAACTTAAGGTTGATTTACCGTTACTGGGAATGTATTTGAAGTATTACATCACAATAACGTTTCCAAATTATTCAGATTTCTTTTGGATTTTAATTCCAATATGTAAAAACGCTTTTCATCCTCCTCCTCATTATCATCCCAAAGACATTTTCATATTATTGTCAACGTTAAAGTTTTCCCCCACATTCACGTATTCGTTTCTCGACAGAACCTCTAATTTCTTAAGTCCTCAAATTATTTGAAAATCATCAGAATGTTCCAGATATTGACAAAGAGATAACGGTTACTTGGACATGTCATTTTTCTATATTAATCACAAACTTCCAGAGAACCAGATTAGACGATTATGCAGCAATTTTATTTGCCTATGTAGTTTGTATACTTCAGATCCCTGTTATAAGACTACATTACCGAATTGTTGAAGAAGGTTGTAGGCGGAATCGCGCTCTCGAGGTCTTAATCCTCGAAAGATAATTTTACGTTTTGGAGGGGAGCTTAGATGTATCCAGGTGCTGATCTGTGCGTCGGTAGATGAAAAAGTCTCCACACTTGAAATGAATTTGATAACCAACCACCTGTCAGTCACCTGATTGATACCTAATGTAGTACATATTAACGAGCGCTATAAACAACTACCATTTCGATGTTGGTTATTCCTATCGATTTAATTGTTTATCGTCATTATTATCAATTACATGTTCATTATATGGCTTAATGCTATCACATATATGTCTATTAGTAAATAATATTAATGAATTCAATGTGCTATTAGTACGTAACTAATGACAAAATTCCAGGCGCATGGCATATTGCCCTGGGTGTAGAATTTTCACTCGCTTTGGGTGATATGGATTTTACTTTGGGTGTCTTATTCGCCAAAGACGTTTTCTTAAAACACCGAGAAGTTCAGAAATGATTCGAGTGAGAGTTATTAGGCTTGAATTTACTATTTGAATCTTCTCCTTTCCTCCAGATGTTGAAATGCTCGTTCACATTTAAAACGTATACTAGAGAGTTTATCACATTCACGAAATGTTCTGAAGACCATGGAAACATTACGATCCGGATGCTCAATTCAGCGCATAGGAAACCCTCAACATTTCCTTCAACAACATCACGCAATATGTAAATAGACGAAAATCAAATAGCAGAGAATTAAGTCACTTTATCTATCTGGAACAAAATTCTCATACTCTGATATTAAAGTAAGATACTTATTCTCTATGAATAAACAACCTGAGATTTATGAGCTAATCTCATTGCCCCTGTCTCTGCAGTGAATCTGACCGGAAGGCCCCAGGGTTCGATTCCCGACAGTGGCGGATTTTCGACACTAGCTACGTAGCTTAGTTGAATTCAACTGGAGGAGAATTCAAGCAGTGGGTTGCTCCGAACGGTCGTTTTCCGTGATTTCTCCAATCAATACCCGGCGAATGCCGGAGCAGAACACTAACAAATGGGTCATGGACCGCAGGCGAAATTTCGTCTTTATGCCTTGTCCTCTACCCTTACTCACTCTTGACACTTCTATGCACTACACTATCACACATAGCACGAGACCAGTCAGGAACCTACAGCTTAACCCAGTAGGGTCGGAGCTCCGCTGACGGAAATACCTGGAGAGGGAAATCGCAGAGGGCCCGCAAGCCGTCATGAAAGTCGGTGCCGATTCAGCTGGGGAGAATCACCACCATCTCCACGTTAAAAAAAATCACTACACTAAAGGGGCTAATGACCATAGTAGTTGACGTGTGTGGTAACATCAATCAAAAATAAGATGTTAAAAAATGTATAAAAAATAAACTACAAATATTGTGGCGAAATCAAGTAGCAATGTTACTATAATCTCAAAATTTTCCCCTCATACCTCACATACATTATTTTCATTTTCTTAACAACATAAATCAAATCAAATTCAATCAAAAGACGTACACATAAGAGCTCATTTTTTATTTGTGAAGATGGGCGGATTTTGAAATACAACACTTTTTCAATGCGCCAAACTCTGACATTTCACGGATTAAAATGTTGCAGAAAGTGAGACGATACGGCTAGATGACACTAATGGAAATGAACCAGCACATACTTTTTCGCATTATTTCATATTGTTTCAACATTCGAAAATACAGAGTTCTACAAAACTTGTCCATTTTAAGTTTCATTTGCACTATCCGAGAAAAATAACTAACGACAACATTTGAAGCTGTTTTTTGAGAAAAAAAATTAAAAATTTCATGAGCTAGAAACAAAAATTACGAGAAAACTATTCAATTTTCCCCCAAAATTGTACATGACTTCACTAAAAGTTCTAATTTTTACTTTCTCGTTTTTACTTGGTAAAAAGAGAAGGTATTGTAATCGTACACAGGAACGCGGTGAATTTTCGACAAAAAACTCTTATTGTCGGTCCGTGATAGCGAAAAAACCAATAAATTCTGTTACTATTAATAGTAAATAACTTTCTCCTGGTGTAGGCAGAATCCTTGTTTTGTGGGTCGTGGGTCGGTTCGCCTATGGTAGAGCCTGAACCGTTCATCTGATTTTTTCTAACATTGATATACTGCAATCGATCTGAACAAATACAGGGCTTTGCGAGTTTGAAACGGTGATTTTTTTGTTTTGATGGCACTTTACATGAAGCTCAACATTTTAATTCTTTTCAATAATTACACCAAACTTTTGATTAAACTTTGAGCTCGGATAGCGTAAAGAACGCTTAAGAGAATGGTATAGGTATTATTTTCATTGAAATCAGTAATTTTGAAAATTGCAAAATTTCAATTTCTTTTCGTCGTCTTCCTACAACTACAATATTGAAAATAATTTTTTTCTTTAATAAAATCTGTCATTTATAATCAGATCTTGAAATAGGATTATGGAGTTTTTGAAAATAGAAGTAGTTTTAGAGTTATTTTGCGTGAAATATAGGCAATTATTATTTTTTTAAGAATATTTTTCGTAAAAACTGCTCAAACATTTTTGCTTTAATTTTCCCCTTGTATGTCTGTCTGTCTGTCTCTCTGTCTGACTCTCTGTCTGTGTGTCACTCTGTATGTCTGTGTGTTCAGCCGACTTTCTTCAAAATTGGACTGACAGACAGCCGCTTTGCCGTCCATCGATTTTTCGGTATCAAGCACGCATAATAAATAGATTTCGACTACACCACGTGTAAAGGAAATAATTTACTATGTGTATGATCAAGATTTATCCACTTTTTCATTACCAGAGATTGTCAAGAAGAGTTTTCCGCCGAAAATTCCCCGTTTTCCAGCACACGATTAGAATACTTTCTCTACTTACAATGTCAGGGTAAGAGAGCAAAAAGAAATTATAATATATTTTGTATCTACAATATTGTAAACCACATTCCACGATTTCTGCAGAAATAGTCTATGGTGTTTTATTTTACTGTTAATTATCTACAAATACCTGTATTCTTTGTGTTTTAGCATTTCTTTTAATGGTAAGAATTTATGCATAGTTTGTCACCGTAATTGTGCCATTTGCATATCTAGTTGTGCTTTGGTTACTTTCGAGGACAGCCGGGAATGAGCGTTATCGACAGTTTCGACGTCTCTCGTTCGTGCATACCTTTCACAGGCAGAGGAGAAGCCCGTGCGCCCTCAGAGACTGCGACAGGACCACAGCGAGAACGATCGATAATCTAATGCGTTTTGTCCGGCTCTACCTTGCAAGTTCTCCACTAAACATCAATGTGTGTATTGCACGAGAAAAACATTCCAAATCAGTAAAAATGACCGTTTAAACTAAATTAGGTAGTTTCGTACCTCAATAATTTAAAACCTCCAATTCATGAGTTTTCTTGTTCGTATTTCTAGTGTGGTAACATTAACTAAATTGGTAACGTTTTACAGACGAGTGGTAGGATGTATTTTAATGCGAAGTCAGAGATTGATTTAAAGTGATATCGATGTAAATATTAAAACATAAATACGGAATATTTTTATTTAATCAGAGTTATATTATAATTATTTGAAGTTATAGTTGACAGAAATCTATATTTTTGATAAAATAATTTTTAAAGTAGTCATTTGATGGTAAGTTGAAACAATTTTTTCTTTTAAATGAAACGCGTCTGTAATTTTTTTCTAAAATTGTAAACTTTATATTTTTTATTTAAATAAGTAATTGGTAACTAGATTATACAAAATAATGAAAGTACATATCAAATGCAAAACTTATTTTGTTTTATATTCCTATAACTTAGCTCTTACTCATTAGACGCCTCAATGAATTTCCCAACGTGTCCCAACGCTTTATCCATCGATAAAGTTATCTGCAGCTCAGGAATTCCACGTGTCATTTCATGGCCATCCTTGCCTGTCGCAAAATATTCCTTTTCTAGAAAACGATAAGAAAGAAATCAGTCGCTAACATACAGCGATTCGAATGCTCTCAATGTGATGGACCAAGCATGTTTATAAAAGATGTGATTACGGGCAGTGGCGCGGCGAAGCGAAGGCTACCTTCCCCAAAGGCGACGGTTGCAAGGGCTGCTTAAGAAAATGTTGGCCGTTTAATTTCAAATCACGGCCTAGAGGGGATTATTTTATAGTCAAACTACTTTCGAAACTTTAACAAACGAAACCTCATTTTATTCCCCTTTTTATGGTAAATGCATCGCTAGTGTAAAAAATACACAGTTCCATTAAAAACAAAGATAACTAAATTGCTCAAAAATTAAAAATACTACGAACAATATATGTACAACATATTCGTGCCCCTTGATTCTGTATTATTGAAAGAACGCCGTATACAGTACGATTCAGTCTTCGTTGCTAATACGCCGCGACCTTATCCAATATGTAATGTACAGACTGAATTTGCCAAAATTGGATACTCTTCGTCGTTTAGCGTTGTCAATATTTAACGTTTAACTTTGGACTATGCGCTTGTGATCATGTAACATGGGCTACTGCAAGTGAGCGACCGGCTTCACTCCGCGTTGGGGCTCGACATTTCTCTGGAAAACTCTGTTGCTAATACTATCCTATATGCTCCGGAAGCGAGCACAAGGCAAATAGCGCGCAAGGTTAACGCATTACAGTCCCTCGCCTGGCGAACAATTCATGCGAAGAGAAAACGACTTTCCCATTTCCAGCGGGTGCAGCATTTGCGCAGTAGAGACTCGTCGTAGATGACGTTATTTTCAATTCTATAGACATTTGCAAATGCAAAGAAAACCAGGAATTTTGTTCTTTGGTCAGGTGAAGCCTGTTTTACAAGAACTGCTACAATGAATGTGCAGAATCGTAGAGTAGCTCACCAAGAACGGTTGTTTTCTGAAAATGTGTCGGTTGGCATCGTGGATTGATTTACCCTCGATCCTCATTTCTTACCCGAGCTTCAAGAGGCATTCTGTATCCAAACATTGACCCTGTTACTCGAGGTGAAAATTTAGCTGCAAACGCAAATTTGATAAACTATCCGAAATAACACTTAAATAATCTTTTTTCTCTATCCTTTCATATTCTTTAGACAAGAAGGCAATAATAGCAACAGTTTAATGTAAAATTTGGCTACCATTATTGCAAAAAATTACCAATGACAAACATTTTTTTCTACATTTTGAATAGGGTTTACACTATTTCTTTTTGCTCTCATGAATAACTTAGTGTACTCCATCATCGAGTCCTGTATGAGAAACGAGGACTGAATCACTCTGTATTACAACAATTTTCTGAAAGTTTGTGTTAAAATATGTTAGTTTTTGAGCAATGGCAAAGGTATAATATTTTGAACATTTCCTATTCTTGCGGAATTTTCCGAGTGTTAATGGGCTGAAAAATCACTCGTTTCGCCCAAGCGATTACAAATAATGAAGGCTTCGAATTGTTTTGAGTACGTTCTATCAGCTTTGAAGGACGAAAACTCTATCGTTGAGAAGATTCGCAGACTCATTGACCAGTAATATTTCGATCATATTACGTACACCCACTCTTCATTCTGAACCATTTTGGATTTTAATCCAGAAATATTTCGTGTCTCTAACATTTTCGCCCTTTTTTAAATGTCCACTGATAAGAATTATTCACTGAATAATGTCATCTATTTATTTATTTATGTCAACAACAGTTAAAAACTGTGTGTGACGTGCTATGGGGAGAAGTTAATTTGAAGTTACAATTGTGTCCAGAAGCAAAACAATGGGCCATCTCAGCATTTGCTCGAGGATCAGGGAAACTGGACGAAAACCTGATCGAGACTGGGGGTCATTGACCCAGAAGCTGAAGTACAATACTTGTTACAGGTTCTCTACAATTATACAATCCAAAAGATATATAATACTTTAAATGTCATTGTTAAAATTAATATTACTTTCCTATAGGATGCTCGGTGCAGTCTCTAATTGTATAGAAACAGTTGTGCAGCAGGAATGATTTTACTTGGGTCTTATACTTTTGTATTGAATTTAATCGTTTAATTTCATCTGGCAAGGTGTTGTAAAATAATGTTCATGTATTATAAGTGAATTATTTGTAGTGAACTGTTGATACTGTCATCTGATGAATATGATTACTACGTCGAGTGTTGTAGTTATAGACAACGGCGTTTGCTGAAAATATATTCCCGCCCTTAAGTAAGTCATTTTTCACAAAAAACACTGATTTATATATTAAGAGAAAAGGTAATATTAAAATACCTAGATTAATAAAGAGATGCTTACAAGAATCACGTGGGTGGGATTTGCTTATCATTCGTACAATTCTTTTTTGTAATCTAAACGTCTGGGAGCTGTAAGATGTATTTCCCCAGAATATTATGCCATATCCCAGATGGGAATGAACATTCGGGAAAAAATAAAAACGAGCAGTGTGAAGACTGACTGAATTTGAAAGAATTCTGAAAGCATAGCATAAAGAACTTAATTTAGTGTTCAATTCATTTAAATGGACGTTCCATTTAAGGTTTGACTGAATTGAAAGACCTACAAATTTTGTTACCTTAACATCAGTCAATGGCTCGCCGTTCATTTTGAGTGAAGTGTCAAGCTGTTTATTTGAAATGGAGAACTACATTGAAACAGTTTTCTTTTCATTTACTATTAATTTGTTATTACGAAACCAATTTGAAATATCTCATATTGTACTATTTACGGTTTTTTTATTGGAAAGAACATTCATATCATCCGCAAAGGGAACTGTTCTTTCGTTTCTAATCGTCAAGGGCATATCGTTTACGTATAGTAGGAAGAGAATAGGCCCTAAAGTTGATCCCTGCGGAACTCCACATGCAATTGGCAAAGAATCGACGGAATGTGGAAAGGTGTGTACACAATGTTCCATTATTCCAGTAAGGTATTTCTACTCTCTGAGATCGTTGTTTAAGGTACGAACATAACCAATCTAGAGCAACCTCACGAATTCCATACGAAAGTAATCTTGAGAGTAAAATGTTATGATCAATGACGTCAAAAGCTTTTGAAAGATCTAAAAATTTTCCAATAGGTGCTTTGTTTTGATCCATGGATTAGGCGACATCTTAAAGAAAAGAAAATGTGGCTGTTTCGGTTGGTTTTGATTTTCGAAACCCATGTTGGGAATCTAAAAACGCGACGTATTTACTAAGCAAAGTTTTCATTCGTACGTAAAAAAAGTCTCTCTAATATTTTTGGAAAAAAAACGACAAAACAGAAATTGGCCGATAATTTTGAATTTCATTTTTGTTGCCTTTTTTTGAAAAGTGGCTTAATCTTAGCTGTTTTAAAATATAAATATGTGATAGATACATTAAATATGTGAGTAAGCAGGTGTATAATGGCGGGAGCGCAAACCTTTAACAAACAATCCGGAAGTTCATCTAAACCGGCAGAATATTTATTTTTTAGTCTACCGATTATTTTGAAATTTCATTGCAAGAAGTTACGCAAACAAACATCGTGCCTGAAATTTTTTGGGGAACGTCGGATGCTGAATTTTGTTGCTTAAGACTCTTAGTGAGATTGGCAGAAGTGTATTGGTTAAAGAGAGTAGCAACTGTTGCCGGATCGTTCACATTTCTATCGTTATCTTTTAAAACAGCATTCTCTACAAGGTTTCTAGTAGATTTGATCGAATTGTTTACTATATTCCACATTGCTTTTGTTTTATTATTTGAGTTCAAAATATCCTGGTCATGTTTCATGATTTTAGCCTGCCGTATGACTTTTCTTAAGAATGATTTGTATTTTTTAAAGTAGAGGAGGAAACCGTGGGATACGTTATGACGCTTAGTAATGAAAGAAAGTATTCGTTTGTTTTTACATGATATCCTAATCCCTTGTAGTATCCCTTACATTAAAATGTCCACAAACATTCTGAACATTTTTTTGAGTCCATTTTTGTTAGTCCACAATATTTATGTACCATTGTTGGAGAAATACGTTTTACAGGATTACATCGTGTTACGGTATTTTATTGAATAAGAGTACAATAACATTGTAATTAACATTACACATACGTACTGTAAGGCGTAAATAACGTGTCAAATATTTAGTACTTTTTTCATCGCTCTTTCCGTTGTTATACAATTTTATTAGGAAGCTAATGATTCACAAATATAAATATAGAGTCTATTATGGTTCTTATAATAAAATTCCGAAACGATGAACAATGGCTCCTTGCCAAAAAATTTCAGGGAAAAAAGAATATACTGGGGTCCACCATTCACTCCCACTGCCAAGAACATTTTTGTAGTTTTCTCAAAATGCTTGGGCTACGTACTAAATTCGACAGGTATGATTAGTACGCATAGTAGGGATTAGGATACTTAGAATAGTTAAATACCTTCGAGATCTATTCCTAATCGGCTGATTTGATGGTTTCCCTGATAACGTCAGTTTGGATACGAAAACATGATCATTACATCACCATTCAGCTTACATATCTATTCCCTCGATCCATTATTGATCTAAAAACCTCATACATGGCCATGGATATGGAGTAGATGACTTTCATAGAACTGCTGAGGTGGCGGACTCTGGGAAGGAGTTTGCCTTATTAATGGGATAGGATGAGATGAAGTGAAGAAAGCTTTTCTGTTATTGTCTTCATAAAACTACCCCTTAATAAATACTAAGTAAATAAATGAAGGTTGGAAGTATCAAAGGCATTATGTGCAAAATTTATATATTAAACAAAGTAAACAAAAATTTTACCATGCACAATTCTTTATTCTGAGCTGAAACAGACGAAAAAACCACATTGTGTACCATTGAGAGGTTATCAACTGACAGACGCATGTTTATTTTTTTTCAAGTGAGGAATCTATTAAGATTAGAAAGTCTCTCATCTGTTTATTTTCTTTCTTTTAGGGGCTAAAAGTTATATTTCTACAAATGTTATATCATGTTATACAATGTTTCCATTTTTCTATGTATATTATTTTTCATTACCCATATCGCAAGAATATTTTTCGTTTTTGCGGGGAGTAGAGTTGGATTTGTAGATTCCAGTTTTATTTTGGCAGCCCTACTAATGCTTAAATCTTCGGGGTTGAGACATGTTTCAGCAGCTTCTTTTATAGCCGTGAATGGAATGCACTGCAGCACTGTTCCGTACATCCTCCGTACCAGGCATGCCAAAGTCACGAAATATGTAACTAGGTCTCTAGAGATCTGCGTCCAGAGCAAATGGCGCGTGGTTTAAAAAAGTGTTGTACCAACTTCCGGAGTGGCAATACATCACTGGATATCTGGTCCATGACAATCTTTTGGAGAACGCTGACAGTTATTTCGTCAAAATTAATGGTATTATTTACTGTTTCCTTTTCTAAAGCAACGAAATGATCTATTAAAATGAACTAATACATTAGTCATATTTAATGTTGTGAAATGGGAGTAAAATTAAACGTTGAAAGTACCTTTATTTTGTAATAATGTTTACTTAAGACTGCGATAATAGAATTAACATATTACATTCGAGTTAGTTTTAACAAAGATTCTTGTTCGTTCAAAGAACTGTCCGCCCCTAAGCAAGAATTGTTAACTTACAGAGTTGTTAATTTTTTCAAATTATTGCTCTAAACAGCAAATATTTGATTTACAAAACAGAAGACAAAACGAAAACGTGGACATATTTCGTCATTTGAACATAAACCTGGCACTTGGAAACATTTTTACGCATGACAGAATTTTAAAAGAAAAATGAAAAGGTACGGTCAGAGAAGTTAAGAGAGTATTATTTAATATTCGCTCGTTTTCTATGCGAGTGTCTCCATGGATAATTTCTGGTCGGTGCCCAGTTTTTGCACGGATTTACACTAATAGGGAAATTATGAATGAAAATGGAATGCCGATCTAAGGCAAGTTACAATAATACATCGCATTAACTATGCTAACCTTCAAACACAAAGAGTATCCACTATACTATGTCATCTGTAACCTATTATACTATCTCATCAATCACTTTTACTACACCAGGGGCGCATCCAGTCGATTATTGGTGAGGGGGGCATCGTAGATTTTGTTACAGAATAAACCTATTTCTTATTATATTGTATATCATTTTGTAGTGTATATTGTAACCAATCTGAATCTACCCCGCGTTGGCATGCCAATTTTGTAACATTCCTCAGGATGGGTAACCATGCGTAATGTTTTATGACTTTTTAAATTTAATTTGCCCTGCTATGCTCACAAATCAACTGCTCTAATTGTTCATAATTTGGTTGGCTCTGTTTTTTTATTTAGATCTTGCATGGGTTCGACATACAACATATATCACCTTACCTGTTGCATGTGGACGTGTGGCTCTGTACAGAAATCACGCTTCCTGGAACTTCTGTCGAATTTACTACCTGCTGAATTGAATGGCAATTCAGCCAATTTTCTTTCAGGCTTTTCTTTTCAAACAACAAATAACATTTATTGCAACATTCTAGTAACGAATCTCGAGCTCCATATTAATTCATGATTCTATGGACTTTAAACATTATTCAACCGTACGGTTTCGATGAAGTTCGTAAGCTTACGGAATGTCTTCTCGTTTAAAAGGTGTATTATCCAAACGGGGATGTCCTGGGTCGTTCTGTGGTGTAAACTTTGAATGTTACCCGACTGTTGCTAATTCTACAGTCCGCTATTCGGAAAATCCCAACATCTACTTTGATATTATTGCGTCGCGACTTTCCCTCACTAGGCTTCGGGTGAAACCTTTATTCGCGACTACTATTTCCTTAAAATCAATAATTTATAATTTACACTACGAAACTAACCTTATATAAACCCATGAACATGAAATCTAAATGTTTTTAAATGCAAAATTCATACACGAAAACAATTGTTACTATTATTAAAACAATGCAAACATTTACTCAGTTAAAACTTAAATAAACAATATTGCTTAGACTACACTATCATGAATTAACCAAATAAACATTAACCCACGACATAAATCTATTATCGCAAAATTACAATTTCATAATGTTCATACCATGTGAACTGCTTGGCTACGTCAATGAGAATGAGAATTCACTTATATTTGTTAAAGCTCAATTTTCAACGCGCCAATCGATTCCATGATAATGACTCCTGGCCAATACCTCCACAATACAATTCTCGTCCAGCATTCAGCATGGCGCCTAAATGTTAATAGTTCGTTGCTATGCTACGCGTTTTCCTTGGATTTTAACATTCTACATTGAGCTATTGCGTTGTATTACACTCGTGTGACATTCTTATAAGTCACAATACAGGATATTATACAATGTTATTTTTAAATAATTACATAATTCTAATATTAATAAATATTTTAATCAATTTTCCCCAATAAAAAGGTAACAATCTAATTTTTGTTTTTCCTGCACTTTTCCCAATTAATTTTTTTTCCTCTAGGTCTTAGGAGGCGTGGGGGGGGGCATGGACTCCATGCCCCCTCCCGCTGGATCCGCCACTACACTTCTCTCATCTAAATTGTAAGAGCGATAGTTTCTTAACTAGATCTGATGAGTAACTGCGTGGAAACACTAACAGGATTCATAGCAGTAGCTTGAAGGTTTTTCTATTAGAGATTTGTCGGGGTATGAATGCTCACTCTCTGATCTTCATGAATTTTTTGACGTGGACGACGTCGAGTTGTGATGAGTTTCTCAGTCGGTATCGGAATCCCATCTCCCCTGTTTCGCGCAGCAAGTTGAAACTACCCCGAGATGATTTGTGACTTTATATTTAATGAAGAATAAATGTCAAATACTTTCGGGAAGGAAGAAGTAGAAGCATCTCAATACTAAGGTCTTGAAAACAGGAAAGCTTACAGCCTGAATGCGGTTGAGAAAGTTATGTGATGGTGCACAAAATTGATAAAGAGATTTTGAGAGGAATGCGTGTTTTGGGGATTCTTAAAAATAAAAGTTTTTTTTCAAAATCTTTGGTTTATTGGTGATTTGCCGTCGTCATTCCAAATAAATAATTTGGGTCGTTGTCTTAACATTAAAGTTTGTAATAGACACATGTAATGTAAGTTGAGCCGTTTCTGAGGAGGTAATATTCCGAATGCTTTGGAAACTGTCGATAAATCCCGAACTCGCGAAGCAAGAAGGGGATTTATCTGAGAATTTCCAAGCACGTGTGATATTTAATAGGACTATTGCACGAATGAAATTACGTCCAACAGAGTTCCAAAATGCTCCAAATGTTTAAATTAATATTAATTATAAAGTTATGTTAGTTATAAATTAGTTATAAATTAACATACCTGGTTTATTGGACATTGACGTAGCGATCAACACATACCGCTTCCTAGGATATACGAGTTGCTGTTTATAATTGGCCAGTATGGAGAAGCTGTAAGAAAAATGTGATAGAGAAACGATAAACTTTTTGAAATATACCGCCCTAATTGGGGCATTCTTTATGAATAGTGTGACACTATTTTTTTAATATCACGAGTGCAATAGACATTTAAATGAACGTGAAGGTTTTACATAGTTAATCTGGTGAAATATTGATTTTCTATTTTGAGTGTTTTTGAAAAGCGTGTCAGTTCCCCTGCCCGTCTGTCTTCCTATCCGTGGGTGTATCTGAACAACACTGATTCCTGAACCACGCACAGCATTTTACCAAATTTAATATATTTTCCGGTCGTTATAGATCAAATTGATACCTTGAGACTATAAAACACTTTTTTAAAGTTTTGAAGGATACTTTATATGAAGCTCAAAATATATTTTCAATTTTCTTAATAATTTCCAATTTTTAAAAATTGTTCAAATACAGTTCAGACCGTTTATAAACGTAGTAAAGAGCTTATTTTCACTAAAATCTTTGAATTAAAGAATTTAAAGGTATGTAATTTTCAATTCTACCCTACACATTCATTGTCGGAGCTATTGGTGTACTTCTTGATGAAATATCTTCTTCAACGTAAATTCTTTAAATCACACATATGTAAAGTTTAAAAAAATACTATTTGCGAAATTTGGTGTCACATCACGAAAATTTTCCAAAATATTCTACACAATATTTTTTAAAAACAGCTTTAATTTTTATAGACTAGAGAACAATACACTGAATTTGTGGCATAAATACTATTTTCATTAATTTTTTTAGAATTTTCAAAAAAGAGATATGAAATATTTTTCGAAACTTTCATTAGTTGCAGAGGTATTTAATTACATTTACACTTACATTTTAATACAAAGGTATTTAATAATTCGAGGCTCACGGGATTATAAAATTGTAAGCACCTCAAGTGCCTTTTACAGACGAGGCAATTATAAGTACTAAGTATTCTGTTAACTTATGACTCCACTCGAGAGCCAAAAGTAACGAGTCACCTTTGAATAATACACCTATACAGAATACATCATAGATATGTTAGTATATCTCGAGATTTACACGGTTTTGTGTTCCCTGAAGAGGAATTAATCATTGAGAGTAATTGCTTACACGGAGCATGTTTGCAACGATACACGGGCTTTCACTTGATATTTATTTCGCGTACTTTGTTTTTCAAAAGAATTGCTGTCTCATAACATTACAACGTAACTGCCATTTCTATCGGATTCGACATTCACTTCGAGTCTTTTGTTGATACATAGTATCTCAGTCATATAAGATATGACAAACATAACTTAAGTTACTGCATAATTCATTGTCTTTTTCACGTCTAGAATCCTGTTTTACATATATTTTTGTCACACTCATTACGGGCATATCATTTCTTGCTCTGTGATTTTGTTTTGAGACTGTTATTAGTGACGTAGGACATTATACCTAGTAGAGCTGTTAATTGACCGTCATGCAATCAGCACCGGACATTGATAACTTAGAATACGTACTAGCAGAAAATTATAGGGACCCAAAAATACTAGAATGGTACAATGGAGCCGTCTGAAGTTTTGGACTCCTGAGCAAGCTAGTTTCTGTTATGACCACGATTCGTAAATCTCTTATTGAATAATAATAATAATGATAATGATAATGGTAATGATAATATTGATGATGATTTTAGTGATGACGATATTGATGATATTGGTGATGATATTGGTAATGGCGATATTGATGATGATGCTAATATTGATAAAAATATGAAGTTATATGAAGGAAGAGTCATAGAAAACCCGCTCTCTCTCGCTCCCGAAGTTTTATGGAGAGTCGCTAATCATCATCCCTGCGTGAAATGTGTGGCGTAAAGAAAGGCTAGGCGTGAGAAGACGCGCTGCTGGGCGAGATGCGCTGGGAGGGGGTGCCGGCGCCTGACGAGATTGCTGGAGCCGGCGCGGAGGGGGCGGGGCGTCGAAGTGGGAGGAGTGGGTGGGTGGGTGAGGGGGCGGCGTCGAGGCCGCGCGCTTTGATTTACGGTGCGGCGCGTCGTCAGCGCTCTCGCTTTCGCCCGCCAGCCTTACGCTCGCCCACTCGCCCACTCGCTGGCTCGCGCACCGACGTCTACCTCCGACCACCCATATCTCCCTGTCAATATTTCCATGCTCGCTTCTGTGCGCACCCGCCTCCGGGCTCGCTCTTCGCCGTGCCCGCCCCTCGCCGTGCTCGCTTTACATTGAGGTCGAGCTTCCCCGTGCTCGACCCTCATTGAACCCGTTCTTCACTTTCGCCCCCCCGCTTCGGTGCTCGCTCTTCTCCGTGCTCGTCCTTCTCCTGCTCGCTCTCTTCTAAGCTCGATCTTTCTCTTACTCACCTCTCATTGTACCTGTTCTTCACCTTGCTCACCCACCTGTGTGCTCGCTCTTCTCCGTGCTCTTCCTTCTTCTGCTCGCTCTCTTCCGAGCTCGATCTTGCTTAGTAATTACTCAATATAAATATAAGAAGTTAATATAAATATATGCCTCATATATTTATATTGAGTAATTATTGGTTTAATATGTAATGTATTAAGTTGTCTATTTTTTATCATGTGTATGTACTTAACCGGATATTATCCATTGTCAATGTAATCGTCAATTATTTTCCATTGTCAATTATTTTTTATAGGCTGATGATGAGTACAAATAGTTCCTCGAAACTGTCGCAATAAAACCTAATACAGAATAATACATAGTGTTATTATGTAAACATTACAATAGTTAAAATGAAGGTCTGTAAAAAACCAAATGGCCAAATAGAACAATCATACTTTTACTTTTGTTACAAAGAAATCGATTTCTACTCAAATATTTCGCTCTAAAAATTGTGAATAAATTCTTCTTCCTGAATATTGTTTCTCACTTAACATATCATTACATAATTGTTATCTATCAGAGCAGTATGGTGAGTTTAAATAAAGTTTTCGAATCTCAGAAATTCAAAGCAATATATTAAGGGTAGATATTGTTTGGGTGTTATAATAGATTGCTGTTAACGCAGTTGTTTTTTTTGTTTTAGTTTACATTTATGTTAATTTAGCTCGTGGGTGTTTACATCAAGACGACCCAGACCAGAAATGTCACGATTTCTGGAAAAATACTCGCTTTCTATCAGAAATAGAAAGCTTCTGGTGAGACCAACCTTATTACAACTGATAGTGTTCATCGTATTAACTGCTTTATTATTTTATTTATTTCATTGCATCATTGCATTTCGAATAATGTTCTGAAAATTATAACTGAATAAATTTAGATTTTTTTGTAATTCCGCGATCTCGAGAGGGAATCTGGTTGGCCTCCGGACTCGTTGCCAGCCCCATTGTGCCGCTATGCCGAATGGAAGGCAGACCCGCTAATCGCGCGGCTCAGCCAATCGGCGTGATTTACGCCCGACAAGTTTGGCCTTCCGTGGCTGCGGCTGCGACCACCAGGGCGCACTAGTTGTGCAGGTTTGATTTACGGCTTGCACACGTCACATCGCATGCTGCGATCCTCGAAAATTGTTCTGACGTTTCTCCCAAACTGACCCTGCAATTCCCCAGCTAGGCTTAAAATCGATTCAGGTAAGTGAATCCGCCATTGTGGTGTTCATATAAGCAATAATTCGTCGTAGTCATTATTTACTCAATAAATTCTATACATTTCGCTCAACTCCAGGAATCTAAATTTTTGCAGGTCCGTGATAGGTGCTTATTTTATTTCAAATCTTTCTATTATGCTAGTAAAATGACCTGAGAATATTTTGGTCATCTCAAAATTAAAATAAAAGAAAGGGAAATTATTCGTGTAATGAGCAGTGGGACTCTGGCTTATGTTATAGCCCTTTAGCCACTCTCCGTTCTCGGAGGCCAACAGCAACTGTATGCCCGAAATTGCACTACAAGCGCACATCTTGCCCGCTTAGACATCTTCTAATCCTCCACCAAGGGAACAGGGAGCTTGGTATTATCCCTTCTATCTTTATTTTATATCGTTTCCCCATTTATTCGTTTTCACAAAATATTTTTGAACTAAACGTGTGTTCTTAGTAATTAATGAGAATTAAAACCAAAATAGTGGATTTAGCTAATCGCAAATGGTGCGTTTACAATTGAGTTCCTGTAGCTTTTCCCCTCATCACCAAAGTTGTACGTCTCTATCGCGCGTCGCGGCCAGGGATATTTCATCCTTCTGCCTCCGCACAACTCGAGTTTCGAAGCGCGCGATTTCCCGCGATTGCAGGGCGTGCACGCGGCACCGACGTCCTGCGAAAACAAGCAAGAGCATTTGCCCCCCCCCCCCCCTTCCGACCCGTCACTCAACCTGCGAAACCGAATTGCGGGCTGCGAAAACTACCGAATTGTACCGCCAGATGTCGTTCCAATGGCATATTTTATAGCGACCCGGCCGTAATTTAATTTTTTATTGCTTACGGAGACGTTCTATCCGAAAAACCGTTTTTTGGCATCATATCTTTAAACCATACGTAATTATAACCAAGCACATAGACGTTACTCTTTGTTTTTCGGTTGCACAAACGTAAGATATGGAAATTTTATTACAGAATTTTAAGTTTTGATATGCTAAATATGTTTTTGTGAATGCGTCGGGGTACCTGCACTTTCGAACAGTTGCGGTAGTGCAATGGGTAACGCGATGAATACGTTAACCTACGCATTAGACGTCTAATCCCTATCGGACAAATATTACTGCGGTTTGGGAACATTAGGAGGGGTACATGTTGGGTTAACTAAACGTTTGCCAGGTAAAGCAACCTTTCGCTGAAGACAAGATCTAATGCAGTCGTAGGCTTCTGCGGCCAGAGTCATGTGCATGATCTTGGCTGTCCGGGTGATGCCGATGCAGGTATGCATACCTGCCCTGAGGAAGACCACGACAAGATGGTCGAAACGACAACACAGCCTTCGACGCGGCATCACCCGGACAGCCAAGATCATGCCCAAGACCTAATGCTGTAGAATTCGTTCTGGTTTCACTAGCATTATACGAAACCACGATTATTACGAAACCACAAACAATATGAAAAAAGTATTATTATTCTAGAAAGTACTACTATTGCGTATAACAAGTTCTTTTAAAGACTAACAACCACTGCATGGCTGAGCAATACATAGATTTAGGAAACAACAAAGATAATGTTCTGTAACTGAAATGTCGACACCCATACCCACTAAATGTACGTCAATGTGACCGAATTCTGATTTATGTTACATGATACATCTCTATTGGTATTTGTGATGATACGTTTCTGCAAGCATTTAAACTCAATCCTGACCAATAATTCACAATTGTGAATTATGAAGTACAATATTGAGATCAATAGTGATACGTGATTGACAGACAGAACGCTACTTCTCTGTTACGTTATTGCCATTGTAGTGATGAGGCAGTAGTTACAGCATCACCATTTATTACGATTGTAAATGTATCGCTTTGAATGATGAGTGTACAATACTCTCTAGTTTACACCGAAAAAAGAACAGTTGTAGTATATCAGATCCATGATACTGTAACAAGGGAACTTGTTAGAGTATCATGAATCTGGTATACTTCAACTTTTCTTTTTTCGCCGTGTACTTTTTACTACTAAAAATTCTAATTATATTTGTCTCCATTGTCTGTAAATTTGCTTTAATTTCTGAAAATTTAAAGAGTTCAACTGAAATGATATATGCCCCATTCTTTTAAGAGAACCTTGTTTTATTCGTGGAAAAAAATTGAAGCGGTTTTTGACAAAATGTTTTTTCATTAATTGCATTAATTTCAAGAAGAAATTATACAAACAAAAAACTGTACATGACCTTTGTCAATGATATTTTTGAAAATCTTTTTTTAAGGCAAAAGTCTCTATTTGAATTGTGTAGTTTTGAAATTATAACGTTTCACATTGTTCGAAGGTACAGAGTTCGCCGGAAAAGGGACTAGCACCACCTTATTCACCGCCCTTTGATACATACGAGGAAAAAAATTAAGAAACAATTCGAAGCCGTTTATTTTGAGGAAATAAGATGAATGAAATTACCAAATTCTATTTTATAATAATAACTTTTTATTGTGTTCTAAACGCAGTTGGATGCGTTTTTGTGTATATATATAGCTTTGGAATGATTCATTTTTCGTGGTAACAAGAAATTCAGCACACAGTCTTTTGTTTCTTCTTACTAAAGTAATCGACACTCAACAAGACGCATATCGTTCCTCGGACATTTTCAAGATGTTCGCCTCCGTCTTTGTCTCAATATTTGTGAAATACACAGAGTTCTAGAGTTGATCGCTACATCTCCGGGAAACTTTTTACTCTCAGCAAATTAAGCACCAAATTTAGAAGTACTGTCAGTGATTAATTTTGTATTCAAAAGATTTTGCAAGCATATTCTAAAGAAAAAGTACTTCGCCTGAAATGGAAGATGAAGAAGAAGAAGCTACGAATATTTATGCTTTCAAGATTATAAATTTTAATGAAGAGGGTTGGTTAACGCACATAGCACCAAAAAATCTAGTCCACCGTCTAAAGAGATAAATATTCCTATGTATTAACTATGATATTATAACACCATATTAAGTTCAATAGGTGATTATAATATTACGAGAATATTATTTAGAGTGTTTTGGATTATCAAAGATTTCCCTAAAAATATGTTGTATATTTCCGGCTTCGTAACCTTGTATATTCACTCTTTAAAAGAAAACTATATGCGTTTTATTCGTTATTTAACACTATAACACTATTAACAAGATGCATTCAGAGATCTATTTATTTTACATATGGATTTTCTACATTCACACGTCTTTTACATTCTCTATACTACTTACATAATCTAGAGAATGTACTGTAACGCTGCGGCAAAAAACGATTTTCTACAGAGAAGCTCTCATTACGGGGTTTTGATGTCAAAAATCCGGTTTTATCTTGTTCCTAAATGTGGTAAGTTATTTCTCCTAATGCCTGTGGTCAGAATCCACGTTTTGTGGAAATCTTGGTTTCCCCGAAACATCTGTCTCTCTCTGTGTCTGTCTGTTTGTGGTCGAATATAGCACCTAAACTGATGTCTCCGAAATTGATGTTTCGCCATCGAACGGATGAACATTTATCTTTGCTGGTGATATAAATATTCGTTGCAGGAAAGACGCAGTAAATAATACAATATTAGTTGTTTGAAATTGGTTTCGTAATAACACATTAATAGTAAACGTTTCGAAAACTGTTTCAACAAAGTATTCCGTTTCAAATAAGTACTTGTACACTCCATTGATTATGATCGAGCCAATGACGTACCATTATACATTGTACGTGCCATTGACTAATATGAAGGTAACAACGTTTTTGGCTCTATAATTAAGTAAAACTTCAAATGTAACATCCATTTAAATGAACTAAACACAAAATTAAACTCTTCATGCTACGCGTTTAGAATTCTTTCAAATTCAGTCAGCCTTCATACTGCTCATTGCTTACATTTCGCAAATGTTCATTACCACCTGAGATAGGTCATATTATTCTGTCAGAACGCACCTTGTATTTCGCAAAATATTAGCTCACAGGAAAGAATTGTACGATTAATATGCTAATCTCAACCACGTGATTCTAGCAAGCCGCTCTTTATTAAAATATACATTCTGCCATTCCCAGATTTACGAATCAGTGGTTTTCGTAAAAATCGATTCATTTATTCATCGATTTATTTAATGGCGGGAACATTTTTTTTACCAACACAAATGTCTATAATTATAACACACGTAAGAATTATATTTATGATGTGTCGGTATCAACAGTAACGTACTACCCAAAATTCACCTACATGTACGTTATTTTACAATACAATGTCAGATTACAATAAACTATTAAACTTTATATACACGTTTAACTGCGAAACAAGAAGATGTGAAGTTTGCTGGGATTGCTCCCTGTAATATACGAAATCTTGGGAGAATGACTAAGAGAATAGTAGAAAGTGTTCTATAAAAGAATATATATTGAGAATTGTGAAAACAGAACTTGCTTGGGTTCTATGAAACAGAAATGCTTGGGTTCTATGAAACGTTTGATAATATTCTGAAATATTGAAAACCATTCAGTATTCATGTATTTCCTGCGCCACGTTCAAAATTTCAATTCTATATTAACACAACTGCAGCATATTGCTGTTGAACTGAAACTGCTTTCTGTAGACAGAAGTACAAAATTGTATAACAAGCATGATTTTCGTGCCATTTATTTTCATGTTCACCAACTTTATACATTCAACAAGAACATTTTCATATTAATGAACTGTCACACCAATTGACTGAAATTATTCTTCATTGTGCTCATATGGCTTACTTTCACAACTAGATCAAATAGATTTTTGCGAGGTATTTTGAGGCAACATTATCGGCTCGGAAGTAAATTCATCCTTTATTTTCGTTTCAGGGATAGGGCATAAAAAGCTTTAATTTGTGGTTTATTTCTGATGTGGTCGAACACGCGCCATTGAAGTTGCCGCCAGAGGATAGTACCGGCGCCGCTCAAGAGAGAGCGCCGGTCAGCAACCCTACAACTCCGTCACGCTCGGGCAAGCCTCGTAACAGAAGGGTTCACCCTTATGGCGGGGCTGGCCGGCGAACCTTCACCCCGAGCGGGATATAAAAGCGCTGCCCGGGCAGGCGGCAAGCAGTTGAGAAGCGAGCGCCAGTGAGTCGATAGTGAAGTGTACAGTGTTACGTCGAGTGAATACGAACTTGGACTGCCCCAACGGAGAACTTGTAAACGACGCTACGCACACGGGACATCTACTGGAATTTTGGTTGACTTGGCTTATGTTTGTGGATTTTCTTTTGGATTGTGGAATAAACAGAATTTTAAGAAATTTTGTTGTTCTTTGTTGTTTTGGTCACAACAATTTCAGTCTCTGAAAAAATCTCAGATGCTAAAGCAGATTTAAGTAGACTACTTTTACATTCCAAATTTCTTCCGCTTTGAATCACACGACTACTGCCTCTTCGGAGAGCATGCCAACTGATACTGGTAAATTTGGTGATCTTATCAACAAGCGGTGAAAGCGTTTGGCTAGTCATGTGTCACGCGATTTTGCGATCAATGGCACTCCCATCTAGAGAAAGATATTGACCCCTCTGCACTGTAATTTCTTGAGTTTCATACAGGGTCTCTATGAAGCATTATGGCCGAATCGTAATGAATTGCGCAACAAAACAATTTCGTGTACAAAGAAATCAAATCTTGAACACTGTAAATTCTACTCTTTGTGACACAATTTTAGTAAACAACCCACACGTAAAATTTATTTACTTTATATTGCTTGATTACATGTTTTTGTAAACATAATTTTTGAAAAGCATCAAACATTATGAGTGCTCACCTTACTTGTTTCTTAGAGAGTATGCTGGTTATGAGACTTTGATTACTGAAATTCAATACACGGATATATCCGTGGGACTTACTGGGAGCGGGTCGGGAGCGGGTCGGGAGCGGGTCGGGAATAGTACGGATGTAAATAAATTGATTTTCGTATTAGTCGCTTTCATGATACCATACCATACTATACCATTAAATTAACTCTTTTCACTAATTGTAGTATCTAATAAATGATTGTGGTAAATAAATAACCGGACAATGCCGAATTATTTTAGTTAGCAATATATAATATTGTATAAAAATGGAAAAAGCAAATAGAAAAAAGTATATATGAATTAGAAAAAAATCCTAGGATATCATGATGGAGGAAAAAATCAAATGAATAGAATGCCTTCTTCAATATTCGGGCTGATGCTGATTGCTGAGTTGAAGAATAGCGGCCAACTGCTCTCATTGCGCCTAGTGCACTTTGTCCTGCAGGCAGAGTACTCGACGATGTGTAATACACTTGTATTTTTGTTTCCGTTTGTCCATGTATGGAATAAATTTTAATATTTTGTCATACATCCATTAATATATTCTTCATTGGCGTATTTAAAAAAATGCCATGCAATTCGCTGCTGTATATGTTGATAATCTCTCTCCGATTTAATGGGTGTCCTTGTATTTAATTATAAATGCCGCACAATAGTTATAAACCATACGATTTCATTTATAAATAGCCTCCTCTCTTAGAAGTGTTTGTTTAGTGTATTTCGTGGGTCTAAAACGCAAGGGCTTATTTTGAACATTACTAACATTTTCTTTGCCATGATTTCTATTTCCGTTTCCTGGGACTCACTTGTTTCGAAACTGCTGTGAATTAATTTTATATTTAATTAATGCACGTATTAAGTTCTGTACAATTCATGTTTTGCTGAAAATTGAAAAAAGGATGTTGGTGAAATTAACGTAATAAAATGAAAATAATGTATATCAATGTAACCCTCCAATTAAATATAAAGTGGAATAATTTGTGTCCCATTCGAAGTTTAATTTAACATAATTTCATAATTAATGTGAAGAGCGGTTTGTAATGGAGTATTTTTGCGACTCGCTTCTTTTTACCTTTTCGTCTACTATGCACTTAGGAAGTAAAGAGAAAGTGTTGTAATGCAGCAGCGGAAAAGGACAATTTGGGGTAGGAATGTTATAGGGTGTCGGAAAAGGGGAAACATATTTTCTCTGTATGTACTAAATTACTTCCTCAAATACGTTGTGTCGTCAGAATCCATGTTTCCAGGGTACTTGATACTGAAAAATAGTTATACGGTAAAACGTTTCGAATTGAACGTTGATCGTTAGAATCGAATTATGTTTTTATTTTTTTACTGATTTCATGAGTATTAGGTACGATTATCTTGTAGTGGTTTAATTTGAGTACTATTTTCAGGGCTAGCATTTAGTGGAATGTAAAAGGGGAGAGAAAATTTCTTTTGATTCAAGGTTTTTTGCACTACAGAAAATAATGAGATACGTTCATTGTGTGCAAATATTTGTTTAGAGACTAACATTTGCTTTCATTTGAAACAAATAGAAAATAAACAATTATTATGGAAAATATTAAATATAAATTTATATTTGTGAGTATTATGAACGAATAAGAAAGGAAATAATCTTCCACAGTGCCTATCACATTTTTTCATACATTTTTATGTATTATTTCCCTATCTTAATGGATTCTTAAATCATACAATACAACAACTTCAATTAAAATATTATCTAATTTTTAATGAGATAATTCAGTATTATTTCAGTCTGAAATAAATATAACATGGTCCGGCAATAAGAGTTTTTCTGCACAAAATTCGCCGTTTTCCGCACGATTACATAACTTTCTCTTCTTCCGAAGTACCTTCGTAAGGGCGAGAAAGTGGAAATATTGTAATGCAATGTAGAACAAATGCAAAGTAGAAAGGAGGGGTGGCGACTCACCAGCAGTCCCACTTAGATGACCGCTGGGTTCTCCGTCCGTCTCAGAAGGGTCCCTTGAAGCAACCGAATATTCCGCGAAGAGAAACACACACTCAAAGAATTGCTCGGCTTTTCTGTTGTGTGTGGAGGGTCTATCTCGAAGGAGGATGCTTGGGAATAGCAATCGGAGTAAGTGCAATGGCATTCTACAACTAATAAGTTTTTTTTGGCCTACGTCTCGCCAGTAGAAGATATGGTTTATTGATTACTAATTACTCAAAACAAAAAGGAATAATTTTACATTTCAATCCTTGCTCGCGGTCTAAAGTGAATTTTTAATTTACCATTGTGCAGTACACAAGTGGATGGGTATGCTCTTAAGCTTGGCCACGCATGGACGTTAGCCGCCACTGGACTTAGGGATACAGGAAACGATGAATTTCGTCCCGCTGCTGCGGAGTCGCGTGCGCTCATATCTCAGAAAGATAGGACACCAGACCTCGACTTCTCCAGGTCAGAATGCTTCTTTCAGGTCACGACTTTTCGGCAGATTGAAAAACTGTTGAGCATCGCGGAAGTCGCCATTGCACAGCGAAATGTATTCTTCCACCAGCCAGATGAGCGGACCGTCAGCTCGTTAATGCCTGGAAGTGTGAGTTCGGTGCGTGCAGTTAGAAGTTAGTGATTGTTCGAGAGCGAACCAGAGGGCGAGAGGGAAGAAGTGGGCGAGAGGGAAGAAGTGGGCGAGAGGGAAGAAGTGGGCGAGAGGGAAGAAGTGGGCGAGAGGGAAGAAGTGGGCGAGAGGGAAGAAGTGGGCGAGAGGGAAGAAGTGGGCGAGAGGGAAGAAGTGGGCGAGAGGGAAGAAGTGGGCGAGAGGGAAGAAGTGGGCGAGAGGGAAGAAGTGGGCGAGAGGGAAGAAGTGGGCGAGAGGGAAGAAGTGGGCGAGAGGGAAGAAGTGGGCGAGAGGGAAGAAGTGGGCGAGAGGGAAGAAGTGGGCGAGAGGGAAGAAGTGGGCGAGAGGGAAGAAGTGGGCGAGAGGGAAGAAGTGGGCGAGAGGGAAGAAGTGGGCGAGAGGGAAGAAGTGGGCGAGAGGGAAGAAGTGGGCGAGAGGGAAGAAGTGGGCGAGAGGGAAGAAGTGGGCGAGAGGGAAGAAGTGGGCGAGAGGGAAGAAGTGGGCGAGAGGGAAGAAGTGGGCGAGAGGGAAGAAGTGGGCGAGAGGGAAGAAGTGGGCGAGAGGGAAGAAGTGGGCGAGAGGGAAGAAGTGGGCGAGAGGGAAGAAGTGGGCGAGAGGGAAGAAGTGGGCGAGAGGGAAGAAGTGGGCGAGAGGGAAGAAGTGGGCGAGAGGGAAGAAGTGGGCGAGAGGGAAGAAGTGGGCGAGAGGGAAGAAGTGGGCGAGAGGGAAGAAGTGGGCGAGAGGGAAGAAGTGGGCGAGAGGGAAGAAGTGGGCGAGAGGGAAGAAGTGGGCGAGAGGGAAGAAGTGGGCGAGAGGGAAGAAGTGGGCGAGAGGGAAGAAGTGGGCGAGAGGGAAGAAGTGGGCGAGAGGGAAGAAGTGGGCGAGAGGGAAGAAGTGGGCGAGAGGGAAGAAGTGGGCGAGAGGGAAGAAGTGGGCGAGAGGGAAGAAGGTGGTAATGATGAAGATGAAGATGTAATGACGAGAATGACTATCACGTGTATACATTCGAGTGCCCCTCTTGTAGAGAAGTCCTGCAGAGCTAGTGCGACGCTGTCCGCCAGCGTTTCGCGGGCCACCACGCACCAGAGCAGCGTGTGCAGCGACCATTTGGGCTGTACCACGCACCGCCCACTCGGCGACGCACGCGCGCGGAGGATCGACCACACCACCGCCTCCCTCACCCTGTCCGCCGTCCCCACCTCCACCGCCACCGCCACCACCGCACTCGGCGGCGCCCCTCCCTTGACGACAGGTACTCGCACAGGACCGCAGCGCGTCCACCCAGCTACTTTCCCTGATTGAGAAGCGAGTCCTCCAAACGCCACCCAGAGGGTTTTTTGAGAGAACAGCCTCTTCACCTGAGAATACAATCTTCGAAAGAAAGAATGGAAACTCTGTGAAGCCCATCAAGAATTACTTTTGAGCAAGCTATCTACTTCTGAAGAGGCTAACTCATGTCTGACTGTTAACTTAATAACGCATCTGTTCATATTAAAAATAAAGGGGAAAATATTTCGAATATTTTATTAAGAAGGCATTGTGTGTCCTAAAGTACATTAAGAAATACGCATGTCTTAGGCAAAACACGAAGTCACAACTCATTTAACAAATGGAATATGTTTGCCTTTCTGATTACAGGCAACAAAATCCTGTACTGTGCGCATTTTTTATTATGGGTTTCAGAACGCTTCACTTATTTTATTGTGTGTTCGGCAAAGCGACATTTATTGTTTTTGTACAACGTATTACATTTGTTATAATGTAACAATGAATGGAATGGTTAAAGTGTGGTTTTACCGCAGCACATACATTCTAGCATTATTTGTAAAGGTTTCGCAATAATATATGGACCAGCAAAGGTTTTTTTTCGCAGCAAACAATTTTCACCAGGAAACAATTTATCAGTAACGACGAACTCAGGTCCGCCCCGCGTCACCGCCCACCTTGTCCCTTCCGCCTCCCCCTTTCCGTTTCACCAACCTCCCCGGACCCGCACACCCGCCCGCCCGCCCGCCCGCCAACCCGCCCTTCCCACTCGCCCGCCCATCTGTCCGCCCGCCCGCCCGCTCGCCCATCTGCCCGCGTGTCTTCACGTTCGCCCGCCCGTTCGCCCGCCCGTTCGCCCGCCCGTTCGCCCGCCCGTTCGCCCGCCCGTTCGCCCGCCCGTTCGACCGCCCGTTCGCCCGCCCGTTCGCCCGCCCGTTCGCCCGCCCGTTCGCCCGCCCGCCCGTTCGCCCGCCCGTTCGCCCGCCCGTTCACCCGCCCGTTCGCCCGCTCATTCGCCCACCCGTTCACCCCCGTTCACGCGTCCCCGGCCACCTTGTCCCTTCCGCCTCCCCCTTTCCGTTTCACCAACCTCCCCGGACCCGCACACCCGCCCGCCCGCCCGCCCGCCCATATGTCCGCCCGCCCGCCCATATGTCCGCCCGCCCGCCCGCCCATCTGTCCGCCCGCCCGCCCGCTCGCCCATCTGCCCGCGTGTCTTCACGTTCGCCCGCCCGTTCGCCCACCCGTTCGCCCGCCCGTTCGCCCGCCCGTTCGCCCGCCCGTTCGCCCGCCCGTTCACCCGCCCGTTCACCCGCCCGTTCACCCGCTCATTCGCCCACCCGTTCACCCACCCGTTCGCCCACCTTTTCACCCACCCGTTCGCCCGCCCGTTCACCCAACCGTTCGCACACCCGTTCGCCCACCCGTTCGCCCACCCGTTCACCCACCCGTTCGCTCGCCCGTTCGAACGCCCGTTCGCCCGCCCGTTCGCCCTCCCGTTCGCCCTCCCGTTCGCCCGCCCGTTCGTCCGCCCGTTCGCCCGCCCGTTCGCCCGCCTGCCTATGCAGGTAGAGAATGGCGGTTATTTTTGCCTTTTTGCAGTAGCCTTAACGGATGGATTTCGTGTCATGTCAAGCAATTTTAATGATCTGGCTAAACAAAAATATTTGGAGATGCGGTCTGGAGCTACTCATTTAGAAAAATTGAGTTATGTTTCATATTCGTACTTCAACTACCTGTTCCATGAGTTCTTCAATAAATAACCTGTGGATATCGAGGCTGCGAAAATGTGTTGGCAGGGCAGGAGGTAGGGACTTAGCAGAATATTGGTTAAGACGGATCAGGGGTCCCCGAACCCAGGCTGTTGTTGAAGGCAGGAAAGCGCCAAGCGGAGGAGGCGAGCGGCCCTGCTCCCAGCTCAGCGCACGTCGCGCCGCCCGCGGGCGCCAGGGCCATCCGCCCTCTCCGCGTTTCGCTAGGGTACCCCTCCTCGGCTCACTTTAGCACACTTTGCCCATGCTCCTTGCCCCGGCCCGCTTCACGCCTTTCCGTCCCTACACTTCTCCCAGCTTCCGCTTCGCCCCGCTCCGCCCCGCTCCGCTTCGCCCCACCCCGCTTAGCCACACTCCGACTTTGCCCCACTCTGCCCCGCTCCGCTCCGCTACGACCTACTCCGTTTCACCCAACTCCGCTTTGCCGTAGTCGGTAATATTCCGCCCCGCTCCGCTCCGCTTCTCCCAGCTCCGGAGCATCCCACCCCGTTTCGCCTCACCCCATCCCACAACACCTCACCTCACCGCTTCCAATATCGTCTCGTTTCGTCCCACACTACACAAGTTTCCTTCCACACCGCTCCCACCTGCCCCCCCCCCAATCGCCCACTACACGCTCAATTCCCAATTGCCTCGTCTTTGCCCGCCAAAGTTGTGGCTCGAAATGTTGCACTTCGCCCCGCATCACTCCGCCTATTTCCCTATCTTTTCTTGTTATCCCTTATCCTAAGAGCTTCGTACAAAACACAACGATGTTAGTACTTTTCCATTCAGCTTTGCCTTTCCTCACTTCTCTTTCCTCAGCATTCCGCCTCCTATCACCTCATGCTTATCTGCCTCACACTTACTTTGTTCATGCACTTCTCTTTATTGCTTCTCACTTAACGCCCTGCCATATCTTTTTTTATTTCTCTCCAAGTTGTAAATGGTTTTGTTGAGCTCCTGCCTCCTCATCGATTAACGTTAATACTGAAATCGCCTGCAATGGGGGACCACATTTCTTGCATTACCCAGGTGTCTTCTTCAGTGAGCCAATGTCACGACACTCGTGTGGCTTCGATCGGGAGAGATGGCTCAGGGCATCAACTGATGTCACTGCTGTCTCTCTGACGGGGAGGTCCTAGGTTCGAGTCATGACGGTTGCAGGATTTTCGACACTAGCTTCTCAGGTAGATCGAAGTCAGTCGCTGTCTGGAGGACAATTCTAGCGGACGGCTGCTCTGATCGGTAGTTTTCCGTGGTTTCTTCGATCAGCCCCAGCGATTGCCGGAGCAGTGCCCTGACAAACGGGCCGCGGACCGCGCGCGATCTCTTCTTCTTCCTTGTTTTGTCGCCCCATACACACGCACTAAAACGCACTACACTACCCCACATACCGGGGAACCCGTCAGGGGATGAAAGCTTGTCCCAGCTGGGGCGGTGCCCCGCTGATGGGAGATACCTGGCTATGGAACCCCGTAGCTGACGTTACGTAGACGCTGGGTCTCGCCATACAGCGGAGGAGAGATCGTCGTCACCTGAGCAAAAAGCATGCATTGCACTTACAGGACTAATAAACCTGGTAGTTCACTTGCCCGGAATTATTAAACAATCGTCATTGCGTCACTAAGCGCTACTTGAACCGTAAAATTTGAAAATAAGAATTGAAGGTTCTTTCTTGAAACTTGCAGAACGTGGAGCTTGTGACGTTTATTAGTAACGATTAGAACGAATATGATTTATTTGTTTCCCCTTGCATATTTGAAGAATAAGTTGAAAACAATATTAGCATTACAATAATGTAAAATGACCGATTGTTTTGGGAACTTTTTTGTCTCAATAATTTTCCATTTTAGTTCCTGAACACAACTAATTAATGGAAAGAGTGTTTCTTAAAACTAGTTTAGGAACTTGAGTTAAGGAATAAATAACTTATCATTATTTAAATATTAGTGGTTTGACTATTTCCTTATTCATATCAAAATGAACTACCATGAGATATTTCCTGTAATCGCTAAATTCATTCGACGCGCACCAACTGAGATAGCTCAGGGCGTCAACTGATGTCACTGCAGTGCAGCCTATCGAGAGTTGCTAGTGTTAGAGTCCTGAAGGTAGCAGGATTTTCGACTCTAACTAGGTAGGTCGAATTTAGCCAATGCCTGGAGGAGAATTCTAGCGGCCGGCTGTTTGAATTTGTAGTTTTATGTGGTTTCACCGATCAATACCAGGAGCAGTACTCTAACAAACGAGCAATGTATCCGCGCGATCTTTCCTTAGTCTTCTTTGATCTATTCTCACCCCTTACTTATACACACACATTTACGTATACTACACTACCACACATGTCGGTAAACCATTCGCGAGATTAGAGGTTGTTCTAAATAGGGAGGTGGTCCGCTAGTGGGAGGTACTTTGGTGACAAAAAAACCCTGCAATCCGACGTGTAGGTCTGCGTTGGATCTCACCATCCAGTTGGGGAAGACACACACATATGACCTTTCTGGCTATAAACGAAATAATGTCCATAGCAGTTGGCACTCATGGTAACATGAAATTTTCAATCAATCAATTAATCAATCGACACGTAACTGCTGCCTTAATTTCAAAATATTTGTCTTGAGAAGTTGCTCGACACGGCCCACTGTGCATGGTCTGCTCGCTCGCGGTCGGGCGTCGTTGCCCATCAGCGCGATTGGCGCATCTATAATTGACGTTCATCAGCGATCGCGAGACGGGCTAGGAGGGCGTGGGACGGCACATCACGGCCGGGATAGGATGGCACGGCATGGGATGGGAAGGAGGTGGCACGCCCCAACCTCCCCATCCCCAGTGACCACTTCCCCGAGGACGGGACTTAGGTGTCTTGAACGTCCGTGGGTACGGCGGCAAGTCGAGACGTCAGTGGCGGTTCCAAGAGGTCTTAGGGGTTGTAACTACGCATTCCCAATCCTAGTTGTAACCACGAAAGGTGGCTCAGTGCATCAGATGATGTCACTGCAGTCCCTCTGACCGGAAGATCCTAGGTGGCGCGATTTTCGCCACTAGCTTGTCAGCTAGGTCGAGATCAGTCGCTGTCTGGAGGAGAATTCTAGCGGCCTCTCTGATCGGTAGTTTTCTCCGATCATCACCAGCCGAATGTCGGAGCAGTACTCGGGTCACGGATTGCGCGCAAGCTTTCCTTCCTCTTCCTTGTCCTATCCTCACCCCTTACACACACTTACACTTACAGACACACGTGCCAGGAGCTTAGTTTGACCCGCCTGCTACGATGTCTTGCTGGGACGAGATACCTGGTTGGGGAATATCCCAGAAGTCGACGGTAGATCGGCACCGGATCTCGCCATCCATCAGGGAAAGATCACTGCCACCTCCTGATGAAAAAACATGCACTACACTTCCGGGATTAAATACTTTAGGAGTTGACGTGTCCGGAATCACTATCAATCAATCAACCAAACCTAGTTGCAAATATTTGCCAGGTTCTTTGCCATTTCTATAATATTTTGTCAGAAATAAAATTGTACACATAAGAATTCTCATAACGTGATGAAACCCGATAGATCGCACGGGCTGCTTTTGAGAGTAGTGCCCCCCCCCTTATACGCGAAGGGGAGCGGCTAACTTAAAAAAAACACGATAAACTCGTAGTAATCGTAAATCTTGAGATAACCATTCATCGAAAATTGCAGACAGGATAAAACTGGAATTGAGGAATAGGTAACACGAAATTGTTGATGTCAACCTCAAGAACTGATTATAAATTCTGAACTTAAGATATCTTGCCCTCGTAATTATATCTTACCGAAAATTTCTTCATTAATAATTATTTGGCACAATTCTGCACAACATGACTTTATTTGAAGATTCTACCTGTGTAAGAATCATGCCCAATTTGGTATAAATGATTCAGTAAAATATCAGGAAATTCATAACCACATGTTTATCGTATAATAGTCAAGGTGTCGTGAGGTAAACCCAGGCAATCGAAACATTGCCGAACAAGAGACAAACTTAATTCATGATTGTTTTGTAATATTCCTTACTTTTTAAGTATTTGTGTCATATAATTTTTAATGTCATGCTCATATTTCGAACACAATAAACAATTTTAATCTAAATTAATTTCCTCTGCCTTACATTTCATGAACTTAATATCGTGAATTAAAGTTGAGTATTTAAAAATATATTTGACCTATTTCTTAATTTCCGATCTTTATCCAATCAATCGAAATTCGATTTATCGTCAATTCGAAATTATCCGTTCCCAAAATATTTAAATATATTACACTATAGATATTTGTGGACGATAAGGCGAGTAATAAGTGTTGCGAGTACTGTAGCTGGATTCTTTCCAAAAAAATTTGGGTGCATTTGCACTGTGTGCGTCGCTTATGTAATATTGTCAAAACATACAAATAATGATTTTTCTCACTGAATTGTGTGTATGCATTTGTTAATACATATGATGCCATGAAGTGTGACTAAAAAAATTATGTGAAATATTGACGAATTTTTATAATTTTATTAAATTAGAAAATACGAAAAATACCTAAACTTCGCAATGTAATATGGGCATTGGTTATGAATTGCACAATCTAATTACAAATTTACAGTGATTTAATGCTAATTAATATACAGTTATTTTTATTACATTTATATCATTGTTAAGGCACTATGTTCTCCGACGAAACGTTTCTTAGTTTTCCAAACAATACACGTGATTATCTTTTGTTTATATTATATTTATATTTTATATTTAATTAAATTACACTATAATAACGTTGTTCTAGATCGTGTATATAAAATTCAACTTTTTAAAATCTATAATAATAATAAGGATAATAATAATAATAATAACAATAATAATAATAATAATAATAATAATAATAATAATAATAATAATAATAATAATAAAAAATGCAAACAAACTGATCTCTGAACAGATTTCATCGGTTGCAAGGCTTGATCTTAACAACTGGTACATTCATCAATCCAAAAGACTGTTCTCCTGAGTTCTGCACGCATCAAAAAGTTTTTATTGAAATAACTTCATGTTGAATCCTGACCGCCCGATTTTGCAAGCGAAGCAGGCACCTTGGTTCTCCAAAGATATCGGTGTCTGCTGTAGGACACTTCGCTAAGAGAGAGACTTGAAAGGTAATATTAATATTAATAATAATAATATAAAAATATATGTATTCTGTACTTTTTCGGTTTATTAGAAACAAATAAATTATCTTGTTAATCTCATTAATTTGTAGCAATTGTTGGTTTTGCAATTGAATAAGCAATAGTTCCTTCGTTCGCGAGAGATGTGTCACGGAGGAACGCGAGTAATGAAAAGTTAACAGTTTGGGTTGAATCGTTGCTTCGTAGAACCTGGGAATGATCAGTTCTGAGGTTGCATGCACTGCCACTGAAGTCGCGTGCTGAAGGCGAAGCGCCGTCTAGTATGGAATGACGCAAAAGTTGAGCTTGATATATCTGAACACAAATTGTTCCATAAATTCGTATCGACATAAAAACTTTCTCTTACTACGCAGTAGTAAACCAGAATCTCAAATACATTATATATAGAAATCGCAATATAAATGAAAGATTAAAATCAATTATTAAAATAAATAGATTTAAAGGGTCGCTTGAAAATAACACACAATTGTCATTAAAAAATCCACAAATGAACGTGTCATGAAAGCAAACAAATAGAACATTGAAGGTAATTTAGTGTTGAAACAAATGCAGCTCTGATAATTTCAAAATGGATCTTATTTGCATATAGTTAACCTTTCATAATGTGGGAAGAAATTTGCATTAATTGAAATTCAAAGTAATTGAGTGTTGTGTTGACAATTAAAGATTTTTTCAAATATATCACAAAATTAACCGTGTATGACCATATATTTTGGAAAATACTCTGTTGACTTACACTATGTTTCGTAGTACGTGATTGTCGAGTTATCGTGTTTACACCAAGCAAACATTTTAAATATGCTTCAGGCTTATAGCAATAAAAATATTTAGCGTACATTAAATGTGTTCATTGGGGAATTAACACGCACGTACGCACACACACACACACACACGCTTCCATCCATACACATGTATGGTAAACGCTCGCTCGAATTCGGGGTTAGATTGCCCGCTACAGTCATAAGGAAAAAGACGATTAATGTGGTATCATGAAAGAATACTGTTATGACTAGAAGTGCCAAAATCGATATTAAATATTGTAATTAACAAGTAACTTATTTTTTCTCGAGTTTAAGATTGGGGTTTATTGTGTGTGTGCGCTCGGTTTGTGTGACGGTGCTGGTTGTCTGTCCATGATTTCAAACTTCATGGATTGTAATATTTAGCGGTTTATTGTTTGCCTTCTGTAACATTGAGAACAGATTTTGCTTCCCTCTCTCTCTTTTTCAGTTACGTTCCAAGTTTTTGTTTTGGGTCCTCAGTTAAGAATATTTTCGTAGTTATTAATATTCTTACAATACTAAATTTATTATGTGAAGCTCAGTGGCAATTATGATGCCACTTTCTGAAGAGTTATCTTTTTTAAAACGGCCAATTATTATTTCTCGTATTTTTGATTACTTTATTTCCAACCCCCTATTTTGTTCCAGTATGGCAACATTAAAAAATGCAAAAGTTTTGAAATGGTCAGATACTTGACAGTAATGCCCAATAAAATCTACCCCCAGTACATATCTTAGACCAAAAACGTCCAAAAAATCCACTTCTTGTCACATTATTGCAGTGCTAATATATATCTAATAGGTTTCCCCTTTCCTTCAAGTATGGTAAAAGGGATCATCAATTATCTTTCTTCTTATTCTCACCATAAGAAGGCATAAACCCTATTTTCTGCACGTTTGAAGACAAAGGAAATACTTCTGTTACATCGGGGTCACCCGCCAGCCAGACGGGGTCAGACGTTCCTTATGGTTGTAGGACGTGAAATGGCTCAAACTTTTATCAACCAGTGATGTTTAGTTTTTCAAAGCCTTATTCATTAATTTTTTATACAGTCATTTTCCAATCTTTGTAGCTCCTTAGCTAACCTACGATTTTACCTAGTTCGTCTATCGCAAGTTAAAATTATTTTTATCGTGAAAATTGAAACAATTAAATGAGGTTACTAAATGTTCCAAAAAAGAGAAGAAACCTTTTTTAAAAAGATAAGACTGTTTTTTTAATACTTTATTTTTGAATCTATCATTTACAACTATGTGTTGTAGTTGCCTGTAGTAGTTGTAATAAGGCTGTTCTGCAAGATTAAACGGTGATAAAGTTATTTGCATAAATTATTCATTTTGATATTGATTTATTGCTCACTATTCCATCGGAAGTGCTGTGCCAACCTACCCCATGCAGTACCAACCAGCCCCGGCATATACACTACACACACACACACACACACACACACACAATCAGCCTTAAAATCTAGATCATTATACTGTTTCGTTGAAATTCCATTCGGAACCCCAACAAATATCTGAATTGCTGTAAGTCGCATGTAGCTTGTGTGACTTCTGCAAATACAAAAATTATTTAATATCTTGAACAAATAGAAAAGAAACAAACTACTGAAAGGAGGTAATGGAAGATGCGTGACACAAAGATGGAAAGTTCATTCTCTTGTTCATTAAATGGTAAGCTGAGTGAATGCTAAAATGAAATTCATGTTTGGGCCGCTATTTTCATACTGGGACATGTGGGAAGTATACTCGTGGTTAGATGGTGTGAGCTAACAAGAGCCACATCAGATATCGATATTAATGTGGTTGACGCAAAACGCAAACACAAACAACACAGGAGGGTGAGTCGGAACGTGTCAAACGAATCTGAGCAGGCGTGTCACGAAATTGTTATGGGATCGTTGAATTGATGAAAATGGAAGGAGTCCTATGAGTTTAATATTTTTGTTTGTTTATAGAAGCAAATGCCAAATTATAGAAATTTCTTAATATTAAAACTACAAAGAAGAAATGAATAATGTTGACACTACCTACCAGAAAAATATAAAGTAACAGAAACTTTAAATATATCTTATGAATATGAATATATGTATCGTAAAAATATATAAAAAGTAAGTAATTAACATTTACTGCCTAAAAACCATCGTAAACGAATACAAACCCAAATTTCTTTGCTTGCAAACCTTCAGAATGCACCAAAACTATCTAATCTAGCGATTACGGGATTCCCTACTCTAAAAATTAATTATTTCATATCAAAATATGACCAAATCAATATCTGCCGATGTAATTGTAATATATGTTTAACTCAAATATTTGATAATTTGTCTAAAACAAATATGTTGGAATGTTCTTCCCTTGATACAAGGATAAAATAGTTTAATAATGCTGATGTGTTTAAACCAAAATTTTGTGAATGTATGTATATTTTGTGAAACCAATCTTCGTCTATGCAAAAGTATGTTATGTCTGATTCAAATTTTGGTTGATGTAAGAGTATAATAGCTTTAATACTGTTCATATTTTTAATCCACTTTTTTGTGATGTTAAAATCAATTCAATGTTATGCAAAATCCATATAGAAAATCAAATACTTGTCTACCTAAAAGCATGTTATGTGTGTTTTAAACTTCTATTGATGTAAGGGAAAATAAGTTTAGTATTGATGGTCTATCTACATCAGTTTTTTGTTGTTATATAAATAATTATTTTTATATAAAAGAATTTGAGTTATGATCTAACTTTTGTCGATGTAACTGAAGTCGCTAATGACCACGTGGTTGAAAAGCGACCTAAAAGAAATAAAATGAAAGAAAAATGAACTCAGTTTCATGGAAATAAATATACTGTATCACACAAATATTATGTAAAAGTAAATAATTAACATTTTCAAATATCAAACACTGGTAAGTGCTCAATTATACTACTTTCGTAATTTAAAATCTACAGACTAGAAATCTACTAGGAAGATCATGCACAGATTAAGTTTTTGCTTTAAAACACATAATACAAAAGAGAAGAGAATTTAATTTAGAAACACACCTAGCCCGTGTGGACTTTGAAAAAGCATTTTATAGGATCCAAAGAGATAAACTATGGTATATCTTGAAAAAAAGAGGATTTCCTGAACATGTGATCCAGGTCTCAAAAGTCCGCATAATAACACCAGAATTAGAATTGACGCGGGTTAAGTGTTGGAATCTGAAATACAGACAAATATAGGAGTAAAACAAGAATGTAGTATGTCACCAACTCTATTCAACATCTATTTAGAAGATATGATTAGAAAATGAAAAGAGACCGAAAGCCACCAGGAATTAAAATCGGACCAAATAGATGTATTAACATTTTATAATAATCGAATTTATGTAATCGTCGGATAAATTTCACTCACTAAATTTTCAAAATCCAAGGATATTTGATATTGAAACCTGGAGATACCCACGTTTAGTTTCTGAAACTTACAGATGAAAATAAATAATTCTATTAATAGTGCTGTTGAGAAGAATCATTTTACCAAAATTTACGATGCTTTGCTGAATAGCTGTCGAACAAAAAAAAATCATCTATCTCTCCGCCACATGGCACCACCGCGAAACCAAGTCCATGGCTTTCCAAAGGTCCTCACTCCGTAGATGTAAGCTCGTTTTAGAAGTTATGATTATTGAACAAGTACATACATTTAGATTTATAGGATGTGAATGATCGTACCTAGGAGACGTTAATATTGAAAGAAAGATCGAGAGATTCAACCTTGTGTAGCACCATTAAAAGGACCCTTAGAGGTATAATAACGAAAAGACACAATCCTAAAATTTTACAAATTTATGGCAGTGCCATGTGGCCTCTTCGGAAGTTCAGGTTATAAATTCCAAATCCTATGGCAGAGTACAGACTGTTGAAATGAGATTTTTGAGGTCGATCCTAGGAGTAACAAGAAGAGACCATTTGAAAAACGAGACCATCCGGGAGAACCTTGGGATTTACAATCTACACGACAAAATCTAAGAATATAGGAAGAAAAGGAAATACCATGTACTAATAATAAAAAGTAATCGTTTATCTAAGCAACTCCTCTTCTACACACCTCGACGGAAAATAAGAATTTGTAGACCCAAAAGAAGATGGAGTGATCAACGTGTCGCAGCGGACCAACAGGTCAAATGACCGACGGGAAGAGGAACAACAAAAATAGTCCTAAATAACAAACCAATAGAACAGGTGTCTCGTTTCCAGTATTTCAGCTGTGACGTATCTTATGAATAAGACCAAAATATTAAGAAAAATATTAATATATCAACAAAAATGTGATACAATTAGAAGAACTCTAAAAACTCCAAGAACTCTAAAAACAAGAACACGAAAATAAACGCAATTAATGTTCTACAAGGTCATGGTAGTCACACTTTACTATATGGAGCGTAATACTAGACGCTCAGGAATAAGTATCTTAAACAGCTAGAAGCCTCAGAAGTGAAATATCTTAGATCGGTTAAATGCTGCAGCAGAGAACACAATAAGCAGTAGAGACAGTGAGATTGGAACAGGCTTCAGTCGTAATCCTGGCAAGACAGAAGATGACAAACAAGAAATGAATCCTATTGATACTCATGATCAGATATATAAAGTAACAATAGAGACCAAACTATTAAGTCAGCTATATCAAAAGTACAATAATATAGTTATCAAAAAAAGTATTTTATAAAGGTCATTAATTTACATTTCTACATGTCAGATTCAACGCAAGAAAATTTAAAAAATTATGAAAATTTTCACATAAATTAATCATGTAATCTTAAATTTATTAAAATTATTGAAAGTTAATTACAATTGATGTACGAATCTATAAACTTGAAAGTATTCACATAATATCTTAAATATAAACTTTTAGCTCATTTAATACATTGTATGATTAAAAAATTACACACCTGAAAATGGCTACAATTAGCAGTAACAATTTGATTTAGCCAAAGGTACAAATAATACTGCTTCATTAGAAACAAGATCTACACAACCTATTTTATTGGCTGAAGATTTATTTAAAAATAGTCATTGTATATTATAAAAAAAATATGCTACTCAAGGGAACAAATATTTGAAATATCAACACGATCATGAAAAAATATAGACACAGATATATTCAGATTGCAGTCAGCAAATATGAACTTATGCTGAACTGCCTCAAGCTTGATTTTATAAATATAAAATTCTGACAAAATGAGATGAACGTATACAAGTATAGGTATAACTAAAGGTAGATTGATTTCTTTCACAAGCAAATAACAGTGATTAAATTCATTCTAATTCAGTTCTAATAAAGCCTAGCATTCTATTCGCCCTCTTTACTACATATTATACATGCTTATTAAATGTTGAGGCTTAGTCAAAAACACCATGGAAAATAAATCTGATTTCTCAACCTGAATATAACATAACTTTACATTTAATTTGAAGAATAACTTATTGATGCCACCTAAAAACTAATTTTTGCGTTGGAAATATAAGGGTTTTTCTTATCGAAGGCCTCAGTACGGATTTCATCTTCTTGAGATCTTTATTCAATATTGTTGATTATTAAAAAATGTATTATTATAAGATTAAGTAGTAATAGTGAAAAAATTTTCAATAAAGATATGTTGCTAATTGATTAAATGGTTTTGCATAAAAATATCATTTATTTTTAATTAACTTTTCGAAAATTTTAAGGATATTAAAATTAATAGAAATTAGCCGACAATTTAATACATTGGCTCTATTTTTACTTTTACCTACTGGTATTACAAAACTAACCTTCCAAATACTTGATAAAATACATCAAGGAGTGATTTTTCAAACAACTTTTGATTTGGACTTTTATTGGTGATACAATTCTTTACAAAGTTGCAAAAATACCATCAGAAACTATACCCCAATTTTATTAAGTTGTTTAATAGCTTCATATACTTCATAATGACTGATTTCAATTTTACAAATATTATGTGAACAAGCATACTGATTTACATTAGTAAAGGATTTTTAACCACTTGAATAAGCTGACTGACAATTGTAAAAAATATATGATTATTATATTTATTTATCAATTACATTGTGTCTTCATGTGTAATTTTATTGTGATTCAACAACCTTTAGCAAAAGAACAAATCTTTACCTCCCATCCTATTTATAGTCGAGACACTAAATATCTGATACAGGAAAAATTCTGGCAATTTTTTTTCAACGGTTCATTACTTTTTTAGTGGTGGTGCTGAATCCGAATTTTATGTTTGCCACCTCCAAAAGGCCGGATTCGCGGAGAAAATGGCAAGAAACACTAAACATTTCCGTTTCTACTGTTTTCCGTTTTTCGCTTATATCTCCAAAACTATGGGTTCTGTACAATACAATAGGTTCATCGAATATTCGTACCAAAAATACGATTTATCAATTAGGTCCAAATTATGACAAAAATGTAAGAATAACAGCAAAGAGAAATTTGTAGAGACGTTTTCTGCTATCTATTCTGTAATATTATTTTCTCAAGCTGTAGTTCGGAAGTGTTGATTGTAGTCAATGTGGAAATAGACTACTTCTGCGAAAGCTCCGGCAGCGAGAGAAATAATACGACACCTATGATGCCGATTCTCGCGCGTTGTTTCGGTATCAAGGACATACAAAACGTGCATTCTGTCCACATAGCTTATAAGAACAAAATGTATATACTTCTTCGATATTAGTGTGTCACAAAATGAGTTATCTGACAAAAATTGTTACTTTCCGCTGCAGTGTTGCAATACTTTGTCTATATTACGCAAATACGTAGTATCGTGAGAAAGAAAATGTATGTTGGTATTTTTTATAGATTTCTAACACTTCAAAGTAAAGCGTGTAAAATTTTAATTATGTAATAATCCAAAATTTGTTGTCGTTTATATATATATATATATATATATATATATATATATATATATATATATATATATCTTCATTGATGCATTACCTGACTTTTCTTATCGTATTGGCAAGACGCCATCTGCTCTTGGCAACGCAGATTTATTAAACATCCTGTAATATAAGGAAAATTTCTCTGAATTTAGGTGGTGAAATTTGAATTCTGCTTCTTTCATATTTGGAAGGTAATTCGAGAACGTGTCGAAATGATAGGGATATTATAGAACTGCCAAAAAACATTACGTGGCAATTCCTTATCGTAACGAATACTCTATGAAGTTGTGAGACCGGTCAGCAAAAGTGAAGAATGAGTAGTGTGATCTAGGACATTATGTTTCAGAGTTCCAATAATAATGATGCGTTTTAATTGATTCAAACGGTATTTAGCAATGGATAAGCTCAAGCACGTTTTATGACAATAGCGTAAGCCGAAGGCTGAAACTTCTATGAATTTCGCCGCACGCAGCGAAGCGTCATGTGTGACTTCAAAGTGTTACTGAACAACGGCTTAAAAGTGTGGCCCTCCATGAAATTAGACACGCGTAGCGAAGCGTCATTTTGCCTTAAAAGTTTGAAGAAATAAATACGACGACGCTTCCCATGCGGGAGCGTGTTGTCATCCTCCAAGTTTTCGTGAAAGTTAACAGATTTCTTCAGGTTGGTAACGATAATGGAAAAAGAGCCCATTTACAATTTTAAATAATATGAACATTGAAGTGCGCGTAATGCACTTCTCTTCGCTGTACATCAATCGTCTTTAAAGAGTTTTTGACATTTAAGTAAATTAAAAATTAATAAACAAGTAATTAAGATGAAAGTATAAGTAAATTTATCTACTTGTTTTTTTATTGCCTTATTTATTTTTCAATTCATTTACTCATTTTCATACTTATCAATTCATTCGTTCGTGAATAAATGAATTAACTCGCGATAGAGGTTTACGGGCAGGTGTGTATATGCGTTGCGCTTTCCGTGTTCCGCCTTCCTGTGAATGCATCAGCGCTGGCATGCAGTGCGCGGGAGCAGGGGCGGGGCCGGGGGTGGGGCTGGCGCTCGCCTGTGTCTGAGCGAGTGCTGGCAGAACGCTGGTGTTCGACGCGCGCGCAGCGTTGCAGTTGGCTGCACACTCTTGCTGCCGTCATCAAAGGAATTCTATGCGCAAAGTGCGCGCGTGGATTTGTTCTCTCCCCTTTTTGTCCTGTTTTGCCACTCCGCATTTAAAATTAGAAACGCGTGCTTTTTGTTACTTTCGAATTCGACGCAACTACTTTTCCTTGACTTCCGCCTCCTCTCGAATATAGCTTTTTTAAAATAAAAAATCATTTAATGTATGGCGTAGCCGGCATCGATAATGCGGGGCTTGTAGCCACGTTCATTTCCCATTTTCCCAAAGCTAGCGGTTTGAGTCCGGTGGACGTCACGTGTTTTCACTCTGAAATTGATTGACGTTTCGGGGATTTCAACTGCTATAGTAATTAGTTCTGTTAGTGTAGTGCATGTTTTATTCACGGAGATCGCTGTTTACGCCCCTGCTAGATGGTGAGATCAGGCTTTCCAGGTATCTCTCCTAGCGGGACATTACCCTAGCCGGAGCAAGCTCTAAGCCCCTCATGTGTGGTAGAACAGAATATGTGTGTGTGTGTGTGTGTGTGAGACGAGAGGTTAAGGAAGAGGAAGGAAATATCGCTCGCGACTTATGGCCCGTTTGGTACGGTACTGCTTCTATGTTCGCCTCGAATTGATTGGAGAAATCACGGAAAACTACCGATCAGAGCAACCAGCTGCTAGAATTCTTCTCCAGAGAACGGCTGAATTCGCCCCAGTTATTAAGCTAGGGTCGAGAATTAGCCACAGTCGGGACTCGAAACCAGGCTCCTTCCAGTGAGAGTCACTGCAGAGCCGGCGGCAATGCTTCAAGCTAACGCAGCTGTTTTTCACGATGTGGTTGTAGCTTAGTTAGCTTCTCATATCAGCACAACCCCCGTTTTAAAACCTCGTTTGAACGTTCTTACGTCCTTTTTCATTCATCTATTACTATATTTTATATCATGCAAAACGAATCCAATTGTTCATTTCATTTCTAAACATTATATCGCGCTTCATGTTTTCCACTTATAGTTCCTCAAAGACAAATAGTTGTCAAGAAAAGTCATAAAAAGTCACGCTAAAATCATGAAACACGTGCAGGATAATTGTATTCAAATTAAAAAGTAAATTCAATATGGAATATCATCTGACCGTAATAACAAGAAATTTTGATGATGTTTTTAAACGTAATGATGAAGTGATCTGCCAAGATGGGGTAGTCTCTTCACACAATGCTTTTCGATAATTACGACTGATCTAACCATATGTCTTAAGCCCCAAAATTCAACATTACGCGTTTCCAAGAAAATAGTATCCCGATATTATTATCCCGAGCCTCAAGAAGGAAAGTAATATTAATTTTAACAATTTATATATAATTTATAATATTTAATGTATTCGTTAACATTTAGACTGTATAATTTTAAAAGACTAAATATGCGTGTAACAAGCATTAAACCTAAGCTTAGAGGTAAATGATTCCATCTCGATTAGAATATTTGTCCAGTTTCCCTGATAATATGAACGATTTCTAAGATGGCGTTTTCTTTTGCTTCTGAACTTAAATATATCTGCCCAACGAGTGCACATTTTTTAGAGATCAATGAGGAACATCGTTATTCAAATTATCATTCTCCCTGTTCTCGCTGCAGTGAGACGATTCATTCAGAAAGGGCATTATGAGTAGTAATAGCCAAAATCTGTAGACGATTTACCTTTTATTATAGAATTTTGTTATACAGAAACGAATATTTTCTTAGTAATTTTGGCCAAAAACGCTGGATTCGACATCTATTGATAACACAGCCATACAAAGAAAAATTGTGTTCGTGTCTGGGGATCAGACCATGTTTTCTAATTTATTGGGATAGCTAAATCAGAATCCAGTGTCAATTTTACTCCATCACATCAGGTATTTCACATAACCTCGAAATAAAAAAATGAAAGATAGAGAAACCGAAGTGTGAAGTCCATTTAACATCACATAAGATCACATAATCTTTAAAAAAATCCTGTGTCTGCTTGGAGAGAAGGCCGGAGATCTGGCGTCAACGATATAGGCAATCTGCCATACAATAAAGTTATGAGTGTTGTCGCGTCAGGGGCCAATGCCACTTTCTCTATCTACTATAATTGATCAGAATTAAAATAAAAATATGAATTAAATGTACCTCAGATTCTGTTTCAGCGACCCCAAAAACATGTAGGTAACGTGGTCTGACCCCTCAGTTAGAAATATCTTTCTTTTTGTATATTTTTTGAGCTTATGTCAAAAACCTGATGTGATGGAGTAAAATGAACACCGGATTCCGATTTAGCGACCCCACAAACATATAGAAAACATAGTCTGATTCCCAGACACGAACACGAATTTTGTATGTGTGGCTGTGTAATTCATCTTATATATGGATTAAGGTAGGGATCCCAGATTTAAGAAAACCTACACAGAATACATCGCATATAGTTTTCACCGTTTCTTGATGTTAAATATGTACTCGCAAAATTTTATATTAATGTAAACTTATATCCTACATATCCTACTGCATATTAGCTAACGTGAACAAAATCAATGAGATTCATAACGTACCTGAATGATGTAGGTAAGTGCGGCGCTGCTAGAAAAAATGTTATACTTTAACAGCACCTAATTTTTCGCATTATTTGGAACCCTTACATTATTTTAGAATATTAGTTGTTCTCGCAAAAATGTTTTCAACCAGCAAATATTTTCCCCCCATGGTAATTTGGGATCTCAGATTCTTACGTTTAGCACTCCATTTTTTGCCGTTAACAACCGCAAGTCTCAGAGGTAAAACAAATTGCCGACGCTTTAAAGACAAAATTTTCAATATATGCATTTGAAATTTTACAAAACTCCGTTTGTGGCTTCTGTATTGATATTTTATTAAATAAATAGAATGTGTAATATTATTCATTAGTGTGTCTTGTGTCGTCTTCAGTCACAATTCCTTTCCTTCTCAAATCAGTGCAATCCCTCTCTCCCGAGCAACTCGCGGCCCGACGCAGCCTTAAATTCTTTTGTACACAAAAGAGACCCGTTATATTCTCTGCCGCAGCCTCTCCCATCTACTCATTTGCCCCTCTCTATACAGATAGGCACTCGTATCGAAAATACGGATAAAACTCGTAATATAAAACAGTAAATTATTATCTCCAACACATTGTGTAGTCAGAATCCGTGTGTTTCGGTCCTTGATTGACAGTGAAACGTGGAAGTCCAGCGCGAAAACCATTGAGCCGTTTTCCACCAAAATTGATATTCTCCGATCAATATGAACAAACTCAAAGCTCTGAGAATTTCAACAGGATATTTTGATTTCTGAGGGAAATTTACACGAAGCTTCAACATTTTCGAACTTTTCTCAAAAATGGCTCCAATTGTTTTTATTAAAAGTTTCCTTTGGATAGCGTGCAGCCCGCTAAAGAGAATGGTGTAGGACTCAGTCGTTGAAATTTATGATTATTCAAAAATTGCAATAGATCAAAACGTTCCTCGGTATCCTCTTTCTACTACAATATTGATGATGCAGATTCTTGATTAAATCTATTCTTTAAAGATAAGTCATGAAATAGTCATGCATATTTTTTGGAAAATAAAAGTAATATTCTCGTAATGTTGTTTGAACAATTACTTTCTCAAATACAGCCATAAACTTTTTCTTCAAAATTTCTTTCCTCTAATATGTAACGACAGTAAAGGAATTGATAATAGTTCGTTTTTACAAACTCTCTATATTTTCGAAAATAGTAAAAATTTAATATATCCAAACTACAAAGTTGAAGATACAGATTTTTGCAAGAAAAAAATCTTCTAAAAAGCATATCTTTAAAAAGTTCAAGTACAATGTTTTGAAACACGAGTCGTTTTCGTGTATTTTTGTGCTTGAAATTATTAGAATTAAAAAATACTTTCTCAAATGCCGCTCCAAAGTTTTTCCAATTTTTTCCGACGAGTAAAACAAGAGACTCTTAAAGGAATGGCGTATTTATCATTTTCGATTATTTTTGAGTTTGCAAATTTGCCAAAACAACTGGAAATAATGCGAGAAAGAACGTGTTCTTCTAGCACCTAGTTTTATGTTTAAACTTGTAGGGTAATACTACAAAACTATTTTTTAATCTTCCAATTACGGATATTTTTGACACGTTAAGAAGTTACATGTACACCAAAATTCTTAAAATAATAGAAATTGGGATCTCGCTAGAACCCAATTAGCATTAGAAACGTTAATGTTGCGGAGGCATCTAAAAATTTAAACCAGAGTTTTTCGAGAAGACATCGTGAATCTTTATGTGTTTTGATTCGAGGCAATTTAGGATCGCCTCTAATCGTCATCCTTAGTTTATTTATCATCGGCCTTATTATCCTTGCAGTGGTCAAAATAATTACTATACAACATACTCATCCGTAATATCGTTACAGTTAAAACGATAGTTTGGACGAACGGAGACTCACATGGACGACGAGATACACGAGATAATTTATCTCAAAATCACGAGGAGTAAACATGAAATAAGGAGTCCATTTAATGACACTGCACTCACGAGTAAAATGGGCGAACGTCCTACATTAAGAACGAGTATTTTCAGAAACTGGTGCAGACTTTCAGTAGAAACTAAAATGTATGATACAGTGTGCCCTGACTTAAAATGTAAAAAATTGAAACGAGAAATTGTTTTGGTTGCAAACAACGTCGTCTCCAAACGTTTGAAAATTCGATACGTTACATTAGGTATTAGCAATTTTTTTGCAACTAAACCTGTGCAAGGATTTCAGGCAAACTCGGGTACGTATATTTTTGGAGAAGCACACATCCACCGACTTTCATCTACTGTTTGCAAACAATGAAGGGTTCGGAAATTACTTGCTGTTCTGTCGCCAGCTACCCGGCGAGGAAACGTTCGTCTTCCTTTGCTGCCATCTGTACTACCTGTCGCGGACCCTACTAGGGGCCGGCTGGTGTGTACCACCTTCGAAAAGAGCAGACAAAAAGTCGCAAACAAGAGTTGAGGTCTCGCATCGGCGCGGCAAAGCAGCAATAAACGTGAATCATCACGCTGAATTCTAGTTGCAACTGAGCACGGTACATTGCAAGGTAAAGAATGTACTATTCACTATTTCGTTGCAACAATAGGATTTTGTTAGAAACGATTATGATTTTTCACAACAATTTTATCAATTCTTGTTTGCCGTCAGATTGTGCATACAGGTGCATCAGTGTTTTTGGTGCAAATAAGTCATCTTCCTGTATACAGAAATTTGCAGTGGATTGTTGTTTTGCGCATTTTTTGTAATTGCCAATAGTAAGCAATATTATATGCAATGGAATTAGTATGGAATAATTTAGAAAAGCTTGGTGCGAGAAACGTGTGCCATAAGAAATTGCAGGGAACATTTTCCCTATACTTCGTCCTGTTTTTCATATTTTGACTCATTAATTTCGGGTTTTCACAGTTCGTTGCCTACAATGCTAACTAAACAATCAGAACTAACATCCATAAATGTCTACTCTGTCCATTGGATTATGTGGCTGGAAATGTAATTATGATCCGGTAACGGAACTGAATTGCATTTTGGAAAATCATAATTTATTTAACGGCTGTATCCGCAGATTCAGTACTCGAACTGGGGCTTCGAAAACCGATTTCTTGTTTTCAGTAGTTAACACATATCGTCGTTCATTCATTCATTCATTAATTCGTTCATTTAAACACATATTTTTAATTTATGGAGTCAGCATTAAAATCGTAATCCAAAACCCTGAAATTCACCAATTCAATGGGATATTATGTTACTGTTAACAATGAGACTGATTCAAGAATTGTTGAGCGTCTTTGAAAGTTTTTAAACATATTTGCTTTAACATTGGTATTACAGGGTACTACAAAGATTGTTCTTCAGATTGTTCATGGAAAATATTTCTCTATTTTCTCGAAGTAGGCTTTACAACGCGAAAAAGTACGTTTCACATCACAAGACGTGATTGCGGCGTATTTCAAACAAACTATAACACCTACATCTACGTTTTCGATTTCCTCCTCTGTTTGCTCTTCCAGAAGTCTCAAATCTTAACCAACCTTGGTTTTATTGAGATTTATCGTTAAATTTTAATTGTAAAGCGTCAGCATGTGAACTTTTCAGACTTGACAGTTTTTCTTCAACTTGAGATATTATTTTCTCTGACTGAAATAATTATGAGTCGTCATTGCCAACAATATTGTTTATTACAATAGCAGCTTTGATTGGCTTAGCCATCATCAGTTTTCTGTAACAGAAAACTGATGACGATGGCTGAGCCATCGAAAGCTGCAATTGTAATGAAGAATATTGTTGGCAATGACAACTCATATAATTATTTCATTGTAAATGCCAACGAAAACTCACCACAATACCAATATTCACTGCCTGAGACAAAGAATTGTTTACAGTTTTCTAGTGTCTTTATAGTTTTAATAAAAAAATGATGCTATGTAGACCAAATCGTTTTTAATATTTGGATCATTCAGCAGTGATGGTAGAACTTCAATTGAAGAAGCATATTTTTTGTTGAGAGCATAAATAAATTACAAACCTTTAAAATTGTGTGCATAATACTCTGAAGGTGTTCAACTACGTCTCCCATCGCGTTACCACTGAGCGCGGTGGAATAGAAATATTAGAATTCTTTGTCTCCAATAAGTCAATCCTAGCTGGAGATTTTACCAACACTTTCTTTTCATATGAGATGATTTTATCTACGATCGGGTAAAACGTGTGTATTTTTTTACAATCTCTTTGCTACACAAGTATCATAAATCATTTTGGAATAATTCACAATGAGACAATCTGGAACCTTCTTGAATACCGTTGCATCAGTCAGGAGAATCAAAACATTGTCGCACTTAACAGCATTGGCACGCAATCGCACTTGACAGCAGTCGCACTTGACAGACAATACGAATATGTTGTAAAGTTTCTTCGTAGCTCTGTAGAAGATAGTTCTTACGCAGTGTTTATTCATCAGGATGATCAATGTTCGTGTATTTAACAAGAAATTGTTTTAAAGAAGGATTGTAAACCTTAATGAGTGGTATGTCAGGAGCAACAAAATCACCACACGCACTTCCCAATACAATATGTACATGGAGAATTTTGAAGGTGCGCTTGTGCTGGGTGGATTTAACACACAAACAAATGTTTCTTTACCTTTTGCAGGTGTTGCATTTTCCACATGTTTGTTGCTGCTTAAATGTTGGATAACTTGGAATGCTGTTCGACCACAATGAATTTTCCGCAAGGTTGACAGAATAGAAACTTTTCCATCAGTGGCAAAAACATCTCCAAATTGCGATACGTATTTGTTTGCGTACTTTTTGTATATTAGTTATCTTTGATATGTAGACTACGAATTCCCTACATATATGTTTGTGAAAAAATTTCCGTGCGTCTCTAACCGAATTGCTTAACTACGCTCCGTGAAGTCTCGGAGGTTAAGTAACACTAGACATCGCGAGTTCCTGGGTGGGTGCCCGTGTGGAACATCGGTGATCTAACGGAGCCGAGCCCTTGGCCGGAGGGATAAAATGTAGACTGACTAGGACTGACGATGACTAAGTCCATTATATGACTAGGTCCAATATGTCCACTATGACTAAACTGGATAACTCCACTCCAATTTCGACATCAGTACGTGCTTAGATTTAGATTTATTCGGTAAAAAAACCGTAAAAACTGTATGTGACGTTGGGGGGAAGATTATCTGCTCACGTTTTCTTGAATAGAATTATCCTTCTTCATTAGTGGGGTGTTCGTGTGGTTGGCGCGAAGACAAATCCATGCCGTAATCTGGTCTTCTCAACCTAGGAAGTGAATTTTCTCATCGTCACACAGCAACGTATGCTGTGACATTGCAAGGATAGTTGCTTATAACGTCGTTACCTTTTAATGTAACAGGACTTAAAAAAGGAATAAATCAAATGTTGATGAGAAATTCACCCACTGTGCGACCACCTGTTTACCTGTCCTGCTGCACTGTGTTAATTACATGTCATATTTGCACAAGCTTTGAATTTTAATCTTCTTCTTCACTTCATGGATTAGGCTACTGCCTGTTCCGTCCTCACAGTTTCTCTCCATCGTTTTCGTGGCCTTCCCACGTCTCTTCTTCCTCTCGGCGCGTATAACAAAGCTGCTTTAGAAAGTCTGCTATCACTCATCCTTTCCACATGTTCTACCCATCTTTGTCTATATTCTTGCATTCTAGTATTAATTGATGTCACTTGTAACTCTCTTCTTATTTCTTCATTTCTTATTCGGTCTTCTCTTGTGCATCCTTTTATTCTTCGCAGAAATTTCATTTCGCTACTTTGTATTGTTGTCAGTGTTTTTTGTGTTAATACCCAGCTTTCGCAGCCGTAGAGTAATGTAGGAACTGCCATGGTATTGTAAAATTTAATTCTTGTTTCCGGTCTTGTCTTATTTTTTAAAGTGTTGTGTATCGTTCCACATATTTTTTGATATTTCGTTAATTTATTGTCAATATCTTTATCTTTTTCATAACTTATTTTACACCCTAAATAATTAAAGGAGAGAACTTGCTCTATAATTTTGTTTTCAATGACAATTTTTGACCTTACTGTGTCCTTCCCCCTGAATGCCATCACTTTTGTTTTTTCTTTTGATATATTAATGTCATAGCTTTTGCAAATTTTATTAAGGTGGTGTACTACTCTCTGTAGTTCGTCTTCTGTTTCCTGGATAATAACTGCGTCATCAGCATAGAATAAAATAGTTAATATCTCTTCTTTGGTCATTCTTATACCAGTGTCAACTTTCTGTTTTAAAAACTTACTTATGTCCTGTACATAGATATTAAATAATGTAGGTGATATAGGACAACCTTGCTTTACCCCTTTATTTGTTATTATCTCTTCAGATACCGTGTTTCCTATTCTTATTACTATTTTAGTATTTTCATATAGGCTTTTGACCACCTTTATTAGATGTCGTGGATAGCCTTGTTTTTCCATGATGTACCAAAGTTTATCTCTATTTACACTGTCGAAGGATTTTTCGAAATCTATAAATGCTAGATGAGTTTGCAGGTTATATTCCCTTCTTTTCTCCAATATTTGTTGTACTATGAAGATGTTATCTGTGGTCGATCTTCCTTTCCTGAAACCATTTTGCTCTTCTCCCATCAGTACTTCTGCAATACTTTTCAGTCTTTTATTTACTATTCTGGCATACAATTTATATATGCAATTGAGCAAGCTTATCCCTCTATAGTTTTTACATTCGTTTCGGTCGCCTTTTTTAAATAGCGATATAACTTCTGCTATTTTCCACTCCTCTGGTATTTTACCTTTTTGCCAGCATTCGTTTATTATGTGTAACAGTCTCCATAACAACACCATTCCACCAACTTGAACAGTTCTGTATTTAACTTATCTCTTCCTGAAGCTTTCCTGTTTTTCATTGTTTTCAATTCCTCTTTCAATTCATGTATGTCAATCAAATCGACTGTCTCATCCTTTTCTTGGCAATCTCTTTGTTGTTCTTCATTTTTGCTTAATTTCCTGCACCAAAGTTCTCTATAATGCCTTATCCATAAATCTTTGTTTATCATACCTATTTTTGCTACATCTTTTTGTTCTTTATTTATATGTTTTAGGACTTTGTAAGCAATATTTTGTCTTCCGTGTATGTCATGTTCTACTTGGCTTATAAATTTATTCCAAGACTTTTGATGTACTCTTCTCACGATTGTGTTAGCTGCATTTCTTTTTTCTTTATATGTTTTTCTTGATTCCTCATCTTTTTTTGGATCCATTGTAAATATGCTTTCTGTTTATCCTTTACTGCTTGCGCTATTTCTTCATTCCAGATCCGTAGGCCCTTTCTACTTCTGATTTTATTTTTCTTCCCTAGGGCTTCCATTGCAGCTCTTTGAATACATTCTCGTACGTTTTCCCATTCTAAGTCTAGGTTGTCTTCAGTTGGTTTTTCCAGAAGGTACTTCTGGAGTCTGCCTTGGTAGAGATTTCTTACACTTTCTTCTTGAAGTAAATGTATTTTATATACTTCTTCTTGAGGTATTTTTTGTCTGGTTCTAATCTTTCCCAATTTTGCCCATATCCTAAAATCAGCTATTAGAATATAGTGATCTGAGCCTATATCGCATCCTCTAAATACTCTCACATCATTCAACTGAGGTCTTAGTTTATCATTTATTAAAAAGTAGTCTATTATCGATCTATATCCTCTAGCTGTTAATGTGTATTTGTGAATATCTTTCTTTCGAAAGAAGGTATTTGTCACTTTAAGATGATTCATGCTGGCAAATTGTCTCAGCTCCCGACCGTTCATGTTCATATAATATTCTCCACAATTTCCTACAATATCTGGGATTGGTGAGTTTCCCACTCTAGCATTTAGATCTCCACATACTATTAAGTGATCGTTTTTATTAGTTTTGTGTACTTCTTGTTGTAGTTGTTCATAAAATGTTTCTGTGTCTTCTCTCCTGCCTTCTTCTGGAGCATATACTCCTATGATTGTTAGATATCCTCTACATATTTTTATTCGAGCTTTTATTATTCTTTCATTTACAAAGGTGTAACTTTCTATCTTATTTTTCCAGTTCTTATCTATAAACAAGGCTACTCCTGCTTTTGCTCTGACATTTTGGGGTACTCCACTGTACAGTATGCAGTAGGTATCTAAATCTTTAGTTCCTTTTAACTTTTTCTTTGATTCAGTGGCTACTAATATATTTATATTCTTTTCTTTTAAAATGTTTTCTAATTCCTGTTCTTTTATTCCTAACCCTCTGACATTCCAAGTGGCAGTTTTTAATTTTTCCGTGAATCGTTGTCCATTTGCGCGCGTAGGTCGGTTTCCATTGTCAGCCGGCTTTTTACTGTGAGGAATTCGAGTAAGAGTTATTTCTCCAGTGTGGATTACCGGTCCACAGATGGATAGTCAGATGTTGGGGTTGCCAACTTTCAGCCTTCTGACCTGCTGGGTATCTTTTCGGGTCACCATCCCTAGGCAGACTGCCTTCACTGGGCTAGGAGTTCTGCCTACCCCTTTGAGGTCCTGTTCGTCATGCGAAGGTTTTCTTCTGCATCCTGTCCTTGAGGTCATCTTCTATGGGTCCTCCTGGTGGCGTTGAGGTCGTCTTCTATCTTTCCTCTTCTGACGCTGAGGTCCTCTTCTGGAGTACTTCTTCGTCTGACCCCTCTTCTTTGACCTGTCCGGCAAGGGAGGCCCTGCCAGTAGCTACGCTACCGCCGGCCTAGCTCTCAGGATCATAGGGGTACTCAAGCTCCACCACCAACGACAAGGTCATGTACTCCCCAGGTGGAGTTGAATTTTAATGTAGAAAATATTTCCACTGGGTTCGATCGAAAGAATATTCATCCTTTACTAAATTTGAAAATAACTAGGAACCAAGACTATCACTGAGTCAATCAAATATTTATATATTTGTTCTCTCACTTATTTGTTTCTTTATTTTAACTAATTTATTAAGATCAGAAAAGTAACGAGTTCCTGTAAAACGCAAGCCACAACTTGCAGCTTTTTATTCGAAAATAATAAAAAAGTTATTTCAATTTTTAAAAATTCAGAAATACAGTGAAATTTCATGATTGTAATGTTTATTTCTTTCCATGTCGGAAACAATGGTAATTTTAGAAACTAACTGTGTAATTACTATCATAGTTCAACCTGCACTTAAAATATTTAATTTTTTAACTTAATGTGAACAAAAAAACCTGTTAATTTTATTTTTATTTTTTTCTTGGGCAGTTTTTATTATACAAATTGCCTGATTGCATTCCATATTGCAATATTTTCTTGTAAATAAGTTTTACACTATATATTGAACATTATGATATTCTTCATTAAAAATTGTGAACTTTCCAACATGGAGTTCCAAATTTCCAATAAGAGTTTTGTGTATGTCGTTTTACCAATTGTGCTTTATGCTTGCATTGAGTTGTACTTTTTCATATGGAATGTGTCATATGTTTTGTTTCAGGTAAGTGAGCGGTGTAATCTTAAGCGCTGAAGCATACCGCACGACAGTGAGTATTTTTCTCCATATTTGTGTTGATTTTGGCGCGACAGCCCGTGAACGGGCCATGGTCTACTAGAGGCCTCCCGGCCTCATGGCCATGGATTAGTGGGGTGTTCATGTGATCGGCGCGAAGACAATATAGTCCATGGCGCGAGGACAATAAGTCCATGCCGTAATCGGGTCTTCTCAACCTGGGAAGTGAATTTTCTCATCGTCACACAGCAACATGTACTGTGACATTGCAAGGAAAATACACACTATAATTTTGTCTGCGCGGGAATCGAACCCAGGCTCGCGTCATGGAAAGCGAGCACACTGACCTATGAGATAAGCCGCCGGGCCTTCTCCTTATTTACAGTATTAAATTAATATGAAGTATTTTGTACTTAAATATTAATTGAGATGAATTGATATGTCTGAAACCGATTGCATTGGATGTTTGAGGTATGGCGTTGTAACCCAACTACTTGTTTTAGAACTTTTAATTTGGATGAAATATATGGAATTTGCGCCATTTTTTTACATATTCGAGGAAAAATCTAAAGCCACTATACATCTAAGCAACATATAAACAAATTGCAATATGACGCCCAAAACACTAACATTGTAGTTTCTACTCGACCCGCCTGGTACAACTAACCAACACTATGCAGTGAGATTAAGCACGCAAATCGACAATTAAAACTTCCTTTGAATGAACAAATTCATCATTTACGTTCTGTACATTAGAAATACATCATTGTTTTCTAGCACAACAATTGAGAATAAAAGACTGTTAATCATCACTAGAGACGGATTTTGATGATCTAAAACATCACCAAAATTGACCATTAAAATTACCTTGAAGTCTTCTTAAAATACCATAAAGCAAAGGAAAATGACGTAAAAATTTGATCAAAGCCAGTTAAGATGAACAGCTTAAGCTGTTGGATATGTGACTGATGAAATTGAGTCCTCTTCCTTTAGTTCAAGTGAACTCAGCTTGCATATTTTGGTTGGGACTGGACCAGGAAATCTCTGTCTTTAGTTATCGTGAATTCAGCCGAAATAACAATGGCGCTGGTAAGCGTCACATGTTTACATCACATAAACACAACGACTGACATTACAATTTGTGGGCAAAGTAATTGAATAAGCTAGTGAGGAATTCTTTGAAGAATTTTTGTTAATAAAGATAAATATTATTTTAAGCAGGTATCATTAAAATTATATTAAAGTCGATGAAATTAGAAAAAAATGCTTTAAAAATAACGGTAAAAAATAAAAAAAATGACATCGAAATCGACGAAAAATCCAAAAAAGTTGTCGTATAAAAATGGGTAATTTCCTTTTGTCATAACATAAAATAAATATCTGTACTAAACGGCATTGTTCTAAAATGAAAGGTAAAAAATTACATTTCATTAAAATCCGTCCCATAATCATCACAATCTGCACAGTTTACATGAGAAACATGTTTACACTTTTACCAGATTCGACAGTATCATTTGATTCTACGTCAGTGAAGCAAACCAAACAAATGATTTATATACAGGAGTGGTCACTTTCATCGCTAATGCAAATCGATGAGCTCTCTGTGGAAAATTGTGACAAACGGCAGGTAGGGTTTCGTTTAGATGATCTATTCCACCGTTCTTTCACAATTGGTTTTTCTTATTTTTGCACTACAAAATTTGGATCTTTTCTTCGGCTCAACCTTGCCTTCTGCCTTCTCTTCTTACGTTTTTCCTTTCCTTCGTAAATTTTTTGAAGAGTGAAACAATCAAAATCTCGGAAAGCTGTATCTAACAAGAATTTTTGAGGGGAGTAGCCTAATTTTGGGGTGGTGGAAATCGAGGACAAAACGTTTGTAATTAGATCTTCGAAAATTGGCATTTCATTAAAATCCTTCGTCCTAATCATCCGAAAACATTCACCTTGATTGAGTTCTCTTTTGCTCTTAGACGGCATAGGAACACTACTTTCTTGAGCTTTAGATGAAGATGGCTCTATTGATTCTTCAGAACGTTAGTTTAATTCTTAGTCCATCTCTTCAAAGACTCCGCCTTAGAGAACATAGTCTGGCGTGGACTGGCTGTAGTCTCAACAGTAGGTTGGGATTGACTTGTAGTTTTAACTGCAAAGTCATACTTTTAAAAGGACAAATTTCACTTGCTTTGATACCAGCTTTTCCGTTTTCTACTTAAGCGATCGTTGAATGTCGCTTTCCCGGGAATACAAAAGGTGTCGGCATAAAGATCCTTGCATTACCTACCGCGCGTATCATCATATTTGTTTTCCCTTTCTGCACTTGTCAAAACTCCTTTTTGCCCCTTAACAGCAAGAACGTTTTCTTGTTTATTAACAGTGCTCATGTCAACAGTGAGCAGTGTTAAGTCACGACATTTTCCAGTTTACGAAAGAATAGATTTACTTCTTCCTTATTGAAACCCACAATGCGGTTGAGGTTAATAGCCTCTGCTTTTCAGATGGCAACATTGTCATTTCTTTGACCTGGAACCTGGAAAAAATCTTCACCTGCAAACTTGATCACGCTATCAACACCGTGTTTTAAATTGAGTGCTACTGCATATTCATACGCAAGTGACCGAAACTGCTTAGAATTATGGCCGTGAAACGTGTTGCTAAATGTTAGTAGGTGGTCCGCGAGCTTGCCTTGAGGTTCAGAAAAAATTATTGGCCTAGGCCTTGAGTGCACCATTTTCATCTTCACATCACCGCTTCTTAAAACTGCTGTGAGGAATCCCTGAAGATTTTCCAGCCCTCCTTGATGGCAGACGAGGCTTCCTTGATACACTTTACATCTGTATATAGTTCCTGTAAAGTCTATTATCCCTTATCTGTGATTCGCGGTATTTGTCGAGGCATTTTCTGGAAACAAAGTAATCGAATTACAGAGAGTGGACACGGGATAAATTGAAGGAGGTGATGTGGTGCGTTTACTAAGCAAAAGAGAAAAATTGGGGCCCGCAAATCAAAGTTTTCAAGATATGGAGAGGGCGGAACCCAGATATGAGACCTATCCTAGAACCAAAGAAGTTTGCCAGTAAACAACGATATATACTCAGCAGCAGAAGATTCATGACAGAACATCTATCTGACATTCAAGGAAATGCGGAGTACGTTCTTCGATCGAACTACTTCCATGACGAACATGATCAGAAAACGGTGGTTCAGTTGAAGGTTCATCTCTTTCCAATGAACATCGTCAGTGGTGAAAATTCGTCTGGCAATGAATCACACGATGAGGACATGATACGAAATATCCTTCAACGCGAGATAGGAAGAGTTCGTCATCTTGCATTGTCAAGTCTGCAGTATTCTCGTGCACCGTTGAGGAGAATATTAAAAAATGCTAAAGTTAAGAGAGTGATAGAGACAGCGAACTCTTATTAAATGAAGTGGTGCAGACTCCAGGTAAAGATTTAGATATTACTGAATTCAATCACATCATGTATGCAATTGAATAGTATCAGATAATTTTGAGGCACGCCAAGAACACCGAGACCGACAGCCAAACAAACTAAACAGCCCCGTTCCTCCATGGACAAAAATAGTTATGAAATTGATAGCCGATTCTCGGGGTGAAATATCACTCTTAGCCAAGGTTTCTTCTTAATCAACGCTCACCACTAAAGTTCATCGAAAAATACTCTATGTTGAAAAAAAATACCAAATTGAAAATGACACAAGTAGGCTAATGGTAGCTGGGAAGCTAAAAGCGAAAATCCAAGCACAGGATCAACGCATTAGTCATTACAAACGTAGAGTAGATTTAGGTGAGTAAAATCTGTTGTTTGAAACAAACGATCTGAACTCCAGGCATAAAATATCTACATTTGTTACTTTATAGGTACTAATAGTAGAGTGCAGTTTCGAAATAGTGAACTGGACTGAGTAATGCATTTGAATCATGGAAAACCCAGAAAACTGCTCACAATGCATCACGTCGTCCATCCTCGAGCTGATGTACATTGACTGTATGTGTCACGTAAGGAAGGAGGAAGATGCCTCAGATAAATTGAAACCTTGTGGTACAATGCAATAGTCGGGATGGGAAAGTATGTAGTCAGTAATCAATATGACACACTAATGAGGCATGTCATTAAACCCGACCGAAAAATGTAATACAGAGGAATTGCTAGTGTAGCAAGAAACATTACAAAGAAAACTGCAATAAACGCAGAATAACATAGACACTGAACTTTTGATGCCACTAAATATTGAAACGCGGAAGCGTTTCCATACGTAATTAAAGACAAGAAGTACAGGAGTATAATTACTACTCATTTTGAACTGCGCGGCATAGCGGCAGGTGCGAGGACAAACGGTGGGGGGAAGAGTGGACGCTGCCTCCGCCGTGGCCTAGCGAGAGAGGGGGGGATTTCGGCCGTTACGAGTCGAGCGCGACGGTTGAAGGTAGTAGCCGGGAGACGGCCGTTGAGGACAGTTGCTGAGAGCGAGCGTAAGAAAGTGGCCGGAAAAAGACGGTTAGCTGTAAGCAGAGCAGGACATTACAAAAGACGAAGAACGTGAAACAGTGTTAGGTTTATAGAATCGCTGATTAGAAGCCGGTAACGTGGAAGTCGGGAGAGATTAGCCCGTAGATACTCTAAATTGCGTTCGTGATAAGGAATGCAGTGGAAAGAACAATAGAATAGTGAGTAATGTAATGAATGCCGGCACGGAGTGTAACCACGTGCTCGACGGTTGCAAGAGGGGAGCAGAAATGAACTGAGAAAGAGTGCTGCGACGTCATCCAAGTATATGATAGAACGAAATGGACATCCAGGTGATGCTGTGAGTGTGCGTGTGTGGAACTGAAAGCGGAAACATCCCGGATTGCGGCCGTGGAATTCTCGTCGCCGCCACTGCAGACCGGCGAGGCACGTGTCTGCGTCACCAACCGCCTGGGGACGCCGGGCTGCGGTGAAGGTCAACAGTTGCCGTCGCCGAGGGCGAGCAGCTGCGACAGTCGAATTACTTAATGGGGCCCCAGGTAGGATAAGATTATATGGTAACTGGAATCTTGGTACCAAGACATCGAGGTCTTATGTATTTAATCAGGTGTATTAGACGTTGATTCATGAATAAATTGTATTTGTGTTTATCCTAATTTATTACTTTGATTCACCAATGTATTATCAATTCCCTCTGAAGACCCATTCACGAGTAAGACACCCGTCCTTTATAACCTTGATATTTGCAGTGGAAAGTACCGACAATCAGGTACGTCACAATATGAAATGTGAGACACAAAAAATATTGCAGAAATCGTAGAGAGACAAACCACTCCTTGGACAGTATCTAAAAAAATGGAAAACGTGCAGGTAAATAAAGATGAATCATTTATATGGCTTAAAAGGGCAAAAATGAAGCCAGAATACAAAGCAGTTCTAATAGCTCCCCAAGATCAGGCGTTGAGAACACGATATTGTGATAAGGTAGTACTCAAAATTTCCCAAGATGATAAATGTTGCAATTGCCATCAACAAGTAGATGCCATTGATCATATCATCTCATCTTGTCCAATTCTAGAAAAGATAGAATACTTGAAAAGACACGACAGGGTGTGTAGTTACCTCCACCGGCAGATCTGTACCGCCCGCTACGTTTTGAGCCAAAAAAGCTGGTGCACCTGCCTAATATCGTGTAGGACCCCCGCGAGCACGCAGAAGAACCGCAACACAAAGTGGCATGGATTCGACTAATGTCTGAAATAGTGCTGGAGGTAATTGACATCATGAATCCTGCAGGGCTGTCCAAAAACCTCGCTAGAATTCACCTTCAGTCAGCGGCTACATCATATCTAGCGAGTGTCGGAAATTCCTTACCGTCCGGACTCTTCCAGTAGGACCTCCCGGTTAGATTCGATGTAGAAATGGCGACAATGTTGGCTCGGAGATAAATCAACTGGTGTGAATGGACATAAAAAGCGAATTCAAAAATGCTAAAGAGTCAGATCCAGCTATGTACCTGCTGTCAGAGAGATTTGCAAGTGCTCCATCAAAATGACGCATAATAACTCTATAACAGAAATCAATAAAGATCATAATAACGAAACGCCGGGATACAAGAGAATAATTAGGGATAAGATCAACAGCTCACAAAGGCGAAAAGCTTTGGAAGATGTTTCTACGTCTCATTAAGCTTTTCCCCACTAAACTAAGAGACGGAGTCATCACAACACATGTGCAAGTGATGTGAAATGTGTCAAAACGAGCATTTATTTCCCTCTTCCGCTGAGAATGAAAACGTATTGTGACCAATCACGTATTCTCATACGACAATTATTTCACCTCTCACCCCATAATTAAAGGTCTATGGACTTGTGCAGTCTGTGATACCGCCGCATTGAACAAAGTACTAAACTGATCAACGTCCTACAATCGACAACTCGAAACGACCTGCAAGCACCGCACCAACCCTTCGCAAAAACGGATCTCTTCACGTTGACCAGGTGAAGCTGCGCAGACAAGATATTCCCGACGGCAGGAAAGGCAAACCAGCGAAATCTGTTACAATCTGCCTACAAATGACTTCGAAAAAGCTCTTCATAAGGGTAATCATCCTGATCATAACGCTATTCATGATAATTAATGATTCGTTTGATGATGACGATTTCAATGATGGTTCGGATGACGATGTTTTCACGTTTTCACATGCGAAAGATAATAGCACGTGTTGAAGCTTTGCATTCACGCTGCGTTTTCTCTTCCACAGCTTTTTCTTATTGTATATTATTCTTTGTTTAAATTACATGATAAAAAATTGAATATTTGATATACCATCTTCTCAATCACCGCGTCACGAGGTGACGAGAATGTTATTATCGTAAATTCAATTAGAGCTGGTTTGTGACTGGAGTACCGAGCCAACTATGTGTTCATGATGGCACGTGGCTCGGGATTATAACAACGGACGGTTGGATCCTGGGTGTGCATTCTGCCTGTGAGAGCGAAAGTCAAACTTCACCACTACGAGAAACTTGGTAAAACAACGCCCAAAATATGCCATCCGAGAAGAGGAGCGGTTCAGGGACAACTTAGAATCTACAAAGGAGTATTCGCAGCCCACGACACCCGCCCTTTCGATGCTCAAAGTAAAGTCGACGTTTCTTTATCATTCCGTAAAAAGGTGAAGGTATTTATTAGGCGCCAGTGCCCGCTGAAGGTGCACGCACTCAAGCCAAGCTGCCACGTTGTTTGGTCGTTCCGGTGTCACCTTGCTCAAACACACACACACACACACACACACACACACATATATATATTGTGCCGAGACGGGATTATACACCCCCGTCACGCCACAGTTTCGTCAGCGTTTACGCTCGCAGACGGCGAGAAGAGCAGTCGGAATACCTGTGTAGCAAAACGCGCAGCCTGGTATCCGTTGCTTGAACTAGCAGCCACAAACTTTGGAGTCACGTTTTTCCTGAAAGGAGTGAAGTAGGAGAAATTACCCCCCCCTTCTCAGTAGCTGCTCAGAATTTCCCCAGCGCAGCGCTAATAAATAGGCCGACGCGCTGATGGAAAGGTCTCTCTTTTGTTGCCGACATCTCGCCTGGAGTCAACATCCCTTCTGCTAGCACGCGTCAGGTCAGCAGCCCTTCACGTAAGGCACCGCTTGGCAAGTGTGAAGATTTGATAGGAGCATTAGATCAGTTAGAGATTGCCGCAACGACTGTATAGAATAGGAGTGTACGGCGTTGAGGAACGTCTAGCTAGTCATCCGCGCAATAGTCAGGAGTTAGAGATATCTGCCCACAATTAATTTCACAACAAAATTTCTATAATTATCAAATATTCATTATGCTTACATGACTTATGCATGCTTTGTTAATACATGTACTGTTACTTTTTGTTCCCTATAATAATAAACTTTACATTGCCTGCCTATTATCTTTAATCTGCATTACTATACATCCAATACATGCACAGTGCTTTCCAATATTTTACCAACTTTCCTAAGGCCACATTTCTTAATTACACGCTTTCCAGACTTGTTCGGGCGCCAGCTGTGACGTACCTGGTGATGCCGGGTATTTCACTGCAATATAATACTAAAGGAGGGTATCTTTTCCGTGAATGGGTCTCTGGATAAGTTGGTGTAATATTGGGAAAGTTAATCAGAAATAGAAATACAATCATGAACAAGGTTTATTTGCAAATCAAATTTGTTAATTACATGATCTGACAACCTTTATACACTCTGCCTTGGTACCAAGATTAGGTGTAATATGCATTTATCATACCTTCGGGGCCCCGACCAAATACCTTCGATGCTCGTGGAACAGCTCGTATCGACAGGGTTGCCGACCTCTGCAGCAGCTGTGGGCCGTCGGCGGCCGATGGCGTGGCGGTCGTCCTGGGCTGGTGACCTTGCGACTCCTCCCCGACTCGGATCTTGATACCACGGCGTTGCACCTCTCTCGAATCACCTTCCGTCGATGGATTCAATTACTCAACCCGCGCCTATCACGCGTGCTGGTCCCAGTTCCGTACCACACAGTTTCGGTAAGGTTTCCACTACACTAATTACTACAAGCGCGATCGATTGTTCTATCAACGCGAATCTTTTATTCTAATGATAATCTCATTGTCTACTTCACGTATTTACTGCTTCACAATTACTATTACTTTACGAACGCATCGCATGTTCCCTTTTGTCCATGCGCTAACGGCGAGCTTTTCGCCACACGTCCGAACTCTTCGCCGCTCCGCTAACGTCTGTCCTCTTCGCAATTCTCCTGACGACTGCCTGCACGTGCTCGCTGCCCAGTTTGTAACCGATATTCTCACGCTGGCCTCCCGGCGGTGGCACCGGTGGCGGTAGCGACCGTTGCTAGCTCCCGTCGTTGTTCGCAGCGCTTGGCGTACGTACCGCGCAGTCCAAAATATATATTGATTACTTACACTAATGTTTTAATTAGTGTAAAGAAACACATTCTGTGTTTCAATATATATATATATATATATATATATATATATATATATATATATGGGCTGGTGTATATTTTTCATAAAAAAAGCGTGATTGTGCGTTAGCGGGGCAGGTCGCGGTATAGCTCAAATATTCACATTCTGAACCCGAACCCTCATTAACATTAATTGATTGATCGACAGATAATTTTGTTCCTGGAACGTCAATTAATATGGTGATTATTCACGTAAGTGTAGTGCGTTATTATCAGTCATGTACAGTTTTTCAAGATCCAGGTAGTTTTTGCGTAATTTGGGCTTGATTTTATAATAAGAAATTTTATTAAAAGCCGCTCCAGATTGTTACGGATTTCACGGATAGAAGAAAGTACTCTTAAAGGAATTGTGCAGATTTCATTTTCGTTGAACTCTCTAAATTTTCGAAAGTTGGAAATTTATAAATAATTTCATTTACCCGTGTCCTTTCATCCGCCACATTCTTATTATTTGTTGGGAGCATGTATTACAATTACATGTTTGAGTTCTAACATTACACTGCTGATATGCAATGTTATTTTCTACTATAAATATCAAAGTTACGCGCGCATTAAGTGGAATTGGAGAGGATCATGATTTCTTACACACTGAAGAGCCTAACAAACTGGTACTCCTGCCTAATATCGTGTAGAGTCCCCGCGAGCAAGCAGAAGTGCCGCGACATGACGTGGCATGGACTCGACTAATGTCTGAAATAGTGCTGGAGGTAATTGACACCATGAATCCTGCAGGGCTGTCCAAAAAACTCGTAAGAATACGAGGGGTGCAAATCTCATCTGAACAGGACGTTGCAAGGCATCGTAGCTATGCTCAATAATGTTCATGTCTGGGTATTTTGGAGGCAGGTGAAAGTGTTGAAATTCAGAATAGTGTTCCTGAAGCCACTCAGTAGCAATTCTGGGAAATGTGAACTGTCGCATTGTCCTTCTGGTATGGACCAAGTCTGTCGGGGTGCACAATGGACATGAATAGGTGCAGGTGATCAGAGTCGTATCTAGAGGTATCAGGGGTTCCATATCTTTCTAACAGCACACGCTCCATACCATCACGGAGCCTTCACCAGCTTGAACAGTCCCCTGTTGACATGCAGGGTCCATGAATTCATGAGGTTGTCGCTATCCTCGTACACGTCTATCCGCTCGAAACAATGTAAATCGAGATTTCTCAGACCGGGTAACGTGCTTCCAGTCCAATGTCGATGTTGACGGGCCCAGGCGAGGCGTAAGGCTTTGTGTCGTGCGATCATCAAGGATTCACGAGTGGGCCTTCGGCTTCGAAACCCCATAACGATACTGTCTCGTTGAATGGTTCGCACGGTGACACTAGTTGATGGCCTAGCATTTACATCTGCAGCAATTTGCGGAAGGGTTGCACTCCTGTCACTAGTAGTGATTCTCTTCAGCCGTCGTCGGGCCCGTTCTTTCACGATCTTTTTGGGGCCGCAGCGATGCCGGAGGTTTGATTTTTTACCTGATTCCCGATATTCACGGTACACTTGTGAAATTATCGAACGCGAAAATACAAATTGTATGGCGACGTCGGAGATCTTATCCCCCATCTCTCTTGCGCCGACTATATTATCACATTCAATTTCACTTAACTCGTGATAACCTGTCGTTGTAGCAGCAGTAACGATGCGCCAGACTTGTTGTCTTGTATATAGTCCTTGTCAACTGGTGCGCGTTATTCTGACTGATATCTTTATATCAATACGATCTGATCAAGATCTCTTCATATCAATACGTATGGCTGTACCAGTTTTCTGTCTCTTCAGTGCATTAGTTATACTTCTGGAAGGATTTTACTTTTCACTTAAACACATGGATAGATTTTAATTGGTTATTGTCATCGTGTAATGAATAGTAAATTAACATATATGTACTGTAGATGAGTTTCTTGTAGTGAGCTGTAGATACTGACATCCGGTAAAGATGTTTCCTACGCGGCATGGTGTGATTATAAATATCTGTATTGCATGAAAATTTGATCTCACCATTATGTAACTAAGTTTTTACCCAACCCACTGATTTTCATAAATAAAGTTTGACGAAAACTTGAGATACGTTAATAAATAGGCGAGACAATGGTAGGATTCCAAAGTCAATAAAAAGAGACTTGCAGGAATCACAAAGATGGCATTTGCCTGTTGTTCGTACAATTTATTTTTCTACAGACTATAAACCTGGGAACTATAAGATATTTTCCCTAGAATATTATGTCATATCTCTGTATATATTCGACATTCGCGAAATACAGGCAACGACCTGCATGAAGGCTAAATCAATATGAAACAATTTTGAATGCGTAACATTGTAATCTTAATTTAGTGTTCAATTTATTGATATGAATATTCTATTTGAGGTTTGATTGAATTGAGAGATCCAGAAATTTTATTACCTTAACATCAGACAATTGCAAATTTGAAATGCAAAACTGCAGTGAACCAGTTTTTCCATAGTTAACAATTAATTTATTATTACGAAACCAATTTGAAAGATCTGAAACCGTTCTTCTCGTTATTATATACGTAAAGAAATGCACTTTATATATGCTGTACTTTAGTATTGCAGTGTTATACGCAATTATTTTATTTCATGTTCTTGAGATGTGTGCATGTTTCGTTGTGGAAATATATTTTTGTTCTATCTGACGTATTTTTGCTGCTGTAGACAATTAGATATACTTATTTGAGCAAAAGTATTTCAAATATAGTTAAGAAACCGTCTTCGAAGACTCAACATTTAAATTCTGAAGATCTACTGTGAGTTTAACTATATTCTGGACGATATTTCGAAAAGTTCTGTCAAACAACGAACCTTGTTACTTTAACATCAGCCACGGGACTGTCTCATTACAGGTTTAGCACTTCCTAACGAGCTTCGTGGTTTAAGTCGAGTAATCCTGCAGCGAAGTTTTTGCTCTAATTTCCCGCACCGAGTGTTGCGTCGGTACCAAAAATACAAGGGCTCGTAAAGCGCAGCGGCAAATGGCTCTCCCCGTCGCTCCTCCCATCCGCCAGGCACCTCCACCGCTTCCTGTGAGCGATGGTCAGCCGGGCGCTTTCGGGGTGTATCCGACAGCCGGTGCGTTTCATGTGGTCGCGGAAATGGGCCCTCTGCAATTTGTTGCGAGCAGCAGATACTTACTCACTTTAATCATTGTTAACGCACTTTTCTAGACCCCGATTTCACAGAGAGTTTGATATTGAAGCAATGATTCGCAATACGTCTTGTTCCGAATACATTCCGTGCATCCGCATTGATTTAACTACAAATACTCAATTGCAAATAAATGCAAATCAGTGACAATATGAATATTATGTTTTCGAGTTACGGGAACGTATGTTTATTTACTTGCGTTGGAGATGCGTTTGGAATGCTGAAAATAACAGTTTATATATTTACCAAATGCTTTAATATGCTGAAAAAATCTAATGATTTTAAACAACTCTACTTCAAGAGTCTGTGATGCAATAATTATTATTTATCAATTTATTAATGTTTAATAAAATATTTGATTCCGTACTCGCCGTCGTAATATATGACAAAGTTAACAGTTTTATTTTGGATACTAGATACTGAAACTAAACAGAGAACGATTCAACCAAAATCCTGGCAAGACCTCTTTGTGTTTGAATATTCAGTATGACAAACACCGCTTATCACGAAGTCCAGCGGCCGATCGCAAGGGGTCCAGTATATTGTAATTTGTGTGGTCCGCAAAGAAATTCAGATTTTTTAAATTCGCTAATCTCATTTAATACATTTTTAAAACAAATAACTTCTTACGATGGATTTTAATTTGTAAAATTGAGCAGCCACGTTACATTGCGAATTAATTTTTTACAAAATACTTCTAAATACGTTACTGTAAAAAAGGGAACTAAGTCAATATTTTTGCATATTGACTTAATGATTGTTTCATGATCTCTGGAGGTAGTTGCATCTTCGAGTATAAAAATGTTCCTCTGTAAATCATCATATGAAGGAAATATTACACATTTAATCTGACTTTGTTCTTAAAAGATACCCAAATCACTAACTTCACTGCTTTTTTTACTATACATTCTTGGCAGCATTGATGAGTCATTATTGTATACCAATGTTTATTAAGATATGTTTCTGCATCAGCTACTGCCGGGCAGTGGTTTACTAGTTAGTTTGTTAATGTAAACTATTTTCAAAATAATTATAGCATATTATACGATTACATAATAGTTTCATTGCCTAAAATTTCCACTAAGGAATTCTTTCATTTACGACAGCTGAACGTTAATGTATTCTCCATATATTATACGACAACTGAACGAGAAGAACATTATTTGTACCATGAAGGACAAGCTTATAAAGGCGTTAATGAGATCTCGTCTTTCTTATTCGATTACATCAATCGAAATGTATTTGTTCAAGTTAAGGACCCACATTCCTTTGCAGAAACTTGTCCAGTTCAGAATAGAAATCATACTGTACAAGGTACGTTCCGTAAGCAATGCGACTAACTTTTTTCTACCCGTCAATACTCTTCACCGCTTACTAACTTGCTAGGCCGGATAGAGGGGGGTGTTAGCTGCAAAACCCGTCATGTGTCAGTGACCCCCGATCTGAAGGAGAATCAGGATGTGCGTTCCCACGAACTCCGTTTTATGTTACGAACTCCGTTTACGTAACATGGTGCCAGAGATCGTTCTGTAGAAAAAGTTATGCTCTCAATTTTCTGTTGAAAATTGGTGCGGCCGTCTCCACGTTCCCACTAATTCATCAGGCCTTTGGAATCTATTTCTTGCTCAAATAAAACGTTCTCCAATGGCACAAGTCATTCAAAGAAGGCCAAGAGGATGTCGCCTACGAACCCTGGAGAGGACATCCAACAACCTCCCGAATCTATGAAAATTTGACGAGTTTGCGTGATTGTGTGAATTCTGACTCACGACTGAGCCTTCCATTGACAGCAAAACTCTAGAAACGACGAAAATAATCGTTTTTACTCTCTCGCCCTTACGAAAGTACTTCGTAAGAAGAGAAAGTCGTGTAATCCTGTGCCGGAAAACGAATTTTCGGAAGAAAAACTCTTATTGCCGGGCTCTGGTCGCTATATATAGTAAATTCTCTAACAGAGAGGTGTGTATATTTATTTGTTTGTTTATTTATTTGTTTATTTATTTGTTTGTTTGTTTGTTTGTTTATTTATTTATTTATTTATTTATTTATTTATTTATTTATTTATTTATTTATTTATTTATTTATTTATTTATTTATTTATTTATTTATTTATTTATTTATTTATTTATTTATTTATTTATTTATTTATTTATTTATTTATTTATTTATTTATTTACTTATTTATTCTTATCTACCCAGCGATACGATCTTTGTAGCCATAAAGAGGCCTATTAAAAACGTGATAGTACATACACTGTTAAAGAATTAAAAATTGAAAATTGATTGTTAAAAAATTGTGAACGTACCTGCAATTCATCCGGCAAATCTCCTAACATTGTCAACTTAATCGATGAAGAAAACAACGTGATTCTGGATTTCAAAAAATGGTGAAGACGTTACTGCAAGAAAAACATTCCGTCACTTGAATCAAAGAACTTGCCTCGTGAGAAGCGTATCTTTCCTCATATCAACATTTCACTACTTTACGTTTTTGGAGGAAAGAAGTGGGATTATTGTTGCTAGTGCATATAACAAGGGACTCATTTCGTACCCAAATTCCTGTTACAGAAGCACCATAAGGTCAACTGTCCAAACATTCCTGCATACCCTGAAGGAAAAGAGCCAATTAAAAAATCTAAAATTTGAGGCCTGAAGAAAGTGTATTGCAATAATCCTGTTGATTACACAGTATTTTATTATGCTATCCTCAAGTGGGCAACAATAAGAGATGCGGATTGTGACATAACATATCCAACTTTGTCTCAAAACATTACAGTAATTTCTTATGTTTTCATGTTGTTTTTATTTGAATTCTTAATCACAGAAATGTAATTAATCAACTAACTTATTAACCAGGAAACATGAAGAGTTATTTTATTTTTATTTTATTTTAAAAAGGGTCCTAGACGACTTAAACAATTTTTCTTTGGCCAAATGTACAGTTTTTGTAGTGGTCTTCAATGATAAAGCCAGGAATATTTAGCTGTTTTGTCGCGAAAAGTCTTAAAGTTATTGCTCAATGTTTTCCACAAAACACGTTGTTTGTGTTGTTTTCAAAACTTTATATGGAGAAACTCACTACCCTTGGAATGATGGAGACGAAAGTATGCCACAGCTTCAGTGTTGAATTTCATTTTATATTGCAAAATTTAAAATTTTTGCAATTTTTGAACATCAGAAACATTACCGAAATTCATACCTGTACCTTTTTATAAGCGTACTTCGCTCTATCGGCAAGAAATAAAGAAAAAAATCAACCATTTTTAAGAAAATTTTGAAAATGCTCCAGGGATTTCAGTGCCCTCAAAATTTAAATAACTGTTTTCAAAATCGCAGGCCTTGTATACGGAACAAATTGACTGCGAATTATTTATTTTAGGAAAAAATATGGTTTACGCACTAGCGTTGTTCACAGGAAACGGACAGACAGGGAGGCAGACAGACATAGAATTGGAAATGGCGTTATTTTTGAAAGAAAAAAAACTTTTCGGTATCAGGGACCTCAAAACTTGTATATCCATTAAAATCTCTAAATCGATTTTCCGCAGTATTTCATAACTCTCTCTCTCCATAATTCGTATATTACTCCGTACGTACGTTTACGAGAAAGTAATAAATTATTTTTGTTAGTATTAATTATTTTTTACGTTTCCTTGATGCTCATATGAATGTTTATAGTAATCAGGTAAGTCTGATATGAATATTTATAGTAATAAAATATTAATAATTGTAGTGATATATTTATTAATCATTGTAATATAATAATCCAAAAAATATATCATGTTAATTTATAATAACTATTATTATTACTTCTATTTTGGCAATACATTTTTGTAGTAGTGAAAACGTGGTAATAAATTCTTCGAATATAACCATGAAACTCTGAATAGACTACAAAATGCGACACTTTGCAATCTCTAACATGAAACATAAAACCGCGGTATCACTTAACTATTAATTTATTTTTTAGCAATATATTAAAAATATCAGTTTCAAATCAGACCTTTCATTTGTTTCCACAAGTGTAAAGTGGCTCACTCATTTAGCTCGTTACACGTCACGAGGACAAATTATTTCATTTATTTCCTGCTAATCAACATCCTTTGGCGACATCGCTTCCGGCGCACGGACGCGGTCGACAACCCTTTTCATAGTCTGGCGCAACCGAGAAGCAGCGGCCGACCAAATCCCCTGGGGCCACACACAGCGCCAAGCGGCGAGCAATAAATCATACGCATGAAACACCTTCGCGTGTCGAGGCGGTGGGGGCGTCGGGAGTGCGTTGCGGAGGCGTTGCGGGGGCGGTGGAGGGTGGTGCGGGTTGCACGGTCCAGCGGAGACAATAGTGCTGACTTGAGAGCGAGATCAATTGCCGGAACGCACTCCCAACCTCGCATAAATAACGCGTCCTCGACGATAAGAGCGGGGTGGCGGCGATAGTGCGGGGGCGGCGCCAAGGCGCGTGGGGCAACGAGGAGAGCGAGGACAGCCAACACGTGAGACCAATGAAGATTAAGATGGCTGCGACGCCCAGGATCATAAGAGAGACATAATTTCTCGCATTATTTGTAATGATTACGTAATATTATAATACACGAGTGGAACACGCCGAAGAATTTTGAACTCGCGCATATTATTGCTTTCGCTGGGATTAGCACTCAACGCTGTAAACGAATTTCTATATAGAGTGACGCAGTCCGGGCAGAAAAACACGGCATCACGATCTTGGCGTTCCAAACAACTCTCACCGTACTACGTTCTCGCGTAGTAAAGAGAACGTATAGTCATGATGCGATTTAAACGAACTCCAGGCCGTAAGAGTTTGAAACACAGTTGAATTGTGGGGGTATTTAAATGCATCTTCGCCAATATTTTCAAAATTTTATCAGAAATGGCACCAATTTTTTTATTAAAACATGGATACTTTTTATTAATTTCACCTTGGATAGCGAAAAGGACGCTTAAGAGAATGGTGTAGGTGTAATTTTCCTTGAAATTCCTGATTGCAAAACTTCATTTTTCGGCATCTTTCTGCAACTACAATATTGAAGATAGAAACTTTATTTCTTAATAAAATCTGTTCTTTAAAGACATCTTAAAATAAGGTTATGTAAAATTTTTCAAAAATATGAGTAGTTTTGCAAACTTTTGCGTGCAATACAGACAATTATTTTCTCAAACACTCCTGCAATCTTTTTCCTCATATGAACCAAAAAACGTTAAAGAAATTTTGCTGGTTTCAGTTTCAGCAAACTCTCTCTATTTTAAAAATTGCAATAAGAATTAATATTTCGTAAGTACAATATTGGTGATAGAGATCTTTTGTTGAGTGAAATTTAACCTAAAATGTTAGTTCTTTAAAACATCATGGAGAATTTTTAAAAAAGTGCAGTAAATTTGCGAACTTCCAGCGCTTCTTTTGCTAGAATTTTTTCAGGAGTTATCGCGTTGCAATACAACATTGTGAACTTCTCGACACGTCAGTTTGAAATTCTCAGAATAACTTCTCATTTATGGGCGGAGTTTTTGGGTTCATAGAATGGACATTTGTAATGAGTGATGGCTGAGATTTGATAATAAGGGGAGATATTGCCGTATTATGATATTATAACATTGCTAAGTGCGAGAATGTACGTGATGTTGTTGCATCACTATTAAGTCTTTCCTCCCTCGTCGATATAGTCGTTAGGACTCGACAACTTCCATTTTTCTTTGAAATGTTTCACTATATTCTACATTCTTCAATTCACCCTCGCAACATTTTGTAAGATCTGGAAATATCCTACTGCTTCTATTTCAACTTTTATTCACAGAAAATAAAAGGGAGTCTCCTTTCCGAGAACGAACATGAGAAAACAAGAAACGAATGTACCGATATTATTATTTATTTACATAAAAACAGTTAAAACTCTACATGATATTTTAGGCTGGAGAGCAATCTATGAAAATTTTATTGAGCTCCAGAATTACTAATTCCTCCCGCCATTTACTTTAAGAAGTTCAATTCTGTATAAAGGTAGCGATTTTTGTAAAAATTTAAAACATGACAAACGATTATTTTAATGTACTGTTGACGAAATAACTAAATTTTGTGAAAACGAAGACAAAAACTCAAATTTCTAAATGAAGAGGAAGAGCAATTAGAAGATTGCAAGATAAATGAACGCAGGCTTGCAGAAACTACCTGGATACGATTTATTTATTATTCGTATATTCGTATGATATCGAAAACAAAAGCTTTGAACAAAATGTTATGATCAATCATGTCAAATGATTTGGAAAATCTTAAAGTATGGTAACTAGTGAGTACAAACGTATGCTAACTGGTGTCAACATTTTGTTTCAATTCTACTGTAAACGTTGTAATTTGATGTAAATAGTTAATATTTAAAAATACATTTTTATTTATGTATTAAAAATTCCCATTTGCAGTAAAATAAGGCTCTTTTTATTGAGTTAATATTAATGATAATTTTGATTGTTAAAAAGGGTGAAATTTAATGCCATCAATTTTTGAATATATCATTCGTTTTATAAACTTAATGTATTTCATTGTTTTTTATTGAATGGTAATATTATTTATTATTTTATGCCACTGGTACATTAATATTAATAATAATAATAATAATAATAATAATAATAATAATAATAATAATAATAATAATAATAATAATAGTGGCCATTTCAATTTTTTTACACCCCTGTTGAAAATCTCGTCTAAGCCCATGATAAGTTTTTGTACACATGTGACGCCCGGAACTCATCGCGCGAGCAACGTCGTGTACCTCGGCAGTTTCGAGGGAGTCAATGTCCGGAGTCGATATCCGGTGCAGCAGGCAGCTGTCTCTTCTCGTTTTAAAGTACGTAAAATCGAAGTGGGCGATTTGCTTGACGACTTTCACATCATCACGTGCTTCACCTCAGATCATACCAGAGATACATACAAGCATCACCTGATCCCTCTACTGCTCGAGTGGTCACTGACTTTCCTTCCGGAAATATTTCTAATGTAGATGCCTAATAAAATCCGGTTCCGGTATTAAGACGGCTGTTCTGTAATTGTTTAAGTTCGATGTCCTTGTAATTTATAATCTTCCTGGAAAAGTGATTTCTAATTTTGCTCTGAACTAAGTTAACGAAGCATTCGTGGAATAATATCTTGTGAACAAAATTAATACCCATTGTAAATTAAGCTACAGTTGTTACAATACGTTTTTCAGCCATCATATGCTCACCTATATATGTTGACAAATGTTAAACCCATCAAATATTTGTTATAATAGTTCATTATTAGTTCTTTGTTCCGACACTGCATGCACACCCTGGTCTCCGGTTTTAGTTCATTCAAAGCGAGTGATTATGCAAAACGAGAGTAATAAATCTGATTGGAGTTTTTACTAGTTTTGCTTGTTCTGCTCATCATGATTTTGTGCTAGTTTCCAGCTGGTCGAAAATAGGGAGTATATTAAATGTTAAATTACCGTTTCATTGTATGTTTTACATAATCTGCTAAACAAATTACTTTCGTGCCATATCCCATGACATTAACACAACTAGCAATATTGTGAGCTTGCTAGGTGGCAACTGAACGTGCATACGTTAATTTGCTACGTCGCAAAGAAATCAAAACCCATGGAGAGTGAGGCAATTAAACATCCACTTCAGCGGACATACAACGACCAATTGGTCGTGAATGTCAATGAGATTAACTGCATTTTATAGTTTGTATTGAATCAAGCCCTCAGTAAATCAACCCCTTATAGTCTCATTTTTACTGAAAATTTTAATTCCTTGTCTACAAAACTTTAATCTCTATATATTTGTTAAGAAAACTGAACTTGTTTTGAACTAATGAAATGGAATAAGGAAGATAAATTGACATTATATTCCATAATACATTCCATGGTACCATGTCTCATCTTATTATAAGGATGTATGTCAATTTTATGTCAAGTTCAAAAATATTTCCTATGCTTTATGTCATCTTAATCTATTTTATGTTTACTTTTCTAAAATGATACTCTTCATAATTTACTCTTCAGAATAAGATATTTCAAGTTTCTTAGTATATGTTATTCCCCTTGTACAAGTTGTATTTATAAATTTCTTATTTTATTATAGCAGTTATGAAACCGCTACGAAGCAGACAAACTTTATGGAAATTAAATTATCATTATGAAATAAATCCACATATTTCAATTTCTAATAAAATATATGTACACATTGTTCAACGTATTGAGCTGATGATATTCAGCAATGATATTATTTCGTAGTAATTGTATTATCTAATTTTAAAAACTATATTCGGTTGAATTGTCAGGAATATTATTGCTTGCCGAATCAAAATCATTTACTTTCGTTAACCTCATCTTTCAATCACAAATGGATCTGTCAAACAAACTCTTGACTTCTTATTTTGCTCCCTTTGTGGAAACTTTACAAAAGGCTGTGGAGCGAAGAAAAACATGAAGTTTACGAGAGCGGGGGAGAAAGCTGTCGCCTCTCCTTGATGTATTCCCTGTTACTGTTGGTGCTGCACCAGATGTGCAACTCGTCTTGAGAGATATTTGAAATTGCTGGGAGACGTAATGTAGGAGCCAACGGCGCTACGTGTCACGAAGTTGGATATGAAGAACGATACCATAACGCTCGTACAGACGACGCGCCAAATTTCTGCTGTTTTTGTCCTTTGTTTACTCACTCAACTGAATGGATGACATCGAGTCTTATTGCATTTACGCGTGCAGTTTTTTTGGTCCCTTACCAGTGGATTACTTCCAAAATTTAAGAATGTGTTCTTTTGCAGAACGTTTATTGTAGACCGTTAGGTCTACTTTCACAGTTGAAAGCTGGATTGTAAGGTGAGATTGAATGAGGTTCATAAAATCCAAATGAAAATGATATACATAAAATCAGATCAATAACTTTATTTGGTGTGTGTGTGTGTGTTTCACGTTTGCACGGTTAGAACAACGAGATATTTCTCTTATTTTCTCTAAAGGAACATCTGCTTTAATGGAGGTATTGAATGGAATTAAAGGGCCAACCAGAAATTCTATAGATTTCCTATCCTACCATCAAGTTTGCACATCTCCAACTGACATTGGATTATACAGTTTCTTCGGTAATCAAAGTCCTGACGTTTCTACGAATTATTGCTTCCAGACATTGGCTATTTGCATATTCCTGCCTTAGTTCTCTTAATTATGATTATCTGTTCGTTGTCCTTTCATTAATTTCTTACCATTCTCGATTGTACGTTTGCTAGGTTCTCTTTAGACACTGTTCTGTGTATCTTCCCCCTTGAAGGTAAAATTATCATTTCTTTGACTAAGTCGGAATTGATTTCTCCGGTACTTTTTATTGTTCTTGTCATATTCTCTTACTTTAAACAATACCAATTGTCAAGTAATTAGAAATAATATTCGCACCCAGTACGTAATTAAACATTTAAATTGGCAATGTAATTACTTGGATCAGTACAGCAGAACTCTCAGTGGTTTTACAAGTAGTGTAAAAAGTTGTATGTGCTGCTGCAGTAAAGAGAAAGAAATTCTTAAAAGAAAGATTAAGACGATCAACTTACATTATTTGTAACAACAATCGATCTATTTTTAAGGTAATTAAAATGAATAAAAATAATTCAACCTGAAGGTTTTTCTGAATCAAGTAGAGTAGAACGCAAAATAATTGAAGGGTAGATTGATTGATTATTTCATTTTTCCAGGCGCGTCAACTGCTTTGATCATTACTGCCGAAAGTGTAGCGCTTGTTTTTATCACGAGACCAGCACCAGGCAAATTCTGCAGCGAATAAAGCGATAATGCACGGCGCGCGATTTTCCATTCTCCTTGATGTATCGTTGCCCTTTACCTGTACACACTTGTTCTTACATGCACAACACTACCACACATGCAAGAGACTAGCCGGGAGCTTAGGGCTGGTCCCGGATGGGGCTGTACCCCACTGGTGAGAGTTTTCAACAATTTTGTTTGTTCCAAATATTAGAAATAGTATTCACACCTTGTCAATGCGGACTTCTTATTTTGGTCGAATAAATTTCGGTCCAAGCAGCCCTTATATTACATATAAAAATAATATACCCGACGTTTTATTAGTCAATTTGGTCTTACACCAACTTGAGAACAATAAAACATTTACGACATTAAAAACAATACATGTACGCTGTTATTGAATACTTTTATAAAAGTGAATAAATGGAGAGGAGAATAAACGCGAATGAAGATATTATGCGAACGGATATTTTGAGCTTAATTTCATTCATAATTTATTCGTTATTATAATACATCTGTTATAAATATGATGATTGTAACAGATTATTTATGTCATCTTTCTGGCTATGACAAGGCAAACGAAGTTTCATCATAAATCATCACAACCAACCCGCAAATCGGTTATTTTCCGCATGGGGACGAGGCGCGCCGGGGACCGGTTTCTCTGAGGCAACCTGTCCCCGCCTGCGCGGTGCAGCGGCCCCTCCCAGCGCAGGCGGCCTCCCGGTGCATCGGCTCCGCGCGCGCCGCGCCCAGCCGCAAATTTGTTCGCGCTTCGCCCGCGAAAGCCGCTCCCGGCGCGCGCAATCTCAGCTCTTGCCTGCCTCGTGGTGGCAAGGCGAAGCCGACAGCCTCGGAGACTCACGCCGCCACCGCCGTCACCGCCTTCGCCTCCGCGTCCGCCTCTGCTACCGCCACCGCCACCGCCACCGCCACCGCCACCGCCACCGCCATCGTCACCGCTACCGCCACTGCCACAGTCTTCTCCATCACCTACATTACCACCACCATCTCCATCGCCGCCGCCACCACTGCCACCACCGCCCCCACCATCGCCACCACCACTACCACCACCACACACCAACCCAATCCATCTCCACCCCACCATCTCCACACCCGCGCCATCATCTCCACCACCATCACCACTACCACCACCATCTCCACCTCCTCCATCTCCACACCATCTCCACCACCACCCCATCTCCACCACCCCACCCCATCTTCACTGCCACCACCACCACCACCACCACCACCACCACCATCTCCGCCACCATCAGCACTTCCACCACCATCTCTACCACCACCATCTCTACCACCACCATCACCACCACCACTACCCCATCTCCACCACCCCACCCCATCTCCACTACTACCACCATCACCATCTCCACCACACCATCTCCACCATACCATCTCCATCATCACCATCGCCACCATCTCCACCACACCATCTCCATCATCACCATATCCACCATCACCATCTCCACCACCGCCGCCGCCGCTGTCCCAACCGCCTCCTTTGCTGCCAATGCCGTCGGCTGCGCGATCGGAAACAATTAGCCCGACGCCCGAGGAGCGCTCGCCACGAGTAGTGATGCCCTGGAGAGCCGTAGAGGAAGAACAGGAACGCATGGAAAGGACGCGAGGAAAGAATGGGATAGAGAGAGAAAGAGAGAGAGAAAAAAGGGTTGTGGTCGGCCGAAGTACGAGGAGTTTACAAACAAGTGGGATTTGTTGTTACTTTTTTGCGTTGGCTGGTAGTGCTAAGGTGTAAAGACTTGGGAGGGACGTGTAAAAGCGTTACTGTTACGTCTACCTGCTGTTTACTCAACGGTCAACATTTGTATTAGCCCTTATGTAGTATTAAACAAAGGCCCTCGGGGACTCTCTTCTGCTAAGCATTTTGTGTGTTAACAAGAGGCGCTGGGTCAAAGATAAAATAACTTCATATGAAATCAATAGTAGCCATTTTATTTTAAAAAAATGTTTTCATAAAAACAAAAAAAAATTACAAATACAATCTAAATTTTTCAAAAAATTAAATTTAAAATACCTGCCACTTTAATATTTGCTCACATTTAAAATATTGTTTATTTTTAGTATACAACTTGCATATTAATTCCATGTAGGGCAACCTTTACGTTAAATAATCTCTTTTAAACGTGGCATATTTATTTCAATCTTTTCGGTATATTTTTGACGATATTTCTCCTTCAGACTTCTCTTCCAGTCTTCTTTCGAGGAAAGATGTGTTTCCCTGACTTCTGTCGAGAATTTCCCAAACATTTTCGATTTGTGTTACGTCCGGAGTTTGACGGGGAATGCCCGGAAACTTTGAACAATTGTAGAGCAATCACCCTCGTACAACGTGTTTGAGGTCGTTGTCTTGATAATCCCCAAATTTCAGTATTCCTCTGTGAGTTCTGTCATAGTATTGTCAAAGAGTGTTCATTCTTTATTGTCTCTCCAATGAAGGTCATTTGTCCTATACCAGTTGCTTCCATGCACCGCCTACCAATATGTTGCTTCGCTGTAGGCTGCAGATTGTTTGTCGAGTTCTGCAATCACATTACGACACACTAGCACCATTCCATCGAAATTAAATAGATTAATGTGGCAAATACGACATCTCGACATCTCTCTTGTGCTTTCTGAACTTACTTTTGGTAAATTCCAGTTCTTTTCTCCTATTTGCTTTGTTCATGTTCGGTTTCTTTTAGGGTACTATTGTTACTTCTGTTATATCCGCCACTTCTTAAAACTGCAAAGTGTTTTGGAATGCCCAATTTTCCGTTTTCAGTTGCACTAAGCACTTGGGGCACTAAGCCTTGGATTCGTTTGCATATTTGTTTGGGATTAGCCTTACTGGGCCTTTTTCTCTACTTTGTCTTTGTTTTACTTTCTCCCTGCTCCGTAGGGAGAAAGTTGTGTTATGCTGCGTGAAAAACGCCGAATGTTTGGTCGAAAACTTCTTATGTCAGGGCCCTGAAAACAAAAAAGTGGATAAATCCATTTGATAAATTTAGGAAAAAATCCTCTATCACCTGGTGTAGCCAGAATCAATCTTTTGTGGGTCCTTGATACCGTAAAATCGAATGACGGTAAAACGTCCGTCTGACCCTCCGTCCGTCTGACCGTCCGTCCGTCTAACCGTCCGTCTGACCGTCCGTCCGTCTGACTGTCCGTCCGTCCGTTCGTCTGACTGTCCGTTCGTCTGACTGTCCGTTCGTCTGATCGTCCGTCTGTCTGTCTCTTCGTTCGTCTGTCTGTGAACAAAGCTAGCCGCTGAACCATACAGCCCATTTTCTCCAAAACTGATATTCCACTATAGATTTGACTGATGTCACGGTCCCTTCATTTTGAAATCGAAATCTTAATTTTGTGAGTTCCTTTACATAAAACCCCTGAGACATTTTCCAAATTTTCAAAAAAATGACTCCATCGTTTTTGATTAAATTTTGTTGTTGGATAGTGTGAAGGACGTTTAAGAGAATGTACCGGTCTCATGTTCGTTAAAAACCATGATTTTCCAGAAAATTACAAAAGTTAAAGAATTTCAGAGTCTTCCTACAACTAAAATATTAAATATAGAAACGTTACCACTAATACAATCTGTTCCTAAAATGTAGATTTTGAAATCAGATGATGTAAAATGTTTAGAAAATTTGTGTACTTTCGCGTAATTTTGCGTTAATAAAAGAACGTGCTGTTTTAGCACCACTAGTATATATCATCTTATGATATCTCCAACCATATTTCGTGCAATTATCAGAAAGTCGGCTTATTTTGGTGGGACAAATCGTTTCTCATCATGGAAAATTGCCATCTGACGGTGATCAAACATTTTGTTCATTCTGAATACTGCACATTGTGTCCCATTCCGAATACTGCACATAGGAGGCATACTTCCATCGATCGACTGGTAACTGAGGGTTGATGATAGAGAGGGGTAAATTGTAATCGGGCATTGTCCGACCCCACTAAATGCTTAATTTTAGACGAAATTGGTGTCCACCGAAAGTGTAGAATTTGAAGTGACATTATTGTAAGACGATTTGAAGGAAATCGAAGAATATTTTCCGCACTGGTATTTCAAAATTGTAGAACGTTTGAAAATTAACATGAGCAATAGTGAGTGCCAAATATACAATTGTTTATTTATTTTGAAGTTGTAAAGGGAAATACGGAGAGAATATGTATGAGATTACTGAATGACCGAATGAAAAGTGAGCTTCTGTATATAGACAATACGGTAGGGGCTATTATTCCCCAGGAAGACAATCAAACAAAGATGGGTGACGTCTGAATGAACGGTTATATCTCATTAAAGTTTGAGAGATGTTGGTTTGTGCATTAGTGAATTTGTGAATTGTTCTGAACAAGTGAATATAGGATTTGTGAATTGTTGTGAAGAAGATACAGATTTAAATAATTTTTTTAAAATAAACACTTGGCTCATTAATAAGAAAGACAAAAATTCAAATTTATTTATCAGTGTATCATAAATGAACAATTAATAGTTGTATTTACCCACGCATACACTTTGGCATTCCATTGAATTAATCAAGTAATATTAAATTATGTACTGTAGCGGTTACAAATAATGCGATAAACGAGGTGCTGATGCATTACTAAAAGTTTATATGTGCCGTTAAAGAAAAAGTAAAAAGTTTGCATGTTTTCCCGTAATATATGTTACTATACAGGTTTAATACATGATTTAAATATTCCCTTCAATACTATTTTTTGGTAGTATACCAGCATAATAAACGATCCTTTTCGTTGCAAGAAATCGTTCATAAAATATCATTTTATAGCATCTATGGCACTTTATGGCATAGCCCGTCTTCCCCTGGCCGTCTTTTTTGCATGTCTCCCCCACGTGTCTTTCCCTGCCTCCCACTTGCCCACTCTCTTAGCTCTGCTTGTCCCCCTGCTATCCTTCCTGGTTGTCCTCGTTGCGTGACGTCATAATACAAACATCTAAGTTGCCAAATGCAAAACTGATTTTTCAATTTATTTGCAAAATTAAATTTGATTCTTCTATAAGTTTATAATGATGTTATTTTAAAAAAAGCATAGGCAAATCATTTGAAATGTTTCTTTATTGCTTTCGTACAAATTTGAAAACTCGCTTCTAACGTCGTTGGATTTCAAAAAATGCAGGTTTAATACATGATTTAAATATTCCCTTCAATACTATTTTTTGGTAGTATACCAGCATAATAAACGATCCTTTTCGTTGCAAGAAATCGTTCATAAAATATCATTTTATAGCATCTATGGCACTTTATGGCATAGCCCGTCTTCCCCTGGCCGTCTTTTTTGCATGTCTCCCCCACGTGTCTTTCCCTGCCTCCCACTTGCCCACTCTCTTAGCTCTGCTTGTCCCCCTGCTATCCTTCCTGGTTGTCCTCGTTGCGTGACGTCATAATACAAACATCTAAGTTGCCAAATGCAAAACTGATTTTTCAATTTATTTGCAAAATTAAATTTGATTCTTCTATAAGTTTATAATGATGTTATTTTAAAAAAAGCATAGGCAAATCATTTGAAATGTTTCTTTATTGCTTTCGTACAAATTTGAAAACTCGCTTCTAACGTCGTTGGATTTCAAAAAATGCTCTTACGCTATAAAGCTTACCAATATAAACGAGTTGCATTATGTAATATTTATGCACATTTTCTTTTTAGATATTCATAGTAATAGTTGCTTAACACTCTTGATATTTAAAAGAAAACGTATCTATTGTTTTTCTCAAGTGAATACATCCCAGGACCTCTGAAACAAGTTTGCAAATCCAATATTTTTACGTCCTCTTAAAAGTTATAAAGTTTTGGGATTTTTTTTTAATTTTTCAGCCATTTTTACTGCAAGAGAAGCTGTATTTTTAATACTAGTGCGTCCTCTTTAGCCTACGAGAGCTTTCAACTAATTGGTGGGAGGACATTTTACATCCGGCCTGGGCCATTTCACGATCAATGATTCTCAATTCTTTTGGAATCAGTCAAAGAAATCTCGTTTGGGTTTGCAGGTCGTATAGAAGGATTAGCGCAAAAAGGGAGAAGCCTAAAAAAGCAAGATGTGGAGGGAGATCCAAGGGCCAAAGGGCGGTGCGGGGCGCGAAGGGCCTGCGCCACAGGAAATATCTCCGCGTTTCGCGATTGCGCGCCCGACAGCCTTTCCGTACGCTGCGAATTCCATACCAGGGGGTCGTGAAACGGGGTCTAACGTTACATTGAATTCAAAATATAATAATACGATATATATGTAAATTATATATATATTGTGACGTACCTGGTTCTGCCTCAGCTGTGAAGTACTTATCAGTGCATACACTGATCGGACGCCAGCTGCGACGCACCTGTTAGTTGGTACTTTTCACTACAAATTTATAAGTTCTAAAGGTCGGGTATCTTGCTCGCGAATGGGTCATCTGAGGAATTTGGTACTATATTGGTGCGTCCAAATAATAATTTTGTATAAGCAAACAAGCACAATTTATTTATAATGGAATGTTCAATACACTTGATTAATTACAAAAAGAACCTCTTTAACTTGGTACCAAGATTTAGTTAACTGTGTAATCTGTCATACCTTTGGGGCCCCATTAATAATTCGGTCGCGGTGATTCCTCACCCCGGCAACTGCAACGGTCGGTCTCCGCCGCGGCTCGGCGTCCTTGGGCTGCCGATGACGTGGACACGTGCTGTGCTGGTCTGCAGAAGCGGCGCTAGAAGTCCCTTGGCCGCACCCTCGGATATTTTCGCCTTCGCTCACACACGCGTAATTACCGGGTCTTGAAAATGTCCGTTACGTTCACACCACGCGCGTGAATTGTTACTGCGCCCCTCCTTGGTTTCGTTCTACTTCTCTCTCGCAATTACTACACTATAAATCATCGGCTTCTAATCAGTAATGATACACGTAATACTATTAAATGCTTCTCATCGTTAGCAGGGGCTCATTCTGTCTGTAACTATTCGTATGTCCTCTGCCTCACGCTCTCCGTGACTGCTTAACCTTCGCCACTCGGCGTCTGTTCGCCACCCCGCGTCTCTCGCAACTGACTTTTTCAACCGTCACCCGGCGTCCGCAACCGTCGCCACTTGTAACGGCGAGAATCCCCCTCCCTTCGTTGGACAGCGGCAGCGGTCGCGCTCGCAAATCCCCCACCGCTCGCTCGCACCTGCCGCTGTACTGCACAGTCCAAATGAGTAATAATATACTCTTGTATTAATTATCTGTAATTACGGAGGGAAACACTTAGCGTGTTTCAATATATATATATATATATATATATATATATATATATATATATATATATAAATTCGTTGTAATATATAATGTATATACTAATACGATATATGTTGTTTTCATATACAGGCTGTCCGGGCAGGAAACGTGAAAACTTCGCAAATAAGCTCTTAATACAATTTTAAGCATATTTTGTCTGAATAAAGCAGTCGAATAGTGTAAATTTGGTGCTTTTTTATTTCTGTGTTAATTTTCTTTTCTGAACAAATATATTAATTTCTTTTGTAAATAATAAACTATTTACATGCTTCTGGAGTGTTTCTATGCTCCCGAAATGAAAGTTTTTGCTGCGAAAACATTTTTGCAAACCAACTTTTGAGTCCTTATTGCGGCTCAATCATTCGGAATATCCACGTAGATTATTCGACAAAATATGCTTAACATTGTCTTAAGAGCTTATTTCCGAAGTTTCGGCGATTTCTCCACGGACACCTGTATATCAAAAGCAACATATATAATGTATAAATTCCAATTCATAATATAATAAAGTTTAAACTGATCATCACAGGAGTTAACATTTCTGATGTACTTATATTTTCGTTCGTATTTAAATAAACTTTATATAGTTTGATTTTGCACATCTTTGGTATACGTTCAAAAAGTTTCAAATATATTAAGAATTGTTTTCAAACGAAATTACAGTGAATTGTAGAGTTCGCATTTTTTGCTCATTTATATATTGTTTATATAATATTACTATTGAATATGTACAATAGAAATAACATTCATTACATGCCGATACTCTTGGCCCAGATGACGAACACAGAGGACAAACATTTAAAGAGTTCAATTTTTTTGATCGTTTTACTTAAACTTTCTTATTGAAGATAGGGAGTTTCCCGAATGAAATCTGTAATTCAAATACCTTGAAATAAGGTCATATAAAATTATTAAAAAATATGAGTAGCTTTTACGTAATTTTGCATTCGATATAGGCAATTTTTTAACAATTATTTTATCGAGAGAATCAGAAGACGGTAAAAACATTGCACCTGGTCCAATTTTCAGCCAACACTGTATTTTTGAAAATTACAAAAAAAACTAATATATATATAGCCTTTTGAGAAAATAATTTTATATAAATTGACCCACAGGCGTACACAGACTGACGGGCTGACGGTCGGTCGGACTGGCGTTTTGCCGACAATCGGTTTTTCGGTATTAAGAACTCACGAAACATGATTTCTGGCTGTACCACATAATAAACGTAATGTACTACAAACACATACAGAACCAAGATTTATCCTCTTATTTTTACCATATGTTAACAATAGGCTTTTTTGTCGAAAAATTGCCACCTTCCAGCGCACAATTACAATACTTTCTCTTATTAGGATATAAAGCGAGAAACTAAAAATACCATGAATATGACGATAAGACAATCGAAGGTCTGCAAAATCTGAGAGATTAGTGTTTCAACTTCAAATAAATTGTGCTAATCTCTTACAGGTAAAAAAGCACAGATTATTTACTCTTTTGGCGAGAAATCCAGGCGCCATTTTCACTTGCCTTAAAATACACCACAGGCGTTTGCTTTTAACACGGATGTAGCTGAAAAACCAAATAGAGCTGCGAGAGTGGATTGGCTTTGCATGTTATATTGGATAGAGGGAAAGTATCTGAGCAAACACAGGGAACACCTCTGGTGGCAAATGTCACATTTGCAAAAGCGCAAAGGAAGGTATTTTTTCCAGCATTTGAAGTTTCGTTGGTAGTTGGGCCCTTTAAAAATTTCGGGTTTGGCAAAATAAGTGGACGCAGAAAAGATGTTTTACCAGGCTTTAATCACAGAAAAACAATTCTAAATTAATGCTGTCGTAGAACGACACAATAAATTGGATATTTTATCAAACCTCTTTGTTGAGGCTGTGAAATAGTGCTTAGATGAATTGGGAGAGTATAGCAGAAGCTACAACGAGAAGTTTGGTGCATCGCCTTCTCTGTTCTCATCAGACGAGAGAGTTCTGGAAAAAAGCGACACATAATTGACAAGGATTATTAGCTTGCCGAAAAAATTGTCAACAAAATTGAATATATTGTCATGTTATCTCTGTCTGGACGAAAATAAACGTTTTCCTTGCGAATTTTATGTTATTCATACATTATTTTTTTTCGCCCCGCGTCTCAGAGCACTGGTTTAAAGAAACTACACGATAATTGCTTGCTGCCAACGTACCACAAACTTTCAATGCACCCCATATGCATATTGCTTAGCTCCACGGCACGATCGCTACGAAAATGGTTGTGGCTTCTCTGATTTACAAACAATGCGAGCTCGTCGCGTCTCATGCGGCAAAAGATTGGATTCCAGGAAATCTGACATTGGACAAGTCTTTGGTCTTGGTGAAACCTATTAGTGATTTTCCGAAGCAGTTGAAAATCGATTTCAAAGAGATTTCTACAAAAATTAGTATTTGGTCAATTTGGAAGGAATTCGCGCGGTTTTTTGAGCAAGATTAGACTATCTCCGAGGCGTGGATTTGGAAAAGTAGGATTTTTTCTTCTAAAATGCCATCAAAGATCTGCGAAACTGAGCTATACGAAGCGTGACGCCAAATTTGGCGATCCATGTACCAACACTCTTCATAAACACTGCAATGATATTGTATATACACAGTGCAACAGTTCTTTACATACCAAGAATTTCAAAAAAGTTGCTGTTCTATAACATAGCACGCAAATAGCGTGTTTAAAATGGTGAGAACAATGTTCCTTGGAGCCTTGCCGTGGCGTAAAGTCAGTTGTGTCGCAAGCCGTGATGCACAAAGTATAAGAATTCAGCTGATACACGTATTAGGGGAATAGCAAGGATAATACCATAAAATATTTGTATTTTCATCGAAGTTTGGGGCAGAGGACATTTCCTCCGTGCCCCCCCCCCTCCGTCCGCGAATTCATGGGGTGGAAAGGGTGCTGAGTGGCGGGTTGCGCCCCTCGCCCCGAGGGAGGGGTCGCGAGTCGCGCTCAACGAGCCCCTGGAGGGTGGAGGACTAACGGGCTTGGGGGGGGGGGGGGCAGGCCGAGCGGCGGGCACAGCGGCGCCCAAGCCACCCGCTCGCTCTGCGACGTCCAAGGTGCCGTTCGCCAATTGTTTATTTCGTACTTTCGGGCGCGTCAACAGCTGTGTTCACAAGTCTCTTAAGGGTAGTGTATTTATGGGTAATGTCTTTTTTACGAGAGATGGCGGTGTTCTTCTCCCACGAGATGGTGAGATCCAGCGACGACACACACGGCTGTCTGCATCCACATATCGTTCATCAACGGGCAACCACCCCAATCAGGAAGCTTCCATCATGTGTGGTAGTGTAATGCGTGTGTGTAGGTGAGGCAAGAGAATAGGAAAAGGAAGAGGAAGAGAAGATGGCGCACGGCCTTTGGCCCATTTATTAGGCATTCTCCGGGTGTTGATAGGAGAAACCACAGAAAACTACCGGTTAGAGGAGCCGGTCGATAGAACTCTCTTCCAGATACTGGCAGAATTTGACCTAACTATGTATCTTGAGACGAAAATCAAGCCACATGGGGACTCGAACCCTAGGACTACCCGGTCAGAGGCGCTGCATGACATCAGTTGCTTCTCTGATCCGTCCCAACCGGTGGGCGTTGTGAGAGCAGGGAGTCACAGCCACAGCAGCCGCGGCGGCGTACGATGGTGCTACTCGAGACGTTAGAGGTGGTGGAGGGAAGGGCGAAGCACAAAGTAATTCGAAGGGAGTGGACAGGGAATTTCTGATCCGACCTCAACATATATTTTCCAAATGTATATATGTATTTGGCATTTTAGCGTCTTATTAATTCGACTTTACACCAATTAGCTGAGCCCTTTCTTAATTTATTATCCACGCCATGGAGTAAAGCAGACATATGGCGAGCATGACGTATTCCCATTTAGGCGACCTAGCCTATTTGGCCTGCCTGGGCTTTCATTTTTTCCCCGTGCTTTAGAAACTGAGGTGATTTGTATTGGAAAGCTACAGCTTAGTTTTGTACAGGCCGGGAATCAAACCCGGAACTGCTTCACAGAAAGCTAGCACGCTATCCATGTGCCACCCGGGGAGCATTTTTTTAAATTGTTGCCTTGAAATATAAATGTAATATTCAGAAAACAAATATGTATTAATCTCCTTAAGCGGAATATAGGCGTTATTTTTCTTAAATATTGTGTGTAAATTGAGATAATTTTTCATAATTAATTTTATTTTACTACAAGGTGTTCCTTTGGCCCCTTTGTTTGCACTATTATTTAAATGGCTCTTTGTCTCACTTAAGCTGTGGGAAGCTTAAAATCGTGATTCGTAAGAGTGATACAATCGCACTGCCTTGAAAATGACTACTTATTTCAGAAATGCTATAAAATTAATGCTTGCATACCGGATTGGAGGCTACTTGACAAAAATGACTAGCCCTTTTTTGAAAACAACAACGACAAAAAAACAACAAAACAAGATAAATATTTTCTCTAATGTCGAATAAGAGAATTGTTATTGCTTTTAGGTGTAAGTACTCTTAGAAATTAAAGAGTTCATTCATAATAAAACTTTCTCGCAAAGAGAGGGACAAAGAAAATTGGTAGTGTTTGATCGAATTTTGCGGCATATCAGATCTGTGTCAACGAATGCTCAACTAGAAAATTTCTAAGAAGTTTATTTAGCCGAATACGCAGGATTGTAAACTGGTAAATTGCGACAATCGCTGACAATAAGTGCTGAAGCTGTTTGCAATGAAGTTCTGAAAATAGTAAAAGTGCCTCAAGTTCAGATGATTCTACTACGAAACAGGCTTGTAATAACATTTTTAACAGGCTTGTAATAACATAATAACATTTTTAAAATTAGGTCATAAACGGATGCATTTTAAGCTCTATTGTTGAAATGCCTGTTTATCGTATATAAATGTAGCTCCAGTCATAGAGTAAAGTCGTGCAAGGAGTTTACAATTGGTTTTAGGTGTCTATGCCAAAACAGTAAATTAAAGAATTTGCACTAATATTCCAATGTCTACTTAGCAAACGATGAAGAACGTGTTGGTTTCCAGACACTTAATGCGTCATCGAATGTATAAATATTTCGTACAATTCGATAATTGTTTAGAGTATTATCGAAAAATAAAATTTATCTGAAATACCCAAGAGAGTATGATGACTAATTGTCGCGGGAGAAAGGGCGAGTATGGTTGATGATAGTAATGGTGATAGCGTCAATGTCAGAATCGACGTGCCCTTGAGACTTTTATTTTTATTTATTTATTTATTTATTTATTTATTTATTTATTTATTTATTTATTTATTTATTTATTTATTTATTTATTTATTTATTTATTTATTTATTTATTTATTTATTTATTTATTTATTTATTTATTTATTTATTTATTTATTTATTTATTTATTTATTTATTTATTTATTTACTCAAAAAAGTTAAAACCGTATGTGACGTTCTATGGGAAAAAGTGTAATCTGTGAGCATTCAATCTGTGCATCGATACGGGTTTTGAATGATGATGATTTGAATAATGATTATGAAAGAAGAGCGAATTTGTATTTTGTTATTAGAAGTACAGTAGATTTATATTAGAAAACAATATTATCATCTTCATTGATCTCTTTTGTAAACACGGTCCCGTCGTGTTGTGAACAATTGCCAGACATATCAGTCTTTCAACTTTCTGTACATTCACATGCGCTTTGCCGTGGCTATTGTGAAGCGGCCTTATGGTGTCGCAAACGACGCGGTTGGAAATATCTATTTTTGGCGAGTCGGTGGCCGGCTGGCGTCGCCTTGCTTTTTCAGAGCTGCCGGACGCTAGACGTCTTCTCCAGACAGTGACTGAATTTAACCTAGCTATGTACCTAGTGTCGAAATATGCTGCAGCAACATCAGTTGACGCCCTGAATCACCTCTCCCGGTGCGTGGTCTCACGAGGCTCCAGCGGGGTGGGCGCCGATTAAGCAGCTCGTCCTGTGCGTCGAGGCGTTGGCACTGCATAGGTGGTTTCATTTTGTCCGCAAGAAACTGGTTAAACACGTTGAGGACCAGGTCAAATGTGAGAGGCTGCGCGGCGCTTCTTGGATCGATCTGCCCGCAACAAGTTAGCGACTAATTAGTTATATTTCGCATTTCCGGTGTCACTTTTAAAGCACCAAAGATTCTTTCTTTTTTCTTTTCAAAATATAACGACAATTTTCGAGGAAATTTTCGAGTCATTTTGAAGTCTTTGCTATATTAACTTTAAGAAGTCGGCGTTGCTAGCCGAATTGCGTAACTATGGTTCATGAAGTAACGGAAGTTAAGCAACTCGAGACACCACGTATTTGTGAACGGGTGACTGTTTGAGAACCCTGGTACTAACGGCGCCGTGCCCACGGCCGAAGAGCTAAAAAACAATGACCGACTGTGCCGTTCTAGATCTCGAGAATCTCGAGAGTCAAGAGCAAGAAAAAAAATCGATTTTTGAGAACGTGTCCGTGTCAATTCGAAGAGTTTGCTGAGCTATCTTTAAGGTTTTTGAGCCGCTGCGGTTCGGTTCGCACACTGGCCCGCCGTGCCACAACTTCGAATGAACCGCTCATCCTCAGAGAGCCATCAGCGTGCTCCTGCACGTTCCGGGCGAGGGCAGTTCGGAAACTCGCGACACAAGCGATGCACCGGAGGGGCCGTTGTATAGTCGTTCTCGTTAGATATTACGTGCTTCGGCACCCATCTAAGTCGACTGGCTGGCGAGTGAATTTTGTACAAGACCAGTAAATATTTCATACCTTTAATGGATTGTTTCCTGTGCTGAGTTTCTCCAACCACTTCCTGAGCGGAGAAACGCACCTTGTGCCCTGCACGTACTCTTCGTCGGCTTTAATTATACGTAGCGTACGGCAGTGAAATCTGTGTGCAGGATGCGAGATACGAGCATCTCGGGGGCATCTGGTTCTTGAACTATGTAAATCTCCTGTGTCTGACAATGTTTACTGCTTTCAGCACTGCACTTGCCTATACTCCAACGTGAACCTCTGTTTTAGTGTCACCTTCCTTTCGAATGCTAGCTAAATCTGTGGAAAATGCCTTACATGCTAACATTTGTCCATTTTTATTTCCTATTCCGTTTGCCGAAAAGCATTATCGAATAGAATTGGAAGTGCTTGTTCGAAGCAAAATACCGAAAACCCAAATCATGTAATTGATATTTAATATTGGAATATTTAACTGAGAATATTGTTTCTGATAATTTCTTATAAGATATATACAAATGAAAGTTAAAATCACGTAAGATGAGCGTACACATTATCATTTATATCTAACTTATATATTCATTAACAGAAGATAAAATTTGGAGGAAGCTAATGATTTACACACATGTAAATTTACGTTTGTCAGATATTTAGCGAATAGCAGCGAACTAGTACGAAAATGTCTGTACATATTCTGTTCTCGTAGAACTATGAGAACTCTGCTGGTAAAGGTTTTTCTTTCCATTGTTGGCCTTGTTGTCTTTACGAAGCAAAAGATAACAAAACCAAGAAGTATAATCATTAAATACATCTTGTTAATTTCTCCGTCAATATTTTCATAACGAGACCTTGAAACCCAACATTTCCGACTAACACCGATAATTATAAAATTAGCTGCTTTCAACGAACTTCCCAGGCTTCTCAGATCTCGAATTTTTGCTCCAAACTGCAGTTTAATCTCGCGGCTCGCCTTAAAGTTCCGCGAACAAAGTACAGGTCTATTAATCCGAAGTTGCGGCTTGGGAAGACGGGCATCTGCACTCTTTCCGCAGACAGAGTGCTGTATCTGGTCAGAATACTGATCGAGGGGATCGTATATAATCGTGATTTATGTAGCGGGTCGAGTTCAAGCAGAAAGAGTTCCCAATCTATTACATGATGAGGGAGCACCCGGTGCTGTGTTAGGCGGATACAGAGCCAGTAGGCATCTGTGGTGGCGAAGGGAGTGTGGCGGGGCGGGGGAAAGGGGCGTGGCGGGGGAAAGGGGCGTGGCGGGGGAAAGGGGCGTGTCGGGGGACGTGTTGGGAGAGACATGTCGGGCGGCGTGTTGGGTGGTGCGTGTCGGGGTACGTGTCGGGGTTGCCGTGTCGGGGAGCCGTGTCGGGGGTGCCGTGTCGGGAGGCGTGTGGAGGGCGTGTCGAAGGGCGTGTCGGGTGTCGTGTCGCGGGGGGGGGGGTCGTCGGGGGCCTGTCGGAGAACTTGTCGAGAGGAGTGACTGGTGGATGTCGGCGAGTGTGGAGGATGTCTCGGGGCCACGTCGGTCGCGTGTCGGAGGCGGGCTGAGGTGGACCGAGAGCGGCGTTGGGAGTAGGGCGGGGGCGGACTCCGCTGGGGAACAAGGCTCGAGTTGGGAGCGGGGCGGCGCGGTGTGTGCGTAGGCGGGCTTAGGTCGTGATCGGATTCTGTAAGTAGCCCAATGACGAAGCGAAAACGCGGCGGCTGGTGCCTGCGAAGTATTCATAGATAGCGAGGTCTTTCTTGTGAACCTTTTTACTTCTCCGGTTTTGTCTTCCGCAGTGACTGGTGGCCAGGCTTGTCTTCTACGAATCTGTTGGAACGTGATGTTTTCATGATTTGTGTTATTACGATTTTATAACGACTCAGTAAGAAAAACAGTACTTCCGTTCATTGTTTCAGATAATCCGTAATTGTGCTTATTTTGGAGAAATTTTATATCTAAGAAGTCAATATGACGCGCTGAACAGCCAATTTGGAAGTACTGAATTGCTTTTCTATTACCTTAAATTGTATTCTCGTTTCAGATTTGACAATTAGTACAAACTTTCTTCTTTACATGGACATTTAGATTACCCAATATGCAAAAGGGATTTTCGATATTTCCTTTCCATATATTACATACATTTGAAAAGTGGATGGATGAATATTATTGAGTAGCTCAGAAAATCCAAAGCGATATAATAAATCTTTCGGTATCGTGCCGCGAATGAAATGCAATCATTGTGCCATCAATTTCCTTAAGCGAATATTCTTAAAGTGCCTTGTACTTTTATACAATTCACTCAGTCTGGCACTTAATATGATTTTGATTCAATGATTTGGAATAGATTCTAAAAATACTTGTGTTTACTCTTCCCATGTTCATCAGGATGTGTTCTATGTGGACTATTTTCTTTAAAAGGACGGAGATAAATCTAAGTACTAAATTTTCAGATGGCATGTTTGGAAATTATTTTTTTATAAAGTATTTCAAATATAAACCTGGGAGCTTTTTATTACTGTGGTGTTTAAAGAATTATGTTCTCTGTATTTGAATGAGCAGATATTATTATTATTATTATTATTATTATTATTATTATTATTATTATTATTATTTAACGACAAAAAATTAAAAACTGAGTGTGACGTTTTGTGGGGAGAAGTACAATCTGTGACGGTTTTCTTGAGCTCTTGATGCATATTAAAAACAATTATGAGTATGATCGATTTTCCCAAAAATTGATAAAAAATATTCTCTCCCGTGTAATAAAAACTATTTGCAAAGGCAAATGAGTTGCATATTTTGGCTATTATCCCTTAAGGCGCCCTTCCGGAAAGACTCGATTTACTTTTAAGAGAACATGGAAAACTTATTTGAAAATCTATGTTATCCACTGAGTTCAAGAAAACGTGCACATATATTAAAGATATATTTCTGTTTGGAAGCAAGACCAGGTGCCATTGCGTATTTTCTTAAAGCATCAAGGAAGTTGGACAACTGATATTTCTGTACAGGTCAACTCATTTCTCTTATTAGTTAGTGAATATTTTTATCTCTGGAGGTGACATTCCTCCCCTGCTGGGTGGTGAGATACGGCCTCGATTTTTAAACAATGATTTTCTCAAAAACGGCTCCAAATTGTTCTTTAACGTTTCTTTTAGTATTATCAAAGAATGATAAAAATTGGTGCTAGTCCAATTTCTGGCGAACTCTCCGTATTTATAAAAATTGGAACGAGTTGACATTGCAATTTAGAAATAAAAGTGTTTGTCTTATGCTTGTCTTCTAATTAATTTATGCTTGCCTTCTACATTTGGCCCTACAATCTGATATGGATTTTGGCCTGTTCAAGTATTTTACTGCGCTCCTTTCTGTCGCTTTCTTGTTTCTTCCAGTTCTTAATGCCCATACTTTTTAGGTTCTGAAGCACTTCATTTTCCTATATGATTCTTGGCCTTCCTTTTTTTCGAGTTGTTAGAGACTTCCAATTTGTGATTTGTTTCGTACCTCTGTTAGCCTCCATACTTCCTAGATACCTAACACAAGCTGTCATTCTGGATTTTACATCCCTTGCAATGTTTTTTGTTGTATTAAGGCTTCCAATTCATCATTTGTTTTCCTTTTCCAGATTTGTTCATTTACTTTGATTTGACCGAACATTTTTCTGAAAATTTCTGCATGTAGTTTATGAAAATCACAAAAAAGAAACTTTTCTTAAAAAACACTCCAAATTTTTTCTTCAATTTTTTCGAGGAATAGAACTAGGGACTCTTGAAATAATGGCGTTGGCTTAATTTTCTTTAAACTCTCTGAATTTTCGAAAGTCGCAAAAGTTGTTTTGCATTATTGAGTATATTTGAATGTAATACATACGATTCTATTTCTTATCATCATCAAAACAGCTACAGCGGTCACCAACAGTCATATGTACCGTACTCTTGGAACACGTCTCCTTGAGTACCAATAGGAACGAGTAGCAAGATAAACTCTTTCGTCATAAAGATGTGACGTTTTACCACGGAATTCCTGGGCAACATGGGCGTAACGAAATATGCCTCCCTTATTCCCGCGGCCCCGCGCGGCACAGGACGTCTCGCGGTAAAACATGGCTTCGCGCTGCTGGTTCGCTTTTTATCGTCCGCCCCCAGCGGCCACGTGGCGTCGCGTCGTGTCACCGCTCTCGGAGAAGTCCAATTCCTTCCTGAGGTGGACGCGTCCATGCTCCTAGTGATCCTCTGTTAAACGTCTTTACTACTGCGTATACTACGTATAGAGAAATTTAGGTAATGCTGCAGAAAAATATGTTCATATTCTGATAGAAGAATACATTTTAGGGGTCTGGAGATACCGAAAACATTTTTTCTTTCTCATGTATGTAGTATCTTACTTCACCATATTTGTACTACAGTCCTAATACATGTTTTGGTTTTTTTGATATAATAAAAGTATTTTTTTCTCAAAACGTCTGTCCATATCTGGCAGCCTGTTTCTCTCTGTCAGTCGACTAAACCGTGAAGAGAATTTTCTCAAAAATGACATTTCCCCTATTGATTTGAATGAAATAAAGGACCTGCGAAATAGAAACGGATCTTTTTATTTTTTTAGTATACTTTACATGCAGCCACTTGGACATTTTCGAGATTTTCCCCAAAATGGCTCCAAGCTGTCTTAAATTTTTTTCTCAAATTGAGGAGAATCCCATATTAACATGAAATACCTACGATTTTCATTAACAGCTCTGAAAGATACAAAATGGCCAAAGTTCTTGGTTTATGTTGCTTGGAACACGTTGGTATTCGTAACTTGCGTTCGCGGTGGTACTGTTAAGGGCATTAACTGCGGAGCCTAAGCGATCCAGTTCAATCTCAGGACAGGCAAATATTTTGGCGGGTTCAACTACAATACCATTGTTTTGTTACGTAACCATTACAAATGATTCAAGAAAGTTAATGCTATTACCGCACATCTAATTTTGAGATATGTTTTCGCTAGAATTATGAGTGCTCTATCGTAAACTTCATAGCTGTGCAGTGTCAAATATTGTAAACAATTGATTTGATTTGGTACATTGGGACTTGGATAAATTCAGCCAATGAGTATGACAATTGAACAGTATTAGTCAGGGAATTTCAATATAAATTATGCTATCGAGTTAAATTTTGCTCTACGAAATTCCCTTTTCCGTGATGAGCAATGCTAACTATGAATATTGCCATTTGTAAAATATGTTCAACTGTTTTTGACAAACGTACCATTGATTTGCATAGGTAAATAATATATTAAATCAAAGGATCCATACATCAGTAAATGAAATTATGATCAATGATAGTTGTCTATCAAATGTTCAATACCTTCGACGTCTGAAGTTATCATTTTAAAGTGATGTATTTAATGTGAGAAATGGCACTGTTTTTCATTTCTAACTAATAAAAATTCCTCTTTCGGAAAATGTAAAAATATCTGATTTTCATTTCCCAGGGGGCCTTGTGGCTTCTTGACACTCTCGGTGTCTTTGTACGCGCTGCCCATCTCTCGGTTTCGGGGAAAGGCCGTCATTTCAAAGAGTGAATTCACGTAATGAAATATAAAATCGAAACTCCAATAAAATCGCCGAAGGTAGTAAAAATAAAGTGACGAGAGAAAGCGCAGGGCATGGAAGTGAGTGAGCTTTCGGAGAAGAAGAGAGGCGATATGGACGACGAAGAGAAAGCGTTTCATTCCGGAAAAGAGCACGCTCCGGGTTTTCGTATTTGAGAAGCCTCCGAGAGGCTGAAGTTGGAAGTGTCGCAAGACGCAATGGAAAATGGGCACACGCTTCATACCCATGTTTTCTCGCTTTGGTGCGGAAGCAGTTTATATTTATTTCCTGTGCTTTCGACTTCGAACCGATTTCGAACGTCTGACTTAATTTCCGGCAAGACTAAATTTTTCTCTGTGAGCACGGTCAAAAGCAGCTTGTATAATTTCTTCTCGTGTTTGGAAATCTATAATACCTTTAAAAAAGAAAACAACTCAAAATATTGATATCCTCATTACCACCCCTCTCCGTCTCCCCACTCCCCGTAACAGTACGGGCTCAGCGAACGCCGCCTTCTTCAAAGGCGACAGTTGCAAGGGCTATTAAAGTAAATACTGTCTGTTTAATTTGAAATCACACGCCAGAAAATATCATTTTATACCCAAATTAGTATGAATACATTAACAAATGACACATCATTGAATTCTTTCTATGATCTACTGATTGTAGGTAAGAAAAATATGTAGTTCTTTCTAAATAATAAAATACGATTAAATTTCTCGAAAAATAATAGCAATTCAAACAATATCTTTATGGCTGATTACTTCTCCATTCATTCATTGTTAAGCGAAAATTATATTTCGCTATTCTGAACCGTTTAGAAGTTTTGAGTGTGGCTCAGTTGTGAGACACACTCAAACATGATTTTCCGTTTAGTATTATCATTATACACTCTCAAATTAGCAGCAGAATGTGTTGTGTTGCGCTATTAAATAATTTGACTGAAATCGCATGTCTCACGTATCACTACTCTAATTACCACTAATTTTAACACATTTAACTGCATTCTTAGTATATGGCGAAGAAGGGCGTGTTACATTGGCTTCTCGATGCCCTTTTAACACCATGAGCAACCGGGGCTCCCGCGACAAGAAACCACAGGAGGAAAAGAATAGCGTCTACGTCGCAAAAAAAAAAAAAAAATCTTGAGAACTGTCAGGGGCAGCTTTGGCCCGCGGCGGCGGCGGTGGCGGCGGCAGCGGCGGCGACGCCGGTGGTGGCGGCAATAGCGGCGGTAGTAGCGGCAGTAGTGGCAATGGCGGTGGTGGTGGCGACGGCGGCGAGGGCGGCGGTGGGGGTTGCAGCGAGGATGGCGGTGGCGGTGAGGGCGGCGGTGCAGGTGGCGGAGGCGCCGGTGGCAGCGGTTGTGAAGGAGGCGAGGGTGGCGGTGGTGGTAGCGTAAGCTGGGGGGGGGGGGGCGAGGGCGGCGGGGGGGGGGGGCGGCTGTGGCAGCGGCGACGACGTTCGGGCGGCGCCCTCCCAGCAGAGAGCGTGGGCGCGGCGCGGCGCGGCGGAGCGTGAGGGAAGCCGCAACATGGAGAGCGGCGGCGGAGCGAGCTCGCCTTGGAAGCGCCGTCGCCTATGGGGACCGCCCGGAAAAGCAGCGGCAAGGATCCATTGAAGGGCTTGGGGCGGTAACAAGATAAGCCACGCCAGCCGCACCACGCCTCCCAAACCCCTTTACAATGTTTATTATTGCTACCATTTACAAGACAGAGAAAATCGATAGATACGGTACTCCTGAATTACTCAAATGCAAGGATTTCTTGTAACACACTGATTCATTTACTCTTTGTTATTAGAATTTACTAATTGTCAAGTAGGCTCGGATATTTAGTACGGTAAGGCATGAGAGTTTGAGATGAATAAGAGCGACTCATTCAAACACTACAATAAATACAATGCCTTTTAAAATATTCCTCTAACTTATCCCCATGTCCTAACGGAAACATACACTAGCGTGACCTTCATCCAACCTTGTGTCTGGCACTCTTCCAGTTACAAAATATTCCACCTGCAGGTCAGATTGCTTTCTCTAACAGCTTCTTCAATAAAACGTAATTAATATTGATCGAGTTGGCGATTATCTTATATGACGTGGTCGTAACACCACGACGACATAGCAATCCTGACGAGACGACATATTATGAATTTCTCGGTTGCCTTTGCTCGTACTGCAGATGCTTCTATAAGAAATCACATGAGTTTCTTTCTAATCTACCAGGTATAAAAATCTGAAAATAATAAGAAACACACTTTTTATCCACCAATTAGTTTTCCAGAATACGTGGTTTCCCTTCTTATCAGAATATTGTGCGTTTCTTTCAACGTCCTCATGCTTCCTTAAAGCTTCTTGCTTTGTTTTAAAATCAATTTCTCTTTCTTGAATCTCGTGTATTTTCTTGGCGTGTTTCACTTCAGTATCATGATGCAACGGTTTTAATGAATAACGAGAAAAATGAAAACAAAAACTTGGCGCGATTTTTGAGAATCTTTTTTACAATTTGCATTAACTTCAAGCATAAATGACGTGAAAACTACAATTTTTTTAACAAAAATGTACATGACCGTTTTTAAAGTTCTGACTTTTTGAAACAGATTTTATTAAGACAAAAATATGTTTCTTCTTTGTAGTTTTGCAATGTTTATTTTCTGTAAACACTAGCGTTGACCACAGACATACGGGCGAATGGACGGACGGACGGACCGACCGACCGACGGACGAAGAGACGGACGGACAGACAGACAGACGGACGGACGGACGGACGGACGGACGGACAGACGGATGGACAGACGGACGGACAGACGGACGGACAAACGGACGGACAGACGGACGGACGGACAGACGGACGGACAGACGGACGGACGGACGGACGGACGGACAGACGGACGGACAGACGGACGGACAGACGGACGGACGGGCAGACGGATGGACAGACGGACGGACAGACGGACGGACGGACGGACGGACGGACGGACGGATGGACAGACGGATGGACAGACGGACGGACAGACGGACGGACAGACGGACGGACAGACGGACGGACAGACGGACGGACAGACGGACGGACAGACGGACGGACAGACGGACGGACGGACAGACGGACGGACAGACGGACGGACAGACGGACGGACAGACGGACGGACAGACGGACGGACAGACGGACGGACAGACGGACGGACAGACGGACGGACAGACGGACGGACAGACGGACGGACAGACGGACGGACAGACGGACGGACAGACGGACGGACAGACGGACGGACAGACGGACGGACAGACGGACGGACAGACGGACGGACAGACGGACGGACAGACGGACGGACAGACGGACGGACGGGCAGACGGACGGACAGACGGACGGACGGGCAGACGGACGGACAGACGGACGGACAGACGGACGGACAGACGGACGGACAGACGGACGGACAGACGGACGGACAGACGGACGGACAGACGGACGGACAGACGGACGGACGGGCAGACGGACGGACAGACGGACGGACGGACAGACGGACGGACGGGCAGACGGACGGACAGACGGACGGACAGACGGACGGACAGACGGACGGACAGACGGACGGACAGACGGACGGACAGTCGTTGTGCCGTCCATGGATTTTTCGGTATCAAGGACTCACAAACATGGATTCTGCCTACACGACGTGTAATGATGTAATTTATTACACATATGATCAAGATTTATCTACGTTTCCGTCATCAGAGCCCGGCAAGAAGAGTTTTTCACCGAAAATTCGCCGTTTTCCGGCGCACGATTACAATACTTTCTCTTCTTACTCAGTTGAGAAAGTAACAAGGGCCCCACTCTGATACTTCAGACAATTGGCGCGCATGCACAACGGAGACCAAGGGCCCATTGCCTCTGGGAATATTAAGGTGCTCACTATAACAAGAAGATATCCCACATTGATATAGTTATGAGATATTGGGGTTTCAATAGAACTTTTCAACTCACATTACTTTTTAACTTTTAAACACATTACACTAAACAAATAATAGTTGTTTTATTTAATGAAAACTCAATTTCACAAAAAAATTGGGATAGCCCCGTGTTCTATGGAGCCCTTCAATTTTGAATGAGGTCCCATAACCGTATGCAATAAAACACTTTACTTCTCTACGTTCAATCCCTGTTTTATTTTAAAAAAATCTTTTTAATCTGATAATTTGCAAAATTTTGTACACTTCGGGAAGAGGCTCTCGAAGCCATCTAGCAGCCCTTAAATGGTTCAGTATAAAATCAGTTGCAATTATTAATTGTATCATTAATCTTATAATTTCATTCTTCGTGTAGTATATTTTATTTATTTACTAGTAAAATATGACTTGTGAAAGCCCAAGAGTGGGTGGGGTAAAAAGTGAAGTCAGAGAAGAGTCCACTAAAATGAATGTTTCCCCCCCTCTTGTTTTAGGTTGCCAAAGCCAGAGTACTGTATAGCCATTCTCTCCAAACCGACTCGACATCGCCACGCGGGAGGCACAAAGTTTGCAATTTGTTTTTGCGGGTTGCGAGGCTTGGAGGCGGCCAATGTAGCTTGTTTTGACGCCGAATCAAAAAGGGAGGTCGCAATATATAACATCAGATTTACACGTAGGCTTCCGCGGCTCGAGTTCCTGACTTCTTGGCTGTCCGGGTGACGACGCGGCGTCTGATCAAGCGATATGCATAAACATGGATACATTATGTATTTGAATTTCTACTTTTAATATTTAGTATCACATTCAATTGTGTACATGCTTTCGGCTGTTGGCATTTAGTAGAATTTTGTTTCATCTTGCTGCTGCGGTAAACACTTCGAACTTGTCACGTATTTTCACATTCATTTTTTTGAAGATAGTGAGAGAGGGATTATTTTCACAGACGTTGAAACTGAAAGTACGTAAGTAAATGTGGTAAAAGAGGCTAACCAAACAATTCAAATCCCTTATCACTCTAGTTTTTTTTGTGGCTAATCAAAACATTCGCACGGGGGATTATGGTCACATCCAGGACGTGGGTCCCACGCAGCCAGTTTCCTCCTGTGCTTCGCACAACCCCAACCCCTACTTTATCGCGTCGGCCAGGTCGCCGTTCCAAGCGTGGCGCCAGCTTCCCGCAGCCGTGCGTGCGTGGTCGCCCCGCCGTACGTCACACTGGCGCCGCGCGGCTCGTCGCCTCGGGCGAGTCGATCGCCAGCGGAGGCCGTCCGCCCCTCCCCGCCCCTCCCCGCCCCTCCCCGCCCCACCCCGCCCCACCCCGCCGGTCGCCTATTCCTTGGAGCTCCCCCGCCCGTTGATCGGGGGAGGAAACGCCCGCGCTTTGTCCTGCCGCCCAACTGTTCTGATACCGCCGCCGCCTCCGCCACTGCCACTGCCACTGCCACCACCGCTGCCACCGTCGCCGCCACCTCCGCCGCCACTGCCACCGCCACTGCCACCGCCACTGCCACTGCCACTGCCACTGCCACCACCGCCACCGCCACCGCCACCGCCACCGCCACCGCCACCGCCACCGCCACCGCCACCGCCACCGCCACCGCCACCGTTGCCGCCGCCTCCGCCGCCGCCACCTCCGCCGCCGCCGCCACCGTCACCACAGCCACTGCCAATGCCACCGCCGCCGCCGCCACCACCACCACCACCACTGCCGCCGCCGCCTTCGCCACCTCCGCCGGTTCCGGCACCTCGGCGGAACGGAGGCGCTCGTAGCCGTCGCGCGTAAGCTGCCCAATCCACAGAAACAAGATCGGCTTCCTCCATACGTTGCGGTGCTCAGCGCCGGCACACAGCACACCGCACACCCGGTGTGGGAACGGCGCTTCATCGGTCTGGCTGTCTCCGGCGGACGTGCGGCTCTGACGTCACAGCTGGCCGTGAATCCTCCTCATGCTCACGTACCCCTGCTACGTGTCTGAACCCGAAACCTTTTTGTATCGCAGGTCCTAAATACGTTACGGTTACGCACTTGAACGGACGAAGTCCAATTTCCCCTTTGATTAGAATAATTATTAAATATTGAGAGAAATTTTCAGCTTTAGAGGATCCGGGTATGATATCTTTCTATCTTCCTGACAATTATCTACTGACAATTTTGAAAACGGTAACAAAGAAAATGAGACAGATGTATATAAACGTTATTTTCCTTTAGCGAAAAACTTGACTTAATTGCTCTTTTGAGAATGTTATACAAGTGCGGAAAAATATGAGATTATTTTTTAAGTAGCGATCAATAAATTTGCACACTCTGTTCACATTTTACGATTAAGTACTACATTTACAGGAAAAATCAAATGTTTGATAAAAAAAAGATAAAATCAAATTTTTTGTCTTTTACAGATGATAGACCTCAAAGAGAAGAAATAAATAATTAAATCTCTACAAATAAAATTATGCGGTGTGTCTGTGATTTGAAAATAACTGTCTTTTCTAATATCATATCGATATTTACAATATGTATGACCCAATTCAATTGTTTTTACGATTTTTGGGTGTTTGTCCGGGGTAATTTCTGCTTCTGTTCAACCGATTTCGACAGGTTTTTCACTGAAAGGTAGAGTGAATATTCGGGCTACTTTGCAATTTATTATTTTTTCTTACATAAATAAAAAGGATTGTTTGTTTGCTTTTTCATGCAAATCTACATTTTTATTTTGATCTTAATAAACTGTTCAGCACATGACTTTGAAATTAAGTAAAAAATTAGCCTTAGGGGATTTCGTAAAAATTAACACTATCTCCCTTTCCTTACTCTCTCAGCAAACCTTAAGTGTTCACTCTTTCCGATTCTCGAGAATATCTCAGAAACATTGAAGAAATTCCGAAATAAATAAAAAAAAATTTAAAGCCCATAAAATATCTTATTAAATGATTTTTTTATTGGTTCAAATAACGGAATTATCTTTCAAGAAATTGAATGCAAAAATTGATTCTGGAAGTTTCGGGAGTATTCAACAATTCTCTCTGCAGCTCAGTGGCCTAACTTCAGTTGGAATCATCCGAGGGAAAATTAAGGATATCACCTCTCCTATAAATTAAATATAAAAATGACTATCTGTGTAACGTTATTGAGTAATAAAATAAAGTAATTATTTCTTGCAGACTTATACATACAATACATTATAAATTAATTACACCAATACTTCTAAACTTCTGTATATCACTTTTCCTGCGCGATATTTGCAAACCCAACTCATCTTTTGACAACAGAGTAATAATATTTGTCGTTAAAACGCGCTCGGATCTGTAACCTGAATCGTTTAACGATGAGATCTGGTAGGCAGCTGATAAGGTGAATGCTTTTGATGGCGAATCACGGAGCACGGCTAATGGAATGACATCACCAGTAAACGACAGTAACCGCTGAATACTTGAAACGACATCGTTTCCCAATTTCCACGCCGAGTGACCGTGACTGCAACTTCAATATGCATGCCAAGCATTCTCGCTCGAGAGAGAGAGAGATTCTCTGGCCATCATCGATTACTGCTCTGTTTAATGGTGGCATTAGAAGCGAACATCACATCATCGTCACCAAATAGCTGAAAGTCCATCGAGAATGGAAAGTTCAGTTCCCAAACCTTACGGAGGCGGAAAGCACTTGATCCAGAACCAATTGAAAGGCAATGACGTGGGAAATGGGGTATTCTAGTATCCGTTTTCCAGCTTATCCCCACATTTGCACGGTATTGCGGGGACTCGAACTCTAGGTCGGGCCAGCCGTAGTGTGTAGCAGGTGTGCACATCCCGCGACCTGCAGCCCACATGCGGCTCGGCGGCGTATTGCCCTTCGGCCCGGGGGTGTCAGACTCGAAACAAAATTAAAACTTACTTCGGAAATTATAGCTAATCTTTTGCCTCCTACATTCCTTCAGAGCTGACCTCTCCATTCCTACACACCTTCATTCCTGCAGAACCCGGAGAACGTCTGACGCGGCGTTGTGAAAGAAACAACTGAAGGGTTAGGGCACCGTCAGTATCGATGTAGGTCCTCGCGAATGCAACGTAAGCGCTCAATCGAGGGAAACAAACAATCTGACGCATCCATATATCAGGCCAGACTAACAACTGCCAGAAGTCAGACGATTTCTTTAAAGACAATTCTTGCATGAATCCCATGTTTAGGAACGTTTGTTGTGTATTAATAGTGTGGTAGTTATTTATCGTTTCAGTGATTGAAAAAGACATCTAGGAAAAACAGCGAATGATACTGAGAAGCGTCGGTCCTTTGTGGATATAAGAAGAGAACTCTCACATTAGAATGTTTAAAATGAGAAAACTCCAGGTACAAATTATATTTGTTATATATTTCCTTTTCTATTCTGAAATCATATAATTTCGATTCGGCTCTCTGAGGGATGTTTTTTAAATTTTTAGCCCTCGGGATTTATAAGGCTGTGTACACATAGTTACACTGTGTACACTAAATTTTATTACTTTGCTTGACATGAAAACTTCTGAGTTGGATTACACGTTCTGAGACATTATCACAAAAACATAAATTCAATTTGTTTTTTATGGAAGAAACGTTCGTCCAAGACCTCTAATTCACCAATATTGCCACGGTTTATGACGTAAGCACATCGTCAGTTCCCACAACACACTGGCTGAGGTAGCTGAAGACATCACGACAGTGCTTCTGACTATGTCCATGTGTTTGAGTCCCCATCTTGGCAGGATTTTCGGCATTAGCTGGGTCTCTTCAGCCGCTCGCTGGAGGAGAATTCTAACGGCCAGCTGCTCTGATAGGAAGTTCTCCGCGGATTCTCCGATCAATTCCAGGTGAATACGGGAGCAGCAAACAGACAATCGATCGCACGCGATCTTTTCTACCTCTTCTATCTTCACCCATTAACTACACACACTTGCACTTACATTCACTACACCTGAGGAGGTACCTGTATGGCTCCCAAACCGATGTGTAGTTCGGCACCGAAACTCGCCATCCATGATGAACTCAGCAACCTTCCGTGATAAAGCATGCACTACACATACGGGAGTGGACTAATGTCATAGCAGTTGATGCACCCAGAAACAAGACATAATTAATCAGTCAACCCGCAACCACGTTACGAAAATACAATGATAAACGAAATGACGATTGTCCTCACGGTACACTAGCACTTAAGATTATAGTAAAAGAGTAGTGCTGTCTTTTCTCAAGCCTTCTGCAACATACGCGTTCACAGTTTAATAAGTACTACATACACGTCCGTGGTATCTTGACCTAATAATTTATTATTACGTCTAGCGGAGATTCTATTGCAGAGAAGCATTTTTAATTAACCCTCTCGGTTGAGTCCCAATACAGATCAATAGAATATGGCCAACATAACAACAACTAACGAAACGAACAATGTCAACCGAGTAAGGTGCACGCATTTTCATTGTTTGATGTGGACACCATTGGCAGACAACTACAAATCTCGTGAATGCATTCATAACACCCTGCCATCCAGCCATTTCAGTTCCGGGCCTAAAACCAAACCGCGCGGCCGCAATGCTGTGCAACTATTATTTGAAATCCTTTGTCGTGCGTGGCGGGCCGGCCCGCGCTGTGAATGAGGCAGTTCCATTGGGCGCTCCCCCCATCCTGCGGTCGAAGGGCGCCCCTGGCCGCATCGGGAAGGGCCGGGGCGGGACCGGGGGCGGAGTGCTGACGGAAGGCTTAAGGGCTCGGCGGCGGCCGCCCCCGACCGGGAATCGATCTCCGGCCGGCCCGCTGCGCTTTGCCGCCTCGCCGCCGCTTTGCGGGATCGCGCTTTGGGCCGGGACCAGGGCTGGACTGAGGAGGCGGCGTGGAGAGGTGCAGGTGGAGGCCGAGACGTTTGCATACAAGTTGGCGTAGGCGTTGACGTAACGATTCAAAAATGACACCGTTTAAAGATCGAATTTTTCAGAATAAATTTCAGTAATGAAAAATTTCTCGATCTTCAGTAGTGTATTTTTAGAAAGGGTCCAAACATGTTTCAAAAATTAACAGATTTAAATGAATACCAGACCTGTCTATTAGACAAATAATTTTTTTTAAATACGGCTATCGCGAGTAAGACCAGAAATGGAGCCGAGTTTGATGCTGGGCGGTGTCGGGGCGGTGTCGGGGCGGTGTCGGGGCGGTGTCGGGGCGGTGTCGGGGCGGTGTCGGGGCGGTGTCGGGGCGGTGTCGGGGCGGTGTCGGGGCGGTGTCGGGGCGGGGTCGGGGCGGTGTCGGGGCGGTGTCGGGGCGGTGTCGGGGCGGTGTCGGGGCGGTGTCGGGGCGGTGTCGGGGCGGTGTCGGGGCGGGGTCGGGGCGGGGTCGGGGCGGGGTCGGGGCGGGGTCGGGGCGGGGTCGGGGCGGGGTCGGGGCGGGGTCGGGGCGGGGTCGGGGCGGGGTCGGGGCGGGGTCGGAGCGGGAACCCCGTTTTTGGGAGCCGGGTGTGAGGAGTCAGGTTTGTGGTGCCGGGTGTACGGGGCTGGGCAGATGGGGTGCAGCCTGACTGCAGGGCGGTGTTGGACGAGGTTGGCGAGAGGGGCAAGGCTGGGCACAGTCGCGTGGGGTGCGGAGGGCGAGCGCGGTTGGGCCAAGGCGTGCGTGCTGCTCCAGGAGGAGCCAGTAGAGACGTGCATGGCGCGGGGGATGGGAGGGACGGTGCGCCGTGCTGTGGTTAAGAGTGAGGAAAGGCGTTCGTCTTTTGTCTGGAAACTCTCGCGCCGCTTGCTGCCTCAAAGGCGCCCGCCTATGCCAAGGGGTTTCTTCCTTGTAAGCAGAGGATGGGTTGCTTCCGGGTACAATTGGCGGCAAGTGAGGCTCCTGAGATCGTAACTGAATTTCGAGGGAAGCAACTGCGATAATGCAATTTGCTGCACCTCAATTATTTCTCAGGCGCTTCGTAGTTTATTGCAGAATTTTGGGTATAAATTTCGTAGTACTTTAAAAAAGTCTATTAAGTGATTTATAACCTTATAAAGACAACTTGGAGGGATACGAAACATAAGACTATACTATCATTATTAAAATGGTTCTCAGAAAACGATAAGTGAAAAGAAGTAAAAACCTAGGAAAAGTGGAAATGCATTAGTGGTGTCTAGTTTTTTTCAGAACAAAACTGTGTAGTAAAGTTTGGGAGCTGCAGAGACAAATCAATTTCTGGGCGAGAAAAGACACCGATAGTGATTTGCGATTACAATGTGTGTTGCAATAGTGTTTTTTTATGTCATAACCTGCACACTTCTATTTTTTCTTCTGAAATGTGTTCGATGTACTACTGGGGTGTAGTTCTCTATCCATCAGTATCATACAAGAGTTTGTCTCGATTGTTTTTATAAACTGCCAAAAACTATCGTCTTTCCTAAGCGAATGATATACAAAGGATTAAAAAGCTTTTAAAACATAATGATTTGTAACAACATTTAAAAGTCAAAATATTACTGGCTGCTACAACAATTTAGACATTTGTGTAATAAACTCTATAATAAATGCATAAAACTGTTGCAGTCATTTTCAAAGAATATTTAAAATCAAGGTGATTTAAATGTGTTAGAATGAAAATTTTTTATTTTTAACTACAGCCCAGCAGTCGAAAATCTGAAAAAAATCACAGCAATTTTTATTTTGTGAGAAACTTTTAAGATTGTTTGAAACTTGTTTCAGGGTTCTCACAGTCAAAATTGTTTTTTGTTATTTTACTCCAAAAAAATTATAATATCGAAACCCCTTTTTCTGATATTATACATTTAATTCTTTTAATTTTTCAATCAGATAAAATAGTGTTAAGTGAACCAAAAAAAAATAATCACGTTACTCATATGTTACTTGGTTTAGGAGAACTTTTTACCGTCTTATCCGGGTTTACCCTTTGCTTAGAGTACCATCATTTAAAAACTGTGTAAACTGCTCCGTCCATTTTCTTTGTACTTCAAAGCTAACTTACTAGAGAATTTTATTTTTAGTTTCTTTCTCGCATGAATCATGGGCTTTTTTGCTCCCAGTTCTTGCTTACTTAATTGAATATTCATGATCTCCGTACAATCAATTATGTGCTCGTAAATAGGATGGCGTAACAAAGCCGAGCAAGAATCAGTGTATGTTGGGACTGAATGAATGAATGAAACGAGACAAAAATTAGTTTTGAAAATAATATGATCGAGAAGGCGCAATATTTTCAAACCATTTTTCTTTGTGAAAAATGTCTGAATTTTTTGGTGATATTTGCATATTGCTAAAGAAAATAAGAGGTTACTCTTTACAAATTCGGTAAGTAGAAGTGCAGGTCTTCTAATATTTAGAAATAAACAATGAACAAAACTTCCATTCAGAAATACAGAACTCTAAATTATAACCCAGTTGTCACTAACATTTAATTTGATGAAAAAATAATTGAATTTCCTGAAATGAGAGAAGGACAAAGTAAACTGTCTGTAAATCAAATTACACTTAAAGAAACCCACTGAACTCCACCAAAAATATTACTTCCCCTGCAATTAAAAAACATAATGTACAAAATATACATTTTGTCGATGGTACATTTGTGCACCATATCGAATTTGGTAAAAAAAATAAAAAACACAAAACTATTTATATAATGAAAGGCAATTTATTTATGCAAACATGTTAAAAACTCAACCATTTTCTACACAAAATACTTTGAATATTAATATGTCAATTTAGTGTTTTTTTATATTATTATTAAATGCAGATGTTAAAAATCTTGGGTAAATATTGACATAATGTAAATAATAAAGTATTTATGACCTCTTATCTAAAAGATACAAAGTTGATGCCTGACTTGTGTACCGAGATATGAATTATGATTTAGTGAACTGTCACCTTTGAATATTTTTAGTGTTCTGGCAAAATAGTATCCAAAGCGTTGTGATTGTAAGAGCGCAACGTTCGAAAGAATCACTTCATTCACAGTAGTACACTGGTGTTTGCGAAATTTGCAACACGAAGGAAACATCTTATTGCAATAAAATTTATTCCACATATTAGGAATATCACAATATACAAATGATTAGAATTACAGAACTGTATTTGCATTTTGACCTTGAGTATTTAGTACGGTGTAAAGCTGCCACGCGCTGCCATCATAGCATCTAGACGCCGTGTCATGGATCCAAAAAGAGTCTGGATAATCTGCTGGGCAACACACTGCTACGCGGTTACTATGCGTGACCACAAGGCATTGACAGGCACTGAAGGAGGACCAGAACGAACAAGTTGCCGACCTATCATATCCCAGACATGTTCGATGGGCGATATGTTAGGCGAATGTGTAGGCAAGGGAAGCAGTGGTACCCGTCGTTCTTCGCAGAAAGCATGCACATTCCTCGCCACATGCGGTCGGGCATTGTCCTACTGAAATATGACTTGTGAAGCTCCTAGCAGGAGGGGCAAAACCTCGGGATCTAAAACCTCCCTGATTGTGCTCCCTGATTACCCTCAAAACGTATGAGGCGAGATCGTACATTATAGCCAATGGCGCCACAAACCATCACACTTGGCGTTTGTACGCTATGGTGCGGAACAATGCATGCTGGTTGGTTGCGATCACACGGTAGCGTCGAACACGTACGCGGCCATCGCTATAGCACAAACTGAAGCGGGACTCGTCTGAAAACACTACATTTTGCCACTCAGCACCCCAGTGAACACGTTCACGTGCCAATTGCAGTCTGAGGCATTGGTACTTTCTCTCCAACGGAATCCGACGCAGTGGTATGCGTGCCACCAGTCCAACCACTTGGCCATGCGGACGAGATGGCGGTCATCTTCTGCTGTGGTCACATTTTGTTGTCCAGTACCCTCTCCTTGCTGTGTAGGACCCACTTTTATCCACTAGTTCCACTCATGCATCACTGTCGTAGCAGTGCGCCCCATTCGAGCCTCAATGTCACGGTACAACAAACCCGCTTCAAAGAGACTGATAATTCTCCCCCGTTCGAACGCACTCAGATGCTGAAGTTGCGCCCTTTGGCGTCGATGAGACATACCAGCACTTGCTTCCACGTTTTCACGTCGCTTGACAACTCTAAACCGACGGAGTGTGGTGAACACTGACCTGGTCTAACACACAAAGGAGGGCGCTGTTTGACCAACGTGCACGTCATGTCTACGCAAATTTAATCTCTTGTTATGCATACATTGTTCTAAACATCCACCGATTTTTTAGTGATTCCGACCATTTCTTCTAGGTGTTGCAATTTTCGCAAACATCATTGCATATTTCGATGCTGACAGTTTCTGCGTTTAGACCAAGAGATTCTGTATGCTCTAGGCGGATAGAGCAATAGATATGTTCTTAGCTGATATTCTGTGTCGGCCATTAGTTTGAAATGAGGTGAGGTTAAGATTCAATCACTTCCCAGTTATCTGGTGTCAATTATGTATTCGAGCTACGTGTTAGAAGATTCACACGAGACGGATTCGTCTGTGAGAAAATCGTGTGGTATTGAGACACACCAGCACTATTGCACTTCAATTGAACTCTATGTTCTGGACTCTGTATTCGTTACCAGGAAACCCCTCGCAGCAATCGTGTAAGCATTTCGAATAGTAGACTGGCGACAACTTGAAATTGCTCCATTGGTGCGCACTTCGAGTTTGGAATAGCTTTACGAGTAATTAATTGCGATGTTGCTTCTGAAGTCTGTTTGCGACTAGAGGAGATAAGGTAGGAATAAAATTCTACAACAAATCAGTATCAACATGAGATGTAAACATGTCAGATTTATTCTGCATCTATCTACATTTTTCATATTACTTTGATGTGCTGCTTCCTACCGCTTAGATATCTTCATCGTATCTGCCGTGCAGATGTCTATGGATTCAATTCGTTGATGAAGAAACTCTCGCCTTTAATCATTGGCATGTGAGCGTTACTTCCCGGGATATCATAATGAAAAGAGATATGAGACTCTTTGAAAACCTGAGTTAGAACTTATTTTTTGTATTAGTACTTAATACAGTTTGAATATAACGATCAAGTGGTTAGGACTAGAGTTGGAATTTTCATTACATATTTTGTTCTTTACAATTTAGAAGGTGCGAAAACAAGAGTAAATTCCTCAGAAACCATGTTTTACGCGATTTTCCTCAACGATTTTCTGGAGGGTGAAAGATCTGCCCTGCTTCGTGGTCCGTCCTCTAGGCAGAAATCGAAATAAAACTCCATTTTTTCAATTTAACTATTCTTATATAATTTGCTTTCGTGCTTCTCCAAAAAATTCCATATTATTTGTTTCTAAGTCATCTTAGAGTAGAGCCAAGTAATCCTTGCATAAAAAATAATGAAATTCTTTTCCTATCCCTCAATGGAGTGGACGTATTCAGCAATCAATTTCAAAAACCACGTAGATAACAAATTAACACTACTTTGACTCACTTAGAATATAATTTTGGCCTTTCATAAATTAAAATAGTACTTTCTCTACGACTACTCCACAATTTATGCAATTTTGCACGTTGTCTGATGCAGTAATGATGACGATTCCACAAGCCGTGCGAGAATATTATTCTTGCACGGTTGTCGACCAATCAGATTTGTCGTAGTTCATTATACACAACAGAAGGTTCTCGCAAACGCCTACACAGCGCGCTCAGCCGCGGCAGGTCGCAACTGTCGTAAGGCATGTAAACCACGAAACAGTTGGTGATTGTTAGGTTATGTGGTTGATTCTATGTCAAACAAAATGTCTACCGCAAACCTACTGCAGGCACGTCCGACTGCGTCTAGACGAGCTACTTGTCCGCTTGCGTATCCCGGCGCTCCTAAAGGCACGAGCAACTTCGCCTGACTCCGCACACATTTCCTGTTAAAATCCAGAAAAGCTATACATGCACAAGCTGCGCGAGGCGGGGAGTGTGGCGGGGATTGTGGGACTGCTGCGCGAGGCGGCGAAGCGGGGAGTGGCTTCACACGAAAATATGTTTGACAGATTTTTTCTATCAAATAACTCAGAATTGTATTATGTTTATATTCTTGACAACCTGTTACTATTTCATGTTTATTTTCTAACTGAATTCTCCCATGTATAAACATCTTTGGTAAGTGACCGGAATAGGTTTGAATATCGTATTATTCCCTTGTTTTCGTTTTGTTGTGTTATTAAATCATTCAGTTATTTATTGTATTTAGCAATAAGTGAAATAAATTAACAAGTCTCCCTTTAAGTTAACAATTCTCGCTTTTGGACGGGCAATGATTTTAACAGGCAAGAATATTTGTAAGTTGTAACCTGAACGTAGAAAGTTTATGTTTTTATACCATTCTTAAGTAAATAGGATTACAAAATGAAGATACTTTTGATTCACATTTTTAAATTTTTTTTCTCTCAATTGAGAATTAGAAATCGAACTGATGTATTATTTCATTTCAATGGATCATTTGAATGGGTGAAAACGAGATCTGTATACGTGACATTTTATAAATTCTAAGAAATCTGTACATATAAATCAATATTTCGGTAAATTCGTGGTGCTTCGTTTCATCATTAAATCCACGATATTTCAATTGTTTATTAAAACCACGCAAATACATTTGTATTGACATATAGCCTAAAATAAACTCGTTTTTCTCAGAATTTATAAAATGTCACTTGTACCGTCCTGGTTTTCACATGTTCATTCATTTGCGTTAAAGAGAAAATTGGATTAATATAGCTAAATTTATGTCCATAACTGCCAAGTAACTTCCCCCAAAGACTATCATGGGCCAGGATTTCAGTGACGTACCGACACTCCGGAGAAATTGATACAACCCTTTCTTTTAAATCTTGCGCCAATTTTTTTGGACGCTGTGCGTGCGAGCACTAGTAAGGTTGTCACCCTGCCCGCGACTTTGACATGCCTACAAACGGTTCTACAGCAATCGGTAGAACACAATACAGCTGTCTTTCAAAATACAAGTGTACAAGAAACATATTGTTCTACTAGTAATTCAATTTGCAATGAAATCAGCTCAAATCAAGAGTCAACTCCCTCGAAAGTAAATATTACAAATTTTGCTCTAATTTCACAATTAACTTTTACAAAAGGAAATCTAGGTTATAAATGTTTGTAATACTGGTTTTATTTACTTGTTTGTAGGTAATGTTATAAAATATTTAATTCACGCTTTGAAAAGTATAATAAAGGTAACATTATTACAAAAAATTAAAAATTTAAAAATCCATTTAGTATTTTTAAAACATTAATTTCAAGGTCGTAGAGAAAGTACAGTCTTCTAGTCGCGTAGAATATCTATTATTCACTCGTAGAAATTACGACACTCGCTATTTTTTTGTTCTATGGAAATTAGCTTCCCAGCTTCGTCTGAAGCTAGCTGACCCATTGTGTTTCAGAATGGGTCTGAGGAATTTAAGCAGTAGTATTAAATATTTATATATAGTTCGCTTTGGTCTGCTACGATGAGTTAGCCTGCTTCAGAGAGGTGGTGTATGCATTTGGGTTGTTCACTTTGTGACTTCCCGCGTGTGTGTGTGTGTGTGTTCTTGCCAGGAATTACGTTTTGAACGCCATTAAGGTAGGTCCCGCCTTCTCCGCAACACACAGAGAGAGGCGTGCCCTGCGCCCTGCGCCCTGCGCTCCGAGTTCGAGGGAAGGAAGTGGCGCACCACCAATAATCCACTGGCGGCGGAGACGTCGGGGACGTCGGCGGCCGCGGCCAGGCTGAGAGAGCACAACGGCAGCGTGGGTGGCGGCATCGGGGGAAGGTGCAAGGGTGGTAGTGGGGGTCGGGGCAGAGGGGCTGGAGGCACCGAGCGCGGGGGCAGGTGCAGCGCGGGTGAGGGAAGCGGAGGTGAGGGAAGTGTGAGCGGGGGAAGCGGTAGTGAGGGAAGTGTGGGCGGGGGAAGCGGAGGTGAGAGAAGCGGGGCGGGGGAAGCGGGGGTGGGCGGCAGGGGTTGCGGCAGCGGGGGCGGATTCACTCGGGGCGGGTGCAACGGCAGTGGGGATTGCGAAGACGGTTGCAGCGGGAGGGAGGCGCAACTGGAGCGAGAACAGCGGGGGCGGGTTGTGGGCGGGGGACGGAGAATGAGAGGTGGAAGGGTCGGAAACGGCTGCGGGGGCGGGGCTCAGGTGCCAGCTGTCTGCAGCGGCGACGCCGACAGGTCGGCGTCAGGGCAGGGCGGGGCAGGGCAGGGCAGGGCAGGGCAGATCAGATCAGGGCAGGGCAGTGTAGGGCAGCGCGGCGGACGAGCAGCGGGGCAGAAGAGCAGAGCCAGCACAGCGCGGGCGGCCGGAGCTAGAAGCACTCGAGCTTTGATACGCGTCTAATTGCGAAGGCCGGGCCGCGGCCGCGTGCTTGCGGTGGCTGGCAGCGCGGAACGCGGGGTCCGGGCCGCGCGCTCTCCTCTTCCCTCGACCGCTTCCGCCCCCGCTGCCCCCGCCGCCGCCGCCCGCTCCTGGGCGTGCGGTAAATTGGTAAACGGCGCGGCAGCCGTCGCCGAGTTTCCGTTATGTAAACGGACTCGCCGTCTCGGCCTCCGGTGCTTCAAGGTAGATGGAGAGCGGGATCGACTGCAGCTAGCCACCACAGTCACCTTCGTTACCGCTTGTCTTTTACTTAATTAATCTGTGTTTCGAAGATTAAGTAGAGTGCAAACATGCACCACCCTGCACCACCAGGCACCGCCTTGCTTCTACAAATACTATAAACCCTGTTGGTGTCTTTCCCTCCGTCTGACTGCGCGAATTCCTGATATTCGCCATCACCTGCATCTTGATCTCCGCCTATATCTTCAACCGGGTTTGACAGTCATTCCTCTGTAGGGAACATCCCACAGTGTTCGTATCTATGAATTCTGCCTTGGATGTATGTCATCGTATTCATCTTCCTCTAACTCCCTCTCAATAGAATATCTCTCAACAGGTCAGCCGACCTTCCTGCAACGCAGCTACTATTGTAGGATGGCCCTGGTTTCCGTGATGCGATGGAAGTCCTCCGAGATCGCTGACGGACTCATCAATATTTTCTCTATGAATCAGAAGACCTGAATTCAAATTATATTTGTCAGTACGATCATGATCAAACAATATTTTAACAAAAAGAAACATTGATGTAGCTATACCAGCAATAAAATCACAACTAACGCCATCAATTTGAACAAAGACTTCAATAACAGCAATGATGATGACTAAAATATTGACAAGAATGATACAAAAACATTTTGACGATAACAACACTAACAACATGGATAAGTGATCGAAACTTTGGTTAGTGGATGGACGTGTCCATGATTGGAGGGAGTTGTGAGCACTGGAATGAGAAAGAAATTTAGTGTCATTAGCTAATAGTGAAATTATGTTTCAGTCGTGATGGGTTGTGGTGATTGTGCTTTTACTGTCGAGAGTGGACGGTTGGAAGGTTCCGCGATGTTGCTCATTGAGGGCCAACCACGTGTGTTGGGAACGATCCCTACGATCATTCTGATAGGTTATTCTTGTCGAGTCTTTAGATGTGTGAAGACTTTCAGACCGTCTGCTCTGAGAAATTTTCGTAAATAGAATTTTCGCCGAAATTTTAAACTGCACAATTTGTTAGCGTCCCTTGCTAAACCTGAGAGAAAAAAATGAGTGTCGACCCAGGATTTCCAGCACAAAATGCTAATTTTCCTCCTTTCCCCTCAGAGACGAAAATTTGTATTTATAGACTTTTTCACAATAATCACTAAACTTTCATTATTAGTTTAAAACTACAAACAAACCTAATGTTACATATATTTGCACACTTAGAGCCCAAAAAGTTTCCAATTGCGAATTTTCCAGATTCCTATCTTGATTGATTGATTGATTGATCGATAGTGATTCCGGGCGCGTCAAGTGCTAAAGTCATTAGCCCCGTGAGTATAGTGCATAGTTTTTCCTCGGGAGGAGGCGGTGATCTCTCGCCGGATGTAGAAATCCGGTGCCGATCAACTGACGGTTGGTGGGGTATTCCCCAACCAAGTATCTCCCACCTGCAAGGCACCGCCCCAGCCGTGACAAGCTCTAAGCGCCCGACCGATCTCCGAAGTGCTAGTCTAGTGCATGTAAGTGTAAGTGTGTTTACCTAAGGGATGAGGATAGGACAAGGAAGAGCAGGAAAAGATCGCGCGCGTCCGTGGCCCGTTTCTTAAAGTACTGCTCCGGCATTCGGCTAATATTGATCGGAGAAAGCGCGGAAAACAACCGATCAGAGCCGCTACAATTCTCGCCCCGACAGCGACTGAATTCGATCTAGCTCTCGAATAAACGAAATATTATTGTCGAAAATCCTGTCACCCTCGGAAATCGATCCTAGGAACTCACGGTCACAGGCACTGCAATGACATCAGTTGATGCCCTGCTCCACTCTCCCGATCCTCCGTTTTCGTTTCCGAAGACATGAGGGTCTGCCACTACGTTGCAGTAGTTTGAGGCGTGAGTCCGGACGTCCGACGCCGGACGTCGGACGATGCCAGTGGGGTTGGCGTGGGAGCGGCGCAGATTCAACCGGCTCCCGCGCGCTGCCACCGCGCCGCCGGGGCCGGATGCTGGATCGGCTCTAGCCGCGCTGCCGTCCGCCGGCTACCAGCAGTAGGGAGTACTAGGCTGCAGCGGCGAAAGTGCTGCCGAACACAAACAACACAAAATGCACGCTCACTGCTCAAAAATAACAATTATAATTCGTATAACGCTGCAGTAAATGAAATAACACTTGATTTGTAACTGTTGTTTCATACATTGAATTGATTTGTATAAAGCTTCAATCATTATTATAGACAACATACATCCAGGAGTTGTCTGTTGTTTAGATGTATAGACACCATTCACTGTGGAGTGGAAGATATTTTTATGGAGTGATGTAGGTACAATTCATTCTGAGATAACCTTTGTATTTTTAGATGTTGAGATGGATCTTACATATCACGAGCGTGTGTGATGGAACATATTGTCTAAAATATCAATTTGACAATGGTAAAGTATGTACTGAGAGTTTCCTATGGAAAGATGCCTGTTTATAGTTAAATATTGTGCCTGAAGATGGAGTAAACTGTACTCCGGAACGTTGTAAAAATATGATTTTTATGGTTTTGTAATAAAGAAATGTAAAGGATGAACGATGTCTATAATAATTATTGAAGCTTTATACAAATTAATAAGTGAAATATTTTAACAATAACAGTGGTCACGAACACTGTAGTATCATACTGTAGTATGCGTAAAGTACAACAGTTCTTGCAATACCAAGAATATCAAAACATTGTTCCATAACACTACACGTGAATAGCAAATATTTAAGTAAGGCCGGCCTCTTTCTTGCAGTATTGCTGTCGCACGACACCAGCTCTGTCATATGCAGTGACGCACTGAGTATGAGAATTGAGTTGGTAAGCACAGTATGAGAATATACGGAATAATACAATCTATTCTTGCATTCATCTGACAAAATCAAAACTGTTGCATTGTTTCTCTATTTCCGAGTTTCTTGCTATCTAACGAAAACGTAGACACCTCTTTCGTGATTAGAGGCTGCATAGTTTTCTTTCAGTTTCTGCGCACGTTGGGAATTAGTAATGTAATTTTTTTGGACTTTTCTCGATTTCCTGAGTTTCTGACAAAAAATTCACACCTATTAAACGCCAAGGTGGCGTAGTATACTTTGAATTTCTGTGCCAATTGGAAATTATGCATATATATTAGCACACTTGTTACATCGTGATTGTATGCACTACGACTCACGTGACTGGCGTTTGATTTGTGACGACGATTCCTACACCTAAAGTACCCCCTACTCTTCACGTTATAGCGGGAGCGGGACTATAAGATTTGTTTAGAATATCTCCGTAAATCGCTGCCTGAGCGTGGAAGATTGTGCGCTATTAAACGCTACGCATATGTCTACAATTATTGTATGATAAATTGGTGATTATTAGATCGTAACGCGGTTCCTTGTGGACATTGTCAATTTTATTACATCTGTCGTTTATAAATCTGAAAATGAATGTATGGCGTAAACAGCAATCAATTTTAAACACACAAATAAAATTTGGAATTTTTTCTGGAAACTTAATGTTACTGGTCAGTGCTGGAATAAAAGATGTTCAAAAGTTTAAAATTCTGTAACTTTGAATCATTCGTAGATAACACTTAGCTCATTATATAGGAAATTTGATTTTCATTCATTTATAAATTTAAATAGTCTTTGGTGGCTCGATTTTTAGCGTACTCGCTTTCCACAGCGCAACCCCGGGTTCGATTTCCGTTCGGGACACAAATTAATTGTGCGCTTTCCTTGCAATCTACCAGTATCTGTTGCTGTGTGACAATGAGAAAGCGCACTTCTCAGTTTGAGAATACCACAAATTCAGAGTAGGGATGGCTATGTGCCAACCACACGTACCCCTGACCCATGGCCGTAAGGCTGAGACACTGCCTTTAGGCCTTAGCTCATAAAGAGCTGTTATGCCAAAGTACATACATACGTAAATTGAAATATTTTCTCAAGAGGGGGTTTTCAATTTATTCGTGACCGTGAATGTAGTCTTTTTATGGTATACCAATATTATTATGACTGGAGATTTATTGTGGAGTAGAAAATCTTCTTCCTTTGTTTAACTAAAACAGACAAAATAATTCGTAATAATATAATAATATTCTAACATCATAAACTTATATAATTGCTTCGCTCTCTTATTGTTGTGCTTCCGCTGAGTTTAAACTTCGGTAATTATTCTCTTAGCCGAGGCTCACAGAAACACAAGGGTGGGGAAATGGAAAACGTTTATTGCCACCACACTTCCTGCGAGTAGAGGTCATGTAGTACTTCTGGTTCAGCTGCGCGAATAATGTTGTGTCTTCTAGTCTGAGCTTTTTCTTCCGGAAAATGACACCTTTTCGCGTGTGCCCAGCTTCCTGCTCGCTGTGGCAGGGATCTTTACCTTAGTTTCACGCTTGTTACCCTTTGCAGAGCGGTCCCTGCCACCAGAAGAAAGTATGCTGTCGCATTGGGAAGTCAGCATTAATTGCGCTTCTATGAAAACAGAACAGTTCATGGAACACATTTCGGGGGCTTTCTGTGGTCACCAACGCTTGCATCTTGTTAGAGAAGATTGGAATTCTGTATTCTTGTTGTATCTATGTGTAGGGACTGCATTTAGAAAATAAAATAAGAAAATCGTGTTCTTTGGTTTGAATACATTTTCAAATATTATTGTTTCAAAGCAACGTCCAAACAAACTATTTATGAGCTGTCATGTTGCAAATGAATGAGGTAAATTTTCTAAAGATGCACAGAAAGTCATATAAATGAATAGAAGTGTTTTCTTTCGAAGTCGACGCGAAAATATTAGACGATAACATTCACGAAGATTAGAACCGTTGATCTCAAAATATCAATTAAAACCAAAAATAAAGATATCTCGCGAATAAACTGTTCTTAGTTTAGTTTTTACATCATTAATGCAAAAAGCGATAGTTATATTTACCTTTTATGGTAAATATTTTTTTAATGTCAACTGTGTATGAAATACATCTATTCTCCGCCTGTGAAAATAAATAGCGTGACTGTTCCCCTTCATTGAAACCTTCTTACACTTTTAAAATTCCCTTCCAGCATTTGCGCTGGAATTCACTGTCTGCTGATGCATAATTAGATTAACTAGAAAGCCAGGAGCACATTTTTCATTAGAAAATTGCAGGACGTGGTGCTTCATGCATGTTATCAACGCGAAAAATTTGCATAATTAAGCACAATTTACCCACAGTCTTTTCAACACAGTGCGTGTCTCTGCAATCAATCAAGTTATTTGGAAGTCGAAAACGTAATCTGTCAATCTCTCGCTTATCAAATTGCGTGGCGCATTCTAGAAAAGTGTTGTAGGGAGACATCACTCGATTTAGCGGGGCACACTAATTAGTGGGATTATTCACAGATGATTGCTCGTCAGAAGTGCGTTCCACAGACGCTTCTTCACTCTCACTCTGTAGAGGCCATCGCACTGAAAAGCAGTTGATGTGTAAGAATTAATACTGCATCGGATAATTAGTGTTTATACCCCATTATTGCTTAATTCTTTGGTATTACTACGATAATAATACTATTCATAATAATATTATTAAGAATAATGTTTTAAATATAGTTTAAGATAGTTTTCAAATTTAGGTACTAAATCCACATTATCAAGAAGGAGAGGATTCAGGACAAATAAGCTAATCAATTAACGTCTTTTCTGAAGGATCTTAGTAGTAAATTTGTTTGCCATCTTTCAAACTTATGTCTGTTATTCGCCACAGGGCGAAGCAGATAGTTTTCGACAATCATTATAGGGTACAAGGTTAGTGCAGGAATATATAGTGTTTGTAAGAATATAAGGGGTTGAGTCATGTGTTGCATTAACCGTAATGTTCTTATCACAACTAGAACGAGATTTGATTTCTTTTCTGACCTTTCACTTTTTATACATACGCACAGAGAACAAGCTAATAAACAAGGTGCGAATCACCTGACAAGAAAATCAAGTTTCTCGCCGGGAACCTTGAGGCGAAAGCTTTCTCAGGCTGCGCCTTGCCTTGGTCATTCGGACATCCTGTTGGTTATCCGCAAAACTTACCTAATTCCTCATTTACTTTTGAGTGGGTGTCACCCAAGCATCTCTGGAAGAAAAACTTGTCTTATGAGGCCCTGATATCGCAACAGTGCATAAATCATCTGCCTATACATCGTAAAGATCTTCCTTAAATACAGTATGTAGTCTGAATCTACGTTTTGCGGGCCTTTAATGCCAAAAAGTTGCTTTACGGCAAAACGTATGCCCGGCAGCCGGCACACTCGTCTGACTTTCGGCCTGTCTATCTGCCTGTCCATCTTCTGCCCATCTGTGTGTCCATCTGTGTGTCCCTCTGTCTGTCCATCAATCGGTCCATCTGTCTTTTTTGTACGTCTGTCTGTCCGTTTCTGCGTGTCTGTCTTTGTCTATATGTCTGCAGTTAATGTTAGCGCCTAAACCGTACAGACAATTTGCTCTTAAAGTTATATTCCTGATCGATCTGGCCGAAGTGGATAAGCTGCGAGTTTGAAATGGATATTTTGATATTTGGGAATACTTTAAATGTAGCCTCAACATTTTGAAAGTATTCTAAAAATGGCTACAATTTTTTTATTAAAATTATCCTCGGATAAAGCAGAATAAGTTAAAAAGCCAGTCATGTGTGTGTGTCAAAGTGTGCCAGTCTCATTTTCGTTGAATTGAGAATTTTCGAAAATTGTGTATGTTCCAATTTTTCGCCGTCCTTCTACAACTAGTTTTAAAGATAGATATTTATGTCAATAAAATCTTTTATTCAAAGACAGATCTTGAAATACGATCATGTAAAATTTTTCGAAAATAAGAGTAAGTTTCGTATAATTGTGTGTAAAATATGGACAATTATTAAACTATTATCTTCTCAAAAAAGCTCGAGATTTGTTTGTATTTTGAATAGACCAAGGTACGCTTATAAAAATGACGCAGAAACCATTTTTTGTAATCTCTCTGCATTTTTAATAAATCCAAAAGCTTAACGTCGCGAAACTACAATATTGATCATTAAATTGTTTTTCTTGAATGAAATCTGGTCTAATATATTAGGTCTTGAAATAAAGTCATGTGGCAGTGGCAAAGTCATTAGGCAATGTATAAAAAATCTCAAAAAGGGCTCCAATTTTTTTCTTTAAATATTATCCTCCCACAGAACACAAAACGCTTAAAAGAGCAGGGGGTCTTTAAATCTCGTTTCCGTTGAACTCTCAGAATCTTCGAAAATAGGAAAATTTACAATTAATGAAAGAAAGAAAGTGATATTGTAGTATCACTGGTTTCTTTTACTTTCACTAGGAGCCATCAGTTATGGAGTAACATTCGCATTTGATTTAAACGTGCGACAGGGCGTAGCGACACGCCGCAGATAAATGGAAGCGATAATCACTCGGCACGCACATATGAGGCGGTTAGAACCAGAGCGGGCAGTATCCAGCGTACGCATAACATGACATAATGTGGCATGACACACTTTCGCCAGCTGGTGGACTTGTTTCTCGCATAGACCGGGCCTGCTTGGTTTTTTTGATTGATTAGTGATGAGTGATTAAGATTATATTTTTTGATTGATTAGTGATTCCGGGCACGTCAACGGCTAAGGCCATTTGTCCCGTATGTTTAGTGTATTTTGCCTCGGGAGGTGGCGGTGTTCTTCCCCCGCTGGATGGTAAGAGCCGGCGCCGATCTACCTGTCGGCTAGCGGAGTTTTCCACAACCAGGCATCTCCCACCAGCGGGCATCACCCCAGCCGGGTCAAGTTCTACGCTCCCGACCGGTCTTCCGGCACGTGTGGTAGTGTAGTGCAAGTTAGTGTGTGTGTGTGTAAATAAGGCATGTAAGAAGGAAAGATCACGCGCGGTCTTTGGCCCGCTTGTTCGGGTAATGCTCTGGTACTCGCCTGGTGTTGATCGGAGCAACCACGGAGAACTACCAATCAGAGCAGCTGCCAAAATAACATTTTCCCCCAGACAGCGACTGAATTCAACCTGTCTAGCTAGCTAGTGTCGAAATTCCTGCCACCATCGGGACTCGAACCTAGGACCTCCCGGACTGCGGCACTGCAGTGACATCAGTTGATTGAACGATTGGTTGTTAGTGATTGCGGGCGCGTCAGATCACAATATAATTTGTCCGGTAAGTGTAGTGCATGTATTACTAGGGAGGTAGCGCTGGTCTTTCCCCGCTATATGGCGAGATTCGGTGCCGAACTACCGTCGGCAAACGGAGTTTTCCCTTAACTTGGTATCTCCCATCAGCGAGGCTTCACCCTAGCCGGACAAGTTCTAAGACTTCGACCGGTCTAGCGCCATGTGCGGTAGTGTAGTGCATGTTAGTGTAAATGTGTGTAAGAGGTTAAGATAGGACAAGGAGGAGGTAGGAAAGATCGCGCGCGGTCCGTGGCCCTTATGTTGGGGTACTGCTCCGGCATTCGCCAGGTATTGATCGAAGAAACCATGGAAAACTACCGATCAGAGCTTCCGGCCTCTAGCATTCTCCTTCAGACAGCGAATGAATTCGACGTAGCTGACAAGCTAGTGTCCAAAATCCTGCCAACGGCGGAACTGGAACCGAGGATCTGCCGTTCAGAGGGACTATAGTGACATCAGTTAATGCTCTGAGTCACCTCTCCCGATTTTTGCGGCTTGCGTTTGCTACAGTTAAAACTACATTTGAAGCACTCTGTGGTGTGGGAGGAAGGCTTGGCACAGTATAATAAAAAGAGAGAAGAGGAGGGTTGTCCCACTTTTGGTGTCACATCATCTAATTATTGAGAGAATATAATTTAAGAGACAAGTACAGGAGAGCCATCCAATATACATCATACACCAAAAAATACAAGAAGGAGGCGTGCCTCCCGATGGTGATGACCACTGATTGCACCCACCAGAGTGCTCGCGAATTTGCACTTCCACATAAATTGCCAGCTTATTTTTTTCATAACACTTATTGGATCAAGATCAATATACTTCGAATATCGTTCTACAGAGAGAACGTTATTAGTCGAATTATCTTGTACATTCACTACACTATCATACATGTGGGGTGACCAGCCGAGAGTTCAGAGATTGGTCGACTGGGGCGCGGTGCCCCGCTGATGGGAAGTCACTGGACAGGGAATCTCTGCAAATGGATGTGTAGAACGGTGCCGAATCTCACATCAAACGGAGGAAGAACACCGCAACCTTTTGTGACAGCATACACTACACTTACAGGACCACAGCAGATAACGCACCCGGAAACACGAAATGAGCAATCAAAATTCGCCTTCCTCTTCTTCTGTAGCGAGAATATTTTTATTTATCCGCTTTTGAGACAGCGACGTTTCATGAGAACAAATGTCGTGAAACCATTTTTCATTTCACTGTAGTCTCTTGCTTTGCGGCACGAACTTCTAAGTGAGGATGCGGTTAATTTTGATAACTGAACGTTGTTCGCGAAGAAATAGGCTACTGATCATTTGCATTGCGACCATCTACTTTTTTTAGTTTAGTTTAGTTTTTTAGTTTTAGGGTTTTTAGTTTCTTGTTTTTTTAGTTTTTTATTTACTTTTTTAGACTAATTAGTCAATGTATGGTTTTGCAGAAATTGAAGGCAATATTTAACCTTTCTCTTCACCGCGCTAAGTGAGAACTGTAATCAATAAATTAAAGTAATCTTTATATTTCGTTCAAAGCTTGTTCATCATTTAAATAGCGCGAGAATGATGTTATCATGTTCTGTAATTTCTTGTAATATTTATAACTCGTATACTAATACACTTCCTTCACAACTCAAATGTCGCTTTGGCATCAATATCAATCGGAGTGATATGACTCGCTTTTTAATCAAATTAAGTGGGGCAAATTTGGTTGCAATGAATAATGAAATGTTGCATATTTTAATAATAGTTATATTTAACTTGTTGAGAAGTTTTATCTGCAATTAATATACAGCAAAAATCATTCTCATTTGAGTGAAGAAACTCATGATGCGGCAATGAAACGTCTTTGGCATTCTGCAGCTCGTTCAAGTCTTGAAATAAAGACTCTAACAATTATTGCAACAAAATCCCAATTCATTCTTTAGGAGTGTCAAATGAAAATGTTTATTAGGATTGTCTTAGCCCTTCGTCTGTCGCGCAGTATCCGTCATATACACTAACTTCAGATAGATGTGATAGATTCAGTCTGCGCCGAGGATGCTGCAGATTCTAGTCCTGCGTAGGCATGGTCGTATTTCTGATTGTCTCTTCTCTTCACATTATCATCCTATCACCTCATAAATTAATGTTTAACAACCGTTTATTACCAAGGGATACATCTGAAAAGCTAACCCCCATAATGACACACGTTAATCTGTCTCCGTTATAGAATACGACTGAGTCTCGGAAGAGAACGAGTAGCGTGTTCAGAAATGGACGAAACTCAAATAATAATAATGATAATAATTGTAATAATAATAATAATAATAATAATAATAATAATAATAATAATAATAATCCGGATATTAAAGTTGCCTCGGTCTCCGGATTTGAATCTGCTGGACTATGTTTTTCTCGGGTTAATGAAAGATCGCGTTTATCTAGTGAAATCGTGGATTTTGATGGCCTTCTTCCACGCATTGAAAGCGTAGCGGCAGAAATAAAGGGACGACTCGCAGAGTTGTTCGCGTCACGGTGACCGTACGGCACATATGCCGATCTTGCGTTCACGCAAGAGGAGGTCATTTTGAACCCTTGTAGAGCCCCTGTTAAACGAGGTAAAAATGCGAAATACAGGCAAATAATAAATTATCCTCAATAACACTTAAATAATTTTTCTCTCTCCTTTCATAATCATTAGATAAGTGAGTAATAATAGCATCAGGGAACAATTTTTAATATAATATTTCGGATACCTCTATGCAAAAAAATGAGCAATGGCAAAAAATTATTTTTTTCAAAAATTTGAATAAAGTTCACACTATTTTCTTTTACACACATGAATAACTTAATGTACTCTATAACGGAGCCTGTATGTGCAACGATAATTGAATAAACATGTATGCTTCTTTATTTTGCCATGTTATAACACTACATGTACTTGAAAAGTCTCCCTAGCCGAACAAGTTTTTCTTTCGTGCCGAGATTCGAATTCAGGTTCTAGCTAGTGTCGAAAATTTTGCCTCCGTCGAGACCCAAACCCTAGTACCAAATGATCCTAGGATCAGAGGCACAGCAGTGATATCTATTGATGCTCTGTGACACCTCAGCCGGAATTACATTTATTTATTTTAACTTATGTCCCACCACACGTGATGGGGCACAATTCGGAAGATCAAAGCTTGTCCGGCCTAGTGGGTACCCCACCGGGGTAGATATCTGGTCCATACATGGAAAGTATATCCATAAAGAGTAGCGGTAACACCAAACGACCTTACGTTTTTCACAATGAAAAATTCCTTGATGATATTGATCTACTTACTTATCATGGAAAATCATCGTTATCATCGTTATTCTTCTGGGTCAGAGAAAATGTTATCCATTCTGTTTCTTAATGTTTCGTACTGAAGCAAACGTTGGCAAAAGTTAGTTATCTTGGAAGAAGATCGTAAAACAAGAGCACTTAACGAGTCCATGGGAATCAAGCGTTCAGCGATCCATCGATATCTTTCCCGCACACAAACGTCGCCTCCAAACACCTTCTCAGCTGCAGGGGGGAAGGGCGAGCCGTTCACCCATGACCGCATATCCCGTAGTTTTTGGGCCGGTGAGTCTGCACCTCGTGTTTCGCCGCGACTAATTAGAACGGGCGCTCCAGCTGATCCTGCCCCAGGGGGCGCCCGGGCACACGGGCGCGGGGGGCGGGGGGCAGAAGCGCGTTGTTCTCGACTGCGTCGCCCCCGCCGCCCCCGCCACATGGGCTAACGAGACGCGCGTTCATTACGACGCCAGCCGCGCCTCTGCTGGCGCCGCGTGTATCGACAACTGCCCCCAAAATGCGCCGCCCTGCAACCCGAGGAGGGGCTGGACAACGGATGCACAATATTGCGTCTATTGAGGTAACTATGCTTTAAACACGGGCATGCATAACGGAAAAGATCCTCAACACGCAAAGCCTGAAGGGATATTACATTATATACTCAAGATGGGAACATAGTTTCAACAGCTCACTACATAAAATTGCAATTTATCCTCCATAGCCTGCAGACAATAAATTGGCACAACTCGAAAATACGAACTTCAATATATAGTCTTAATTATATTTTATTGTTGTTATATTATTTTTGTCATTATCATCATTATTACTACTATTATTACCAAAAGTTCCACACCTTTTAAGAATGCTTACTCTAAAATACATTATTAGGAGTGTGATATCTACCTGTGATTTCAAACGCTTGAGAAATATTTTTCGTTTCGTTTTTTCAAATTGGGCAAGTATTACAGCCCATTAACAACATGATTTGATTTTTACCATACATCATTAAACAATTTAAATCGATTAACATGATTCAATGCCACATCAAATATTGCCTGCTGAAGAACTTATTCTATGCTATTACAGATTATATACTACCAAAAACTAAGAAAAAATATTTATTTTAAAAACGGTACTCTGCATTACTTACCATTTATATCTTATAATTCAAAAGACTAAACATTTCTTAAACAAGTACGTACTTAAATCATCTTCTAAGACTTCCATTTCCATTATGTTATTGGATCAGATCCCTTTCAACAGTTTCGAAAATTCTCAGATGATTCCGTACTGCTACAGTGTAAGTAGCTTCACTAAATGCACACATTTTTTCATACTCTTGCAATAATTGTAAGACGAATGGGAGATGTAGCTTTTAGTAGACAGTATCTACATATCAAATGAAAGTCGTAGCTCATCTGTTGACGCTAATAGATTTGGTGTGGAGTCTTTGGTGTGGAGTCTCCGACGCTTTTAAAAACTTTAAAATGTATTTTCATATTTCTTAATTTTAGGGGTTTTAAATTAGATTAACAGAAAACGAACAATAATAGCGAGTTGCCCATCAGCCAACCAAGATCTTTCAATTACACCTAGCTTGTCTCAGCCGATGGTCTGAAAGGGGTTTACACAATAACTACTTCCCGTGTTTCTCCACCATACAACATGTTCTCAGCCGTGTTTTATAAAGTATAATAACAATAATAATTATTATTTATATTATTTTTATTCTTTCTCGCACTTACTAACGTAAGACGAGAATGTATTTTAATCGTGCCCTCGAATACAGCAAATTTTCTACCCCCAAACTCTTTTTGCTGGGCCCTGATAACGAAAAAGTGTATACATCCAATTCCTAAATATAGAAAAAATCCTCTAACTCGTGATGTAGAGGTTCCATGTTTCCATGTTTAATCCATGTTTTTTGTGCGGCCTTCATGCCGAAAAATCGAATGACGGCAAAACGTCTGTCTGTCTGCCCTCTATGTCTGTTCGTCCGTCCGTCTGTCCAACAACGCTAGCGCGTAAAGCGTTAAGCCGATTTTGTCCAAAATTAATATTTCCCAATCGTTATTATGAATGTTCTTGTATTTGAAACCAATATTTTAATTCTGTTTTCTGTGAGCTACTGTACATGAAGCTCCTCGAACATTTTCAAAATTTTCACAAAAAAGGCTGCATATGTTTTGATTACATTTTGCTGTTCAATAGTGCGAAGGAAGTTTAAGGAAATGGTGCAGGTCACATTGTCTTTTAAATACCTGATTTTTCGAAAATTGCAACAATATTTCAAAACTACAAAATTGATGATAGAGTTTTTTGCCTCAAGCAGAGTTTGTTGCAAAACAACTCTTTAAAAAAGGTCAAATACACTTTTTTGTAAAAGTTAGTAGTTTTTGCGTAACTTCTGTTTGAAATTAATGAAGCCTACAGGTTGATTCAATTCTCATTGCACATACGGGATCCGTGATAAAATACATTATGTTATTCAAATGTGTAATAGAAAATAATGTGAACCTTATTCAATTTTTTTAAAAAAATATTTTTTTTGCCATTGCTCATTTTTTGCATAGAAGTATCCGAAATATTATATTAAAAATTGTTCCCCGGTGCTATTATTACTCACTTATCTAATGATTATGAAAGGAGAGAGAAAAAATATTATTTAAGTGTTATTGAGGATAATTTATTATTTGCGTGTACAGCCATAATTTCACATTTTTACCTCGTTTAACAGGGGGTCTAGAAGGGTTCAAAATGACCTCCTCTTGCAAGATCGGCATATGTGCCGTACGGTCACCGTGACGCGAACAACTCTGCGGGTCGTCCCTTTATTTCTGCCGCTACGCTTTCAATGCGTTGAAGAAGACCATCAAAATCCACGATTTCACTAGATAAACGCGATCTTTCATTAACCCGAGAAAAAAATAGTCCAGCAGATTCAAATCCGGAGACCGAGGCAACTTTAATATCCGGATTATTATTATTATTATTATTATTATTATTATTATTATTATTATTATTATTATTATTATTACTATTACTATTATATTATTATTATTATTTGAGTTTCGTCCATTTATGAACAGATTAACGTGTGTTATTATGGAGATTAGCTTTTCGGATGTATCCCTTGGTAATAAACGATTGTTTAGCCTTATTTATGAGGTGATAGAATGATCATGTGAAGTGAAGGGACAATCACAAATACGACCATGACTACGCAGGACTAGAATCTGCAGCATCCTCGGCGCAGACTGAATCTATTACTTCTATCCGAAGTTAGTGTATATGACGGATACAACGCGACCGACCAAACGCGATCGCGAGCAAACACACTTGGGACTATTGACCTTAGCAATTGACAAGCCCAGAATCACTATTAATCAACCTATCAGCTTAACTTCTATCAGTCCGTCTGTGAACAATTCTTAGCGCCTAAACCGTTCTGCCGATTTTCTGCAAAATTGATATTCCCTGATCAATTTGAACGGACTGACGGCTTTGGGAGTTTCTAACGGATATTTTGATTGCTGAGAGTTTTTCTACATAAATCGGACATTTACCTCTTTATGGCTCTGCCCGAGTTCGAACCATGCGGCGCTTGTATAGCGCTGTGAAATGAGTGCCGGCGAGTCAACTTTGATGATCTGGGTTGGAGTCTTGGTGTTGAAAAAAATTGCTGGTTGAAAACAATTTTGCTGGTTTATGTAGTAGTATTATATTGAGGAGAATTTAGAAATAATGCGATAAAGTATGTGCTTTGTTAGCATCACTAGTTTAAAATGAAGTCTCGAACATTCATTTATTTTGAAATTATTTTTTTAAACTAAATCAACAAACATTATTTACGAGTACTTTTTAACTTACAATTTTGCAATAAAATTATACGCATGTTATTTATTTGGAATCTAGAGTTTTAAATTAAAACCCTGGACACATATTTATTTTATGTGGCACTGTGTCGCCCAATTGTACTTGACGTGCCTCTGCGGGGCTGACAAAATAGGAGAACTGCCTTCCGTGCGCTGGCCCAAATTCAGCTCCGCTGGCCGTGTCCGTGATGTATTAGACGTGTGAGGGGCGTCGTGTCCTGCCGTTTTCGGGCACACACTTGTCGCAGGTGTCGACCCTCTGTCCAGACCTGCGGTGATGAGCTGCGGACATGGGAGACTTCCGAGTCTGCCGCATCGGACGATGCTTATGGTGCAATGTTAGCGCGAGAGACAGTGGTAGATGGAAATACGGGGATAACATGGATCTGAAGAGTTAAATAAATTAACTTTTTTAAATTGAACGTTTTTATAGGTATTAATATTTTCTTCAATGCACGAATGAGTACTAAGTACAAAAAACGTCATAGTTATAACAATAATTAGTGATGATACAACATATACTTTCTTCCTCTATTTGTAACGGCTACTCAATGTTATAATACTACATCTACTTGAAAAGTCTTCCTAGCCGAACAAGCTTTTCTTTCGTGCTAAGATTCGAACTCAGGTTCATGGAGATAACTTGTTATGCGCTTTATCGTTACACAGCAAGAGCAATTTTTTTTTTTAGAAAATTTTTTGAACGTTGCAGACTCTCGCGTTGACTGCATACGCACGATCATATTCAAGATGAGATTAATTCATGTCCCCACCAGATGTTTGAGATTTTAAAAATATTAGACTTATAAAATTAAATATACTACGTGTGAGTGATTAAGTTCAATGATTAAAAATAATCTGCTCATTTTGTTTAATTAAAAAGAAAATTATTTAATTAATTAAAGAGAAGGTAAAGGTATCCTCTTTACACCTGCAAAAATTAAGCAGGCATTTCATTATGTAACATGTTAAGTTTTAATAAACAATTAAATATCTCGAAAACGGAAGTTAATAGCACCGATCGGATTGCGGAATTTTGTATTGCGTTTAAAGGGGATTCAGAGCAAACAATAAAAATTGCGACATTTGCAAATTTATAAACAATTTCCCTCTGTTGCTGATCAAAAGGGGGAGAGTCTCCCGATGTTTCAATGTCGGAGAGGATCCGCAAATTTTGCCTGGGATTAACATTTTAATATAGCAATTTGACAGAGTTACAAAATGATTGCCAAAAATTAGTATAATTGTTGCTAAAATGCTAAATATTTCCTGGTCTATTGACAGCAACTCTGGACGGAAAACCCTGCTCAGAAATATTTTTTCGTCATGGCGTCCGAGCAGGCAAAATCTTTCCTTCGTAAAGCAAGATGACGATATTTCCGCCTCATACGTAAACAATCGAGGCCCCCGCCTCCGGGAACAACGTCTTTCGTTGGGCGGCCCACGGCGGTTTGCGCCAATCACATAGACACTATGATTGACTGTAGACACTGTTGATAGACACTATTGATTGGTCACCGCGTCCCTCCCCCGAATTGAAGGGTGTCCAAGTTTGTCTGGACGGTTGGGAAGATAGAATTTCACCCGCTATTTTTGGTGGAGAGAACGTTACTTATTAACATGTCACGTTCAGACGCTGTTAAAAATATTTCGTGTATCTCGTCGCCCACAAAACCGGCCAAGTGAAGTGAATAAAGTAAGGGAAAAGTCCTAAAGGAACAAGCACGTTTCATTGAATTTAGGGAAATGCGCACGTTCATTTAGGTTAATATTCCCTTACTTACTTATTACTTCACATGGCCGTTTTTGCAGGTGCAACGACGATCTGCTAAACGCCGGCGCTTGGGAAGTTACAATGAGGAGAAATGTCTTGTAACGACGTTACATGAAGTTTACGACATGTTCATTGAGAAAAGATCACACTTTTGGAAGTCTCTACGTATCCTAGAAGTTTATAAAAAAATTTCCAATATTGATTGCCCCAAATAATAACTTCAAACGTTGAGAATGTCCATACAACAGTCACATGACGATTGCGCACTAGGCAAATATGGCCATTACCAATCAATAATGGTCGCATTGCCATTGATCTACATTCAGTATTACACCTTTAAACACCAATAAATTTGCCTAACACACTGCACAACTGAACAATTGTCTCAAGAGCCTCATCGCTCGATACATACTTTTGACCCAATATAAATCATGTGCGTGTTTACATTCATAAACGCGTTCTAATTTATTGAGGTCTGGAGACGTCTGATGACGGGAAGCGTACTCCTAGGACTTTTACCAAAAGCGTAGAAAAACTAGTGATTTCTAAATGAACGTAAGACATTTTTTCTCAATGTGATATCGTATCTACTAGAATGATGGATACTAAAACTGAAAACTTCTTTGCTTTGAGAAATAGAAAATGGTCTCTCATAACTTAAAAAACAATAAAAATTACTTTTATATAAATATTTAATAAACGACTTCACTTTCCATATCCTTCAAAATAAATCTTTGCACAAGATACGTAACCGGTTTGAAGAGGCATTACTGAGAGATTCATTATCGAGGAGAAAGGAGGAAAAACGAGGAGAGGATGTGAGACTCGAACACGCGACCTCCACTGGCAAATTGGTCGCCGACCGCCGGGATGAGCTTGAATTTATTGCCACTGTGAGTGAAAGGCGGGATGATAAGCCTCGACGAGCCAAAGCAGGACTCCGAGGGAAACTGTTTGCTTAATAAGCTACGAGTAGATCCTCTTTCTAGAGACTTTAGAGAAATGCAGAAATGAACCTACTCCTCTCTCATTTTGAAGTTTCTTCTTAATGAACTTTTGAACTATGCTTACTCTTCAGTTACTTTAAAAATACTATAAATTGTGAATCATGTAGAAATATAATGTAATTCATTGATAAATGTCCGCCTAAGACGACAAATGATCTTAGGAAGACGTTCTTCAATGTTATAAAAAATCAATTAAAAAATGTAAGCCTTTTTTGAAATATGAAAACACACATAAAACTAACAAATAATTTCGAAAATAGATTGAGGTTTTTGTTTCGGCAATGACTTTATTAAGAAACAACTTATCATGTAATATCATTGCCTAATCGAGAGGATTAATGTCTATTCAACATTATTTGTTATTTTTCTGTTCATTTTCATGTTTCAAAGTCGGTTTTACATTATTTAATACCTAATTTTATTTTACCTTTTCAGTGGGGTTGGTGGAGAAGAAATATATTGTTCTCTCCTTGTCTCTCAGAATCGTTCTTTTCCCCCGACAAGAATGGACATGTACACTTATGTGAAATATGTGTAAATTCCAAGATTTCAATACATATAGTAATTGTGTCCTATGATTCAGTGTATTGTCTGTTCGTAACAGTTACAGAAAATATGTGGCACCCTTTTTCGAGAAAATATTGTTTACGTAGTTTTAGAAAAGTTACACGATTTGATACTAAATGAATACGCAAAAATATATTTTGGAAAACTGTACATGAAATCTTAGTGAAGAATACTGGAATTGATGAAAAAATTTGTAGCTTAGATATTGAAGGGAGAAGTTTAAAAAGAAGAGAAGAAGAAAGATAAGTTAAAAAAGTTAACTTTTAAAATTTTCGAAAGTTTTCGAAAGTCAGACCAATATGATAAACGCACAATAATAAGAGCACTTTCCTGCATTAGACCATTCATTTTTTTAAATCCAACAAATTTTGATAAAATTTAGAACATGCAGTAAAGTATTATCAAAAATTATTTTTTTCAAAATTCGTAAGGCCTCATGTTGAGCCAGATGGATCGGCAAATATCGATTTTTTAAGGAAATCTTTTGTATTTCGGCACTACTCTTGTTTGCGCGGTTAAAAATATTACCTCCAATAATTACTAGCTTACGTTGCCTAAGCTTTAGACAATTTTTAAAATATTTTAATATGTTAAAAATTTCTACCATTCAAGTTCTAAATAAAAAGGAATTTTAAGCACTGCATCAGCGAACAATATTCATAATTTATTGTTGGCTGACGATCAAGTGGTTCTTGCAGAATATGTAAATGATGCTTCCTGCATGATGAGAAAACTTGTAAAGGATATTAAAAAATGGGGATTAGAAATTAACATGAAAAAGACTCATTATTTGGTAGTTGGTGATGTACGGAAAATTATAGACTTAGAGGATTCCAAGAATAAAAATTAAAAAAAAGAAAATGTACGCATCAAGCCGATATTTTATCAAAAATTGGAAATGGTCGACAGATAATAAATTAAACCCACTACTTTGGAGTAAAGATTTTAGATCTAAAACCAAAATCCATTTGTTTATGTATTTGGTAGAGAGCAGAATAATATATGGTACTGATATTAACCAAGCTCTGAAAAAGAAAATTAATGGTGTTGAAAACAGTTTTTGTTGAAGATTCTATGGAGTCACACTGTGTGATCATGTAGAAACAAAGACGATAAAAGGCGATTAAATATAAGAAGGATGATTAAGTGATGTTGTTCAAAAGATAAGATTATTATGGTATGGCCACTTTGTAATACGATTTATTTAGAAATACTGCCCCAAAATGTATATAACTGGACGTCAGCAGGACGGAAGAAAAGAGGTCGGCCCAAAGTGAAATGGAAGGATGGTATAACAGTTGTGGTAGAAAGTAGAGATATCTTTCAAGACACATGACATGACAAAAAAATGACGCCTTGTTGCAATAAACGGCCAATACAGTGCTGTAAACATAGCTACAATATATAATGTACTTTAAGAATTCAATTGTCAGTTTTTTCATCCCCTGAAAGAGTACATATAATAATAAATTAAGAATAAACATTAAACTATAAAAAATACAAAGTTATGTGTTCGCAACTCTTGTTCTCGGATGATATTTTGGGATATGGCCAATACCTAAACCAGAATCCGAACGCTTTCAAGTTCTGAATAATATATTCTTTCAGTGTATAATCAAGCGCCTCATTATAGAAAAGTTGAACATTTGCAAGCACCTATTGTACAACATAACAAAACATTTTATAAATCGAGTTGGTAAATTTAGAAAAAAACTGTGTATCAACTGGAGTAACCACAATACGTGCTTTGGGGGTCCTTGATGCCGAAAAATTGAATGAAGTCTGTCCGTCTGTGAACAACGCTACCGGCTAAAGAGTTCAGCCGATTTTCTTTAAAATTGATATTCCCCAATAGATCTGTCTAATGCTGCGACTCCTTGAATTTGGAACTGATATTTTAATTTTAACTGATACTTTACATAAAACCTATTGGACGTTTTCAAATTTTCAAAAAAAGGACTCCCTTGTTGTTGATTAAATTTTTTGTTGAATAGTGTGAGGAACGTTTAACAGAATGATGCAGGTCTCATCTTGTTAGAAACCTCTGATTTTTCGAAAATTACAAAAGTAAAAATTTTTTCGGAGTCTTCCAAAAACTAAGATATTAAAGATAGATTTTCCCCTTTATGAAACCTGCTCTTTAAAGATAGATTTTGAAATAAGGTCGTGTACAATTTTTCGAAAATTTGAGTGCTTTTGGCGTAATTTTGCGTAAAAATACCTGCGACGAAGTACGTGCTGTTTTAGCACGTGCTGTTATTTATTGAGAAAATGGAATCAAAAAAATACTAAACTGATCCAAATTAGGCACTTTTTCACAACTTTTCCTCTTTTTCGAACTAAACAGCGGTCATATTTTTACATTGATGGCAAAATAAATAAGCGCTTTATTTATTAATCTCAGTACAAAGAGAACCGGAGGCATTGGATGAAACTGTTATGAGTAATGAAGTAGAACACGGATAACTAAGCATGAATAACTATGTTGAGTCCTTTAGTGAACATTCTGTTAAATAAGGCATGCAGTTGAAACATCACAAACAGCTAATGATTTGCTTGTCGCCTGCTCATATAGTCTGTTTGTTTTCAATTTGTATCCTTTCTTTTTAAATACAAGTTCCAATTGACGATTCAGAGCTAGTATGTAATCAGTTAGAACCTCCTTTTATAGTTGTTTCATTGATTTCCAACTCAATACCGAAGGCACATGATATTGCAGTGTTACTCTAAAAATTCATCAATTGAACGACTGTTTTATTACTAATATGTTTTCTGAAGTAATGTAAGAAATGCTTTCAGAAAATATTCAATTAATAATAATAGGATAATACAATAATATAGTAATGTAATAATAATATCACTTACAAACATCTGGGAATTGAAGAACGTAAGAACATCTCGAGCGGCATTATGAAAGAGAGAATTCGCAGGGAGTTTTACAGAAGAGTGACACAATTTTGTTTCAGTCCGCTCTGAACTCCAAGAATAAAATATCTGCAATATGTAGTTTGACGATGCCTGTAGCCAAATACAAATTCAGACTCGTCGACTGGACTGAGCAAGATATTCGAATCACGAATCGAAAAACCAGACAACTGCTTACAATGCATCATATTGCCCATCCTCGAGCTGGTGTACATAGACTTAGTGTGTTACGTAAGGAAGGAAGAAAAAGCCTCAAACAAATTAAAGCTTCCTGGCACAATGCAATAATCGTAATGAGAAGACATGTAGTCAGCCATCAAGATAAGACAGATACCCCACTAATAAGGCAGATCATTAAATCCGACCGAAGAATGAGAAATAGAGGCATTGTAAATGTAGAAACAAGCATTGTGAATAAGACTATGCAGAATAACAGACACACTGAACTTCTGATGCTACTTAACATTAAATCTCAGACACAAAAAATGTTAAATCGTGGAGAGACAAGCCACTCCATGTACAATATCGAAGAATGTACATGGTGCAGATCAGTGAAGGTAATTAATTGATGTGGCTTAAAAGGGGATGATTGAAGCCAGAATCGGAAGCAGTTATAATAGCTTCTCAAGATTGGACGACGAGAACGCGACATTATGATAAAGCGGTTCTCAAAATTTCCCCAGATGATAAATGTCGCAACTGCCACGAAGAAGTAGGAACCATTGATCATATCGCATCAGCTTGTCCAATCCTAACAGAGACCTGATACTTGAAAAGATACGGTAGGGTGTGTAGTTACTTCCACCAACAGATCTGTAACGCCTTCGAAGGTCCAAACACATGCTCCAAGTAGTACAAACACTCACAAAAAACTGGCGATGTCTATTGACAGTGTACAATATTGTGTGACCAACAAATTCAAACTGATCGGACGATAAAAGCAAACAACCCGGATATTATTATCCAGGATTTGGTGAAAAAATCGTGTCTACTTGTAGATGTTGCTGTGCCGTGCGATCAAAATATCGTAACCAAGGAGGCAGAGAAATGTCTTAAATACAAGAGTTAGGAAATCGAGATCTGCCGCATGCGGAACATCTAAGTACGGGTCGTCCCGATTGTTAACGGAGTTCTGGGGTTTGTTCCACACAATGTGTGTAAGAACTTGTCTGAACACTCACGTCATTCAAACGACTAGGAGGTGCAAGACATTATTTTATTGAGAACAGCCCACATTTTGCGCAAAGGATTGTACTAGCACCGACTGTTCTTAGATCTGCTCGTTAGGAAGCTGGTTGCAACACGGAATAGACTAAATCAAGTGACTCATAACGTGTTTAGTTTTGAATTAGAATAATATAATAATATTATTATTAATAATAGTAATAATAATAATAATAACAATAATAACAATAATAATAATAAAATTGTGCTCATTATACTCCGAACATCTCAGATCGAGCATTGAGCGTGGCTGAAAATTTGTGAACTTAAATATCCAGACCTGGGAATAAAGGCGCCTCCCCGAGGTGTGTTGGTAAAACGTCCATTTTCCCCTCCAATCCCTTTACTCAGAAATCCTGCGCCCACGTCGCGCCGTTCCTGAGCGGCCGGCCGTCGTCTTTTTGTTCAGCGGCCGCTTAAGCCCGAGGGCCGCCCGCGCTAATAAACCTGAGCGACGCGGAACGCGGGAGGGCGGTCAGAGACATCGGTATGAACGCGGCGTGGGCGTCAGACGTCAGGCGTTGGGGAGGTTCCTACTGTTATGCGCGACTTGGTCCGGCCGGAACCCCTCCCCCCGCTCTCTCACTCGCACTCTCCCTTGCACCCCCGCTCACACCTCTGCTCCACCACTCGCCCGCTCCCTAGCTCCCGCAACCCCGCTTCCCGCTCCCCACTCCCTCGCCTCCCGCTCCCCACTTCACTGCTCCCTGCTCCCCAATTCCCCGCTCCCCGCACCCACGCTCCCCTTCCCCGCTCCCAGCTCCTCTGCTCCCCGCAGCACTGCTCCCCACTTCCCGTTCCCGCTCCTCACTTCTCCTTCCCGCTCCAACTTTCCATTTCCCCGCTGCCCGCTCTTTTTCTCCCCACTTCATATTTCCCCGCCCCCCACTCTTTTGCTCCCCTTTTCTGCGCTCTTCTCTCCCTAACTCCCTCGCTTCCTGACTCTTCCACTCCCACGCTCCGACAGTCGCATTTCTCCCGTTCCCCAATTCCCCCGTTCCCAATTCTCCAGCTCGCCCCACCTCCCCATTCCCCAGTTCTGCACTTCCTGTTTCCTTGACCCACACTTCCCGTTCCCACGCTCCTCTCTCCCTTACTCCTTGCTCCCCCGCAGCCCACTTCACCGCTCCCCACTTCTCTATTCCTCCGCTCCCCTGTTCTCCTCTTGCACACTTCCCCGCTGCCCATATTCCCTCCCCCACTGCCCGCTACTCCGTGCCCGCTCCTCGCTTCCCCGCCCCCACTTCCCTGCTCCCGCGATTTCCACTCCCGGGCTCTCCCCTCCCCAACTCCCTCGCACCCCCTCTCCCTAACTCCCCCTCTGCCCATCGTCCTCTCCGGCGTAATGGACCGGTGGGAATTGGCGCTTGAAGATCGGCGCGTCGCCGCCGGCGGGAGAATGCGCCGGGGCCAACGCGGCCGAGAGCGCGGCCGAGAGCGCGGCCGAGAGCGCGGCCGAGAGCGCGGCCGAGAGCGCGGCCGAGAGCGCGGCCGAGAGCGCGGCCGAGAGCGCGGTCGAGAGCGCGGTCGAGGGCGTGCGCTGGAGCGGCGTCACGTAGGTGACGCGTGGAATTCGCGGAACGAACCCGAATCGGGGAGCGCGCGCGCGTTCAGTTCGGAAAGCTTTGCCGCGGCTCGTCTTCCCGGTACACTGGATTTGATTAGCTGCTTTGGTCTCGCTCAGCTCGCATTTGCAGCTCTGCGGGAGGGGGATCTGGGGTTTGTTATGCCGCTATGGAGTGAAGGTGGGCAAATAAATACTGGATGGAAAGCAAATTAAACGAATATTCTGGGAATTAATTATCTCGTTTGAACGTTGGTCATCAAGCCATTTGTAATTCCATTGTCTTTGTGGAATTAATACAGGATCCATTCATCAAATGAAGTATTTTTTTCCGTTCTGAGTAACGGAATATATTACAATTGCTAAATACATGGAGTTTACTAGATTATTAAAATCGATATATTCCAAATTCTAATTTCATTAACTTGTATTCACACAAAATATTACACTGAACACGTCGGTGAATGGTGACTTTACGCTCACGAAAATTCTCGTACGCGAGGAACCGTTTCGAGGTCAAAATGCAACGCAATTATATCACTCGATATTACCAAATATCCCGGAAATAATGTCATAAAGTATTCGTTTATACTTGTAAGGTTGTTTTTGCCCTGAATGAATACTCTAGGTGTAGGGATGCCTTGTAGTAATATGGGCAGTATACTAGATTTCTACTTTAGGGTATCTGGATTCATATTTCTCCAACCTTCTGTAGAATGTGTCAAGAGAGCGAGTTTGCGGCATGATTTCTTAGAGGTTTTCCATTACCATTGCCTCTCACTTCAATATTGATGTGATATATCATTATTATTCCCTTTCTATCGATTTGTTCACTGATCTAAGAAGCGCCACAAAGGCAGCTTTTAAGATCTATGGGAAGTTCAGGTCAGAATTTTTATAAATGCGTGCACGACCTGTTTTGGCGCTGGGGAAACGCAAGACGACACGAATAACATTTGAGCAGTTTTTAAACGAAACCATGCTACTGGAGTTAATGAAATGGTCTGAGGCCGCGCGAGATCTTTCCTTCCTCTTCATGGTCATATCCTCACACTTACATGCCTAACACTATCACACAAGTCTGGAGATCAGTCGGGAGCTCAGAGCTTGTCGCGAGGGGGGAGGCGATACTGCTGGTGGGAGATACCTGGTTGGGGAAAACAAGCTAACGGTCGGCGCCAGATCTCGCCATCCAGCAGGGGACAGAAATCGAATTTGTGAATTTGTGTAACGAAGGTGAGCATGTAGGTGGCTCCAAATTTTTTCTGTAAATTTTCTTCTCGTTTATTTCAAAACTACAAAGTTGAAGATAGAAATGTTGTCCTTAAAGAAAATCATTTGTAAAAAAAATAAGCCATTTAAAAGACTTAAGAGGCATTAACATTTTCTCAAAATCTGGTTCATTTTCTTCACGGATAAAACAAGGGGCGCTTAAAAGAATAACAAATAAATTTCGTTTTTATTTGTTATTAAATTTCGTTTTCAAAACAGTTTTGTAAATCAAATATCTTCGAAAATGTGTGGGGATATTCCCTGTTCACATTCCCTGGAGGTAATCGAGCAGTGGAAGTGGTGGTTGGAGGACCTGTTAATCTTGTGTTTGCGCAACTTCGGGAGGCAGCTGAAGCCGAGAACGGGAAAGCGGAATAACTTCAAATGAGATGCTAGATCGATCTCCGGTTACAATTTAACTTGAGAATCGGAAATCAATGTGAAAATAGATAAGAAACCACAAAGTTACTTGGGACTTTCGTGTGTTATAGATATTCTCTTATGTTACTTGGTTTGAGGATCAGATGTAATTCATTTGGAAGAGGAAGAGTTGAACAGGAAAAGCAGACCTGATGAAATGAATTTGTCGCATGAAAACGCTGATGTGAAAACATTGAAATATTAATTTTTTGGGGGCCAATCTCAGAATATATAAAATTAATTTCATGAGAGTAGGGTCAGTCGGGTTTAATATGGTAGACAAGCAACTAATGTGATAATCTGTAAGCATTATAACTTATTGATGTCCAAAATTAACAAAAAATAGCAAATAAGAGGAAATAAATTCTATTATGAATGATCATATAGCAGGAACTGAAAATGTTACAGTATTTTGGCACAGCAGAAAGATAAATAAATGATAAAAATACTGTTGAGATACCAGACTCTTAAGGTCTCTCACCACAGCCCGCACGTTGTTTGCAATGAGAATTCATAGAGATATCAATTGTCGTATTTCGCAAGCACGTTGATGAGCACTTAGCAAGCACGTTGACTGTGTCCAGGAGTCCTTGTAAGAAGTTTTGTCACGAGGAACAATATTTGCGTTTTGAATGGGCATAAGAAGATTATTTATCAAATTTCCACAGAGGAAGTTTGGGTTATTATCTGCCTCTAGAAACTATCAATATAAAGCTTTAGAAAAAATTGTATTTATAATTGTTGAAGGATGAATTTATTTGATTTTGTTTATTAATGTGACGCATTAAGTGGTTATCAACATTCTCGACAATTTGTTTTGCGAAAAGGGACTTACAAACGCAAATGTAATGAAGAAGCATTATCAGAGCCAAAGAGTACATCACCCTTTATATAATGGTAGTCATGTCTCATTGCTAATGAACTCTGTTGAAGATGGAAGAAAAGTAGTTTGTAATGATCTTCCACGTCATAAGCATACGAGGAACATTTCTCATGTTCGATGTGGCATTTAAATCCGCAACCTTTGGTTTCGTGAAGTGCAACTACCACTTTGTGAAACATCACTTTTGTGGCAAATACTTACAAAATGATGAAATTATTTTGAAAGGAATTCGTAGCGCAGAGTTGAATCACGTGCAGGATAGCGGTAGCAAATAATGTATCCCCCACGAGGACGATCAGACATGGCGAACAGGCGCACAAAAGCTTATTTCTAGTGTGAAGTAACTCAGGTAAGTTTTTTCTAGCTTTACGAATCAGCTTTTAACACACATCTTTCCCTCACGCTGCCAAATATTAAGATAAAAAACTGCATTTTTACTATGTTAAAATGCACCTGTAAACCGTTGAATTTTATCTCTACTAATTTTTCATACGCACTGACATGGATATATATATATATATATATATATATATATATATATATATATATATATATATATATATATATATATATATATGCACCGTACGGCCATGTGAGATGTATGTGTGTCTGTTCCTTCGTTAGACACTCTGGAAAGCAGAAAGTATACAAACCTATAAATACACCTAATTTCCATTGTGCGCAGAAATTGAAAGAAAACTATGCATTCTCCGCTCTTTTCAAAGGTCTCGTCACTACATATCCTCGGAGGACATGTAGTGATGAGTTGATTGTTGTGCCAAGGTGCCAAGGTGGTATATGAAAGTAATGTGAGTAATGTGTGGGAATGATGGCCAGGAAGGAATGTATTGGAAGTAAGTGTCGTCAGAATGTAGATCGGTCCGAGAGATCCGGAGTAAAATGCCCTGATGAAGGCTGAATGGAAGTCAAAACGATGGCACTTTAAACAACGTTTATTATTGACGTAAACTCAAGAAAATTTCTTTACAAAAATATGTGTGTTAATCCGCCTATTTTCATACTTCGTGTTCCGAAAAAATTCTAATACTCTGTGGGCCATGCGTTAGACGTGACATACCTAATACCACATTAAGACTCCAAGGAAGAGTGCGCTATCTATTATATATTTGCTACTCATGTGATGCGTTATGGAATAATTGTTTATTACTTTTTTACTTGCTATTACTTACACAATAAAGAGTAAGTATTGTAATGCTGCAACGAAAAGCAGCGATTTTTTGTCAGAAAAATCTTAAGGTGAGGGCCTGATAACGCAACAGTGCATAAATATAGTTCCAACAGGTACTGCGCGAAGTCAGAATTTACGTTTTGTGAGTCCTTGATACAGAAATATTGATTTATCCCAAAATATCTGGTATGTTTATCTGCCTTGTCTGTATGTCTGTGCCTTTCCGTCCAGCTGTCCGTCTGCCTGTTCGTTGGTCTGTCTGTAATCAATATTAGTGCCTAAATCGTTTAGACGATTCTCTCCAAAAACAATATTAGCAACTTCCAATAATAATATCAATCTTTCCAAACTCGAGACCCTGTGAGTTCGAGTAGGTATATTTTGATTTTGAGGGGTATTTCGCGTGAAGCTTTAATATTTAAAAAATTGTCACAAAAATGACTCTCACTTTTGGTTAAAGCCCCCCGAATAAATTAAAGGAATTTTAAATATGCGCAGGTATCTTTTTCGTTGCAACTATGTAAAATTTCCAAAATTGCGGAAGTTCAGTTTTTTCGGCGTCTCCACCTACAGTATTAAACAAAGATATTTTTCATTAATGAAATGTTTTAAATTAGTTATGTAAAAATATTTCAAACATTTGAGCACTTTTCGCGTCATTTTGCGTAACATTTTTTATTTAAATATATTTCCAAAAACGGCGGAATATTAATACAAATGAATGATCATTTTTTTCTTAACGAAATTTATTCAAGAAAATTAGATTTTTACATAAGGGGATCAACAATTTTTGAAATAATCAGTTCATCGAAAAGTATTTTAGTTACCATTAGTTTATAAACTTTTAGAAAAACTTAGAAAAAGTATTGTGTCTCTAATTTTTGCTTCAGTAAAAGTAATTTATAAGAAAAAGTCTCAAAAGCGGCTAAAATGTTTCTTCAAGATTGTATGAAGACGCATAAAAATGTTGCCGCGTCATTTTAGTTAAAAATTGGATTTTCAAAAATTGAAAATAAGATATCAATAATGCGAGAACGTATGCGCTATTGAAGAAATACTAGTTTGATGTTCTTGCTATGTAAAGGACTGATGTACTCTGTAACCGAAAGCTACTGTAAAATACTTTTGTAGAATTCATAAAGACTGTGTTAAAATATTGAATTTTCGTTCGGCTATATGACAGTGTTTTATTTGCTGTACTTGAATTGTTTTCCTGCGTTTTGGAAAACACCTTATCTTGGTGTTGCTGCTGCAGACCACATGTCTTCTATATTACTAGTTTTCAATACGCGCAGAAATGACAAGAAAACTTGTAGCCTATCGCTATGTGAGATGTGTCTCTGGTTTCGTTAAATTTCTAGGAATTGGGAAAACATACAAAAACAATGAAACAGTTTTCATTTTGACTGGAATACGTCAATATTTTATTGTGTTATTCCATTCTCATGCTCCGCGAACTTTATCAGTGCACCCCTGCAAACGACATTGCTGACTTCATGCGAGAGCAAGGCTCCAAGAAAAAAGCTGCTTTCGAAAATTTTATTTTCTGCTCTTAAGGAGTGTGCGTGTTACTTTTTGGAAAATCATCTTTTGTGTTTTTTCTGCAGTTTTGTTTTGATGCTTTAGGACATTGGACTTGAAGGATAAGTGTGAATTTGCATGTAGAATTTATTCCATTGAAACGATGTCTCGGAATCACGACAGTTTGAAAATAACATCTTCAGTAATAATAATTGAAATAACATCTTCAGTTTAAAAAATATTGAAGGGTGCCTCATCAATGATCTTCTGATGCTATAAACAGAGCATTACTTGTTAAAGATTTCTAGCATTACTAGCATTACTTGTTAAGTCTACGCAATATTATACTTCTCTATTTACCTGCAAAAGTGTATCCTAAGCAAGAATCAGCACGCTGGGATTCGAAAACAGATATGTTTAGTACGCTATTTACGTTACCTCTTCATCACCAGCATCACAAATAAGCACAACCTTACGAAGACTAAAGGCAAAGATGAACATTTGCGTTTGCAATTTTCAAAAAATTCGGAGATTTCTGTCTTTCTATTCTCAAATTAATTTTAAATAACAGATTTCATTAATAAACTAATGGTGCTGGTGGTAGTTTCATTACAAAACAACACTCACTTTCTCGCATTATTTGAAACTTACCAACTTTTAAAAAGTCAGGGATATACCGGAAAAGGATACCTGCACCATGTTTTTAACGTTGTGTGCTCTAACCGAAAGAAAACTATTCAAAAATTTTGAACCATTTTTGAGAAAAGTTTGAAAATTTTGTTAAGATTTTTGTTTAAATTTTGTTTCAAGTTCGCAGAGATTCGAATTCAATGAGATCGATCGGGGAATATCAATTTCTAAGAACACGTCTGAATGGTTCACCACAGACTGACAGACGTTCTACAGTAGACCAATTTTTCGGTACCAATGACCTATCAAACGTGGATTCTGAATACACAAGGTATTAAAATGTATTGTAACGTAAAAGAAAAAGAATAGGAACAATATTTATCCAATTCTTGGTACCAGGGTCGTACAATACGAATTTTTTTCTGGCAAAAAATCCCCACTTTCTGCTACAGCTTTTCAACACTTTTTCGTACTACGTGAATACGAGGTGAGACAGTAAAGGTATGGAACTGGGGACAAAGAACAAATGTTACATTTTCGTTGTTGTAGAATTCCTCCATGACCTTTTGTTCATAGAGTGAAAATACAATGCATACTCCTGTGCTACTTGCTATCGTAAAAACTCCTTGCATTTACCACTTATTAGAATTATGAATTGGAAAAAAAAGTTCCTTCAGAATACATACTACAACTTTCGCATTCATGAATGTTCGTCGTGTAGAGCCTCACTGATTCGACGAATGAAAAAGGATAGAATGGGATTTTTTTGCGCTGTGGCCTCTGGGCGTGAATGTTCCACGTGCATCGACGAATCTGCCTCTGGAGTTGGACTGAAAAAATATTATTTCAAACTTTTCTCGCACATTCGTTACGCTTCCCACCTGTAAGGCAGTCACACCGTTCCGGAGGAGTATAATGTAGCTCTGACATCAATAGCACAGCTATTTGTGGTGGGAAACGCTCTTCTCTAGAGTTTGAGAGTCCGAATCCCTAAATAATCCATTCCCCAGTTGGGAGACTAGTGGCCAGTTGCATGAAGCTTTCAATATTGGTTCCACAACGATGGGTTCTATAAAATTTATGGGTTACACAAAATTTATGGGGTGCACCGTTGCCTAAGGGAAATGTATGTAATCTGTAATTATAGATTCTATTATAACTTCTAGATGCAAGCACTAGACAGCGACGAAGGTGATATTCAAATAGCATGTTCTAAAGTTCAGCTTGCACGTCCCAAGCGTCTGTTGTATTCTCGTGCAGTGTGTTGTTCAAGATCTGGAGGTGTTCCTGTGTTTCTTTGAATCCATTACATTTCATTTCATTGTATTCCTTTATTCATTCATTTCATTATAGTTTTTTAATGATACTTACATATTAGTATAATTAATTCTCTGCATTAGCCATTGGTTATTTGTATTTAAATAAATTCATTTCACGTCCCTTTCTTAATTTTTAACAATTTCTTCTTAGTTTATATCATATATTTATTTTCATAATTCAATTATTAATAATAAATCAATAATAGTTTGTAGTTGTATTACGTCTTCTTGCTATTTCTAAGTTTTTCTTCAGTATTTATTATTAATTTAGCAGATAAACAGTCTTTTTTAATTTCATAACTTCTATTGTAATGCATCTTATTCTATTATATTCTAATAACACAATCGAATGCTTGTGAAGATAAATAAAACTTTGACGAAATTGTAAAACTCGATTTTTGATCTTGTCAATACAAGGAAGTAATAGAAAATAACATTTCTAATGCTCTACAGAACAACACAAAATATGGAACACGCCACAAAATTTATCACGCAGAAGAGGCCCAAGGTAGTGACTACCCTGTAGAATCCTGCGATATGACAAGCGAAACATCGGCCTCTCAACCAACGACGCGGCATCACTCGGACAGCCGAGAAGTCATGAACTCGAGCCGCGGAAGCCTACGTGTACGATGTGTAAACCGTCGCTAAAACTCACTGTCCAGCAGGGAAGAACACTGCCAATCTCCAGGTATAAAGAACATTCACTACACTAACAGAACTAATTGACGCTAATAGCATTGACAAGACCAAAAACATCAATCATTTTTAATGCCGCGACACACCTCATTCTTACGGACATTAAACATATTCGTTATGACAATTTGAAATGGGCCTGTGACATAAATTCATAACAAATAAGACTATGAATTAAGGCAAAAATTTGCATGTTATTTTCTGTACGTGACTCCATATGATGCTCGATTTAATGAGAAGGGGTCATTTCATGAAATGTCCATATCGTTCGAGAATCTGAACAGCGACTTGAAGTCCAAGTTGTCGAACCCCTCCATGGAATTTATTCTCTCCCGAATATTCTCGGTCCTGGAAGATAAAATTCGTCTTTCGATGATAACTATGACGATTATGATGATTATGTTGCCCAAAAATAGGTGTGCAGAAATTAGTTATTTTAAAACGAATTTGTTTGCGGATCTTAATATATTTACACAATTCTACTAAAAAAGCATGACTTACAATGTTATGTTTGTTGATGCGAGAATATAATTATACAACGAGAAAAAAAACTGCTAAGAAAAACATAGATCGTAATACACAAGTTATATGGTAGAACTTAACATATTATTATCATAACCAAACTTAATCCTTATTTTCCGTTACAAACTTACTCGCAGAGAAAATGTGTGAATGTAGCATATACTGATATTAAATACAAGCGCAGGAAATAACCACGCAAATGTATAACGTACACATACACTACACACCAAACAAAACTCAAAGGCTACGAAACCACAACACATGGACGGCACGAACCGAACAAACACTACGAAACACTACCAACAAATGTTTGCAGTAGTGCTCAGAGCCACCATGTTGCATATTTGTAGAATCTATAAGCATATGTAGGTGTTACATGGCATTAAGGATTTAGAAAGCGTTGTAGTTTCTGTAAACCCTATTGGTTGTTTCAGAAACGCTTAGAGTCGCTTTAAAGTATTTTATGCAATCAAGAAGTTTATGGATCTCATATACAACGTTATGCAACCGGGCATAACATTCAGAGCAGCAGAAATCAAATAGTATATATGTTTTCAGGTTCAAGTACGTTTTTAAAATCCCTCATATTTCATATGCAACTCAACAAAATGTTTTGCGCTATCTAGCCCCAACAAAAAGGGTTTGAGGTTTTATGAGGGCTAATGATTCAAAAAGTACTTTTCTGAAATCGTATATAAATTGTAATCTGGAAGCACTCATGAATCTGAATAAAGCCCATGAAATCAAGAATCTCCATTCTCTGAAACCGATCTTTTAGGAGGTTTACGCCTCTAAATCCTCTTCTTTACCGACGATGTGATCACATTGGTCTATTTTCCGAGGCCTTACACTGGGCGGATAATGGTAGGAGAGTTAAAGAAGGATGAATGATGACGACGGACGAATGCTTCTGAATAGACGTTTACGGCCCGACAAGTGCGACGACCCTTATCCCTTCTAGTGTATTAAATGCTTTATCTCACGAGGTGACGGTGTTCCCTCCCCCTGGATACGGAGATTTGACGTCAGACTACACGTCGTTTGCGGGAAATTTCTTTTCCAGGTATCTCCCTCCATGGGGCACTGCACCAACCGATTCAAGCTCTAAGCTCCCGACTGGTCACCTGACATATGGTGGTGTAGAGCACGTGTGTACGTAGGAGAAGAGGTCACAAAGGGGAAGGAAATATTGCGTATGTTCCGTGGCCCGTTTTTTACGGTTCTGTTCCGGAATTCAGCTGGTACTAATTGTAGAGATAACAGGAAACAACCTATTAGAGTAGCCGGCCTCTAGATGACAGAGGCTGAATTTGACCTAGCAATCTAGTTAGTATTTAAGAGCTGCCACCGTCGGCACTCGATCCCTAAGACCTCCCGGTCAGAGTCACTGCGGAGTGGTGGCTCTGAGCTAAACACAGCTTATTTGTGAATGAGACGTTCAATTCTTTTTAAATTCGTTGGTTTCAAATCCAATATTTTGAATCTAGTCAAACATCAAATGAAACTTCATATACATGAATAGGACTAAATGAAGTTCATTATATTACACATTCAAAATTCTTTCAAATCTATACAGTATTCATATCGTTCGTTGCCTGTATTTGGCAAATGTAGTTAATTCCAGCTTGCGATGTGGCGTATTATTCTGAGGAAACGTATTCTATAGTACCCAGATTTTCAGATTGGATAAAACTGTGAAAACGAATTATAAACAAATTACATCCACGTGACTCCAAAAAATCTCTTTTAATTTAGCTTGCAATAATATCATTGTCTTGTCAATTTATTTACATATAAGATTTTTTGTCACAATTGAGTTGAGAGTGGGAACATATTTTTGTATAATAAGAGATTTATAAATAATACACGTCGTAAAAATCATAGCTTGGTGTTAGTGTCAACTAGTCCCTACATGAAATCCGTATATAAAATGTGTTATTTATTTTACATCACATTGCTATTTGTCATTAAACAATTAAAATCAATACATAAATTTAAATGCCAAGTAATTATTTTTCTGTTACTGTACTTTCAGTAGTCACTTAGTGGAACGTACCCTTGGCTTGAGCCAATTGGTAAATTTTTATGGCTTTTGATTAGAAGCAGAGATAAAAGGTATTTTTTCTCCAGTATTACTATTTACAAGATGAACAGCTTTGGCCTGCTTCCCAGTTGTCCTGAAACAGGAGTCTGAAAGCCAGATTTGACATCATGTTCACCAAGTGTAGGCATTCTTAGCAACCTTGACGGCCACAGTGTAAAACAGCTCTCGAAAGTAGCACATACCTTTAACTTGCCTTCTTTTTAACTATTAATTTTGTCTTTTCAAATTTTACTCTAAAGCAGGAGCACTTTCTCTACGAATGAGTCACATCGACTTTTCCCCACAATGTAAAAATATATTTTGTTGTCGTCTGTTCAATAAATACCTTACCTCTTCTATTTTCTTCTCAGAAGGGTTTTACAAAAACACACAAAGAAATTGTCTAGTTTTTACAATGCTATCAATAAAGTCTAGAGCACTTTATTGATATCCAATGTTATGTCAGTGCAAGATCTAGTCAGGGACATTTTAAGATTCTAGGAAATGGGGTAACGAACGTATTGGAATGATGAGAAAATGTATCTTTTTTACGTAAACCATAAAAGGTTCACGCTGGTTTTACTCACATTATCATGATCTAAACAGTTCAAGTCCTTCAAACCGCATGACGTTGCTTCGCAGGTCGCGTGTTGATGACCCCTCTTTCTTGCCGACGTCATTACTTCTACTTCCCTTGCCTTAAATGGGACAGTACTGAAAACTGCGCGTATTTCGTCGCCACTTTAAAACCCTGTAACACGAGGACACGCTTTAAAATCCTGGAGCGGTAAAATGTAAAACGGCCGCCCGCGCAGAAGATTGTGACTCATCTCGAAACTTATCGTTTTGTATGAGACCTGTTTTAACTCGCGGGGAGCCTTTTTTCGCAACCAAAGAAAGTGTTGTACACTATATACCTATATCTTGCGAACTATCCTTGTTTACAAGTACAAAATAGGCAATAATGTTTACGAGTAAAAAATACTATTTTCTAAACATCTTTCTTTATGTAAAAAAATAACGCTTTTTGAATCTTGGAACTTCTCTTGTGCGATGATGACGTAAAGCGACTCTGGGCAACCACCAACGTGCCACCGCTAAACATCAACATTGCCATCGCGTGTTATAATACACGTACTCATCTGAACAGCAAATACGATAATATATTACCGGTTATCGACCCGAAAATATTCCATTTATTGGGACTGATTTATGGCTTAAATTAATTTCTTATATTTAATGTCGCTGGCTGAAAAGTGGGACTTTATGCTACCGTGTACCGCAATGGAGAACACAGCAACTTACGAACTTGAAAATTTGATACCGAAGATTCTGTATTGTTTTAAAAAATACATCGCCAGCATTAGTGATGCAGTTGATCACAGCAATAAGAAAGAAACTTGCACTCATTGTTGCAAAATGTAGATATTTGTAAAAACGTTTTTAAGTCTCTGTTCTTTATATTTCCTACACAAATCTAAAAACGCAATCCCATTTTTCTAATTGATGACACTAAACATTTTTCGGTTTGTTTTCGATTGTCTTGTTTCCACAATTTACTGTGTACTTGCTTCTTCCACATCATTGATTGCATGGCATATAATTTCTTTCTTCCGATTTCTCAGGTATTAATTGTTCAATTTCTTCATTTAGTTTATCTACTCTCACTTTTGGAGCATCTTTTTATCTTTCAATTCCATTTTAAAATGTTCAGACAGCTGAAATTGTTTTTATGGATATCACAATTCTAGGGCGTTCTGGCACCGTGGAAAAAATTCTTTATTGGCACTCGTACATCCTGAAATATTGCAATATGAAATTGAAATAAAGGAAGGAAATACGACATAGTATGAAATAAAACGTGTTACGATAAACGGGCGGAAATGTTACATTACTTGTTCGAAATTCCAGCCTCGGCTCCAAACGTTTCCTCTGCTGGTAACATCTCACTCGTAATGTAACATTTTCCGTCGTTATAACGTAATGTACTACTCCAAATGGAAATAATGTGGGAAGACCAGCACCACTGCACCCGTAACTCAAATTACCTCTGAAGTTCAAGTTAAAAAACTCAATTAACTTTAACAATTACTGTGTTAAATAAAAATACTTGTTATCGTGATGGGCTGTCGCCCTACAAGCAAGTACTCATCGTGTTTGGGGACGAATAAACTTAAATTAATTGTTCAGAAAGAAAACGAGCAATATTTAGGAATTGAGAGAAATCTGGCAAAAATTCCTATAAAAAGGCTTTATTTATTTATACATTATAAAGGTAATAGAAATATGATCAATAATAAAAAAATACTAGCGTGTACAAGCAAATTACATGGCTTGTGTCATTTTGGAACCTTTCATATTTTTTGATATCCCTTCTCAGTATAGAACATTCGCTGTAACGATGGGATGATTTGACAGCTAGTGCTGGCAACACAACTGACGATTCTGTGGTCGTTGTGTCCTTGAACTTAATAGACTCTTCTTCCTCCATTCGTTCGTTTGCAGTTGGCTAACTTGTAAGAAGCCACGACGCTCCCTGCTGTGATGTCCTCGTCCGACGAAAATATAGTGCGCCACGAGAAATAATTGAAATTAGGAAGTGCAGAGCTTTGTGCTCTAATGTAAAAATTCTTTTTTTTTATAAAAATGATTTTGAATGTAGTTTTTATGTGATAAGTATTATGTTTGTTTTAAAATCGAGTCTTGAATGTGAGATACGTAGTCAACACGAGCACGTGTTCCGGCATTGTGTTGTGTGGCGACTTGCAACGTGTTTGGGAGCTTTTCGCGATATTTCGTGCTTTTGTGTGCAATTGTATCACGATTGTACTGTGTGGCGACTTGCAACCTGTGTTTGGGAGCTTTTCGTGATATTTCGTGCTTTTTTGTGCAATTGTATCACGATTGTGAACAATGAGAAGCCGGAGTGGGCGCAAAGTGCATCCTTGTTCACGCCAGCGACAAGAAGACATTATATCCGTTGCCAGGAAAATTGAAGAAATGCAGCGTGAAGGAAGACTTGAAGCAGGATCTGTTCTTATGCTCACAGCAGAACTGCTGAATCTGAGCAAAAATACGGTTTTAAAGTAAGCTTTTATAATTTTATAATTACACTTTCATGACGGTTATTGTGCAATTGATAAAAGTGTAACTATGAATTATGTGTATTTAGGTATTATAAACAGAACATTCATGAATTGAGGACTCCTAGGAAGAAAAGAAGTCGAAAAGCGCCTGTAATAGACAAAGTGGACGATTTCGGCAAAGGTGTCATCAGAAAAATTATTTACGGGATGTGTGAAAAGGGTAAGTTTTAATTTATATTTAATTACTTGACCTGTATATTTCTATTGAAGTTCCTGTTTGAATTGATGATCATTTCTTTGCAGGTGAACATGTGACATTAGATTCTTTGATCGTGGAAGTCAGAAAAAATGAGGATGTGGGATTTTCTGGTGGCAGAACAACTTTGAGAAAATTATTATTGGAGATGGGATTTTCATGGGAGAAGACGGACAATCGAAGGGCCTTGATAGAAAGAGCGGATATTAGTGCTCATAGAATAGAATATTTACGGCAGTATAAAAATTTGAAAGATGTAGATAGTAATTTTGTTTTCTTAGATGAGACTTGGTTTTTTTCGAAAGGTAATTGCAGAACTATAATGTGTGTACTTTATTAAACACTTCACATAATTGATATTGATATTTGTACAACTTTTTTTGTTAGGTTATGCTACCAAGACTTGGCAAGACTCAAGTAGTTTCAGCTGTGTGAGAAAGAATCTGAGTGAAGGACAACGTTATATAGTTTTACATGCAGGAGGTAAGAAGGGGTTTGTGGATAATGCAGATCTAGTGTTTCCATCGCAAAATAGTAGTGAAGAGTACCATGGAACAATGAATGGGGAGATGTTTGAGGAATGGATGGAGAATACCCTACTTCCAAAACTTGATGAACCGTCTGTTATTGTGCTAGATAATGCTTCTTATCACAGTGCTCATGTAAGTAACAGTTGAATATCAATTGCGCTGTACTCTGTAAGAAACAATATAATAGCAATATTCTCATTTCTGTAAATACAAAATGCAAAACAACAAAGATGATGTGACTTATTTTCCAAAAAGGAAATTATGGAAATAGTTTAGTATTTTCTCTGCTTACAGTTGGAGAGATTACCTACAAGAAAGTGGACCAAACTGCAACTGAAAAACTTCCTGGAAAACCACAATATTCCATTTAGGGCTGATTCTCTTCACCAGGAACTGTTTGCTTTAGCTTCATCAAACAAGCCAGAGAAACTGTATGTATTTTCTCTCAATGCTTTGCCCACTTATAATAAATAATTTACAAATACAGATAGTGGTCAGCAAATTTAATAATAAATATGTTACTGATTTTCTAAATTTGTATTTATGAATGTTCTACAATGATATGTGTTAGGAGTCAGTATTTCATATTGAGTTAAGCCTTCTAATATGAAGAAACATGACACTGTTCAGAATATTCAGAACAGTTTTTGTGAAGTAGAATATTTTCATGCCAGTAAAATATTTGTAGGTACCGTGTGGACAATATTATTAATGCTGCTGGACATACTGTGTTGCGACTACCACCCTATCACTGCCACTACAATCCAATAGAAATGGTGTGGAATGATTGCAAGAGGTATTACAAAACTCATGTTGGAAGTCAATTTGATCGTGCTCATGTAAAACAAGTTTGGCACGATGCTCTTCATCAAGTTACAGCTGAGAAGTAAGTGAATGATAATCATATTATATTTTACAGTTTGTTACTATTTCTTAGATAATCATTGAAATGTATATTGTGTTAAATGAGAACATTATTACCTGATTCAGATGGGAAAACTATGTGAAACATACAGAGAAAATTGTTGAAGAAGACTGGAATCGAGAAGTGAAATGGGACAGCATAAATGTGGAACCCATTATCATCAATTTAGGAGAAGAGAATTCAAGTGATGAAGATAATGAAGATGACAATGAACCTCTTGCTATCCCATTACCAGGACAATCAGGAGAGGGGTGTTAAATATGAAGATTTGTAAGTATAGTTGAAATTATCTTAAAGTGTGTATAGTAATTAACATATTGTCTTTCAATATTCACATGCATTTTTCTTTGTACTTTTACAGGAAAAACAGATCTGCACTGTATTTATGGGTAAATGAACAAAGAAGATCCTATTGTTTAATAGTTTAATTATATTTTAATTAATGAAATTGTAAAGTTTGTCTTTTATTACTTTTCACTTTATCTTCAATAGATCCACATTTGGTTGCCCGAGGATGAAGCAGTTGGCTCGGACCATCTTTCAGACTGTACCTTCGAGACTGGATAAAATATTGCTGATTTTCTAGGGAAGTATATTCTTGAACCCAAATAATGACAAGCCATGGTGCTTGAAGATAGAAAATATTCAATTAAAAATATAATACTAATTAAAAGTTAACTAAACGGAACACTAATGAAATTTTCTCTTTTTGTTCTAGGAAACTTCCACTGACACAAGGAAACAACAAAATGTTATATATTTACCACAATTAATTAAAATAAATATTTCCTACCCTTGTTAATTTATTTCTTTAAATTTGTATATTGTTTAAATGTATGTGGTATTGAATTTTGTATATTGTATTATTTGTGTATTATATGTATTATTTGTGTATATTTTGTATATTGTATTAATTGTAATTTTGTGTACTTTATTATAATTGTAGGTTTGTGTATTGTATTATAATTGTAGGTTTGTGTATTGTATTATAATTGTAGGTTTGTGTATTGTATTATAATTATAGGTTTGTGTATTGTATTATAATTGTAGGTTTGTGTATTGTATTATAATTGTAGGTTTGTGTATTGTATTATAATTGTAGGTTTGTGTATTGTATTATATTGTGTATTATATATTATTTGAATTTGGATACCGGTTTTGATAATTTTCTTTTCTTTGTATTAACATATGTTTTATATAATTCTTTTAAGCATGATAGGGTTCTGTTTTGTAATACTGTTTAATAATTGTTGCTTTTCTACCATATCTCAGATTTCGGTTTCATTACAAGCTTGCTTGAACTGCATCCAAGCGAAGTAATTTCTCATTCAGGTGCAACTGCTGAATTCGTTAACTTATGTGAAAATAAATGAAATATTATTATTATTGTGATTATTATTAAATTGTGTCCTAGTGTAATGGAATTAACAATTCCACACCTTTGGTCAAAGTGCTACATAAATCTCGTGAAATTACATATATTTATGTACCTTTACAGGACATTTTTAATACCCATCCCATTTATTCTTTTAACATCATAGAGATGTTCTATCGAGATTTAGTATTTAAAATATTTATTTGAAAAATGAATGCTTGTAAAGGAAATAACTCTCATGAAAATTTAGTAAAGCTTTTAGTTGTAGATCAAGACATGTATTGAAAAGCATAACATTAGTGAAATATAAAACAATCATTAAAACACATTTGAGTTATGAGTGCATAGTACCAAGTTTTGATAGTCGGGGTGTTATAATTATAAATAAACCACCCTCATCACCACAAAAGTGATTTAGCCATTTGCTGAAAAGAAAAGGTATTTGAACTTCCCCTGAAAAATCAATTTTCTTTCTATTTACATTCGCAGTTTTCTTTTATTGAATGTGATATTACGTTAAGACATTTTCCCACTTATGCAAATAAATTTCTATATTTCCCGGACTCGCGTGCGTGCATATAACTAACCGAAACTCAAGACATCTCTTTATTGATGTCTCGCGTGAACCGTAAACAAACACTACGAAGGGGCGTAACTAAACAGCTGACGCGGCGGAGGGATACTTCTCTGAAGTACACGTGATGTTCACTTGTTTCCCGATCTGTCAAATCATCCCATCGTTACAGCGAATCTTCTCTATTCTTGTGGGGGCGTGATGAGGGTGCGCCGGGGCTCGTGGCGGAGTGTCGTGGCGGAGTGTCGTGGCGGGGCGTGGTGGCGGGACGTGGAGGCGGGGCGTGGTGGCGGGGCGTGGTGGCGGGAAGTCGTGGCGGGGCGTGGAGGCGGGGCGTGGTGCCGGTGCGTCGTGGCGTGGCGTGTTGGCGGGGCGTGTTGGCGGGGCGTGTTGGCGGGGCGTGTTGGCGGGGCGTGGTGGCGGGGCGTGGTGGCGGGGCGTCGTGGCGGGACGTCGTGGCGGGGCGTTGTGGTGGGGCGTGGGGGCGGGGCGTCGTGGCGGGACGTCGTGGCGGGGCGTGGTGGCGGGGCGTGGAGGCGGGGCGTGGTGCCGGTGCGTCGTGGCGTGGCGTGTTGGCAGGGCGTGTTGGCGGGGCGTGTTGGCGGGGCGTGGTTGCGGGGCGTCGTGGCGGGACGTCGTGGCGGGGCGTTGTGGTGGGGCGTGGGGGCGGAGCGTCGTGGCGGGACGTCGTGGCGGGGCGTGGTGGCGGGGCGTGGAGGCGGGGCGTGGTGCCGGTGCGTCGTAGCGGGGCGTCGTGGCATGGCGTGTTGGCGGGGCGCGTTGGCGGGGCGTGGTGGCAGGGCGTGGTGGCTGGGCGTGGTGGCGGGGCGTGGTGGCGGGGCGCGGTGGCGGGGCGCGGTGGCGGGGCGTCGTGGCGGGGCGTGTTGGCGGGGCGTGTTGGCGGGGCGTGTTGGCGGGGCGTGTTGGCGGGGCGTGTTGGCGGGGCGTGTTGGCGGGGCGTGGTGGCGGGGCGTGGTGGCGGGGCGTGGTGGCGGGGCGTGGTGGCGGGACGTCGTGGCGGGGCGTTGTGGCGTTGGGGCGTGGTGCCGGAGTGCATGGCGTCGCGCAAGTTGAAGCGGGGGCGCGGCTAGGTCCGCGCCAAGGGAAAAGGCGTGACTCGGTAGGACAAGGCGGGACGAGGTGAGACATGACAGGGGTGGACGGGGGCATTACTGGGAAGGAGGCAGCCGTGGTGCGTTTTAAGGGCGGGGCGAGGGAGGAGCAGGGGTGCAGCGAGGGCATGTGGATGGCGCGGTAGGGGGACGAAGCGGGCGGGGCGAGGGGCCTGAGCGAGATGGATGCCCCCCCCCCGTCCGCCCCGCGGAGCGGCGTCATTCGTCCTGGGCTTCCCCGGAGCGCCCGCGGCCCGCGCGGGACGTGCGGCGGCGATGACGGGAACAAGTGGCCGCCCTGCGGCGCTGCGGGCGAGAAATTTTATCTGTTGTTGGCGAGCCGACGCTCTCCGCGGGGCCGTTGAGCACCAACGCGACGCCCTAGACGAGGACGCATCTCGCTTCGGCGAGCACCCTTGAGCTGCCGCGTGTTGGCCACACAACGAGGATTCCACTTTTTTCAGAAGTCCAATTCCAGCATCGTCAATAAGAGTAAGAAAGTTGATTTTTAATCAGTTGAGTAGTAATCATTTTTTTAGCGCAATCATAGTGTTGTCATTGTACGTACAAAACAACTTTTACCCTTTCCTTTTGACTTTCTTTTCCTGCTTCTTATTCTCTACCAATTACTTCTACTTTTCTTTCTGATATATCTCTACCAGAATGTCAGAGACAAAGGAATGTTCATTATTAACTTCCAATGTGCGCAGAAATTCGAAGAAAATTATGCAGTCTTTGGCTGTCTGAAAGGCATCTGTGATTTTGTTAGATAGTAGATACCAATGAATGCAGAAAAAATACCAAAAACAATGTAAATATCTATTTTGTCAGAAAAAATTCACATATTTGATTTTGTTCTTCAGTGCATTCTAATACTGCGCATACCGACATAATTATTTCCTGATTGCGTTACTTCTTTCGACACAGTCGACGACATGCGAAAGCAAGGCTTGAAGGAAGAGGCAGACTTCCATAAAATTACATATTTGCTTTTGACGTGATGTATTAAGGAATCACATTTTTGGTATTCTTATTACTTGGTATACTTGTTATTTTTGGTAATACCTTGGTATCCTCGGAATACTTTGGTATTTATTATTCTGCATATCAACTATGTTACGTTGTTGCAGTGTTAATGAAGATAGTTTTTGTTAAAATATTGCGTTATTTGCCGTTTTATGCGAGAGAACTTCATTTGTTGTTCTTGAGCATTGTGCGTGCTTTTTCTTGGAAGCCATTTTGTGTGATTTTGTACAACAGCATTTTTGCTGCTGCAGGCCACTAGTTAGACCTATTTTCTTATGCAATTTCGAAAAAATGGATAATGCTCTGCGTAGATCACAGAAGTGCTTACGTGATCATCGGAGTTGGTAATTTACGGAAGCAGATGGGAGGGACATATGAGACGTTGTTGTACCCCCACAACTATTGTCACGCATTATTACAGAAAAATATGAATCCTAGCCCTTGTCGAGGGAGAATTATTCTTCAAACTTTATTATTTTCATAAGCAAGGGTCTCAACTCATTTTCTTTATATGGTTCTTGTAACTATGATGCAGGAAGTAAGTCCTCTGAGGTTACGTTGAAAAATAGAGCCGAAAGACACATTGTTGCCTCAAACACTGCTTATTGTTTGTATTAATTGAATTAAAGTTCTATTTAGACATTTTTACTCTACACCTTCCACAGCGCAATATGTCTGTGGAGTAGCTATTTTAAATTGTTACGAAGCAATGTCAGGATCTTTTCTAGCCTTAGCTCTCTTTCTTGCCTGTTTCATTATTTCACAAGAAATAGTGGCTAACGATTCTCGTTGCTTTTTCCCATAATAGCTTTTCAACAAAGCTGTAATAATGTTTATTTCGATTTTTACGCATACATTTCCCAAGTTTCAATGAACACTGTACTGCTATAAGTCAGACAATAGAAATATATCTCTATTCAACTCAAATACTTTCACTTTCACTAATGCATTTAGTAGTTACCCGCATAGAAAGTACTATAAAATTGAACCACTGATAAAAGAAACCTGTGGTATTGTCGAGACTCAGGTCCACAACTAGCATTTTGGCAGAGGGTTTGCATTTCTCGGAGTTTCATGGCTGAGTATTCAACCGTCTTTGTTGTAACCTACAATTGGAGGGGAGAAGTTGGAACGTGGAAAGAATTGGAGGCCAAGCGGAAGTTCATGAACGATCAATGCCATTATATTGATAAGGATGTTATTCACCTTTCTTCTGAGTTTTTCTGAGGTATTTCCTTTTTGAAATTGTTAGAGTATCCCAATACCGGTTCTAATACTCGATTCCAGCCGTCTTTCCCACGGTGGCATTCTTTTTTCACTTCGATCATTGTGGGCAGTTGCTACGCTGCAGAATAGCTTGAAACCGGTACATCTTGAAGCCACAACCGCTGAACAATTAATTGCTTTGTGCACTTCTTTGGATGATGGTTTTGATGCAGAAGCTGCGGCAGTACTTTAATTCAGGACGCTGATAGCTCTTGCCAATTTCTTCTAGCAATGTTTTCTGGGAATGAAATGGCGGTTCAGTGAGACAGGTCCTTAACATTCCTCAGGTGCCGCTGCAAATTCATTGCGAACTCTCGCCTTTTCACTACTCTCATTTTCAATATTGTTTTGACATTCTTGCCTCATTGTGATCCTGAGTTTTCACAGCTGATATCACCACTGTTCTCATATTACTGGGGAGTTAAGCATTTTTCTCACTTCTTCCTTGATTGCTTCCAGAACCGGTACAGAGAGGAGATTATATTGAAGAATTGCTCGACGCTATTCTTTGCTCACTAACATCAGAATCAGGGAAACGGTGAAGAGATCTTTGATGTAACTTTTGTCGGTATGTCGTAGTGTCAGCTTCCATTTTGGTAGTGGTGTAGTATTCACGCATGATGAAGGTATTTATTTCTGTAGTCCACATCATCCTTGTGGGTGGCTTGGTGCTGCAGTGGTGTCTGAAAGCAATAGATCGCTTCTCCGGGAAGCACTTGCGGCAGGTGCGGCTGCAAATGAAGTTGGATGGGTGCTGCTATCTTCGGCTGTGGCTTATTCGGGGTTATCCTCGATCAGGGCCCGTCAGTTCAGCTCCTGATCACCACCGGCTCGAATTATTATTATTATTATTATTATTATTATTATTATTATTATTATTATTATTATTATTATTATTATTATTATTATTAAAAGCCTTAATGAAAAAATAAGCAGAACAAACCTAACCCTGGAAGTGAGTGCAGCAATGCATGGAATCATGACTGTTAAAAAACTGTACGAATTTCAAATTCTGCAAAAAAAAAACTTTTTCAATGAAAAATTCAGAAAAATAAGTGGGCACAGCTATGAAACTAGGAAAAAACACAATTTCATACGGATGAAATATTAGAAGTTACATCTAAAAGGGAATTGAAAAAAAAATTAAAAGAATGGTACACAAGATACTAGGCATAACATGAAAATAGATAGCTCAGGAGTTATCTCTTTAGCTTTTAGCTTGTAGCCCATTGCCATTTTGTTTTATTTACAATTTATTTGTTAATTTAAAAAATATATGTATTTTTGGGGGGAGGGAATTTTTTAAATTTTTTTTCTTCATATTTTTGATATGTCATCACAAGCTTGTAAGATGTAAATTAAGTAAAACATAACTCGTCATGCCAGTTATTAACTGCTATACTGTCATTACAAGATTTTATGTTGTGAATTATGTACAACTAAATCTTCATATAGTAAACAGCGGTTATCACAAGATGATAATTTGAAAATAATGTATCTTTTACTCTCAGTCAGTTTCATTATTTGTTTGTTTGTTTTTGTTATATTTTACATAATATTTTGATTGTAATTTGTCTACAAGTAATTATGTCAATTGTTAATTGATCTCTGTATAGACCACACTTTGTTTGTGTGTCCTTTTATTTGTTGATTTGATTTGTCACTATAAGTCTTCAACATGCTAATTAAGTACATCTTAATACTCATTTTTGCCTGTTGCCAACTGCCATCTGGTTTTATTTATTTACAATCCATTTGTTAGGTTAGAAAATAAGTGAATCATTTTGTTTTCGTTTTGCCTGTTGAGTTTTGTCATTACAAGATCTTATGTTGTTAATTATATATGTTGTTAATTATATATGTTGTTAATTATTACAAATCTTCATATTATAAACAGCGGTTAACACAAGATAATAATTTGTAAAAATTGTATAATGCTCCTGTTACTATCATTCAGTTTCGTTAATGGTTCACGGTATGGACTAATTTTTGTTTTTGAGTCCAATTATTTAATTTCCAATGATTTATAATTGGACAATTTAACTCAAGTTAATGTCAGCTGCCATTTGCCACAGAAGTTCCATTTGTTTCCTGATTTGTTAATTTAGATAATAATTTTATTTCGCTTCAAAATGGTAATTAAGTATAACTTAGTTTTCATATTAACCAGTTGCCAACTAACATATCTTTGCATTTATTTACAATTTATTTGTTATTCTAGATAATTGGATGATTTTGATTTCTTTCTGCCTGTTGAGTTTCCTAGGAAAACACAAAATTCCAATAAAAACAATTCACGTCAAACAGTACTGAACTATAATCAACAACGGTAATATAAAAAAGATAAAAAGAAAAACAGAACAAAACAAGCGTACAATGTAACACACCCCTCTCTGACAAGTACATAAAGTACTTAGAGAGGGTTTGAAGTGTACTGAATAAGATAAAATAAATGTAATAAATATATTTAAATTCAAAATTTAAACCCGATAAGACCAGAATTTATACCGAAAGGTTAAACAGGATGTATAATGTATGTAAAGTTGTCAAACAAAATTGGTATTATTTCTTATTGTTTTTTATGGTGATGGTTTTTGTACACTGCCAATGTAATTCTTTTGGAAATAAATTTATTATTATTATTTGCATATCGGCCAGTACTGACCACTCTACATGTTCTTTTGCGAGGCTTAGTCGTATTCTGTTCTGAAGAGGGATTAACGTGTATTAAGATGTAACGATTAATTATGAGGAGCAGCTTTTCGGCGGTATTCCTTGGTAAGACAAGGTTGATATGCCTTGAATTATGAGGTGATAGGATGATGATAAGGGGTGAAGAGACAGTCACAAATACGACCATACCCACACAGGACTCGAACCTGCAGCCTCCTCGGCGAAGACGACGGGTCCGCAAGCGCCTCCACCATGGGACCGGAATCTTCTTATTATTGTATATAAATTTTAATAATAATACTAATTTATTTATGTAACAGGCGTACAATGAAATTACTCCTTTTCTCTTTCTATTTCTGTTTCTACTTTTATATGAATACAAATTTTAAAAATGTTTACCATTTTTTTCTATGTAATAGTAGTCCTCTTCTTTTAAAATATATGTTTCCAGCAGTTTATAAATTTCTTAGTTCCATGTATTTCTTTTTTTTCTTCTTCCAAGTGCTGTCCAATTAAATATTTGTTTGGGAGTACAAATCAATTTCATTATATTACCATAGCATCGTAATTGCAATTTCCGTAATCTAAAATTGTTTTATTTATTCGTTTTTTCCTTATAAAATCATTTTTAATTTGTTGCATGTTAATAAGTTTGCACAACTACGTATTTTGTCACCCAAAAGGTTTATGTGCTGTTAATTTTGATGTAACTGCAGTAGATGGCGATGTAGAACAAAACTAAATAGTTATGTAAAATGCAACCCGACACACTCGGCAGCATTTTTGGATCTATATCGTTAAATAACTCCTAACTAAGCATTCTAGGGCACTAAAAATTAATATTTTGAGGCCGACACTCTCAAAGAAACGTTTCTCACATCATTATCTACAGGATGAGATCTTGAACATTCCTTTACATTTTTGCTGGTCCGGCGCATCACGATATTATCTCATCTGGTCAGAAACGTGCAGAATCTGCAACCAAATGTAAATGAGAGAGACAGTGTCAGAGAGAGGAGGAGATAGACGGAGAGAGATACGTATAGAGAGGGACTGCGAGAGAGAGACTGAGAGAGAGAGACTGCGAGAGAGAGACTGCGAGAGAGAGACTGCGAGAGAGAGACTGCGAGAGAGAGAGACTACGAGAGAGAGACTGCGAGAGAGAGACTGCGCGAGACTGCGGGAGAGAGAGAGACGGAGATGCAAAGAGAGACGAAGAGAGAGAAACACGGAGTAACAGGGAAATAGATAGAGACGACGACGAGAGAGAGACGGAAAGAGAAAGGGAGACGGACGGAGAAAGTGGGAGATTAAGGATACAACATTTGCCGGGTTCCGCTAGTTATTTTATTAATTTTTAATTTTCTCAGAAATATTTTTGTCCCATTATTATGGGACATTATTATATTATATCATTTAAAATTTTTATTACAACATTATACATTGTTTCTACCAATATTCATTTTTAGCAATATACACCTTCTTACATTCTAAAGCTTGTGCTTTATTTTATTGTATTCCATCCACAATAGATCGAGTTAAACGGATTTAGATATTTTTCTTCTTATTAATTTATTCTTCAATTTCTTCTGACCAGTAATAAATATTATGATATTTCTTCTGTTTTATCCCTAGCGCTTCAAAAGCCGTTGATTGTATACACAGTATTAAATATTTATATTGTTCTTCTATTGAACAGAACTCTTTCTGCAATAATGTGCATCTAATTTCGTTCCATATTGCATTAATATACTATCATCCAATAATAAATCTATATAATAATTAGGAGTATTCAAAATTGATTTCTGATCATGTTCATTCATGGTCCTCATAATCGAAATATAAGGACTTCACATTAATATTTACCGTATAGTGGTCGCTACAACATGTATAACCTCAGAAGGCTCTAATGTCATAATCGATTATAACTCTCTGATTCAAAAAATCTCTACCAAGTGTACTTATCAATTTGTTTACGCTCTAAACCTCCATTCCTAATTTTCAATTTATTTTGTTAACATGTATCAATGAATCTGTGACGAATATTATTAATTTTTTTTCACTATATGGACCCACCAGATAATCATTAATTTCTGCATCAATCCTTGCATTAAGATAACCAAACAAAAGTATTTCCCTATAATTTCATATTTTTTGAATTGTAAAATTCAACAAATTATAAAATTCATATTTCAATGTACTATTAGTATCTTCACTTACTCCGTATATACCCAATATACCCAATATACAAACTCTACGACCTAAAATATTTATATACTCCGACACCGTCTCCCAATGTGTAATACCTTTCAAAAACTTTTTCTTCTATATTATTGACCCCACGTTGAGCTCTCTTATATATATATATATATATATATATATATATATATATATATATATATATTCTAACACTCCCCCCTAACACACACACAACTGGTACCTTCTTAACACAGCCGCATGAACTGTAAGCGGGTTGATAAGATATTATGCTCGTGAAGCGAGCTTAAAATCTCGGGAGCAGGATCTTCAGGGTACGAGAAAGGTTTGAACCCTTGACACAATAAAAATCACACAAATTGCACATAAACGAGCGTATAATTTACCCAAAACTCTGTGGCATAGGTTAATGACAAAGAAAAACAAAATCAAGAATAGAATCACACTTTACAAAATAATCACAAAAAAACACAAATAGAAACCTTTACAGCCCATAAAATGAATGAACACTCAATTCTCTTCAAAACTAATTCTCTAAAACAATTTCTCTAACCTACACTGGGAATTCCCTTTGAAAATTAATTATGTCTAAATTTAAGCTATCCTAGTTACATTTGTACATGAAACCAAACTTAGTTTACAATCTCTTGCCTTTTTTAAAAAAAAATATTACATACAAGAACAAAATGTGGGCGTGTGCACTACTCTCAATTTATAATTTAACTGTAACTGCTAATGGCAGAATAATGAATGTTCCAAATAGAATGATTTAAGGCAGGCAATAGCGCATCAAAAATCTCCCACTACAATGCTGCAAATTATTACCACCCGTGTCCTCAGTTTCCTAACACTTCTTGTACTAGTCTTTTCCCTGCCGACGTGAACTTAACCTACTTTTCGCAGTTCTAAGGTTACCTCGAAAACTGTCCGCTTTCCAACCTTGATGTCGCGTGCAGGCTTCTGCACCACGTTGCTCGATTCCGGCCTCTGCGTCGTCTGCGCTGTCCTCTTGCGTCCTCTTCTGTCTTCCTAGACGGCGTCCTATTCTCCGGTCGACTCGCGTCTTCTTCCGTCCTCCCTAATCGGCCTCTTCTTCTCCCTCGGCTGCTACCGGCGCCTTTGATTACGCCCGCGTTGTGAAAAATGTCCCTTGCACTTCCCTGAATGCTAGTGCAAGTGCATCGCTCGTTCCTACTTTTACTCCGTTAATCAAGAACTTTCAGAGCTTTTCTCACAACGGGTAAATTTTTACTTCCCGTATTGGTTAACAGAAGAATACTTTACTAATTCCTCACTACTTCGCGGACGACTAACTAGCACGTCTGTACGACGCCGAAAACTCCTACCTAGCAGTCGTTGCGGCGGCAAATACTATCTAAGTTGACGAGCGGTGATTAAATGCTGCTTACTCGACGAACGGCGACAACCAGGAGAGAGCTGCTTACCCGACGCGTGCTGGCAATAAAAGAGAGCTTCCGCTTGCGATCTCGGGTATTTATGGTTCGGAGCTTGGGGAAATTCTCCGTGGCGGGGGTAATTCTCCTCCTTCAACCCTTCACCAGGGAAAACGTTGCTTGCTAGTACGTGTGTGATTAGTACGAGCAACGGATACCAGGCTGCGCGTTTAGATACTTGGTTTACGCCTGCTCTCCTCGCTGCCTGTGGGTGTTCATGTAGACGAAACGGTGGTGTTATGGGGTCGCACAATCCCATAACGCCACATTGCCCCCTCCTTCTCTTCTTAAGATTTTCTTCGCCCTCGAATAAAATCTTAAATTTCTTCAGCCGCTTTCCTTACTGCATCTGCCGCTTTCCTTACTTCTGCTGCCGCTTTCCCTACTTCTGCTGCCGCTTTCCCTACTTCTTCTGCCGCTTCCCCTACTTCTTCTGCCGCTTTCCCTACTTCTTCTGCCGCTTTCCCTACTTCTTCAAGAATTGGGTTGGTGTACACCGTAGTCGCTTTCCGAATCACTCCCTCTTGGACCATCTCATTTATCAATTTCCTTACTTCATCACGGTAGGCTACGGGGATCGGATAATTTTTTGCTTTAAATGGTCGTGAATCTGTTAGCTCGATTCGAAACTCATACCCTCTTACCGGCCCGTTATGATTTTTGAAAACATCCTTGACGCTTATCAATGTTTGGAACAACGCATTTTTCTGATCAACCCTCAATTTATCCTGCTCCATTACTTTCCTACGTATTTCTTCCTCTATTTCATTTTCCTCCATTTCCACGCTACACATTTCGATTTCTGCGAATTCTTCCGATTCGTCTCCCTCATCTACGTGTGCATTTTGCGCCTCTTCACTTTCATCTTCCTCCCACACATTTTCTCCGTTGATCAAAACTTGCGTCTCTCCTATATCAATAACAGCGCCATGTTCCGCCAAAAAATCCACTCCGATAATTAATGGGTAAATCAGTTTCTTTACTACCAAACAGATTATATCGAACACTTTTCCTTTAATTGTCACTTCCACCAATACTTGCTTCTTCACTGGATGAGATTTCCGCCCCCATGCATCTACCATTCGAGTATTATTGGTCGGTAATTCCAAAACGTTTACTTTCTTTCTTACCAGCTCTTCATACAATTCTTCTGATATTACAGATTTAATTGATCCGGTGTCTACCAATGCCTTACTATGCACACCAGCGCAACTAATTTCGATTACGGGACATTTCTCCCCTTTTCTTGGTTTCCAATTCTCCCATAAATTCTCTCCATCATTCGTAACTCGGTTTGCAGTTACAGGGATCGCGTGTTTGTCGTAATAATTGTTCGATTTGGGACCCCTCTTCAACTCGAACTTGGCGTGTTTCCCGGTCCCGTTCGATTTCTAGCACCGTTTCATTCCGCGGACTCCGTGACCTTGCCCGCTGAACGTTTCTGACAGTACCTGGTCCCTCGCCGTCGTGACCTTGGCTGCGCGCTTCCCCACCTGCTGACTCGCCATTTCTCTGCCCTCCGTCCTGCCTATGCTGTCTGAATCCTCCTTGATTTTTGCTCCCTCCTTTCTTTGATGATGAAGCTGGCGTGTGTTGAATTACTTGCATCGCGTTAATATTTGATTTTGTCGTCCTCGGTGTTTGGTTCATATTTTCAAACGCTAAATCGTAGTTGCCTAATAAAACTTGAAATTTTTCCACGTCTTTTACATCTACGCTGCGTAGCAAGTTCTGAATGCTTAGCGGAAAATGTCTCGTGAGAATGCATATTATTTCTTCATCCGACACGGGAGGAGAACACATTTTCAAAGCTGCTATTTTTCGTGCGGCGTAGTCTCGCATTGTTCCGCTAGAAGTACGGTAGTACCCGCTCATTAATGAAATTCTAAAATTCATTTGCTGTTCCTTTCCCCAGTAACGGTCTAGGAACCTAACTACAAATTCTTCAAATGAATTTGGTAATGGGCATAACGTTTCTAACCACGCCTTTGCATTGCCTTCTAGCGCTTGATGCAATAATAATGTTTTGTGTGCTTTGCGGACATTCGAAAGCACGAAAAAGCTCTGTAATGCTTTAATGAAGGCATTCGGATTCTCGTTTTGATGGCCTGAGAATCTAAGTGATGCTGGTACATTAATATTGCCTCCTCGGCATGCTCCCCCTCCTTCTATTTTACTTTCTGCTATTTCCCGCAGTTCGTGAATCTTACGTTCCTGTTCTTCCAATTTCTGTATTACTTGCGCCTCGACTTGTCGCTTCGTATTTGCACTAATTTCGGTAACCTTGCCGCGAACTTCCTGTGCTTCATTTTGTATTTGCCCGAAACGTACCCTATTCTCTTCATCCTTCTTTTCGATTTCCGTAGATATCGAATCAATTCTCGCTCCGACTTCTGCATGCCTTTCCTCAATTAACTGAGTGCATGTTGCTACCTGCACAGAGATCTCTCCCCGAAGTTCGTCGCATTTAACAACTACTTCTGACATTATAGACTGTTGGAAATGCTCGAATTTTTCATTGAAAACCTTGGTCTGGTCGTCAATTTTCTCGGCTAATATTTGCACTTGCTCCTCTGATTTTCGCGACTGTTCTTTAATTTCCGCTGCTAGTTTTTGCGACATTTCTTTAGTTTCCTCGGATAATTTTTGCCCCTGATTTTCTACTTGTTGTGCGAGGGTTCGCGCAAAATTCCCTAACAACGCCTGCATTAATGTCCTCATCGAATCTTCTTCCGTGTGTTGCGACGGTTGTTCCAGCGTAGCCTCTGCTGATTCGGTGCTATCCGCGGTCGGCTCACGTACTTCCTCTGGCTCGTGCAACCCTAGATTTTCCATCCTACGACGTACTTCGTCCCCCTCGTCGCCTTCACTGTCCTCGTCACTCCTGATCTGTCTAGGTTCCCTATATTCCTGACTACCTGCCATGCTAATGTTTTGCGTCTGCCTTTTACTTTTTACTACCGAATTCACTTCTCTTCCAAAATATCACAATGCAATACACTATAAAACACTTCACTGTACACAGAAAAACACTTGCTGAAAAGACACAGTACACAGCCTAATATATGCCACTAAATGCTCGTTTATCGTGTCTAGGGTTCTCCTTTGCTTGCTCGATTTCAATCGATCGCTGCCCCACGTTATGGGCGCCAAAATATCTAACACTCCCCCCTAACACACACACAACTGATACCTTCTTAACACAGCCGCATGAACTGTAAGCGGGTTGATAAGATATTATGCTCGTGAAGCGAGCTTAAAATCTCGGGAGCAGGATCTTCAGGGTACGAGAAAGGTTTGAACCCTTGACACAATAAAAATCACACAAATTGCACATAAACGAGCGTATAATTTACCCAAAACTCTGTGGCATAGGTTAATGACAAAGAAAAACAAAATCAAGAATAGAATCACACTTTACAAAATAATCACAAAAAAACACAAATAGAAACCTTTACAGCCCATAAAATGAATGAACACTCAATTCTCTTCAAAACTAATTCTCTAAAACAATTTCTCTAACCTACACTGGGAATTCCCTTTGAAAATTAATTATGTCTAAATTTAAGCTATCCTAGTTACATTTGTACATGAAACCAAACTTAGTTTACAATCTCTTGCCTTTTTTAAAAAAAATATTACATACAAGAACAAAATGTGGGCGTGTGCACTACTCTCAATTTATAATTTAATTGTAACTGCTAATGGCAGAATAATGAATGTTCCAAATAGAATGATTTAAGGCAGGCAATAGAGCATCAAAAATCTCCCACTACAATGCTGCAAATTATTACCACCCGTGTCCTCAGTTTCCTAACACTTCTTGTACTAGTCTTTTCCCTGCCGACGTGAACTTGACCTACTTTTCGCAGTTCTAAGGTTACCTCGAAAACTGTCCGCTTTCCAACCTTGATGTCGTGTGTAGGCTTCTGCACCACGTTGCTCGATTCCGGCCTCTGCGTCGTCTGCGCTGTCCTCTTGCGTCCTCTTCTGTCTTCCTAGACGGCGTCCTACTTTTACTCGTTCCTACTTTTACTCCGTTAATCAAGAACTTTCAGAGCTTTTCTCACAACGGGTAAATTTTTACTTCCCGTATTGGTTAACAGAAGAATACTTTACTAATTCCTCACTACTTCGCGGACGACTAACTAGCACGTCTGTACGACGCCGAAAACTCCTACCTAGCAGTCGTTGCGGCGGCAAATACTATCTAAGTTGACGAGCGGTGATTAAATGCTGCTTACTCGACGAACGGCGACAACCAGGAGAGAGCTGCTTACCCGACGCGTGCTGGCAATAAAAGAGAGCTTCCGCTTGCGATCTCGGGTATTTATGGTTCGAAGCCTGGGGAAATTCTCCGTGGCGGGGGTAATTCTCCTCCTTCAACCCTTCACCAGGGAAAACGTTGCTTGCTAGTACGTGTGTGATTAGTACGAGCAACGGATACCAGGCTGCGCGTTTAGATACTTGGTTTACGCCTGCTCTCCTCGCTGCCTGTGGGTGTTCATGTAGACGAAACGGTGGTGTTATGGGGTCGCACAATCCCATAACGCCACAATATATATATATATATATATATATATATATATATATATATATATATATATATATTGTAATGCCAGCGGGAGAGGGCGCCAGGTTCAGCTCCTGAAATATGACTGGATGGAAGTGTTGGGAGGTCATGAATTATAGCACAGAGTCATTTATAACAAATAATAGTTTTTTCCTGGCACCATGAGCTGCCAGGGAAGTTACATGTCGCAAAGGGCGACGCAAGTTTCTTACTAACTCTACTCTGTGAGCTCATTTTCCCTAATTACTAATAGGCTAATTCCCTTAAAGCTAACATATTAGGCTTAATCTCTAATGAAACATGCAATTCACCATTTATGATCTGCAGGGCCTGAGCGCGGCCACTATCAATTTCTCGCCGTAAAATTGTCCTGCGAGGCAGCTCCACCTCGTAGCTTTCACCGTTGGCTGTGCTGTCTCCACGAGCGGGCCGGGCGGCAGCCTCGGAGGCAGGGGCGGCGAGCGGTCCCAGGTCACCGACCTTCCGTGACGCGTCGCCCCCCAGCTGACAGCGGGGCGGTGGCGGTGCCTTCTCTGCTAGTAGCAGGCAGCCTCAGGTTGCCGACTCGAGCTGGCTCAGTCGGTCGAGGGGCCACGGGCGCTGGCGTAATACGATGTGGGCTATCAATGGGCCCGGCGCAAACGCGGCAAAGGCCGACGGGCCGATGCGGAAATAGCGTGGGGTCCAGTGATCTCCCGCCCGAGTTTCCTCCGCGACAAGTGCACTAGGCGCGTTCGAACTTATTAGACTCTGGGAAAGTCTTTCCCAACTCGCGTCCCGATCGTAAGTAAGTGAGTAAAAGTAATGTAAGTAAGCAATCTGATTGAGTGACCGAATAACCTGTTTTCCTATGTGCATCACGTTTTTAAAGAACTCCCTTTCCCCTTCCCAAATGTTTCTAACTCTGTAAGTTTACCCCTTCCCTCATAGCGAAGCTTCCCATTGGCTGAGGGTAACTGCGTTTCAGAATTCTACTCTACCAATCATGTGGCAATTTTCTTGTACTTTTCCATAGATCGCTCTCTGTCTAACGCCGGCTTCTCTTCTCTCGCTCGCATCCCTTTGTCAAAGGTTCCAGAAGCTTTTCGCAGCTGTCTGGACACGTGTTCATACAGGAGCGCATTTACAAGGGCCCTAAACGGTCGGCATGGGCTAATCGGCAGCCTGCTGTGTCTAATTTGTAAATAGCCCCTGTGGGGATTTGGGTGCCTTACCCAAGGCGCGTGCCAGACGAGTGCGGGGGCGGGCATTGTTCGAAAGGGGGATCGGTTGACGGCTGAGAAAGGTCTCGTTCACGACGTGTTGTAAATGTGTCTTCATCTTAATCGACACCTGAGCCAACCCCATCGGGGCTCCGCGTTCCTCCCCGGGTGGCGGCGGAGAAAGGGGGCGCGAGGGTGTGTATTGTCCGACCGGGTTTCGGCCAGGGTGCCAGTATGTCTTTCATGAGGGCAATAAACGGTTCGCCTCCGAAAAGGGCCTGAATGCGGTCGGGGCAAGCCCTGCTGCGTGACAAAAGAGCCTTCGCGGCAAAGGCAGTGTCTCTCGACCCACTTCTGCCTCGACGGGAGCTATCATTAGATGTAATAATTATTTTATTATTGGTGATGCCACAATAAAATTATACTAATTAATTTGTGACGCCACAATATATATATATATATATATATATATATATATATATATATATATATATATGTACATTTGACCATTTCAATACCTTCATTCTTTCTTTTTGTTTCCGTCAATATTACAATATAGTGATTCATTTTCCTAAGTTCAAATGTAGTGTTAGGATATTTGTTTGCCATCCTTCTCAAATTCAACGTACCAATTTGTAACGTACTCTTCCTCTTCTTTATGTTTTCTTCCTTCTCAATTAAAATTGAACATTGTTATGTACAGTTTTATCAGTAGAACCCTTTTTACAATTAACAGATTGCAAAGCTGATGAATTAACTTCTTTGAAAAACTATAATTAATCTTGCCAATTTTAAATCCGTTCAATCTCTATCACGGCCACCTGGGGAATTAATAATAATAATAATAATAATAATAATAATAATAATAATAATAATAATAATAATAATAATAATAGTATCATTGGTTAGTTGAGAATATGATTTTAATGGCTACCGGATCAACTTGTCCTCTATCCGTCAAGAACAGTTTGTACTGTTCTTTGACAAATAAATCAAATGAAATGAAAATATAAAAAGTATTTTATCTCAACGCAAAATGCCACAAGAACGAAGATTCGCATTTTGCATGAAACAACCCGTAGAACACATTTCCTTTCTGTTCATACTTTGCGTCATCGAATGGAGCAGAAACGTGTGTCTCTTAATTTTTAATATTGATTTTAATTTCTGTACTTATTTTAATTATGCATTTTCAATTGAAAATAATTTCAAAAATAAAAAGAAACTGATCTTGATTTATGCTTTAATATTAGCTATTGCAAATTCCGATACTAGTGTTGCAGGTTATATGGTAAATTATCGTAATACATCAATATTTTAAGTATTCGTTGTCCAATGAAAAAACTACATTTTTAATATCTAGTGCATTGTTAAATATCGAGCACAGCGCGTGTTTATGAAGGTTGACATTACTTGAAGACCTTTTTTGACGAAAAGTTTTCATTAATAAATAAATTCTATCTTCATTGTTTCAATTGTAGAAAGACCCCCAAAATTTTAGCTTTCTGAACTTTCGAATGTTCATTGAATTCAACGAAAGGGCAACATAGGCCATCTTTTCATTTATCAAAAGACAAAAAATTGAAAGAGAAAATTTGGAGTCAATTTCGAGAAAAAATTGAAAATGTTAGGGAAGCTTTATGTAATGTACTCCCCAAAATCAAAATATCCGTTTCAAATTCAGGAGGCCGGTTTATCTGTCAGATCGATTTCTGAAAATCAATTTTGGTGAAAAATTCTGTGTAGTATCTAGCGTAGTCACAGACAGACGTTTTGCCGTAAACCAATTTTTTGGTATAAAGGACCCCCCAAACATGGATTCGGACTACACAAGAAACAAGGAATAATGTAGCATACATCCTGGAACAAAATTAATACATTATTTTGTCACTATGACCCATCAATAAGAATTCATCTGGAGAAAAAATCGCCGTTTTTATCCACCAGCATTACAATTTTATCTTTATAATGCGTAAGCAGTAGGCAAGAATGTAAAAACAATATTAGATTTTAAAGAAAAAACCCATTGCAAAGCCATTGAGTCTCGTGAAACCACTTACGCGTGACCAAATGTGCGAGAAATTACGAGACATGTGAACCAGGCAGGCGAACGGGGTAACAAATGTATTTTTAATTTGACAATACATACGGAACTTCTAAATTCTTTTCTAGGGGGGCCTCCACGAAAATGTTACGTTATTACAGTTTGAGCACTTTGGTATAGTCAGTCATATCATTACAACAACTGACAGATGTCATCACAACAGATGAACAATCATACAGGAAAAGAACTCGAATATTTTTAAAGTCTTCTAATGAATTTAAAGTTTTAATATTATTTAAAAAAATATTATTAACTTCCCAAAGTATACACTGACGAAATATTTATTTTTGAGGTCTAAAACTGTTAAGATCTAACTTTATTCTAACCTCGTGCACCACTCAGAACGTTAAGTAAAATATCACAATTATTTACCCTACCGATAACTGAAGTACGTAAATGGATTCGCTCACTCCTCGTTATGTACAGTAAAGTAAACTCTCACAAGAGAGACTTCGCTGTAGATTCTCGTATATTCGTGTTTGGAGAGCACCACCTATTTTATCGTTCGTCGTTTTCCGCCGCATAAATGTTCTCTAACGCATACTACATTGTATGTCTACGTCATTGGCTCTTTGTATGCGCGTAGCATGTTGAACGTGGTGTCCTGGGCAGTCAGAGAACGAGTGAGCGTTAGAACGCATATAGCAGTCACATTTAAAGTAAAATTTGTAACTGTTATTTCTGTACCCGGGAAGCGATAGTTTTGCATGTTAATTGCACGTCCTAAAGATCAAAAAACACGCAAGGTCGTATCCAATGGCACCCGTCGTAAAACGTGCCTCTAATTTACAAACACACTCACAGCTTTAAATGTTATGTATTTTTAGATAATTTTCATAAATTAAGGGCAGAATGCGGTGAATTGTGTTTAGACCAAATTTGTACCAAATATTCTGTAATAGTATTTCCAAAAATGCAGTGCACTTACATATACACATCTACATGCTCAATTAATGCAACTGCAGTTTGAAAATACGAAATCATCTGCCTCATATGTATGTTCCTACTATCGTTATCGACTTTTTATTAATATCATCACATTTACAATTTGTTTATCTGTAGCAATATTAACGGTTACGTTTTTCTTTCGAATAAATTGAATTTAAGTAACGTGTTTGTGGAAAACGTATTTCATTGATATCCTATAATGCCTGAATTTAGATAATTTCACACAGGCTGTCAAAAGGGAATATTTTCTGCATTATCAGAGGTACTTTTAGAAACATGAACAGCACTTAAATAGAAATAGAATTTACGTAAAGCTACAAAAGTAAATGGAGAAGGGAAGAAAAAAATTAAATCCCGGGAGAATGAAAAAAACGGATAAATATACCGATTAATAACAAATTATTGAAAATCGTTTTGCATGCATACATAACAATTTTTACCAATGTCTTTATATTATTGAACATAAAACATGGCAAACAAGTTAGTCTAGGTAAGTATGCAATATACTAGAGGCTAGTATTATGAAATTTAATAACACAGGTCGGCGATGACAAAAGGTTTGAAAATTTCAACTGTTTGTTATGGATTTTTATACACTGAAATCGCAAATGTAACTAGAAATGCTCCATCTCGAATAGTTGTTTCACGAATTGACTTTAATTGTGCAGAAGGTCAGTGGCAGCTTTCTGTATTTAGCATACAGTTTAGTGACGCCATCTTTGAACAAATGATACCTTTTTTGCAGTTTATTTATTTATTTACGTCAATATCAGTGAAAACCTATGTGTGACGTGCTATGGGGAGAACTTAATTTGACGTTACATTTATGTCCAGAAGCAAAACAAGGGGCCATTTCAGTATTTGCTCAAGGTTTCCCTCCACACGGCAGTATGTACTAGTTTATGGTCTGAGATGAGGTTGTAAACCATGGACGTCTATGATAGATGCGTTAAGAAATTGGGTGACTGGTGAATTTTCATGCATTCATCCAAAAAGTGTGAAAACAGCTATTACACAACTGCAACGAGCTTTAATACCTATGCTTTAATATTTATGGGTCATTCAGTTAATCTGAAAGAAACTTACAAAAAGCTTGCACTGATCTAGTACGACATTCATGAAATATATATAATACAGTACGATAATTACGGCTGAGTGATATGAGGAGACCTTTAGATTTTGTGCATTCTTCTTGGACAACGTCTGGGCATACATATTTTCCTTTGTGGACGGGACAGCCGTGCAAGGGGGAACTACTGAGAACAATCAGAATGGTCCCCAAGAACTACTTTAGAACCACGAAGTAAGAATATTTTAAGGAAAGGTCTTATTGGTACAAAGAAAATACTGCTATCACCTATGGAAATAGATTGAGAACTCCTGAAACAGTTAACTATAGCTCTGCCAAGAAGTGAGACGTGCTTTAAACATCTGTGTGACACTTCTCAGAAACCAAGATAAAGGAAGAAATTTTCGTTGGACCAGACATGAGAAGACTCATGTTAAGGCGGCTCCACACATTCGGTATTCGGCGAGTAGCAACCGACCGCTTGCCTATTCCCGCGTAGTGTGGATGGTTCGCTTGCTATTTGCCGAGCGACGAACATTCGGTGCTCACCCCAGCCGCCGCGTGTCGGTCTTTTACACCCATCAAAGGAAGCAAACATTCGCCGAGCACATCAGCTGCTCGGGATTGGCCGAGTTGTCGCTCGCGACGTGACGAATCTGAATGTGCGGAGCCGCCTTTAGATGAATTCATCACCACGATCGCAGATGCTGAAAATGGAGTTTGGATTTTCATTGAAAGGGTTTTTAAGAACTCCCTAGGACACAAGAAAGACCCGGATTGTGCAATAATTGTTAAAAATATAATGACGAACATTAAAGATTTGGGATGTTGGATGAGCTTGATTCACTTCCGGCATGCAGATTTAGATTTCTTTCCAGATTATGGTGCGATGAACGAGGAGCAAGGAGACCATTTCCACAAAGACATTAAGGAAATGGAAAATGGATATCAGTGTCGATAGAACGTGAATAGGACGCGCGAGTATTGCTGAACGCTCTACCGGGACACGTCACGGAGCATAAATATTAAGAGGAAGAGTAATACTCAAAGCGTCACACAGAACAGAAAAAATATTACAAGGCTTTTCAATAATGTTTTTAGTAATAAAATATATTAAATATTTTATATAATAAAAATTGTGTGTATTATTTCCTTGAAAAAGGGTATTATTTTTTATATACCCTTTATAAACATGATAATGTAATGACGGTTAGCTAAAAGACTTCATAGTGCGTTGTGAAAAAATGGTACGTGATGGGATAAAACTGAGCTCAGATATGAAATTAGCATCTCAAAAAACTATAGATTTTATAGAAATGTTTTAAATCGTTTTTATGACCTTCAAATTTGTAGACCTGAGCTATTTTACCGTCATAAAATTTGTATATTTCATATAAAAATATAAATTAATAGTAATAATAATAATAATAATAATAATAATAATAATAATAATAATAATAATATACCTGGTACAAACCCTTGCGAAATGTTGGTTTCAGCGCCAGCGTATTTTGATTGTGAGGGAGCAGGTTCAGTACCTTCCTTCCCAAGATTTCCTAGACCGCGTTCGGGGCGTAGGAAATGGATGGGAAGCGAAGATCGCGCGCGTTTCGCAGTTTATGTTGTAAGGAGTTACCCTGACATTCTCCTGAAAGTGATCAAGAAACCTACCGCATGCGCCTTGCGAATTCAATTCTGGCAGAAAGTACAACCATGTAAATGTCCACTACATAAAGCAATATTTCGGAACTTTACCGAGATTGATCCTTCCCAAATGGTCTCTCGACACGTGTGGTAGTGCATTGAATCTGTCTGTGTAAATAAGGAGTGAGAATTTGATAAGGGAGAGTAAGGAAAAATCACGCTCGGTCCGTAGTCTGTTACACTACTGCTCCGGCATTCGCCTGGCGTTGATCGGACAAACCACGAAAAAAATACTGGTCAGAGTAGCCGGCCGCTAGTCTTCTTCAATGTTCTCTTGCTATGTAGCTAGTGTCGAAAATCTTTCCACCAAAGGTGACCCAGAGCATCAAATGATTTCACTGCAGTGCTTCTAACAGGGAGGTCCTAGGGTTTCAGGCCTGACAGTGACAGGATTTTTGATACTAGCTTGTCAGCTAGGTCGAATTCAGCCGCTGATTGGAGGATAATTCTAGTGGCTGGCTACTCTGATTGGAAGTTGTCCGTGGTTTCTCCGATCAACACCAGGAGAATGCCGGAGCATTACCCTAATAAACGGGACCAAGAGCCCGATCTATACTTTCTCTATCTTTTCTTTTTATCACCCCTTACATACAAATTCACATACACTTACACACTACCACACTACCACACAAGTTCGGAGACCAGTCGGGAGTTTAGAGGTGATCCCGGCTGGTGTTGGGCCACGCTGGTTGAATATACCTGCTTAGGGAAAATCACCGTAAGCAGACGAGTGGGTCGGCGCCGGATCTCGCTCGTAAACGGGACATGATCACCGCGACCTCCTGCGATCAAAATATGCACTACATCTACGGGACTGACGAACTTAGCAGTTGACTCGTGGGCTGAATCGAAAACGATGTGTAGGTCAATTGAAAATTCTACGACCGTCGAGACTCGTACCAAGGACCTCCCGCTCAGAAGCACTGCAGTGGTATGAGCTGCTGCCCTGAGTCACCTCCGCCGGTGTTGCTTTGTGGCCGTGGGCGGGGGAGGCCTTCGTTCTGGCAACGAGTGGGTCTTAAAGGGTAGGGTGTGTTGGCGGGCAGAGGGTGGCGTGGGTGGGGTGCGAGGGGCGATGTCGTGCGCAGGGGGTGACTTGAAATCTGCGGGGAAGGATTGGTTTGTGTGCGACCGTGCGCGCTGTGGCAGAGGAAAGACGGAGTATCGCTGCGTTGTGTTGACATATTACTCTTGACTGTTCCTTTTGTCGTTGACGAGGATGAAAGACGCGGTGGACGAGAGAATAGAGAACTGCTTGCAAATACGACGAACGATTGAAATTGTGTTTAATGTTTTTAAGAGTTGGCGCGATCTCTATCGCGTACTCACTCATTATTGATGTTAGAAGTTAAAGAAAGAATAGCATGCCAGAAGCTTTTTAAATTGGTTAACGCAAAATGTGTTAAATTTAATATTTAATAACGCTCTTGACAGCATTTTTGTACTATACATAATGGGAAATATTACAGCAGAACTTGAGTTACGCGGTTTTACTTTCTCGCTCTAAGGTACTTCATAAGAAGAGAAAGTTATGTAATGCTGTGTTTTTTATTGAATTTTGTTGTCGGATAGCGAAAAGGACGTTTAGGAGAATGGTGCAGGTCTCATTTGTGTTGAAATTTCTGACTTTTAGAAAATTGCTAAACTTAAATTTTTCGGCGTCTTTGAACAACTAAAATTATGATAGGGTTTTTTCCATTAATGAAATTGTTCTTTAAAGATTAATAAAATCAATAAAAATGTGTTCATCAAAAACAGATCTTCAAATAAGCTCATGTCGAATTTTACGAAAATGTGATTATTTTTGGGGTAATTTTGACAAACATAGTCGCCCACTCCAAATGTATTGCGCTTCGTGAACATAATACAGTTATTCAAGGCAATTGGATGCTACGTAAGTTAGAATGTGTGTATCATTTAATATTAATATGTTCGTTTATTACTTTCCAGCTTTTATAATACGTTTACAAATTAATCTTATAGAATTTTTTTAAAACCTATTTTAAACTGCGTTCTGTATTTGAATTAAATGTCAAAACGAATATATGATTTCGCTTTGCATAATATATGGGAATGAAGATTAATAAGTGTAAAAGCCTGGTAATTTTGATGAATTTAAAAATATTATATTCAGCTATTATATTTTTCTAGCCATTTTCATTTTCTTGCTAGACGTCTCAAGAATGCTAATTTGCAAAATGTGTATCCCATTCCTATTAGTGGTCATCGTTGCTTTTTTCAACCTATTATTGTAACATTGCACTGATAACAGAAGGTTAATATGGCAGCCACCTTTCGTTTGCTTTAATATAAACTAATAATTGTATTTACGTCTGAAATACGCATCGCGCATCGTTGGTACATGTGTGTAGAACGTAAATACACTGAATCCAATGGCAGAAAGCTATTTTTGTTTAAATATTTGAATTAAAAAATATATGTATTTTTACATCACGCTTCAGGTGTTTCACAATGTTTCAAATGGTACTTGAAATGTAAGACAGAAATTGTCATATTATAATATTACATAGCCAATAAGAATATCGCGTAAAAAAACGTACTCTTGCAGCAGCAGTAGTTTGTATTGATTATTCCGAGAATATGTTTGAAAATTGATAGAGTACACAACTTAAGAAATATAGTTTGCATTTATGACATAAAACAAGCTGTCTTTCAGTGAGAATATTGGCTAATTTGAATAATTAACGAAAATGAACACCGGACGTACAGAAACTGTTAACAAGTTTTTAATACATCAAAACAAGACAAAAGATATCTCCGGTTTCAATGCAACAGGAAAATACTGAAGGCATGGCTTATGGTTCTATGCAACCTCACACGCAGCTGGAGATCGTATCACAAAATTGGAATTTCAACAAAGAATTTAATGAAAATATTGTAAATAAAGCTATTCAGGTGGTTTCTTTGTTTCATATTGTTAAGTTGTTCTGTTATATTCCGCACAGCAATTCCGTTCATGTCAAATGGTGTACAGTATGTGTATTACATCAAGAGGTCAAATAAAGTACTCAGTGCCACTTCGAACTACTACTATATTGATTGTTACATCGGGATGTCTCAAAGAAATCATACCAACTTCTAGGGCATGTGAGGGAGTAAAGATACCACTTTTCCAGAAATAATTATGCGGCGGGAAATCTAAAATAACTTTTACTCGTCATCCATTTTTGACATCGCGCCTTGGCTTGGAGGGAAACGTATCCTGCGCTGGTATTTGGTAGGCGCACTAAATCGTGTTGAATGCAGCAGACCGTGAACCTGTTGAGCAGTGGTGTAGGATGAGGTGCATACCAGTCAGGGGCGCGTTGTTAAAATGCATGTGGAACTTTCTTTATGAGATATCCCACCACATATTCACTGATAAAAGTGATCCTCTTTGACATGATACATGTCCTAAACGTTTGTTATATTTATTCTGAGACCCTTGAATAGGTTTAATAAATCATTCGTTTCAAATATGACTCTCACGTACTATTTCCATAACTCATTATGACTTGAAAATATATTATTGAACCAGTAATATATCTCAATCACCACGATTACTTCATTTGACAGGAGAAACATATGACATATAAATATTATTAATGATGATTTCCATTATTTTGTTCAGTCCATTGTTGGCAAGAAAAAATCGAATATTTCATGCAAACTCCACTCGTTCATCGAGTTGCGTATCAAAACAGGTGCGTATCGTCTTAAATTTTGTTTCTTTAATGTCTGAAAACATGTGCTCAGAAAATTTGGCAGCGAGATAGAAACATTCTCATCAACTAAGGAAGTTATCAATTTCGCACACCACACATTATCGTAATATTGTAACGTAAGTTCGACGACCATGTCTCAACGTTACAAATCCAACATTCTTGTAACACAAATTTGAAGGAATGCTTTCCGATATGCTGAAATTGAATTGCAATAGTTTAAAAGTTTCCAAAAAAAGCTAGAGGATAAGGGGGAAATTATCCTGGTCTTCTTTGACATCATTTATGTTCTTTCATCTGACGTCGGTTTGAATCCTGCACGTTTCGGGCGCGGGGCTAATTGAAAGTCGGAGCCTACGCGTGGGCGACGCGCGTGGGCGGCGGTGGCGCGGTTGTCCGCTTCTTGTTTACTGCGGCGACGCATCGATCTCTCACGCACGCGCGCCCCCGCCGCAGGGCTGTCTTCGCTTCAATCAGGCGGCGGTGGCGCGCCCCAGCCCTGCTCCGACCGAATCCCACCCCGCCCGGCCCTGCCCGGTCCAGCCCGGCCGAATCCAGCCCGGCCCCCGCCCGGCCCCCCTTCCTGTCTCTCATCTCTTTGTCTCACATCTGACCCAATAATATCTGGTGTGGAAGTTGCCACCCTACGATTAATATGGATTTCTTAGCCGTACATTATTGTACGTAATCCAGTAATCATCACTGATTGTGGTGAATACCCCTGTCCTACGGACCATGTGTTTGGACCTTTGAGGGAGTTACAGATCTGACGCTGACTCTGCCGAACAGGGGTAGATCAAAGCCAGCTCACGCGGTATAACATGCACTGCAATTACGAGACTAATGACCTTTTGCAGTTTTGTAAAGCACATATTAAAAACATCCATTGTGAAATTATTAGAAAAGCTGAAGTCGATGAATATCGGAATCGAAACAAAACTGAAAAAGTATTTACAATTCCGGGTACTCGCAATTTGCATGAATTTGTTCCTTACTCTGAGCATATTATTCAATGTAAAACAATAAGTACTCAAGAACACTGTTCTTTGGTGTTTGATTTAATTAATAACAAGAAAATGAAATAAGAAAATAAAAGATTAATTTTAATAATTTTATAAATAACAATGTTTTATTATTCAACTAAAAATTGTAATAAATGAAAACTTTTATCAAAAAGTTTTTAAGTGCCTATTTATAAATTTGTTTGTACTATTTATAATTTAATATGCTTTAACAATAATAATCGATTAATTATTCACGATTTTTTTAAATTTTAACTCATGTAAAACGTATTTCCCAAAAAAAGTTCAGGACGCACATTTTATTAAAAACTGTTTTACACCACCGAAGTCATCCAAACAGTCTAAAAGTAGTAGAAAATACTAACAGGTTATTTAAAAATGATAAAATACATTTAGAAAAGAGATTTTATTGTATTTCTTGCGTTTAACTCTTTTAAACACTATTTCCCCAAAAAAATTTTCCTGTACCGTAATGTACACTTATTTTCACGTACTTTAAGCATAAGAAACTAACTTTTTAATTGTACTGTAATACTAAAATTAATTTTTGAAAATAAAGTAATAAAAATCATAAATTTCAATTTTTGTCATATTAAGAAAAAAAATTCAATATTTTCATTAACAGATTCGAATTCTGCGGAAAATTTCCTATAAAAATAGTAGTTTAAACATATTTTTTCATTAAAAAATATCGAAATAATGGATAATTATAAAAATATGCTGTAAAATGCTTGAAAATCGCGAAAAATCGATAATTGTTCTCACAAACGCTATTTACATCGGAAATGGTTGAAAATTTAAATTTGGGCTTATCTTGGCATAAGAAATAAGAAAATAACTTTAATTTTTCGATCTGAGATGGGTTGGTGTGATGCAATGTGGAGTTGGCGTGGAATTACCCATATACATGCATCATATATTATCGTAATTATCTCTCCGGAACTAACACAATTAAAGAGTTTTGTGTGGATGGTTTCTTATAAATTGTAACAATTGTGAACAATCACGTCAAACACCCAGTAAATCGCGATAATTACAATATTTTATTTTACGTTTGTTATCAATTTAATAATATACTGATTTTTATTTATATGATATATATATTTAATATAAAATAATATATATATATATATATATATATATATATATATATATATATATATATATATATATATATATGAAACACGGAGCGTTTCTTTATGCAAATTAGAAACATTAAGCATAAGAAATTAGAGCTCATTTTGAACTGCGGGATACAGGCGGCAGACGCGACGAACGGCGGTGGGGGGCCCGCCGCCGCCGCCACCGCCGCGAGCAAATCGTGGGAACGATTTTCGGCCGTTACGAGCCGAGCGAGGAGTTGTAGAGAATTCAGCCGTTACGAGCGCGAGTCAGTTGAAGAGAATTCGCCGTTGACTGCGGACGTTGTTGCAAAGAGTTCGCCGCTGAGTACGGACAAGGAAAAACGTGGCCAGTGATGTAGGATATTAGCTAATGCAAGATTTATGGAAATGCTAGTTAGAGGTCGGGAAAATAGAATGCGGAAGAGATTGGTACGTAGAGAACTGTAAATCGCGCATGTGCCATCAGGTACTGTGAAGATAATACAAAAACTGTATGTAGTGAAACCGACACGGGCGCGAGTAGTGACCACGTGCTCCGCAGTTACATCAGAACAGTGAGCAATAACTATAGGGAAAGTGCGGCGACATTATTAGAGCACATTACGGGAACGGGATGGACGTTGCCGAGAAGTTGTGAATACTTAGGTGGGACTGCAAGCTAAAATACCAGGGGCTGAAGCCAAGGAGTCCGCGTCGCCGCCGGCCATGAGGCGACCCCACACCACCGACCGCCGGACGCGCCGAGCTGCATTGGAGGTCGACGACCACTGCCGACGCTAGCGATAATCCAGACAACGGAGGTATTTGTTGGGGCCCCAAGGTATGATAAAATCTTATGATAAACCAAATCTTGGTACCAAGATGAAAAGTATGAGTGTATTTGATCACGTGTATAACAAATTGGTTTGTGAATAAATTGTATTTGTGTTTGTACGAACTTACTACTTTAATTTACCAATGCTATATCGATTCCTTCAAGGGACCCATTCACGAGCAAGACACCCATCCTTTATAATTTATTTGCAGTGGAAAGTACCGACAATTCAGGTACGTCACAGCTGGCGCCCGAATTCAGGTACGTCACAATATATATATATATATATATATATATATATATATATATATATATATATATATATATATATATATATAGGATTAATTATCCATAATGTTTATTTTCTTCTAACTGAACAAGAGCGTATTCTTCATACACATGGCAAAACAATGACATATGTTTTTAGGTTTTATTGATGAGTTAGATGTATTCATTGTTTCACATGGGTTGGACAATGTGTAATTATTCGAACCTTACATGCACCTCAGTTTGATATAGATCGTGTACGTCGCAGTGCATTTTTGCGCCTTACAGTTGCACTGCTTAACTCGAGATAATTTGAACTGAGAATAATCGCTGCTTGTTCGTGCGGCAGAACTCTAGAGGGAGAATGCATGACTACCACAAAACAACCACGATGTACTTTTGATTGCCTGAGAAATATCGTCGAAAATGCGATCCACAGGTTGTGGGAGTGTCCATTAGTGTCTCCCCATTATTTATTTATTGGGTCCTCTTTTCTGTACTAACAGGTCTAGATTGATTTCATGCTACCCTTAAGTCCCGAATTACAGCAGTTATTGTTTGCACAGCAAGTTAAATGCACTATTATGGCGAGAGGGTGATTTAGTATGAATGGATACCTCTTGTGATGCCTAAACAGTCCCAACTCAACGAGAGGCTCTGAGATATTAATTGGCCATATTTATCTAAATTAGAGGTAATTTCAAACTGAGAGATTAATGTATGTTGCCTCTGATTAGTTACTATTATAACTTAACAGAGCGAGATCACTGACGTTGCTGACAATATAAATGAATGCTAGTTTCACGAAATCGATTTAATGAGGATTAACAATCATATTTCAGTAAACAAAATATTCCCTTCTGTATGTGATTATTCTAATATTTCGGATTAAAAAAAGTTGTGGAAATTAAGGAAAGTATATGTGTATATATATATATATATATATATATATATATATATATATATATATATATATATATATATATATATATTTAATCGATCCACGCTGCGTTAAAGGAGGAAATACGCGGAATACGCGATGTAAGCGGGCGAGAAAGAGCGGCTCTTCGCCGCTCCCGCCCTGTGAGCACTTTTTGCCGCCGCTTTCTAGGAAAGGTCGCTCATTCGCCCACGATTACAAACGTTTGTCTAGATGAAATCGGGACTCAGGTCACTAGGGTATCAGGGAGGAGGGCTGGGGTTAATGCCCCCCAAAGGATTAACATTTTCGTTTACGTTTCTTTATTAGGAAAAATTGATTTAAATGTGTATTTATGTTCGAATTTTGTAATTATTTAAACAATATTGTAAAGTATCATGAACAATATTCAATATAATAACAGGATGAATTATTTAACAAAATCTACGAAGGCCCCTCCCGAAATGATCGTCTGAGATCGCCCCTTTCTGAGGTCCGACCACCAGAAGGAAGGGTCCGAGGGAAAATTTTGGAAAACCAATGACAAAATAATGCCATTTTAGACATTTTCTTTGCTTTAAACTTCGAATTTTCCAGACTGTAACTCTAGAAAGGCTAAATGTTAGTTACTTATTAGTAATGAGTAAAATTTTCACATGTATGTTTTCATGAAGTTAAGTGGTTATTGTGCCATGTAATAGATGTAAGAGTTTCATAGAATTAATTAAATTCAAATACAAACTTTATTTGCATATTTTACATTATTATTAAAAAATATAAGAAAAACAATTTTTTGGCCACAATTGCATAAACATCAGTCAAATATTGCTACAAAAATCTCATCGTTTCCACGTATAATTCTTTTGAGATCGGGTGGCGGCTATAGCTTCTTGTGTTTTTTATTTCATTGAAAATCCCACACAGGTAATTTCCAAATTCAATGAACTTATGAGTTCAGCCCTGATCAAATAAACTAAAGAACGATTCCTCGTCTCTCCATTTCATCCCGTTTGAGAAAATAATCTCTTTACAAATGCGTTTAAAGGTGGTATACTCAAAGTACGCGAGACAATTTTTCGTTGATCTAATAATGCTTCATGTTTTAGTCATGCATTATTCAAGATGCTACACCACTTTTGGTGAACAGTGGCCTTTTTTAGAACCAGCAATTACCTTTAAACTCGGCTTCATCACTGTATACTTGTCAAACAGGCTGTCTTCACTAAGTTGTGTAGACAGCCCCAATGCATTAACTGCTTCCATAAGCTTCTCAAAAGATAGTCAAAGACAAAGAGGCAATCTTCTTGAAAGGATTGTTATTAGAAAAATCAAAGCGACTTTCTGAGTAGACCTGAACATTTGCATAAAAAGCTTTGAAATCTGTTGCGACTTCATTGTGCATATCTTCACTCACAGAATTCTTGGCTTCCGAAAATGAGACTCAAAAAAGTTTTCTAGAATTCTGATAAAATTATTCCCACAAATTTCTCTTTATTACGAATAGTTCTGTAGATGCTGTGTCCGATATTTGCAACTACTTGTTTCTCTTTTCAAAGAGAGTACACACATTTTAACAAAAAAACAAATATAATGATGTGCAGAAATCAATATTCTGCATTTTCTCTTCTTCAAAATCGTGCAGTCCTGTCTTCTCTAATAATTGAGACATGTAGTAGACAAGTCTCTCAATGATTTAGAACAGTTGTCAGATAATTAAAGAAAATACGAATGACACTAAGGCAGGAAATATCTTAAGAATCTTTTCAATGCCTGGTCCAAGACTGAGCAATCGTGCGAGAACATGTTTAAACAACTCAGCCCATTGAAGTTCGGCATATTCAACAATCTCTTTCAATTCCTCTCTTCTTAGCGATGATGCTTGAAAACAACTGTAAATTTTCTGAATAACTCCTTCAACATCATTGCTCAGTTTATACAAGGCACATTTGAAAGTATTAGCACGTGTGCTAAACATCATGCTTTCCGAAGATTATGGTTTTTACTCTTTGGCAAAGTGTAAACTGACCTGCGTATATTTTGTGTATACCATTTGCATTTGAGAAACTACATAGCTCAGTTCAAGCCGAAAAGGTTGTAAAGTTTCACGAATATTATAGCATCTGAAGTTTCAGCTGAACATCCAAAAAATGTAGAAGCTTATTTTGGCATCCATTTTCCAACGTAAAATACTGGATACATATTGGACATATTTATCTATTGCCTTGATTTGAAATATCTGTCATGACACTGAAGAACAACTGGTTGTTACCATTTGGCTTCAAATAATCCAAAACATTCTTTTCCGTAAGGGATGCTGATATGTCTTTAACAATCGCATCCGATTTGGTCCATCAGCAACTAATCATTTTAGGTATTTGTGAGTTTGGAATTATTTTTTGTAAAAATTTGTTAGTACAGTCCTGAGAATTGTAATATAAATTGCGTAACGCAATGACATTTAGGGATTACTTCTGCAAATAGAATTTTGCCAAACTCTGAAGTATTTGGTTTCGTAAAAAAAGTTGTCATTACCTGAGTTTTTATTCCAGATGCAAACCTCTTTATGTGTTCACTGCCTTTGTCATTATGTTTTACATCACTTAGGCCACCATGGCTAATATATTGCTTATAGCAAGTTTTGCATCTTGCGTTGAATTGCGATTCTACATTCATTTATCACCGAAAAGTTTGTTTCCACATACGTTACACATACGTTATACATACGTACCACATAAAATTTACACATACGTTTCACCTTTGATGGAGTTCTAGTTGAAGGTCTAGAAACGGTAATATCCTTGTTACTTTCACAGTCATCCACGGTAAACTAGAAACGTAGGCGTACAACGATCACTCAATTTATCGAACGGCACGAAGAGCAACTTAACTGATTTGCCACGTGCTGTAAGGTGGGTCTCTCTCTCTCTCTCTCTCTCTGTCTCACTCTGTCTCACTCTCTTTCTCTCGTGGGTCGCACTGTAATTCAACAGTGCTAGTTTTGCGTTAACAAACTGATAGGTGAGAAGGATTAGACAAAAGGTAGTTTACGTGTTTCTACAGTAAGGGTTGTCCAAACGATCAACAGGACAATAGTCGTGTCTTGAAGAAGGCTTTCAGTTTTATGTCTCCAGTTCCAGTTTTACCGTTGCTAGTGAGCAGTGACAGTGTGTTTTCTATTTTCTGCTGTTATTGCCAAATTTTGTTCGTGATTTGTACTTTTGATAACAGCGTCATCATCGGCAAGCTTGTCGGGTAGGCCGCTAAGAGGACAAGCTGAAAGAGTTTCTAATAAGGTTGTCCCGTGCCTCAGTTGTAGTAATAGACAACGCAAAGTACCATTGTTTCGAAATCGACAGCAAAGAAATACTATTTTGAAAAAAAAGATACAGAGAATGGCTAAATAATTATGGAGTTGATTTTGATCCATCGCTATGAAAAGACCAATTGTTAGAAAAATTCAAAGTTCACACACGATACGTCGTTGATCAAATAATAATCAAACATGGCCACATTCCTCTTCGTCGTCCACCGTGCCATCCAGATCTAAATTCAAGACAACTTGTTTGGAGATTTATAAAAAGGCGCGTGGCAGCGGAAAAAAACCGGGGCATGGAAAAGGCAAAGGCTTTGCACAGAAGCGTTTGCACAATACAGCGCTGAACCATAGTACCTAGAAATGCTGCGGTTAAGGGCAGGGAATAGAGGCGACATATAATGATTCAGATAATGTAATGGACCAACACATCCATGAATTCATTTCTTTGGCCATGTCTGGCAGTGCGAGCTTCTCTTCTGACGATGGGGGCAGTGATGACGAGTGACGGTCAGTACGATCGCTGCGTCTCGGAGTCACGTCTTCTAGTCGCCCACGCGCTTCCTTATCGCCGAGAAGGGAAATCGCAGCTACCGAAGGGTGGGGTAAGTCTCCGAGGCTTCACCAAAGGTTCGTCCGCCAGGCATGATTTTTTTGCGAGGGGTATAGCAGTACAGTATATTTTAGTAGCATTATCATGCGTTAGTAGGGCTTAATCAACATGTTTTTAAAGAATGAGTTGTTGAAATTATCTTAGGTAATACCACGAGTACTTTGGAAATTGTCGATAAATTCCCGACTATTGAAGCTAGGAGGGGATTTATCTGAGAATTTCCAAAGCACGAATGATTTTTCATATGACTATTCAACGCGTGAAATTATGTCCAACAAAGATCCAAAATGCGCCAAGTATTGAAAATAACTGAATGCGTGTGTTACAAACTGAGGTTATGTTATAGTACATGCGCTGTTTATTGCACATCGACGTAGCGATCAATATATAACGCCTTCTGAGATAGGTGTGTTACAGTTTATGATTGGTCAGTAGGGAGAAGCGTTAAGAAAACTCGAGTTGGAAAAACGATAAACATTTTGAGATACACCGCCCTGATTGGAGCATTTTGTATGTATAGTTAAACACTATTGGTTTTCAGTTCACGTGTGGAATAGTCAAAATAATCCGCATATAATTTATAAGACTACAAAGCAAGTAAAATTATTATAAAAAATCAATATTGTAAACAAAAATTATTTATTTAAATGAAAAGGCAATTGGCAAAAGACATGGGGACAATTGCCGTACCGGCTACGTTACTGTCGGGACGCGAGACAAATTCAAAAAAATCGGGACTGTCCCGACAAAATCGGAACGGTTGGCAACTCTGCATTAACCATGTGTTCATCTACGATTTAAATCGCTCGGCCCAGTCGTTACCGAAAGCTTGTTTGCGTAGCACTCGAAAGTCGTTACCATTGCTTTTAATTAACGGTTAGAAAATAACGGTAAAGAAAACGGTAACGAAATTAAATGCAAATTACATTTTTAGAGTTCTAATACTTTCATAAATGTTTAACCAGCATGCGCCGATATTTGATTGGGTCAAGTTGGGCTTCACCATCCATTCAAATAGAACGTATAGACCTTGCCGGTGGATGAGTGGGAGACAGAAGTTCGGTGGTGGGTTTAGTTTAGACATGGACTCATTCCAATGAAAATTTCCGTCGAGCAAGCCTCGAGCTACCTTTGGATCTTGGGGTAGAGCGCGGCATCTGCCGCAGTCGCGGAGTGCAAGACTTGCATTTAATTAAGTTAACATCGTCATATCACGGAGCAGTATGCCGCCGGCTACTGCCACCATCGACGCCGAACAGAGGCAGAAGGGTTGCCCGCTTGCTTGTTCGTCTCGCCAAGGATTTCTGACAGAGTGGACTGGACACTGACCACATAAACCTGCTGTGTTCCTAGTTTTTTTTAATGAGCGAGTAGCGCATTGGCTGTATCATTCACAGTTACCTAAGTTTATAAATAAATTTCAGTACAATGAAGAATCATTCTTCTCGCAATGCATGTATGCAAGACGTCACACGTGGGTCGTGGCCCGTTTTTAGGGTACTGCTCCAGCATTCACCTGGAGTTGTTCCTTTCACCTGGAGACTACTGAAAACTTCCGATCAGAGCAACTGACTGCTAGAGTTTTCCTCCAGACAGCGGCTGAATTCGACCAAGCTATCAAGCTAATATCAAAAATACTGACACCTTCGGGACTCGAATCCAAGGACTTCGGTTGATACCCTGGAGTAACATCCGCTGGTGCCCTGAGGCACCTAAGCCGGTATATTTCATTATCTTTGTAGTGTAATATTCCTTGACTTCCACCAGCTGAGGTGGCTCAGGGTGTCCTCTGAATTCATTCGGGAGGTTCCGACAGTGGCAAGATTTTTGACGCATGAGAGATAACTATGTCGAATTCAACCAGTGTCTGGAGGAGAATGCAGGCGGCAGCGATGGTGTAGCGATTATATCGGCGGCGATGGTGTAACAGCGTATCGGACTGTCTTACCCAAGTTGGCGGATTCAAACCCGATCGAAGCCGTGGATTTTTAAGAGCGAAAATATCGTTCGTACGCCTTCTTTCGGAGGGGAAGTAAAGCCGGCGTTCCATGTTAGTAGATTTAGTTGCATAACCCTCTAGCCTAAATGACGCCTCTGAGCTAAATTCAAATCGCACGTTTCGTCGCCCAAGAAATACCTCCATTCTCCGCTAGTTGGTGAAAGGAGCGTAGTGAAATTTGCGTGGTCAGACGGAAGAACAGGCCTCATGGCCTGCGTCTCGCTTCGTAAAATAAGTCATGAATTAAATGCAATTCAAATCCTAGTGGCAGGCTGCTCTGATCGGAAGATTTCCGTGATTTCCCTCATCAACACCAGGCGAATCCTGGAGAACCTTTCTAACGAACGGGCCATGGGCGACGTGTGATCTTCCTCTTTCGGGTCCTAGCCTCACCTCTTATTACACATCTTACACATTCATGCATTATACTTCCGCAGAGCTCGGGAGACCAGTCGGGAGATTAGAGCTTGTTTCGACTGGGGCAGCGCCCAGCTGGTGAGAGATACCTGTATGTGGAAATTACTGACATGCAAGTCAGCACAGGATCGTACCATCCAGTGGGGGAAAAACACTGGTACTTCCTGAGAAAAAATGCTCTATACTTACCAGACTAATGACTGCAGCAGTTGACGTGCCCAGAAACAGGAAATAATAAATCAACTGGATGATCGGTTATTCGGTTGATAGAAACATACACTACACTTAAGAGACTAATAAACGACATTGAAACGTTATTGTTGAGCCCGGAAACACGAAACAATAAAAAGGACAGAAAAAAGGAACAATAGAAAAAAATGGAAAAAATTGCCATTTTCTTTTTTCATTCCTATTTAATGAAAATCTGGTGGTGTTTATCTTCCAAAAAAAGACCGTTAGCCTAATTCATTCAGTTTTCATGTTCATCCGTATCCTGGGTCAAATCTGGTTGTCTTTATCACACTTATTTCTCTACGTTCTAGCAAGTCCATTTATTTTCGACGTGTTACATCCACCCATCCATCTTATTCACTACTTTGTGCCACTTTCTGTAAAGACACCCTTGTTCATCTCAACGACCTGCTTTTATCCTTCTGGAACTTCTTCTTACATCGAAGTCATTAACGTCTTTCTATTTCTCTCCCTAATTACTACCACATGACACAAAAAACCTCGCGTCTACTAACACGTCTTCATCATTTCTACACCTAATCAGCAGCTCTTGTATCACAACCCGAAGCTGCAATCTCGTGTTCTGGACAAGACACTGAGTCACTTTTCATTGAAGCATAAATTCATCTCTGCCATCATTCCATCATTTTGTCTTTCACTTGTAATGGATGTGGACCAATCTGTTGTATGAATTGTCATTCACAGGGGTTGTAATTTTGCACTGTATATTCGCCTCAGAAAAATAGAATATAAAATACAAGTCATGTATTGTTACAGATGTAAAAGACCTGGCATGGTTTCCGGTCGTATTTTCGACATAAATACTCTTATTACCGGGCCCTGGTAACGAACAATTGAATACAATTTGTTCCAATGTGGAGTAAATTATTTCCTCAGTATTAAATCACATTGTGTAGTAAGAACCATGTTCTGTGGTTCGTTGATACCGAAAATAGTTTGTTGGCAAATCGCCTGTCCGTCCATCTCTATATCTGTGCCCCAAAATCATAAAAAAACTTTCTCGAAAATGGAATTTCCAGATATTTAAACAAACTCAAGGTTCTACCAGTTTGAAACGGATATTTTGGTTTTTGGGCGGACTTTACATGAAGCTTCAACATTTGAAAAATGTTCTTAAAAATGACTCAAATTTTTTGTTTAAAACTTTCTTCTTCGATGGAGTAAATAACTCAATAGAAAATGACGCGGGTCTCATTTTTGTTGAATTCACGTTTTTCGAAAATTTTAATAGTTTAAAATTCTTACGGCGTCTTCCTACAACTAAAGCATTGAAGATATATATTTTTCCCAAATGAAATCTCTTATTCGAAGTCATCTTGAAATAATATCATGTACAAGTTTTTGAAAATATGAGTAGGTTTTGCGAACCTTTGCGTGAAATATACGCAATTTTTAAACAATTATTTTCTCTAAAACGTCTGATCTTTTTTTTTAATTCCTTATTGTATACATCTAACGATGGTAAAATAATTGTTGTTGGTCTCATTTGAGGAGAACTCTCCGTATTTTCAAAAATTGAAGAACATTAACATTTCAAAACAACAAAATTTAGAATACAAATAAAATCTGTTCTAGTCGTAAAATATCAGAAAAGGGTCACGTACAATTTTCTTGAAAACACGTGTAGTTTTTTGCGTAATTTCTGCTTAATGTGAATGCAATTTATAAATAAAAAAATATATCCTCAAATACAGCTGCAAATTTCTTCTTTAATTTTTACAGGGAGAGCAGAGAACGTATACAAATTTTGGGCAGATCTAATTGTCTTTGAACTCTCTTAATTTTCGAAAATTGCAAAAGTTACAAATGATGTAAGAAAGTATGAGTTGAAAAGATCACCTATTCCTGAATGCAGTCTCTTCTTTAAAGACATCTTTAAATAACGTCATGTACTAATTTTTGAAACAATAGTTTTCATGTAATATTGCGAGACATTCAGCAATTTTATTTCCTCAAATCGTGACTGCAATTTGTTCTTTAAATTTTCCCCGAATAGATGATAGAACAGTTAGAATATTTGTGCATCTCTCGTTATCGCCTTACTCTGTATCTTTGAAAATTGCAAAAAAAGTAACATTGAAAAACTAATGATTGAGATATCTTTAAATGAAATCTGTTATAAAAAATCTTTAATTACGGCCATGTACAACCTTTTTGAAAATATAAGTAGTTTTATTTGATTTTTGCTTGAAATAGAAGCAATTTTGAATAATTTTATTAATAGCTCTAATTCTTTCGAAGACTACAAAATACGGTTTTAAAAATGGCGCAGATTCCATTTTCGTTGAAGTCTTTTAATTTCGAAAAATTGCAAAATGTACAAATAATGCTAGAAGCTATGTGCTGTTCCAGTACCACTAGTTTAACGAAGACATAAAACATACACTTCTTGCTGTACTTCTATTCTTGTGTTTCTTTCCTTTCTTAAAATGTCTCTCTCAATTAAATCAAAGTGTAGTTCGTCGATACTGCATACTCGTTCACACTTTTCCTTGTAAATACATTTTTGGTTTCAGGGTCGTGTATTTCCATCAAAATCTTCACATTGATTATTGCTGTATTACATGACTTTCTCTGTGTTGCGTATATAAAAGTACATGGAAAAGTAAAAATGCAAACATTTTTTAACTTACAGAAATATATGTAAATCTGGAAAGTTATTTATCTAACTTTACAAGTTTTCGTTTACTTCCCTTTTCTTTCCATTTCAAAAGCGGTGGAAGTTTTAATTTAGAGGGTTGCTATGCAATCAGCCTGGCTCTTAGCCATGTGCGGGTTACTTAATCCTCTTCTTCACTCCCTTGAGAAATGGATTCCTCTTACTCTGCTCTGTAGTAATTTTGAAACTTTCTTTTTACTAGAGAATTGTTTGTATCTTTCCAAAATCATCACCCATCTGTCTGTAGTGCAATCCTCACTACGCCTCTTTTTACGACGCTGTTTAACAACAGTAACTTCCTTCATCTCCAGAGCTTTCATTACCAACTAGGGGTTCCTTCTGTTCTTCTTTCCGAACTTCCGTGTTCTTCGTGGCTTTCGAAATTGCTGGGGTATGTAGTTTGACATGGCCATGATCCAATCTGGAGTACTTCCTCGTCTGGCTTCTTTCTTTCGACCTATTCGGCAAGGGAGATCCTACTAATAGCCTACGGACCGGGAAAGATGGCTCAGGGCATCAACTGATGTCACTGCAGCCCCACTGATCTGGAGAATGGATCCTGGAGAATGGATCCTGGAGAATGGTCGAGTCCCGACGAGGGCAGGATTTTCTTCATTAGATTCTTAGATAGGTCGAGTTCAGTCGCTTTCTGGAGGAGAATTCTAGCGGCCGGCTGCTCTGATCGATAGTTTTCGGAGGTTTCTCCGATCAACACCATGCGAATGCCGGAGAAGTACCCTGGCAAACGGGCCCCGGACCGCGCGCGAACTCACTTTTCTCATTCTTCCCTACCCCTTACACAAACACACTTTCACTAACACACACTACACTGCCACACGTGCCGGGAGACCCGTCAGGAGCTAATAGCTTGCCTCGGCTCGGATGATAATGAAATGCCCCGCTGGTGGGAGATACCTGCTTGAGGAAAATTCCTCTAGCCGACGTTCGGCTCCGGATCTCGCCGATCACTGCCACCTTCCGAGCAAAAAACATGCATTAGACTTACGGGACTAATGACCCTGGTAGTTGACGTGCCCCGATTCACTAAACAATCAACACTCAATAGCCTACGGTACACCTGCTTAGCTCTCAGGACCATTGGGTATTTAAGTTACACCGAGAATGTCGAGTTCGTGACCCCCACCCATTATTATTATTATTATTATTATTATTATTATTATTATTATTATTATCCCTTGTATTTACGACAAACGATATTAGGTGTCGGTTAAATATAAAATATACTGAGGTTTACAACCATCTTCCTGAAATTAAGATCTAGTGACATTGGGGTGCTTAAAAAATACTTGCATAAAATATGGGTTATTCATTACATCGTTATGTCTTGAACTTCCCAGTCTTTTGAACAACCTGCGAGTTTGAACAAGTTCTTACATAATATAACGGCCACTCCAGCTGACGTGCAGATGATTCTTGATAATTAGCAGCTGCCGATCGCTCTGTGAGGTTTACAAGGATTTACGAGCATTGGCGAAAGAACGTAAAACACACGAAAAGGAGAATCTAGTTTTCAAACATATCTACACAGAGTTCGAAAAAAAAAGAACTTGTTATTATAAAATTTACGAGTTACACGAACATGAAAACGAAAATGCTCACTACGCATCACTTTGAGGTCAGCATACTCCCTCCAAGAGCCGGTTCAGTCTGCTCAGCTGAGTTTTTGCACAACGTGAACCACCAAATGATGGATGATATGAACCCACTTTGGAGTCTCTGCACCGGGAGAGGTGGCTCAGGGCAACAAGCGATATCACTACAGTGCCTCTGATCGTTCGGTGGTAGAATTTTCGGCACAGCTGGAAAGCTAGATTGAATTCAATCTGTCTGGAAAAGAGTTTTTGCAGCCGGCTGCTCTGATCGGTAGTATTCCGTGGTTTCTCCGGTCAACACCAGGTGAATGCCGGAGAAGTAACAAACGCGATCTTTCTATCCTCTTCTTTGTCCTATCCTCACCCCTTACACGCGTACACTTACATGCAGTACACTTACGGAACTAATGCCCTATTTGCCTGTTTCATTTCTTCGGATGAATTTTGGGGCAACTTACTCCAGTATCCATGTTCACCTAAGAAATGTCTTTTGCGTGGGTTTTATAGAGCCTATATATGCCTAATTAGGGATAATTGCTTCTTGAAGCGCAAAGAGCCTATTAGTGCCTATTTTGGTTTTTCCACACTTTTTATATATTTTGCTCTTATTGTTTTGTTTTCTACAATATTCTTTTGAGAAATCACTGTTGGAAATTGTTTATCAAACTAGAAACAACCCCGTAAAATGTAACAGGGCGTCCTCCGCTCTAGAACCTCTACGACCTATGTTCATGCTTGAGACGCGGCGAGCAGAGACCCTTCTTAAAGTGTATGTGAATTTGACACCGTGCAGAATAAGCTTATCTATTTCGCCGAAGACCGTTAGGACACTTCCGTACAATCACAAATGCATCAAACTTTATTTCCTACCAACAGATGCATAATGAGTTTCTACTCAAAACTATAGATAATCTCTTCAAACATCTCTCTACACTTTTTTATCACAGCTTTCCGCAAAACACCCGAATACGTCTCCTCCGGTTCAGCAGAAATCCAACTCATGTTACCAGTATTCAAAACAGATTTCTCTTCTATACCTTCCTTACAAAGTTTTCCGAAATGTAACTCCTCTGTGGTCTTTTCATAAAGGATTCCTCTCCCAAAAATGTGATTTTTAGAAATACGTTATTGGCATTAAATTTATATTAAGCCAACAATGCAATGTGGAGTGTGAACTAAACTTTTTAAAAGCTGAAAATGTTCTTAATACAAAAAGGATGCTCCAGAGAACAGGAAACTGCTCTTGTCTTTCCGATTTTCGCCATCATTAGTGAGCTAATATCTGCACCTTACTAAGAACACAACTGTCTTGATGATTAGCGCTCCCGGCTTTTTCTCTTTTAGAAAGAGATTTATTCACGATGGACGAAGTTTTCTTTGGTAATAATTTTGTGTTGGTTTCGAAGTCTGGTATATGGCAGATCAGAACGTTTAGTGTTCCTGTTAAGCACGCACAATTCCAAAAGGATCAACAAGTGCATTGCTCAAAAAGTGAGAGAAGAAAGCTTCATGACGGACGAAATGTAATTTTGTCAGTGTTGTGAGTAAATGGTAAGCTGTCCAAAAATATATCTTACATAAACACATCTAACATAAAACACTGCAACACATGCGAAAAAGCGGGAAAAGTGAGAAAAACTATTCAACTCTTTCTTCAGCAAGTGTAGTCACAAGGTGAAGACAAGAAAATCTGACTTGTGACGTGCGCTGATTGCTACTTTCCTATTTTAAAATATAAAAATCCAACACCAAATTTGAAATCCGAGTATATTCAACTTGTAGTGTAATCATTTCTCTACAAAATATACAAAATATAAATTTCCACACGAGTCAACTCTCAGGAAATATCATATAACTTCTCAATATGTTTTTGCAATCGAAGATGTCCGATTTGTTTTTAGAAAATGGTGTTCATCCTGAATTATGTCTAAATTTGAATATTGAGGAATTTTTGAGCCAATTATCAACTTACGTATAAATATACATAACGAATAGTATGAGGCTGACTGAATTGAAAGAATTCGGAAAGCGTAGCAAATTGAACTTCATTTTGTGTTCAATTAATTTATATCGATATTCCATTTGATGTTTGGTTGAATTGAGAGGATAGGATAAATCGATTTTAATAGAATAAATCATTTAGGATAAATTGAATTTGTTCTCAATTTGTTCGCGAATCAATATAATGTGGCATAATAGAAATTTCACTTTAGCAACAGTTGTTGCTGTTACTGTTTGGAACCACTTCCAGAAAGGAGGAATGATGCAATTAGTTCACACAATGCAAACACTTCACGCGATATGAGTGTAAAGGTTCATTTCTTAAGGTAATATGTTTGTTCGATCGACCACACTGAAGTACCCCCCCTAAATATTGAATTAAATGAAAGTAAAGTCTCTCTTTTTAAAGACAGTAAGAAAAAAAATGGCACTTAACTCTTCGGGCATTCCAAGAAGTAAATGATAAAAAATCCGTCTGCGAATTTCATCGCAACCGGAAGTACCTGTTAACTAGAGGGAGACCGTCGTAACAATTTTTCTAAACAATTGCGGAGAAAGGGAAAAGAACAAGGAATACGCACAGCCATTTCAACGAGAACAAACAGCGCATTTTTCAGGCGAAATATTGCGTAGACAAGGCCACAAACGAAACTGCATGTACAGCACTCACTTCTACCTAGTCTTTACAACAGAATTGTAATATTAACATCGCGTGGTTTTATGTAACACATTAAAAATCAACTAGCTACTTGGCACCTGATAGCGACTATCATAGAGCATAATTTAGCACGAAATAGTAATACACCAATTTAAACATTTCCTTTTAGACACCCCCAAAACTGGCTCAATCTGAACTGTTCACTGCTCTATCACACTTCGGAGCTCCTGACAGTGGTGGCACCAACTTACTCGAATGAGTCTGGCAGCGGCAAAATCAATTTTTTTAGGTAGGGCGTGCGAAATTCATAATATGGCCCCATAATTCATTGCTACTGCCTTAGAGCGCCCCACTAGGTGAGAAATAAATAGTTCAATAGTCGGAAAAAATGTGTAAAAAAAAGCTGGATCTCTATCTGTAAAGCTGTACAAATCATTTGTTTGTCAGCCCTGTTTCTCTTCGGGCACGATTGAACAGCACACTAACTTAAAATTTTGTATCTTATGCAACCAAAAACCATTTTACGATAATATACTTTCCATGTAAACCATGTGGACTGATATTCAACGCAGAAAAAGAGAAAAGCACCGGAGCCGAAGTCAACGTATGAAAATGCTGACTTATGCAAATCATACGAGAGACAAAATTTAATATTTCGACCAGGAAATTCTACCTCCCATATCATAAGAATTAATACTTTCATTCAAGAAGCATTCTCTGATAACCAGAATGTACTAACCGTTAATTTAGATATCAAACAAGCTTACACAAGCTTTTACATTAAATACGATTAGGAGGGATTTAGACAAATGAATTTAAGAACATTTGCTATTTTTATTTATATTTGTAGTTTTACGCCATCACAATCGGGAAACGGCTGGGATACTACACATAATTTCCTTTCAAGACGCAAGTTGCGCTGCGAAAGTCGTGAAATGCCACGGTGCCAAGAAACGTACACTTCCACCAGCAGCATACCATGACATCGGCTACATTCAACGCGGTGTATAAACCAGGGGTGGCTGGGAGGTTCAAGGGGCACTGTCTACCCAAAGAATACACATCCATCGTGTCTTTCCTTTTGTATATTATTAGATATTAAAGTAGTTGTTCGTCACGTTTTCTCCGATTTCAGAATTCAAAGAGCTCGGCATTTCATGTCCCGCGTATTACTTCATTGGTTAGGGATGTTCGAGAACCGTATCCTATTACAGTGTAGCCAAATTTGCTGTTGCTGTAAACTCAATGCTTTGAAGTTATGAAAATTGCAACATGGGACTTGCATATGGCAGCTGTCTGCGGGCGTCGCCCCAGATCAGTGACGGGTACGCGGGAAAAGTTTCCTTGTCCGGAGCTACCTATTGACGAGTGTTTGAACTCCATATCTAAATAAGTTTCGTACATGTTGCAGTTGTGTACGAAAATTCTCCCATGATGGAAGAATGTTTCTTTCGCCATTACCTAATAAAACATATTTATACATTACATATATTCACAGCTTGCTTGCATATTCCCATTCAAGAATTTTGTGCCCTCCCTCAAAATTTTCTCAGTCCCCCCAGCGTTGGGATGAAATGGATAACTCCCAGCCGCTGCCACGCCCGTTCACGATAATATCAATTAGTAATTAGTATCATTTCACCATTCAATTGATATAAAAGCGTAGGAAATAATTAAAATGCGTGTTTTAAATATGACGTATTTACATTTCAATTTCTTTCTTAATTTTACATACTATTATGTACTTAAGAAAGATTTCCAAGAAGGTACCATCGGCAAAAGTGCCTCAAAGCATAAACTGATATCACTGCAGGGCTTCTGACCGGAGATTCTGAGCTTCGACAGTGGCAGGTTCCAAACTAGCATGTCGCCTAAACTCCAATTTTTACATAGTGTTACTTCAAGGTCACGATGTGGACGGAGAGGGGAAAATGTCTAATCTAAAGCTTCATTACGATTTAAATTTTTAGTATTGGGCCTTCTGATTGGATGACAACGTCTCCCTCTCCTTCCAGCTCGTGACCTTGGAGTGCCACTCTATAAAAATAGGAGTATAGGTCGGATTCAGCGCGCTGCTTAGAGGACAATTCTAGCCACCGGTTGCTCTAATCGATAGTATTACGTGTTTTTTCAATAAACACCAGGTGACTGTAGAAGCAGTACCATAATAAACGGGTGACGGACCGCGCGCGATCTTCCTTCTTCTTTCTTGTCTTTTCCTCACATATTACTTGGACGTACTTTCACTCTTATCCATTACGCTACATCACATGTCGGGTGACCAGTCAGAAGCTTAGAGCTTATCCCGGCTGGGATGGTGCCACACTGGTGGGACATATATGGTTGAGGAAATCCCTCAAGTCGATATAGGTTGGCGCCGGATCTTGCCACTCAGCGGGGGAAGATAAAATACATGCTCTACACTTACGGAACTAATTACCTTAGAAGTTGATGCGCCCGGAATCCCTAATCAATCAATTCAATAAGCGGTCAAATATTGTGTTCAAAACTTGAGTTCCTCCTGTGTTAAACGGTACTCAAAATATTGAATCCTATCTTGAACTATAAATCTGAAAATCTGCATTTTACCTTGTTTAATGGAGATAAAACATTTTTCAAAATTGTAAGCTCTTTCATTTTTATTCTGTTTTATTGGTATATATCCAATCAAATGTTGCTATCTAAATGTTGGACAAAATGCATGTATGTTTAACAAGTGGCGTTCAGCAGTGAATACGCTGCTGTTGAGTGTGTGAAAAATGGAATCCTGGAGATACAAAAACAGGTTATTCTGAAATGGTCCATACGAAAAGCGAAGTTGTTTCTAGTCGCATGATGTCGGTTGCGTCGTAAGCAGTGTCACACTGAGTATAAGAATATAGTCGTAACATAAGGTTTCAAAAATTGCAGATTGATATTATCAAATAGCTGTGTTTCGCAGTCAAAAATGGAACAATGTTATTGATTTTGTTTTTTCTTTCTCGACCTTACTTCGTGAGAAGAAACAATATTGTAATCGTGCGCCGGAAAACGGCGAATTTTCGACAGAAAATCTCTTATTACCGGGATCTTTTCCAGAAAATGTGGATAAATCATATTCCTACGCGTAGTAAGTGACTTAATTTAACATGTGTAATCATAATCCATGTTTTGTGGGTACTAGATACCGAAAAGTCGATTGACTGCAAAACGTCTTTCTGTCCTCCTGTCTGTCTTTCCACATGTCTGCCGTCTGCCTATTTTCTTGTCTGTATGTCCGTCTGTTCGTCTGCCCGTTTGTCCATTTGACCCATCTGTCCATATGTCTGTCTGTGGTCATCCCTAGCGTCTAAACCGTTTAGCTAAAATCGTTGCAGTGGTTACCCCTCCAGAACAAAATTGTTTCAGCATAGTGAGTATTGGCATTCTTAGTTGTAACCATGTACTCATTCCAACCTACGGTGTTAGAAGACCGTAACCGAACACCTCCAGAAGGGTTGTTTCGAAAAGCATGTTATTTCACTGTGTTGAGAGATGCACGGACTGTGGAGAATTCAAAAGGGTAGAAACCGTGTTCTAACCTACTATTATTGCATAAACATATCAAATATCGTCTGCGACTCTACGGGCGATGTCTGCTCCTCAATTTATTTCGCATATTATATTCTATATAATTAGGGATGTACGAAAGGATATACTTTCTTGTATTATTTGTAAAGGTTACGAAATAGTTCATTAATAGTTGAACTGTTGATAATTTTCGCCCATTTGAACTAGCTTGCACATGTTTTCGGGAACAGCGACTACTTATTCCACTTCATAATCACTTCATCGCCTCATGTCTCTGCGAATGTTTCCAACCCACTAAAAATATTTTCTCCGTCTGTAATTTGAACTTCGGCGCCTAGATTTGCGTCTTCAACGCTTTTATTCATTACGCTACTGCGGTGCTTCAGCAATTCAACTGTCCCAAAGCAGTCGAGCGTCTTACTGTTTATCCGATTTGGCCTAGCGTCGTAAGTAGTCGTCCACGTAGAATAACTTTCGCGGTCGCTAAATGTTTGAAACAATTTTCAGTGGGGAATTTCTTCAATATTCTCGCCGTAGAGCAGCGTCGTGGCCAAGTGTGGCCCCAGCACCTCGCGCTTTGATGCTTGGCGCCGAAGTGTTAACGACATCGTCTCTCGTGACTAAGGCGATAACGAGCTTTTAATGGCTCCATTGCCTTATTACTTGCGTTGCTAAGTGTGAATTAGTGGTCGGCGAATGACAGTTTCTCTTTCAATAAGGAATTGATTAGGCTCCCACTTCACGGAAAATGATATTCACATTTGCAGATGTCGTTACGTGCTTTGCGATTGAGGTAAGACTGGATGTAATAGTAGACGTCTATTGCAAATTTGTACGAGACTATGTATTACTGCGGAGAAAAAGACAAGCGAATGGCAGAGAAGCCTGGATTCAACCGTTCATAATAATTAATTATTTACTTTTTCTTTCTGTTATACTATCTAAAGGAAAGTCAATTGGTGAGAAGTAGCCAATATATTGTACTTGTATTTATTTTAAGCTTGAGCGTTCGGTTTCGTGAGGACGTAAACTGAATTTCTGGAGTAAGTGTTTGAATGACAACTCAAAAAAGTGTTTAATTCTATCAGGGGGAGGCAAAAAATCTCATATACCTTCTTTAAATTATAATTTGTTTTTAAGGAAATTAAACGTTTTATGGGAAATATATTTTATTTTAAAGCAATTTTGCCAATAAATAGATCTAATGCCTGCTTCTTGTAATCGTTTAAGCTTAAGCGTCGATCTACATTATCGGCCAATTGTTGACGGAATCATTAGTGATTGTTTGAGACAAGATTCACTCCATATCCTATAATACGAAAAACAGTACATATAACATAAAATATTTGGTAATGTACCAAAGATGCAATTTCACAGCCTTTTAAAAATGAAATTGACATAATAAGGCATTGAAAAACAAATACACTAAAAAGTACCCCAACGTTCTGTTCAAAAGTGTGTAAAATTGTGTATTGTAAGCATAAATTATATTTTTACATCCGTGTCATTTTTGGTTGAAAGGTGTAAGCCCACGTTTGTATGCAATTGTATTTTTATCTCTAAGAATTTTTTTATTCCATGGGACATCTAATAAAGATTCATATAAGGCAAAGGAACAATTGAAATACAATGAAACCTCTGTGAATGAACACCCCTATGAAACGACCACACCTCCCAACGACCATTTTTTCTAGGAACTTACAGTGTGCACATTACACTTCTATTAACAAACCACCCCACTACGCGACCATCGAATGGCACCTTAATTGCATCTTCCTTAATTTTCTCCTTTTAAGAGACCACATTCAGTAAAATTGAGAGAATAGAACACCGAATTTTCAGTAGTTAAAACGAAAATTGATGACGTTCGAAAAAACATTCGCGTAATACGTCCTTTATTCTCCCGGTCAACTTTATTCTCCCGGAAAACGGAGGGCATCTCTCAGGAATCAAGTGAAAGCAAACCGTGGCCACTGATCAGGTATCACGGCTGCTCGCTCCATTTCAGTTTTACTTCTTTAATTAGACGACGGATATAAAATTGACCTAACGTTTAATTCTTTGAATTAACAGAGCCCTTCTTACCTTCCCTTCCTGTAAGAACTTCTGGTGCGGTAGAATATCATTGCCCGTCGGAGTTATCCTCTATTACGCGAGTTTTTGTTTTGCGCCCGTAATCAGAGCCCAGCGCTAACCCAAAATCCATTGCCTGCATTTTAATTCAATTGTATTTAATTGCTGATTCTTTAACTGTGTGGAGAAGTGCGAGAAAATCAAGGGTTTCAGCTTCTAAGATATGGAATATGTCATGTATTAAAAAACTGACTCCAGACAATAAAATGGTGGTTCGTTGCCGACAGACAACTACTATCGGGTGTATTAAAACTGAAAATGATTTAAAAGCGTATTTTTACCACAGAGAAGGAAATATAAAAAGATATAAAATTCATAACATTAAAACAGTAAATAATTCTAAAAGCCATTTACGTCAAAAATGCAGAAAACGGTAAAATAAACCGTAGTCAATACGTTTCAATTTTCATAACTCGCACTCATAAAAATAACCTTTCATAAACATAGGACATTAAAAACTTTTCTAAGCTCCGCTGCATTGGCGTAGCTACAGTTGGTGTCATCCGTGGCAAAACTAATGGTATCACCCCCCCCATAAGTTAAATAAATAAAAATATTTATTACTAAATACTTTTTACCTTGTTTAATAAAATACTAGTATATTTGCCCAGGATATTTATTTTTATTATATTAAAAACTGTAAGTAATTCAGAATAATTGTAAAATATATTTTAAATTAATAATCGGAAACGAAGTATAACAAATAAACAAATTCACATTTTTATGTTGTGAGTTTACAATATTTCTTCATTTTTCTTATTTTTATGACTCAAATGAATAATTATTAAATTAATACATATAATTAAAAAAATCATTAAAATTACATAATTCCAAAGATACACTTTTCTGATTGGTGCTACCCTAAAATGGTATCACCCAAAGGCCCAATGGCGCTTCCCTGCCCTCTCATAACTATGCCACTGTACTGCTGTCTTGTAATATTATACCAGTTTTTGTAAAAGACGATTCCAGCTGTTAAGCGACCACTTCTCTAAATGCCACTTTTCCCGGAACTAACCATTCTCGCTTAATACAGGTTTCACTGCGTTGTATTAGCTGACCATTCCAGCACGCCGCTCGATGCCTTGCTGTTTATTCCGTAAAGGGCTGGCCACCAGCAGCAAAGCTTAAAAGCTTAAACAGTCTACACTTCAAGGAATATTCATTTGGATTTTTAACTCTCTCACTCTCTCTTTCTCTCTCTCTCTCTGTATATATATATATATATATATATATATATATATATATATATATAGAGAGAGAGAGAGAGAGAGAGAAAGAGAGATTTGCCTACATAAACTTTTAATTTACTCGTACACTTACACTTAATACTCATTATTAAATCCTGCGAGAGGTAGTACTAATCTGAAAATATATATAACAGTTCTGAAAATATATATAACCTGAAGTGACCAGTCTATCATCTTGACTTATTAACACCACTAACTTGATTTTTTACAGCATATGTGTCATTTTATTTTTGTTATTTTTAATTATTGCTCAATGTAACGAGTGATTATACTATCTGATCAAAAAAAATGTATATTTGCTTTAATTATATGTTCCCAAACGCACCCAGTTTTCTTCTAAACATACAAATGTTGAAGATATTTTTAGAAAATCTACTCATATACTCCAATACAATGTAATAATATTTAATTCTTAATATGTAATGTTCATATTTATGTACTTAGTAAATCTATTTTTGTTTCAGGTACGTAGTCAGAGAAAGCAATTAAGTACGAGCTACGTGAGTATACACATTACCTTGATTTCATTTTTAACCGATCATATAGAGTTCGTCACAACTTTAAACGTTTACGTTCCCCTCTGCCTTCAATGCAATTTGAGACAAGCTCGGAGTGAGTTTGCATGGTGCCCAGCGCGCAACTTATTTTTTCTCATTTATTTATTCTTTGGTGTATTATTGATTAGGTCTCTTAAACGTATTGCGAAACATCGTTATTATTGTAAAATGTGAGGATAATATAACGCTCAGCCTTGTGACTTTTCAGTTGTAAGCATCGATCAATTTCAATCAAAATAATACTAAGAGAGTGGCTATGGCCAACTTCCTTATAACTGCAGTACTCCTGCAGGGTATTTGGATACCCCGAGGTCTATGTTTTTTGTGTTGTTACTTCTCAGAGAAGGAGTAAATGCAAACTGGTTCAAGTATTCTTTGATGAAATACAAGGAAATACATTTGACTTTGTTTTACTTACGTAGTGTAATAATATGGAAGTTATAGTTTATCAAAAATAACATATCCCGCTCGAGAATCTGTGTAACTTGGCACCTATTTATGACGGATGGTGACGCTCAGTATTTCTGCTTTCTTCTTACGCACCGAGTTGCTTTTCTCACAGAATGACCATTGTGACGAACAAGATATTCGAATTCTAACACTGAACAAAATCGAACCATGTCGAGCTTTCACAGAAACGGCCGAAGATTGCACGGACTATAAAATAGGGAGGTAACAAACACTAAATTCAGAATGATAGCTTCAGCAGGAGATATTTTGCGAAAAACCGAATACATCGCCTCTCAGTAAACATTATCACTCGGATCAGGAAAAGCCATTATACATTGCAATGCTTTATCCCAAGTCTGCACACATTATAGTCTGGTTTTGATATAGATATATTTTCCCTGCTAGCGATTGGCTAATAGTGACATAATCGGTCATCGAAAAAACCATCGCAATCACATTCTTTCAAGAAGCCGATGGTAAAAGTTGGCAATGTTCGACGAATCCTAACCGTTAAATTAATCTTCATTGATGCTCCATTTCTTGTCCTAAAATTTACATAATGAAATATTTATGAACTTACTTGATCCTTCATTTTCATTTCGTACATATTTTTTTTCTTTAATTTGATTGTTTCTTTTACATCATATATTTGCATATAACAAAACATACTGTTGGTAAAAATATTATATGAACTATATTGCATTGTACAAAACGTATTACCTCTTCTGTTTTCCGCACTACAAGCCTCCCCCCCCCCGGTGTACACAAATACCCCGTGCCAGAAAACGCGTTCGTAGTTTTCGTGAGAAATGGAGAGACAAATATTAAGAGTCATCCGTATGGTCGAGATCGTTAAGGCAGTAGCGGTGTAGCTGCTGAAGGACCAAGAGTTCAAACCCTCCTCGGGCATGGTTGTATTTGTGTTCGTCATTTTACCCCGTATCATCACCCCGTATATCATGTAATCTTCGTAGTGACCATAATGTTAAATCCAATAGTGGTCGCTAATGACATAGATGTTGATGCGACCTTAAGTTAAAAAAACAAAACTAAAACATTAGTATTAAAGGTCTGCGAATTACAAAGCGAAAGAGTGAATATTTGTTGATTATTGGCGGGAGGTCCATTATTTTATGTTTTCCTGATTGGGGAAGCAGATGTGGAATGGGAGTCGATTATATATACGAGATTCTGCGTGTGTTTAGACCTTGGTTGAAATACGATGCGCCGGAATGGGTTATATTTTGAAAAAGGCTAAGGAAAATGTTTGTAATATACGTGAGGACAGGATGAATGACTGAAGTCTTCGTGAACACTCTTTCTTTTGCTTTATTTTAAGTCTCTTTTTAACAGCAAGATCATTAGCGACGTCTATGTATTACATTATATATTTTACATTATATTACACTATATCGCTATATCGCACTATCGCACTATCGCACCTCCAATAGAAAAGTAACACAAGTGCGAATTTCTGATTACTCAGAAATTGCAATTTTAAGTTTCGTAGGTCTGTAATACTTGTTATAGATTGTACCAAATATTCCTCTTCTAGCGGACAGTAATTGAACTAATTCAAAATCAACTTCTGATTAGTAGCAGTACCTCTTGGTAACCTCTTATCAGTTTTTGCTGAAAAATGACGATTTCGCACTTGTGTCCCTTTCTATTGGAGGTGCGATATATGACATAAATATGAAGATTTGAAAGTACATATTTCAAAAATATTAATGTCTACTTTGTGGCTTCATAACACCAATACTGTGTTTGAAAGCCGTCTTCAAATTAATTTGTAGAAACCGATACATTTTAAAAATTTGATGGTCTTCATAAGACCCATACAACTTGGATTTTATTGATAGATGTTAGATCGGCTTTGTACCAAACGGAAATCGTAAGTGAGTTGAAATTACAGATTGTGTTAAAATGTGAAGAAATAAATGATCAAAATATAATGTGCACACGCAGTAAAATAATTCCATGTTGATGAATTTTATTAATGGAAACAAATTTGGTTGCCGAGGAAGCTTTTAAGTATCAAAGTTAGTATCTACTTAATTTTTGATGGAACCATTCATTCATTTTTCTTACTTGCAAATTAGTCATGAATTATTCACAAACATTTTAAGCAAGCCAATGAATTTATTTAAATTGTTTAAAGGAAGCAGTGTTTGTCTGACTTTCAATGAATAGGTAATTTTTAACTACTTGACCTGACATTTGATAATGCAAAGTGCAGAAGAAATTTTTTGTTCCTAAGAAAGACAGAAAATCGGCTGTTTCTCTTTTTCTGAATCTCATGTTTTTAAAGATAATATTCTTAAACAGTATCTGAAAGTCAAACTAATGACCAATCAATTGTATCTATTTTCTCCTCTCGACTTCCTCTTTAACTTTGCCCATCTATACCTCCCTGTTCTTCATCTTTCTTTATCTATTGTAAATGTTTTTCAAAAATACATTGCATAATCGAAGATTTACATAAAACTAACTTGGAAGGAGGCTGAGTGTAATGTAAGTAAATTAACTGTGTCGAATTTACTTATATTTTATTTAAGAGTGTGTTTGGGATTGTGGAGCTGAAAAAAACGTGGAAATAATATACTTCTCATCCACACGTCACATGAAGGTTTTACCGTTTTTGACAACAATAAATCAAATCAAGTGATTGCACGTATTGGATGACTTGGTGATCATCTTCAGAGCTGTAGTCGATTTCGTACTTCTGAACTGTAGATCTGACAATAAACGCAAAGATATCTAAAGTCGCTAAACAAATAAAAATAATTGTAAAAATTACACCTCACAAAGCTCAAGAAAACGTGCATAAATAGTGAAGCTACATTTATGTCCAGAAGCAAAAGAATGGCCCATCTCAGCATTTGCCCGAAGAATCTGGAAAACGACGAAAAATCTGATCGAGACGTCATTGACCCAGACTCTGAGGTAAATACTTGTTACAGACATATTTGGTATTTTAGAATTATACAGTCCAAATGGTAACTAATACACTTAATATCATTGTTAAAATCAAAATTAATTTCCTTTTTGTTGCTCTGTATATTCTCTAATGGTTTAGAAACAGTTATGCTGCAGAAAGTATTTTTCTTGGCCCTTTAAACTGAAATATCGATTTTAATTGTTTAATGCCATCTCGCATTATGTTGTAAAAGAATGTATATGTATTATATATACATTTTATATACTAGCTGTTTATACTAACACCTAATGAATTTGATTACTTCGTCGTTGTAGATACGGACATCTGTATTGATTGAAAACATGTTCTCACCTAAAGTCATGGTTGCTAACATCAGCCGATTCGTGAATCAAGAGGCAAGGCAATGATGGATGAATTTCTAGCTTAATAAAAAACCGGGACAACAATCCCATAGCTGAGATATACGTGTTATTTGAACAATTCTTTTTTCTAGTCTAAACGACTGGGAGCTATCCCAGCGTTTCCATAATGAGATTGTCATATTTCAGAAAACTGATTAGTAAAATAATATTGTTATTGGGGAGTAATATTTTGTTTTCTAAGTACAGTGTCTAAAATAAGAGAGGAAGACGATCTTGAATCGAAATAGTTACATTTTGTTGTAACATTTTGAAATTATTCTTGCTAGGTTATTCGATACATTTCTTCTTGTGAATATTTTGTTGAAGGAGAACCATGAAACAAGTCGTTTTTTAAAAAAAAGGCTTTATGTAGTCAATTAGTAGCTTATAGCAGGAAAAGTTGCTGATCTATTGAGTGGCACTTTTGAACTACTAAAAAAATATTTAATTTGTGTTGTGATGACACTACATATCATATTGTCCTAAGGCATAATATCGGTTTGTTCGCAATAAAACTGGAGTCTTTCACGGGACACATTAAATCTTTCATACGAACATTTCATCTGATAGAGACAACATTGAATTACATCGTGAAGTTAGTTTCACAGATAAAGGTACTCGCTTAGACATTTTATTTCATGTGAGTGTATTCTCTCAATTCTCTTAGATTTAGAATCATCATTGAATTACGGACCATAATTTAAATTTGTCCAGTACTTTAACTTAATTCTACCTTACTTATCTCTACTTACTACTTCCTTATAACGATCCTATTATCTATCTACGAATTTAATACCTAATACTTTGTTGTTTCTTTTTTAGCACTTTGTTGTTTGGTATACACGTGAAATACACATTTTTGTCATAATCGTCAACCACAAAAGTCCATTTTTTGTGTGATTCATATCGTTACGTTACACTCTTTCTACTCTGTTTATTAGTGAAATCGCTGTAGATCAGGAGTTTGGGTCCACTAAATTATTCTTTATTTAGATGTTTAGCGAAATTACAGTGCAGTGAAAATACGAAGGAATATCCATCTTTAGACATGCTTTTGTTTCTAGTTCATATTAAAGTGTGCAAAAGAAAATCGGTTTTGTCTCCTAACTAGCAATGGATATTGAGATGAACAATTTAAAAGAATCAACATCAAATTGATTTATCTCCATTCACGGCTTATAGACTTAGTTTAGCTTTACTTCTATACCAAGTAGTATCAGGCGGAGTTGTAATACTGAAGATACAGAGCAATAAGTAACTCATCTCTACGGTTTTCTGTTTATTTATGAGATATTAGAAAACTAACATGTACTAACTATTAGCTTTGTAGCTGGCGTTAAATAAATTTAGAATTCCTTAATTCCTAATAGATGTAATATATTAACTGGTGGCGCATGAAAAAATGCGTAGCCTACTTATCCTATGAAACAGTTCTCCATGAAACATTAAACTAATTTTTTTGCTGGAGATTTTCCCTACCAGGCATCTCCCACCAGCGTCCTAGTCGGAACAAGTTTTAAGCTCCACACTGGTCTGCTGCTACGTGTGGTTGTGTAGTATATGGAAGTGTAAGTTTGCGTAAGGCGTGGAGAGAGGACAAGAAAGAGGAAGGAAAGATCGCGTTCTATCCGTGGCCCTTTTTGTTAGTGTAGTTTTGTTAGTGCCGGGGTTGATCGGAGAAACCACGCAAAACTACTGATCAGATCAGCTGGCAGTCACGTTTCTTTGGTATCACTTTTTAAGGTTATTCCCTCCTGCGTATTGCGGCACTTTGAAGACACGATTCTCGCAAATGAGAGTGTCAGAGCAGCTCTAGTTATTCACGCGTTGTTCCTATTCAACAACGGACAATCGCCTCTCGAAATAAACAGCGGCGGCAGCAGGCGGCGTTTTACCATTTGCAGAACACTGCCGACACCGTCTCATCTGGGATGTTTTATCTCGGTGATGGCGTAGCAGAAGCAGCGATCGTTCGATACACCAGCGCAGCCTGACTGGAGAGGCAGAATTCATGCTATGTTGAATCACGGCCTGATATACCAGGCAGCAGCGATGGCCTTAATAGTCTCATACCAATGCACTTACGACACCCAGTACACACCATATATATATATATATTGTGGCGTCACCAATAATATTATAATAATTTTATATAGAAATAGCTTCCATCGCGGCCAAGTAGGTCACGGGACGGAGCCTTTTATCGCGAAGACCCCCTAACGACCGCCAGGCCGCGCCCCCACTTGACAGAGCCTGTACCGACCGCTGACACGGGTGTCCATTAGCAGCGGACACGTTTATGACCCGTCGTAAACGTCGCCACCCGAGCCACCGTGCACCCCCAACGAACAATACGTGCCCCCGCACCCTTTTTGCCACGCGCCTGCGCAAAGAACCCAAATTCCCAAAGGGGTTATTTAGAACTTGACAGTCGCAAGCTGCCGATCAGCCCCCGCTGACAATTTATGGCCCAGAAAAAACGCTACAGCTTGAGCACGTGTTCGGACAGCTGTGAGAGAAGCTTCTGGAATCGCTCACAAAGGGAGAGAGAGAGAGAGAGAGGGGGGGGGGAGATAGAAAGAGAGATCTCCCTGGAAAATTCCGTAAAAGCTGCAACTCGATTGGAGAACTATAATATTAGAACGCAATTACTCTCAGCCAATGGGAAGTTTCGTGATGAGGGAAGGGGCAGATCTACAGATTTGGAAACGTTTTTGGGAGGGGGAAACAGAACTTACTTGAACGCGGGATGGGCAGAGGATTTTTATTATGATTAGACGGTTGCTAGTGGAGAGACATTCTCAGTGAGGAGGAAGTTTATTATTATGATTAGACCGTTGCTAGTGGAAAGACATTCTCAGTGAGGAGGAAGTTTATTATTAGGATTAGACGGTTGCTAGTGGAAAGACATTCTCAGTGAGGAGGAAGTTTATTATTATGATTAGACGGTTGCTAGTGGAAGGACATTCTCAGTGAGGAGGAAGTTTATTATTATGATTAGACGGTTGCTAGTGGAAAGACATTCTCAGTGAGGAGGAAGTTTATTATTATGATTAGACGGTTGCTAGTGGAAAGACATTCTCAGTGAGGAGGAAGTTTATTATGAGGATGATTAGACCGTTGCTAGTGGAAAGACATTCTCAGTGAGGAGGAAGTTTATTATTATTATTAGAACGTGACTAGTAGAAAGACATTCTTGGAAAGGCATTATTCTCAGAAAGTGATTCTTAGAAAGGCATTCTCAGAGGAAGGAGATCCTCGGGAAAACACATGCGAAGGAGAACATCCTTCACAGTAGATTCGTCGCGGAGGAAACTTGGGCGGGGGATGGCAAGATCCCGCGTAATTTCCGCGTAAGCCGATCTGCATCCGCCGCCTAATGCCATATCGGGCCCATTCATGCCCGTACTGAACTACGGCCAGCACCCGTGTGCCCTCAACTGACTGAGTCCGCTCGATCTGGCGACTCCGTCGCCACGCCACGCTGCCAGCTGAGGAACAACCCGTGGGAGGTCGGTGACCTGAGACCGCCCGCCGTCTTCGTCTATGAGGACCGCCATCCGGCCGGTCTGTGGAGCCACCGCCAGCCAGTGGTGATAGTTATGACGCGGGGCTCTCTCGCAGGACATTTTGGCGAGAGATTAAAAGTGGCCGCGCTCAGGCCTTGAGTATTGTAGATAGAATTATGCACGGATTGTTAGAATTAAGCCATTAATGTTAGCTTTAAGAAAATTTGTTTATTAATGGTTAAGGTTATGAGCTCGCAAAGTAGATTTAAGAAGTGATCTGTGTCGCTCTCTAGCGATTTGTAAATTCCCTGGCAGCTCATGGTGCCAGGAATAAATCCAAGTTTATTACGAATGATTCAGTGTACGGATTCATGACCTCCCAACTCTTCCATCCAATCCGTTGCAGGAACTGAGCCTGGCGCCCTCGTTTACATTACATTTGGCTGGTCCCAACGTGGGGCTAGTTTAGTTGCTTAGCTTCGTTTACATTACAATATATATATATATATATATATATATATATATATATATATATATATATATATATATATATATATATATATGAAAGCCGAAACCCAGATTGAATTCCTATTTTCTATTGGAGGAAAATTTAATAATGTATGAACTAATATTGATTGATTGTTTCATTGATTCCGGGCACGTCAACTACCAGAGTCATTATCCCCGTAAGTGTAGTGCATGCTTTGCTCGTTATTTTATTTTATTGTATTTTATTTATTTTATTGTACTTTATTGTATTTTATTGCATTTTATTGTATTTTATTGTATTTTATTGTATTTTATTGTATTTTATTGAATTTCATTGTATTTTATATCATTTCATTTTATTGTTATATTTATTTGCAACTTTAGAAGATAGTACGTCGAAAATGGGACCTGCGCCAATTTCGAGCTTCCTTTGCTCTGTCGCTGGAAAATAATTTAAGAAACCTTCTTTAGCAACTTTTTAGGAAATAATTTTTAAAATTGCTTATTTTGTTTTTTATAAAATATGCTCCAAAATACTAAAACATTTGTAAAAAAAGATCTTTAAAACATTTTTTACAATTTTTTGAAAATATGGCTAATTAGTGCGTAATTGTATATGAAATTTCGGTAAATAAAATTTACAATAATGCACTAACTTACGTTTTAGTATTTTGGAGCAGATTTTATATAAGACTAAACTATCTATATTCAGTATTGCACTTCTGCAACGTTAATTTTTTTGGAGTTTTTTAAAACAGAAGCGTGTTTGCCGAAAATTGGACCAGCACCACATTCTTTCGCAAACAAGGCAAAAAGTTAAAAAATAACTGAAGCCGCGTTTGAGAGACTAATTGTTTAAACATGTTTTGAAAAAAATCCATCACCTTATTCTAAGGTCTGCCATTGAATAACAGATTTTATTAAGGAAAATTCTCAAACGTAGCCTGAGACTGCATCATTTTCCTTCAAATTTTGTATAGCTTATCAAATGGTAAGATAAATTCTAATTGATGCTATGAGCTGCAACCTGCTAGCCACAGCAGCCTAAGCGATCGCCACAATGTATTCTGAACTATATTTCATGTATTTGAATTCTTCAGTGAAAATCTAAACTGTTTCATTATTTTTGTGTGCGTTTCTTATCGAGATACATTGTATTTAACGATCACATGGGCATAGCCTGCTTATTTTTCTCTTAATTTATGTGTATATACGGAATTCGTAATACAGATTCCTATTAACGGTATACTGATGAAAGATTTAAAACAATTCCGTATTATAGCGAAGTATTCATTTGCATTTCAGCGCTCAAGAAATTTCCCATGCATGAACTAGAAAATGACACTTGCGCGACAAAGCTGTGGCGGGTTTTACAGCCTGGTGAGTGAACACGACAAGCGCAGAACAGCCAACAGGCTATGTGACGCTGACGCTGTGTCAGCTGCAGTGTCGGCTAGACCGAACCTGATGGAAATCTGGGCAAAGCGGAGGACGCCAGCGAAAATGAGATGCGCGCCACAGCGGAACTCCAGATCATCCTCGCTTGCAGAAGAGAATCGTGTGTAACTCAAACATATGCAGAAGTTCATATAAAACCAAAAACCGTATCTTGTAAACTCTTGAGTTAAGAGGTTGGATAAGATGTTACCTATTCTGTGTATTACGAAAACAATTAGTACTTTTTATTGAAAGTATTTTAAAATTTATAACTTTTTCTTGTATTACTATGAAGATCGCAAATTTAATTAATTTAAATTACATTCGTTTTTATAGTTATTTTCATGATCCGATTCATTTCGAGCTATTCCTGAAACGATAACTATCCAAGTAATAGGAACTCTATAAAAGGATAAATGAGAGAGATAGAATGCGGAATTTTCAATAATGAAGCAACTTAAATCTGTGTTGTAAAATTGTGCTTATAAAATCGTTCAATGAAGCCTACGCCTTAGAGGATTATCACAGACCGCATAAAAAATATTAGAATTAACAAAACTTAATGAGGAGTTTTTAAATATACGAGTACAATTCCTGCCATATGAAATGTCTCACGAGGTGACATCAATAACACCTGTGGAATGTCAGCACCAGTTACCGTTCAATATTGTACTACATGGGCAAAAAAAGCTTGCCATATTTGAACAATAACCCTATTATTGACAAAAAATTTACATCTTTCAACAAATGTCTTGAAATTTTCACTGTTTATATAAAAGCGACTTTTTAAAAAAAGATAGTAAATGATAAAATCAGACAAAAATGTTTCTTAGAAAAGGTGAAGCAACTTGTACCTCATGAGCGATCCAACAAACCGATCAGTGGGGAAAAATCTCTTAATTGAATACATGAAATGTACTAGATATTTTGTCAGAGCCGTGTGGATTTTGTCAGAGAAAACTATGGAACACTTTCAGTGATAGATATGAAATTATGGTACTCTGGAATATATATTCCGTATTGAGAAATATATTTTTTACATACTTTCACATGAGGCGAGTGAAACTTCATTCGTGCAATGGCTTGTTAGCTGTTTGCGTTTGAGTAATAAAGGTGTCTAATTGTTACTTTCTCGCCTAGTACATGTGTCTTGTCTCCCCTAGTGAGTATTAATGCGAACTATGTACAATATGTATTAATGTGTACTTCTCCTCCATATGTCACAGAGTTTACTGCGCTTTGACAAAAATATATCAGATCAGAACAAGGAAAATACAATGTTCTGATTGGTATAATCATGATTTTACAAAAATATATTATGACACTACCGCCCGAGTCCGGAGACACCTGTTGATCAGCTTGACCTGAGGTCAGCAGTCTCTTGATCAGCTAACCGGTCTGGAGGCGGCGCTAAAGAAACAAAACCTTCGCTTACCTGGGTTTGCTCTAATCTTAGGTCTACAAAGTTGCCAAGAGATGAAAAAGAACCTAGACGTTACATTTAACTATAAAAAGGGAAAAATTGAATTTGAAAAAAAAAATTAATGATCATAATCAATGAGAAGGAATTGAAAAAAAAAATTGTTAAATTTTGGAAAAATTAAGGAAACGAAAGGACTATTGTAAGGTTCACACATATCTGCGATCTCAGTCTGCCTTACAGAAAAATATACTTGTCTGCTGCATCCGAAAGGCATCCAGATGAAGTCCCTTTGAAGTTGCAGGTTTCTCGAAACTTAATATTGCGGCCCTGGCTGTAGGTAGAGGCGGTAAAATTCCCGCTCTCGGGTCTTCTGGTAGGTAGTTTTTCGCAAATCTGCCCCTGGCAGGTATCAGCTGTTAACGGTTTCATCGAATCTGGAGCTTGTACGTCACCATAGAGATATATAGGATTATGGTAATGTTCAAGCTCCCGATTGGATGAAACCAAAAGCAGCTGATACCTGCCAGGGGCAGATTTGCGAAAATCGCAGTATAGAGGCGGCGAAATTCCCGCTCTCCGGCATACGGCCGTCTCGGTGAAGCTGAGCCCACTAGCAGCTCCGTACGAGTATCGTGTTGTCCGCCCAGGCGGCCGCGATTCCTCTCGCTCGGTCTCATTTTGATTGATTGATTGATTAATGATTCCGAGCGCATCAGCTACTAAGATCATTAGTCCCGTATGTGAAGTGTATGTTTTTCTTCTCCTGGAGATGGCTGTGATCTCGCCGCTGGAGGGTGAGATCCGACCTATCTGTCGGCCAGCGTGGTTTTTCCCAATCAGCAGAGCTCCACCTCAGCTGGAACAAGATCTAAGCTCTCAACCTGGTCTTCCGACAGTGTAGTGCATGTTAATGTGTCTGTGTAAGGAGTGATGATAGGACATGGAAGAGGAAGGAAAGATCACGCACGGTCCTTTACTTTACGTTTGTTAGGGTACTGCTCCGGTTTTCGTCTGGTGTTGATCAGAGAAACCTTGGAAAACTACCAATAAGTGCAGCCGACAGTCGCTTTACTTTAGTTCTTGAGAGAGAGCGTAGGCTTCCGAGGCCGGAGTCAGTATTTACTAACTCGTGCGTCGGCACCTTTCGTCATGGACGCGGCGTCACCCGGACAGTCAAGAAAATACTTTATTTCTTATTACTTTTGAAGGTTATTCCTTCCTGCGTTTTGCGGCAAGTTGATGACACAATGAGCTCCTCCAGGCAGCGACATAACTTGACCCAGCTAACTAGCCAGTGTCAAAAATCCTGCCATTGTCAGGGCTCGAACCTAGAACATTCCGGTCAGAGACTACAGTGACATCAGTGTATGCCCTGAGCCACCTCTCCCGGTCTCGGTCTGAGTTCATCGGAGCTCACTCAAGGCGCGCCCGGAAATGCGGTCGTTGGAAAACGAAATACAGACCATTCTCGACCGCGACAACTCATGCTTTTCGCGTTAAGCGACCTGGTATCTGATTCTCCATACTCTTTCGTAACTTTCTGTCGCGTGACGAATCACCCACCTTCACCTGGTCGGGATGTGCCGACGGAGAACTGTCTACCAAGGGAATTTTACGGTCGGAGCACTAGCCGTCGCAGATGATTTCGTGCATGGCGGGTCGCAGGCTGGCATTATACAACTCTGCACATCATCGAAGTTTCGGAACCGCGTGGATGGAAATGAAGCCCAATTAAGCTTGTAATCGATGGCGAAACCCGACAGCATGCCTGTGATCTATTCAGCGTAAGTTCACTTTGATTGATTGATTAGTGAATCCGGACACGACAACATCCAAGGTCGTTAGTCCAGTAAGTGTAGGGCATATCCCCCCCCCACGAGAAGTGGCTAGATGGTGTTTTCCGGCGCAGATCTACCTTCGGCTAGCGGTTTTCCCCCCAAACAGATATTTCCCACCAGCCGGGACAAGCTCTACGTTTCCGACCGGTCTCCCGGCAATGTAGTGCCGGTTATTTTAAGTGGAGGGAAGTAAGGGATGAGGATATTTGCAAGGAAGAGGAAGGAAAGTTCGCGTGCGCGTCTCGTGACCCGTTTGTGTACTGTTCCAGCATTCGCCTGGTGTTGATAGAAGAGTCCACAGAAAACTACCGATCAGAGCACCCGGACGCTAGAATTATCCTCCGCACAGCGACTGAATTCGACCACGACATCTAGATAGTGTCGAAAATTCGGCCACCGTCGGGACTCGAACCTAGCCCTCCCGATCAGAGGTACTGCCGTGACATTAGGTAATGACCTCAGCCTCCCCTCCCGTTGTAAGTTCGCAACTAGCCTCTCTCGCCTCCAACGTCTCGCATGCAGCGAATACGCAGGTTTCTAATTAGCGAGACTGGCAGAGGTGCCGAACACCCATTCGAGTGAAACCACGGTTTGATTTGATTTTCACTACCCGCGCCTGGCGTTTAGAGTTCAATTGCGGGCGTCTGCGAACTGGACAGCCGGTGACGCTGGGATGCTACCTCGCTTTATTAGGCGAGAGGGTGAAGCCAGCTCAGTCTCAGTGCCGGTTGCGAAATGGTGATGACAAATTTTAGCAAAACATCGATGCATTGATACTTCGATACAGTTTCGAAATTTGCGAAAATTTATAGTATATGTCGTCATCTTCTTAAAACCTCAACGTTGAAGGCCGATATTTTTCCTGAAATGGTAATTGTTCTACAAAGACACATCTTTAAACAAGGTCCTGTACAAATTTTCAAAAATATGAGTAGTTTTTAAGTAATTCCGCGTGTAGTTATTCAAACGTTATGCGTATCAAAAATGGCACCCATGTTTCTTTTTATTTTTTCTCGAATAGAGCAAAGAACGTTTATAAAAACTGTGCGTGACTCATATTCGGTGAACTCTGTATTTTCAAAAATTGCTAGAATTTAACATTTTCTCAGCATTTTCGTAAACCTCAGTATTGAAAATAAAGATTTTTCTTAATGAATTTTTTCTTTAAAACTTGATCTCGAAATACCGACAATGGAAATCACTGCATTTTTTAACATTGCAAATGAAAATATTCAACTTTGTTTTCGAAGTGTCGGTGTTGTATTTACCTGTGTGTCTGGTGGTGCAGAGGTAACATAATTTGCGCCCAAAATACCTGAGTTGAAATAACAAAGTGGAAAAAATGTAACTTGTAACACTTCTACATGTTCAAATAATTGCATAATATTGCGTAGCCATTACAAATAATTCTAGAACATATGTGCTGTTGTATAACCAGTAGTTTGGTATATTTTAGTTAGTAAATTTAGATATAAATTCAGTACAAAACTTCTCCTGTGATTTTGATTCCATCGTTTATAATGAATAATTGTCGTTAAATTTAAAGATATAGGAGGATATAGTAACGGAAAATGTAAAAAAAGTCGTTGTAACTTAAGTTTGTCAATAATATGAAACTATGTTAGGAATCCCTATATATGAACCCAAGATTTCTGTTCAATTGTATTCAACAAATGATATTAACATGAATACATTTTTTCATGCCAGTGAACATTAACAATTGTTTTACTCATAAAAAGCTTACATTTTAGTCCATAAGCTGATGACGTAAACTCCAATCTCTCGGTAACTTCGTTTATCGGTCACAGCGTGTTGATAATAGCTTTGTAAATTTACTGTTCCGATGGCTCCAGTCATATTCAGGTCAATATTTGCTCTATGTCATTTATAATTTATAACTCATTTTTCACCAAACACAGTTAATTATCATTTGAAGCATGGCCAGTCTGCAATATTAGTCCGTGACAAAAATTAGAATGTGATCGATTAGTTCATAAAGTAATTAAGAATGGGGCACTTGCGTAGAATCTATAATAGGGAGACGATAGGTTAACAAATGTTTTCATTAAAAAAAAGATTTTATAATGGGAACAAATAACAGTTTTTAATTGGTACAAAGTAAACTATTCTTGAGCTTTAATGAATTGTAAATGAAGTTTTTCCTCCGGAATGTTCATATACTATTAAAACGTATTATTCAACATCATCAAAGTCTTTGTACTTCTCGCATGGTTCCCATTATTTGTATCGTGATGGTTTGCTTTACTGTTTGCTCCATAACGAATATGAAAATAGAATGAGCAGTTTATTCATAAGCCACACTTTCTACTACTGGGCCGAGGCTGAATTTCGAGACGATCTCTAGCCTCTCAATTGAGTGATTACTAATGTTTCCGGGTGCGACAACTCCTAAGGTCAGTAGTCTTGGACTTCTAATGCATGTTTTATTGAGGGGATGGCGGTGATCTCGCCCCCTCTGGATTGCGAGATCCGGCGCTGACCTACCGTTACCGGCTAGCGGAGTTTTTCCTAACCAGATGTCTCCCTCCAGCAGGGTACCGCCCCAGCCGGAACAAGCTCTAAGCTCCCCACCGGTTTCCCGGTATGTATGGTAGTGTAATGCTTGCTAGTGTGTGTGTAAGGGGTAGGATACGGCTAGGAGTGGGAAAGAAAAATCGCACGATGTCCATGGCCCGTTTGTTTGGGTACTGTTCCGGCATTCTCCTGGTGTTGATTGAAAAAAACACGACCAGAGCAGCCAGTCGCCAGAATTCTTCTCCAGACAGCTACTGAATACCACCTAGTTGACAAGCTAGTGTCGAAAATGCTATCACCGTCCGTTCTCGAACATAGGACCTCCCGGTCAGAGGCACTCCAGTGCCATCAGTTAATGCTACCTCTCCCGGTATAGACTTTCAGTCCACCTCAGTCCACCAAGTACATGACGTCAGATCAGCCCACCAATGATTATTTAACATTGTGAAATGTAAAACATGAATTTAAAAATGTGATTGAGAATATTTTAATTAGTTATATGTTCTACGCACAGTAAAAATACTGCTTTTTAGCCCGCTGGGGATGAGGGTCCGCTGCTAGCCCCCGGGGTAAGGGCGGTGTCACGCTTTGTGGTGCCTAGTCGTGCGAGACGGCACCGCGGCGGCTGCTGATGTCGCCCTCTCTTGAGCGGCGACGGTACTCGGTTCCGGCGGTTCTTTTAAAGTTGCGCAGTCGACCACTACACCCTCCGCGCCCAAATGCGTCGTATACGGCGCAAATCGCACCGACCGGCCGGCCCTCCAGGGCCGCAGCTCTGCGCTGGGCGACCCGGCAGGTCCGCTGCTGCTGGAGGCTGCTTGCGCCTGCGTCTCCGATGTGGTCGGCTGCTCTCCTGCTGCTGCTCTCCTGAGTGGAGGGTCCTTCAAAGTATATATAACCCATCTCATTACTTTTTCCTATGCGCCCAACTCAAAGTACATGGCATAACACACTTGGCATAAAGGGAAGCAGTTTTTGCGAATGCGATGATTCCGAAACTGAACTAGAAATGTTAGAATTTATTAAGTGTCAAGGTTGTCATTTCGTCGGTTTCTGGAGTATTATCACCAAATGAGTTAAATTGTTTGCTGAGTTGAGAAGCGTCACAGAGCACACTATGGTGTGATGTCCCTGTGTATGCCAATGGAGGTGTGTTGAATATCAGTTTACCAGCTTTCAAATCGTGCTTATTGCACACCTAATACATTAAATTAAAGCTAATTAATAACACATTTGGTGGACTTACTACGTATTCCAAACTGCAGTTTCATTTAGTAACGTTTTGACGTTAAGAACTATTTCAGTACCTTTCCACAAATTAAAACTGAATTTTTTCAATTTTTCACTTGTCACCACAATAAAACAACTCAATTATGTTAACAGATAAGAAACCTAATAGAACTACCAAAGTTGACCTGTTCTCATTGTGTGCCATGTCTCATTCTGTACCACTCTTACCTCCAGCATGTCATAATTTTTATTGTCTCATCGTAGTATTTTCAACAACTCATAATTTTTATCTCGCAATATTTGCTAAATATTTCTATTATTGTTTTGTTTTACGAATTTGTCGACATAATTCATAATGAAAGAACATATGTTTCTTCTTGATATCAGTTCAAACGTGTGTACCTTTGAAGTGCATTGAACAATACCTTATTGTGTTTAGGAATTTCCATGTCACGCCTCCTGAATATAGTTGCAATTGAGAGAGCATTCAGTTGCTAGTACGAAGTCGTGAAATTGTGGTTCGGAGCAAGTGGAAAGCGGGTAATGGTAGCACGCGAATATAGATGGGCTGACCACTCGAGTTTTATTGTTCTGCTCGAATGGTGGTTGAGCGGAACCATCATGTATTCCGTTTGGACACGCACTGCCTTTGCAGGCATTTTTATAAACATTCAACGCCTGGCAAACAAGAGAGAAAAATATTCGATTTTGTTCACCACGCTCGTGCAAATACAATGAATTGCCGCAACGAGACCTTTGTTCGTGACGCAGTCTTGTAAATGGTTTTTTGTGGTGCCTCACGATCCTGCACTGTGTCTCTACGTAGAATAACAGCCAATACTGAAGTGAAACCCTTGATTTTAAAGCTAGGCACAGGCTATGTTCTTCGCCCAGGTCACAATATATATCATGTATGTATTTCTCTGGGCCAGCACTTTTGTGAACACATTGCAAAATATAATTATTTAGCAATATGTGAGAACTTTTCAATAGTTATTTTGGGCATGAGTTTAGTCCTAACATTGTATTTGTTGCAAATAAATTGGATATGACGTATTCCTCTCTCAAAGTATTAATTTCATGCAAAATTATCTTTGATACCCCGATATTTCTCTTTATTCTTTGAAAATATAAAGAGGTAATTCCTTGCTGTCGTTCTCGGAAAAATAAAACTTGTAAAAATAAACTAATAGGTGCATTAAAGTACCGAAAGGTAACGAAGTAAAATTACAATTCAAGTCTTGAAATAAAAATGGACGTTACTGCCATTTTCATACTTTCGAGAAAAAACGAGATTATATACAATAATCCTATTGGCACATACAAAACCTATCATTTGATCTACCTAACCTAACACATGATTACCCCAAAGAACTATCAAGAAATGCGTCTGGACTTTGGATCTTATTTATGTTATAGAGCTTGATTCGTTCATCACCGTTCTGGTAAAACGTACATTTCACATAAATTGCGCTTTCATTCTTTCTACTTTCTCGTATAAGTACGTATATACCGAGTAATATACGTAGTATGTAATAATGTACGTAGTATAGAGAAAGTTATGTAATACTCGATGAATGTTATGTAAAATCGATTTCGAGATTTCAACGGAAATATACATTTTGAAGTCCCCTGGTACCGAAGATCTGCTTTTTCAAAACGTCCGTCTGTCCGTCAGTCAGTCAGTCAGTCCGTCCGTCCGTCCGTCTGTAACAACATTAACGCATAAACCATACGTAGGTTTTTTTTCGAAAATAGATATTCCCCGGTCGATCGGGCTCCGCTCAAGTCGCCACGATTTCGAAATTTTTTTTTATATTAAAGAGTAAGTTCTCGCTCAGCAGCGGTCACGAGCAGACGTGCTCCGCAGCTCCGCCAGTTAGCCGAAGGCTAGCGCTTATCGCAAGTCCGACTGCCCCGGCCGCTACTAGTGCCGGTCCGGGGTCAGAAAGAAGTGCATTTATTTGTGAACAGTGGTGAATTAGGAACGTTTTCAACTTACCGTTCAAATTTACTAGTGATACAGTGGTGACCGCTCGTATTTGTGTACAAAGGTGACTTCATTCTCGTGTGAACAGTGGTGCATCAAGAACTATTGAAAATCAATACCGCACATATATAGTGAAGTGAATTATGTTAACTGCCCACGTCCCCTTCGGGGGACTAATCACACAAACAACAGAAATACTAAATAACCAAGAAAACAGTGAAGCTTTCGTCAACAATAGTACGAACGGATCGACTTTAGAACACAGTGAAATAACACTGAACCTTCAGCAACAGCACCAATTTTTATTGCATGAACATCAACAGCTAAAACAACACTTACAACAATTAGTGCAACAGAACCAACAGTTACAATTTCAAATACAGCAATATGTGCGTGAAAAAGAAATCCCAGCCACCGTCCTAGAAGCTACAGCAACTAACGGCCAAGCATCTACAACGCAGGAAACGGCCTCAACCCTGTGCAGCTCATGGCAAACAATCCCGCTGCGTCGACAAAAAAGACGCAATGATGACAACTCTATACAACCCTCTAAGAAGACTAACAGTGAACACGACCCCGTATCATAAAAAAACAGGTATGAACATCTCTCTTGTGATGAAAATTTGGAAGAAACCTCGAATTCTGAGAAAATCAATGATACAACAACCAAGGGCAGCATAAAAGAACAAGACAAATATCGTACACCGCCTATTTTCATTCCAGGCGTCAGAGTAATATCTGATATGATCAGATCTATTAAAGAAGTCATTAAAGATGAAGACTTCTCATATAAACTTGTCAAAACCTACCAAGATGAAGCCAAAATTACTATGAACAATGTGAAAATCGTACCTCAAACACCGGAGGTTTATCGAAAGCTTGTTAAACATCTGAATCTAAAAAATATTGCTCATTATACATTTCAGTTAAAACAAGAAAGAGCCTTTCGGGTAGTATTAAAAAATATGCACCCAACAGCAGACGTAACGGAACTTAGAGAAGCTATAGAAGCACAAGGCCACAAAGTAAGACAAATTTATAATATCAAGCATCGTTTAACAAAAGCACCACTACCATTGTTTTTTGTGGACTTAGAACCTCACAGTAACAACAAAAAAATATATGACGTCGAATACTTACTACATGCAAAAATTAGTTTTGAACCACCGCGTAAAAAACGAGAAATAGTACAATGCAAGCGATGTCAGTCCTACGAGCACAGTTTTCGGTATTGTACGCTTCCGTATAGCTGCGTCAAATGTGGAAAGAATCACGATAGTCGAACCTGTACTAAAACGAGAGACACACCAGCTACATGTGCTCTATGTAGCCGTGACCATCCAGCAAATTATAAAGGCTGCGAAGTCTATCAAAAAATTCGTAACAGCAAGTATCCTAGTCAAAGTCAACACCGTAGAAATGCTACGCAAAACATAACTGAAGGCAACAATTCAAGTTCACTAACAAGTAATCAAACCATAGGAACAGGTAGACAGTTCACATATGCACAAATGGCCCAACATTCGCAAATCAATAATCAAAATGTGTCGAATGAAAATAATCTGATTTCCATAATGCAAGAATCATTTAAAAAATTCGAGTCCATCTTAGCAAAGCATGCTGAACAAATCTCCAGCCTAATTAATATCATGACTGCAATAATGAAGAAACTATGAGTAATTCACTGCGAATTGTCTCCTGGAATGCCAACGGCATACTTCAACATCGAAGAGAGTTAGAAGTGTTTCTACATCAAGAAAATATTGACATACTCCTAGTGTCTGAAACACATTTTACCGAAAGAAGCTATCTACGTATATCTGACTACGAAGTATATTGCACAAATCATCCAGATGGAACAGCTCATGGAGGCACTGCAGTAATAATTAAAACAAGAATCAGACACAATATGTACAAAGATAATGCTAAAGACTATCTGCAAGCAACCGCTGTACAAGTATACGATAAGTTCGGTCCGCTCGTTATTTCAGCTATATACTCCCCTCCAAAACACAAGATAACCACCGATCAGTATATCAAGTTTTTTAGAACGCTCAGCACAAGGTTCATTGCTGGAGGAGACTACAATGCTAAAAATCAACTATGGGGATCAAGACTGGTAACTACAAGAGGTCGCGCTTTAGAAGGAGCCATCTCTACACTAAAACTCCAAACAATTTCATCAGGAAATCCCACATACTGGCCAACGGATGGTAACAAGGTACCTGATGTCTTGGATTTCTTCGTCACAAAGGGAATGGCACAGACCTATCACACAATAGAACCGTCTTTTGATCTTTCATCTGATCATTCTCCAGAAATACTGACAATCAGTTCTTCTAAAATCAAAAAGAAAGAAAGCATATACCTTACAAACAGAAAAACGAACTGGGAAGAATACAGCAACTGGCTTTACCATAACACCACTGCCAAGGTCCGTCTAAAATGTCCAGAAGATATCGACGATGCTGTTGAATACTTAATACAACACATTCAACTGGCAGCCGTATATGCAACTCCAGAAATGAGAGTGTTTGAAAAAAATAAATACCCATCAGAAATACTAAAAATGATTAAAGAGAAAAGACAGATGAAGATGACCTGGCAACGCACTCATCACCCGGACGACAAACGAATACTCAACAGAACTTCCCGCCTCTTATCAAGAAAATTACAAGAAATTCATTCGGAGGAAATGAAGGAAAGAATAGAAAAGTTGTCACCCTCAAAAGCTACAGATTACTCCTTATGGAAAATTACTAAAAAATTAAAAAGGCCTACAAAACATGTCCCCCCTCTTCGTAAAACCGATGGAAGCTGGGCTAGAACGGAAAACGATAAGGCAGAAGAATTTGCAACATATTTTGCGAAAACATTTCAACCACACCCCTCAGCACTACTCACAGAAGAAAAAGAAATCATAGAATTCTTGGAATGTCCCCATCAAATGTCGCCACCAATTAAATTCTTCTCAACAAAAGAAGTCACAGTAGGGCTGAAACTACTACCAAATCATAAGGCTCCTGGACATGATCGTATTACAGGGGAAATGCTTAAAAAACTGCCTAAGAAACTCATTGCCCTTGTAACATCCATTTTCAATGGAATAATACGCATCGGACACTATCCTTCGCAGTGGAAACTGGCACAATTAATTGTAATCGCAAAACCAGGAAAACAGCTACAAGATGTTTCCTCGTACAGACCAATAAGTTTATTACCTTCTTTGTCTAAGGTATTCGAAAAACTATTACTATTTCGCATATATCCATTACTTAAAGAAAATGACACAATTCCAGACCATCAGTTCGGTTTTAGAAATCGTCATTCTACAATAGAACAAATTCATAGAGTAGTCGACACCATCAACGGAGCTCTAGAAAATAAAATGTATTGTTCCGCCTTGTTTCTAGATATCGCGCAAGCGTTCGACAAAGTGTGGCATCAAGGCTTGCTATATAAAATCAAGAAATGTCTGCCGCATCCATACTATAATATACTTCGATCCTTTATTTCAGATCGATTTTTTCAAATAAAATTCGGAGATGAAATAACACCGTTTCATCCAGTATTATCAGGAGTGCCACAGGGGAGCATCCTTGGACCAGTGCTGTACACGCTGTACACCGCTGACTTACCTCAGTCCCCAGACGTCACCACTGCTACATATGCAGATGACACAGCCCTGCTAGCTTCGCACGAAAACCAAGAAACGGCAACAAGAATATTGAAAGAGCACCTCAAGCTTATAAACAAATGGTGTAAACTCTGGAGAATAAGAATGAATGAAACAAAGTCCAAATGTATAACATTTACCCTCAGACGAACAAGAAATACAAGAATAGAAATAAACGGAAAACTAATTGAAAACGTAGACACCGTCAAATATTTCGGACTACATCTAGACAAAAAGCTAACCTGGAAGAAACATATTTCGATCAAAAGAAAGGAAGCAGAACTGAAAAGTAGACAAATGATATGGTTAATAGGAAGAAAATCTAGTTTAAGTCTAGGAAACAAAATTTTACTTTACAAAACAATACTCAAACCTATCTGGTCTTATGGAATTGAACTCTGGGGAACAGCATCACATTCAAATATAGAAATAATTCAAAGATTTCAATCCAAATGTCTCGGACTATTAAGCAATGCTCCCTGGTTTGTATCAAACGCCACTCTACATAAAGATCTCAATATCACCACTGTTAAAGAGGAAATCACTCTCAAATCTCACAAATACCAACACAGACTCGAAAATCATATTAATCATCTGGCCATAAACATCTTAGATAACAGCACAACGACAAAAAGATTGAAAAGAGTACATCCTCTTGATCTAGACCACAGATATAAATAATATTTTTCTTTTAAAATAATTGTTACTGTAGATATATTTTTTTGTCACAATGCTTGCACTATTGTATGTTTGTTTGTTATTGTGTTATTGTTATTTCAATGTGATGTTGTTTATTGTTGTTCTTGTTTGTTTGTCTTTTTTCTTCTTTTTCTTCTCTCTCTGAACTGGACAATTAGTTTAAAACCATTTTTAGAAAGAACCAGAATTGTATGGTTTCTTTACATGTCAATAATATATGTACAATTGTATTTGCCGAATGTTCGTGTAGAACAAATTGCAAATAAAGCAGATGTTAAAAAAAATATTTAAGAGTACTTCACATGATGCCCCTGAGACATTTTCAAAATTTTCCAAAAATGGCTCCAAATTTTTTCTTTGGTTTTGTGAAAGAATAGAAGAAAATACACTTATAAAGGTGGCATTGATCCAATTTTCACTGTTAACTCTGAATTTTTTGAAATTTTCCCCAACTCCAAAATTGAAGATACAGATTTTTTCTTTGAATGAAATTTGTCTCCATAGTTAATTCTCTCAAGAAAATTATGTATTTGTTTTTTTGAAATTTTAGTGGTTTACGCCTAAGATTGCGAGGATTATGTGCAATACTAAAAATATCTAAAACAAGATTTGCTGAAAAATGACTCCAATTTTTTTCTTTAAATGTTTAGTAGGGATAGTGCTAAATGTATATGATGACATAACGCCTCATTGTTCCGTGAAATGGTTATTCTCCGGTCCAACTGGCTCGACTTGAGGCGCTGCAATTTTGAAAAACTATCTATAAAATTTGGGGGTACTTTACATGAAGCCCCTTCGACCCTTTAACATTTTGCTGAAAAATGGCTGCACAGTTTTTCTTTTGAGAATTCCTTGTGAGAATATACTAAAATACGCTTATAAAGGTGGAATAGGCCCAGTTTTCACTGTTCACTCTGAATTTTTTAATTTCTTCGGCGTCTTCCTCCCAACTACAAAATTGAATATAGAGATTTGTCCTTCGAATGAATCTTGATTTCCATAATTATTTCTTTCATTAAGGTCATGCACAATTTTTTTAGAATTTTAGTAGTTTTCTTCCAATTGTGCAATAACTATATTGCGTGCAATATGTCCAATTTAAAGAATACAAAAAACATATTTTCTCAAATACCGCTTCCAATTCTTTTATTAAACTCTTGGTTGTGGGATAGTGCTCATTGTACCCTCAGATGTTAGAAATATCTCGTTATCGGATCGATCTACCGGGATGTGTGGTAGTGTAGTACGTGTCAGTACAAGTGTGTATGTAAGGGGAGAGGATAGGAGAAGGAAGAGGTAGGAAAGATTGCGCGCATTCCGTGGCTCGTGTGTTAGGGTACTGCTTCGGCATTCGCATGGAGCTGATCGCAGGAACCACGGAAAACTAACGTTCAGAGCACCCGGCCGCTAGACCTCCCCTTCAGACAGCGATTGAATTCGACCCAGCTGACAAGGTAGTGTCGAAAATTCTGCCACCGTCAGGACTCGAACCTAGAATCTCCCAGTCAGAGGGACTGTAGTGACATCAGTCCTGAGCCATCTCTCCCGGTCTGAACTTTCGAAAATTGTCGAAGTTAAAAATAATGCGGGAAAGTATGTGCCATTGGGGCTCTACTGGTTTGGTTTTTGTATGGGGGCGATTGCTTGCTAAAAAGATCAATTTATTTTCCGGGAGGGTGGCAGCTATCATCACGCGGATCAGGACGATCGTTGTCTGCAGGTAATCGGAGGGAAGAACGTGGAGTTGACGGCAGGAATCGGAAATCAAAGCCGCGCGCTGCGTTTCCAGCATTCGGAAGCCTGCTGTCAACCTGGAAGCCTCGCCAAATAGAACCGTTCATCCACGTTCTCCTTATTTCAGTGATTGAATTGCTATGCCGATCACTCACGACTCTACGCCTGGCCTCAGTGCTCACGTGGAAATACATAGAAGCCTCGCCGAAGCCTGAGAAAATGTCGGTTTTTACCACGGACATTGCATCTGCAGAAAATATTTTATTTCTACATTGCGGAACTATCGACATTTTTACTGTGCTTGTCTGATTCGGCGTTTTGAAAGCTTATCTGTCTTGATCTGAAAACCTCCACAAAGTAACTCAAGACAAATACTTACTAAGGTGTATCCTCAGAGTGTAGTGTGGAATTATTCTGGATAATCTTATTGGGACCGTCTTGCGGGAGAAACGTACCTGCGGTATTTTAGAACTGAATAGCATCATTTACTTGGCACTATACCTCTGGACATCCGAAGAACGTGGTTTCTGCTCGACGGTGCTCCACTTCGTTTTTCTCTGATAGCTCGTACGTATAATATACTGACATACGTATTATGCATTACCAAGTTCAGAATAGATGGATTTGTCGAGGAGAATCAATTACTTAGCCTGCCCGATCTCCAGAATTAAATCCAAAGAATTTTTATCTCTAGAGACATTTAAAATGCATGGTGTATTCAAAACTTATCACTAATACCGATGTTCTAAGGAGGCGTATCCAAAATAGATTTGATTTTATCTAATCCAAGAACCGTTAAAGACTACCACAGCGTACGCTGAAGTATGCACCGTAGGCTCAGGTGACGCATCGAAGCTACAGGAGGTCACTTTGAGCAACGTTTGTAAAGGTGTGTTATTAAATGTATCACATGTTCCATTAACAATAAAAATTCATTTAACTCCTTTAGGAAAATATTGCGTACCCTAGTTAAAACGAAGTTTTGTAATTTTTTGGCATCAGACACCCGTACGTACTAGTATGGACACATATTTAGATTTATACGTGTGTATCTTTTGTTCAAATCCACATGCAAACGGAATACTGCATAAAACTTACTGCTACATTTTGTTTTGTGTCTTACAAGGACTGTTATAACATTTCCTGCTTTATACTTTCTTACAGCTAACAGTAGGGAGTTCGTGTCACCTCGAAAAGCACTATCGATCTTCTGCGCGTGCGCAGTTCAAGTTTTGCACCACTTTAGTGCATCTGCGCATGCGCAGAAGATCGATATTGCTGCCCGCTATGGCGTGCACAAACGTCTGCGCATGCGCAGATGCTCTAAAGTGGTGCGAAACTTGAACTGCGGATGCGCAAAAGATCGATAATACTTAAAATTCGAAGTGGTACAAACTCCCTATTATCAACGTTTGCTCCCTATCGCCAAAGAGGCGCGAAATCTGTTACCCCACGCGTGCGACGTGTCGTCACGGCAATTCTCAGTGAATCTTGTTTCGCGTACACGCAATACTTGCAATCATTTCTAACATCCCAGACCTTCGAAATTGTTCTGGAACAAATTGAATACGCGTTCCTAATACCTTAATTCTTCTCTCCTCCCAGCTCTTCATGCGCGGCGAATCTTGAGTTCCGTTGCAGAAAAAATTGGCTCAGCTTGAAACGCCATGTGTCACACGCGTGTGTTGTCTCTCGAACTTCGTGAGGGGGCGTCCGGCATATCTCCCTACGTAAAATCGCTTTCAATGTCTCACAGCGAGCATTGTAACTTATTTAACGTGTCACACTGACCATTACTGACAAATGTGTGGACGTAGAAAATTACCACCGTCAGTCCAGTTCCAACACTGTATGGCATGCTTTGTTACGTAATTAATTTCAAAGTCTCGCGGTGAGTATTGTAATAATTTGTCTCACAGCGAGTATCACTGCGAGTATCATTTGTCTCACAGCAAGTATCACTTATGCTAAGTGAAGTGTATTCTGAATGTAACTGAATCACCAAAAACTTTACATTGTATATTTGTACCAGATGATTTCATGTGCTCAAGATTAAACGTATTGTTGTGCAAAATACTTGTCTGCATCTGATGTACAATTGAAACCCGCACTCCGTGAACACTGCTAAGATGAGCTATCTTAGGGCTTCAAACTCTTTTGCACAAACCATAAAACCATACAGTCCTCTCAACATCCTAAAAGTGTCCTCGACCTGATCACCCTTTTCGAAATATCTACCTTAAATGATGACGTCGATCTTCTGTTACCGCTTGCTGCAAGACTGGGAAGTTTTAGATAGATTACTTTCGGTGTTTCTTAAATTCTGGGATATCTACCTTAATCCATACACGTGTGGAATTCTACATAAAGATAGAAACGAGCGTTTTTGAATTGAATTGATATTGAAGAATTGAATTGATAACATATTTTCTCCCGTGTAATAACTATTAAGTGTAAAGGTACATCAGCTACAGATTTTGGTTATTATCCTTTTTCGTGCCCTTTGTAAAGGAATCGAATGAGAGTCAAGTGTACATGAAAAATGATAATTTGAATAACTTTATGTCCCACTGAACTCGTGAAACCTGCACACTGAAACTATGCGTACTATACGTACTATATGTATTAATATACGTAAACGATATGCCCTCAACGATTAGAAACGGAAGAACAGTTCTCTTTGAGGATGATACAAATATTCTTTGCAATAAAGAAAACGTAAATAGTACAATATCAGATATTTTAAATTGGTGTCACAATAACATATAGTAATAGTAATAGTAAATGTCTATAGTAAAGTTACTATAGTAATAGTAAATGAAAAGAAAAATGTTTTAATGGAATGTTCCATTTCAAAAAACAGCTCTGCACTTCATTGAGAATGAGCGGTGTGCCATTAACTGATGTTAAGGTAAGAACATTCTTAGGTCCTTCAATTCAGTCAAACCTTAAATAGAACGTCCATTTTAAATGAATTGAACACTAAATTAAGTTCCTTATGCTACGCTTTCAGAATTATTTCAAATTCAGTCACTCTACACACTGTTCGTTTTTATTTTCTCCCGAATGTCCATTCCTACCTGAGACATGGCATAATATTCTGGGGAAATACATCTTACAGCTCCCAGACTTTTAGATTACAAAAAAGAATTGTACGAATAATGAGCAAATCCCACCCACGTTATTCTTGTAAGCCTCTCTTTATTAATCTAGGTATTTTAACATTACCTTGTCTCTTAATATATAAATCAGTGTTTTTTGTGAAAAATGACTTACTTAAGGGCGGGAATATATTTTCAGCAAACGCCGTAGTCTATAACTACAACACTCGACGTAGTAATCATATTAATCAGGTGACAGTATCAACAGCTCACTACAAATAATTCACACATAATACATGTACATTATTTTACAACACTTTGCCAGATGATATTAAACAATTAAATTCGATACAAAAGTTTAAGTCCCAAGTGAAATCTTTTCTGCTGCACAACTGTTTCTATACATTTAGAGACTATACAGAGCATCCAAAAATAAAGTAATATTAATTTTAACAATGACATTTAATGTGTTATATACTGTTTGGACTTTTAAATTGTAGAAAACCTGTAACAAGTACTGTACTTCAGCTTCTGGGTCAATGACTACCATCTCGAGTAGGTTTTCGTCCAGTTTCCCTGATCCTCGAGCAAATGCTGAATGGCCCTTTGTTTTTCATCTTGATATAAATGTAACTTCATTTTAACTTTTCCTCATAGCGCGTCACACACAGTTAACTGTTTTAAAAGTAAATAAATAAATAAATAAATAAATAAATAAATAAATACATTTTTAATAAATAAATAAATAAATTTTTAATTAATAAAAATAAATAAATAAATATTTTTTAATTAATAATTAAATAAATAATTTTTAATTAATAATTAAATAAATAACGTCGTTACATTTTTTAAGAGTACATCTTTGTAGTATGAGTTCTCAAATGTTCGAACTTTGGTTCCAGTAAGAATTTATTTTCACTTTTAAAATGATTTAATAACAGTGGAATGTTTGTGTGGATCATACTATTAAAATATTAACGCGACAAAATTCTAGAGCGCAACAGCCAGTTGTTTAGTGAAAACATGCGCTAAAAGTTTGATTTTCTGCAAACGCGTTGCGTATAAACAAAGATACTACTACTCACCCGGTTTGGTAGACAAATATGCCTCGCACATGCAGAGCAAATATGTATGTTATTTTCTGGTAGTTTGTTTATGTATCGTCAAATACTATTAGATATGAAGCTGGATGTGATCTAAATTGCTGATAATTGTTTCAATACTTTTGACCGTTCTCGTGTACCGTCGATTTGTATTTTCCGATGATGGACTATAAAAAATATTAAGCAATCAATTCCATGAGTGTGTCATCTTAATATTCAACGAAGGGAATATTTTTCAGTAGTGAAGAAAACCACGAAAATTCGTTTGAGTTTATTTCAAACACCAATAAATATCACGTTTTGCTTGGTAGTGAATTTCCAGTGATGGTGTTCGTATTCGGCTTTGTGATATATACCATAAGACGTACCATTTCTGCTGACGTGCCAATACAGCATGATTTGATTTCCTTCACAATGTTATTTGACACGCAAATGAAGGCTATTGTCAAACTAAACAGAATGGAGGGATGTTACAAATAACATCCTGGAGTGTTTCCGTAAAGGTAGTATATTTACGGAGTATGAATTCTATTCCAGCAAGCCGTAATTACTATTACATTGGAAACTACTGATTTACTAACATACACGCCTTTCTCTGTTTTTATGATAATTTTTTGTATTTCTATAACATTTCGATAAAGTTTTACCTCCGTACGCTGCATCATTAATAGTAGTTTCCCTGGATCAAGATTGAGCTATTTCAAAAGCGAAATATTGATAGCTCCTACAGAAAACTAAGGATAGTTGGCGTAGATTTAGTTGATTTTTTAAAATTCTTACACTGTAATACAGTAAATGTTATCGATTCAGCGGATAGCTGTACTCCTTGAATAAATTAATGATGAAAATACCACATACAATTGTATGCTTAGTCCCTAAAAATGGTTTACCAAAATTTGTCAACTTCGCCAAATTACCCCTGATGTGGAGAAAATTGACCTACTCCTGAGATAACTTGGCGAAACATGATGAATAATGCTATCTGTGAAATAAATAAATTTGTAATCCGAAAAGTAATTATTAATTCAAAGCAGCAAATTATATACGTGTTCACCCCTCAATATATTGAAAGAGAATGCAAATGTAAAAATAAAATAATGATTAAAAAAATAAAACTAAAGAAAATCATTCACTGCTTCATGACCAGAAAAAATAGGTTGATCCCTTATTTGAACCGGTGACTGCGATTTCGGACAATTTTGTACGAAAAGTGTTCTCCAATATGCCCCTCAGCCAGTATTCCAATTCGCCCCAACATTACCATTTAGAGAAAATCGCTGCCTCAGTGTTCCACAAATGTATTATGAAGTATTTTCGCACTTGAAAACAATTTTAATTGGGCATAACAGTCAACACAAATATTACATTCTAAAACTTCACATAAAAAGAAAAATTTCGAGTGAAAAACCCTACCACGCACAGGAAATTAGGAAACATAATATCCATCCATTCTGAAAGCACATATCACCCTCCTACAGCAACGAATACAGCAACTCTCTCTGGTGGCTTGACAACGGCCGTACTAGCACCCAGTACTCACTAGGGAAGGGAAAAACTACTCTAATGACAACTAACCACTTGTGCAGAAATTCACCGGTCTCCCCCACGAGGATGACACTAGTGGTGCAAAATCAGCACGCACTTTCTCGCATTAATTCTAAATTTGCAATTTGAGAAAATTTAGACAGTGCAACGAAAATGAGACCCGCGAAATTCTTTTAAGCGTCCCTTCTCCTTTCCGCAGAAAAATGTAAGAAAAATATTGGAGCTGTTTTTGAGACAAAAATTGTTTTAAAAATGTTAAAATTGCCTGTATTTCGAGAAAAATTACACGATAACTATTAATATTTTCGAAATATTGAACATAGCGTTATTTTAATGTGTGTCTCTAACGAAGAGATTTCTTCATGAAAAAACTTCAATATTGTATTTGTAACAAAACTGCAATGCTAATTGCAATTGTAGAAATCGATCCTGTTAATAATTCCGGTTCCCTGCCTCTTGGAAAAATATTTATTTCAATAGGATTGGCACTATTTTCTGTCCCCTACAGTTAAATGAAACACTGGGTCAATAGACAATGAGAAAACGTAAACAAAAATACTGAACAACAATTAGTGTATATGCTTCCCTAAATCTTAGTATATTAATGTTTCACAACAAAATTAAATTAGTTTATCGTTAGTTTGATAACAAGTCGTAATGATTCTAGTTACGCCGGAAAGGCAGTCTAATAATTTACTACATATTGCCAGATGGTGTAAAACATTGAAAATAGATAAACAAGTTGTAGCTTTTTAAACAGTTTAATTTTTTGTTATACAACAGTGAATATTTTTTTACCAAAAGTTGCCAAAATCTCTCGTTTCTACCTGTATTCATAAATTTACTTGTATATGGGTTTACAAGAGATCCCATAATTTAAGCAAGCATGCCACGGATATACTTCTCATAGTACGTTAGACAGTTCTTAACCACTTTGGTGTTAAATAAGTAAATAAATGTATGAATAAAGAAAAAAGAAACAAAGACATAAATAAGCATCTAAACAAAGAAAAATCAACGAATCAGCGAATACACGAATGCACGAATACACAAGTACACAAAAAATGCGCAAATTTCGCGAAAACTAGTGTTTTTTTTCAAAAAGTTGTACATGATATTTTTTAAATAGCTGATTTTTTCATAACAGACAGTGTCTGAGGCAAAAACCTCTCTTCAATTTTGTAATTTTGAAATGTTAACATTTTGCAATTGTCAAAAAAACGATGAGTGCGTCGAAAATGGGACTGGCGTCATATTTTTTTACTGTTCCTTACTATATATATGAGGAGAAAAACTAAGGAAAAACATTGAAACTGTTTTTGAGAAAAGAATAGAAATTTATTTAAATAAATGACTCTATTTCGCTCTAAAATAAACAACTACTTTTATTTTCGAAAAAAATAATCAGGATCTTGTTTGAAGATCAGTCTTCAGATAACATTATTAAAAAAGTCTATCTTCGATATTGAAGTTGAAGGAAGACCCCCCCCACAAATATTGCGTTTTTGCAATTTTCAATAAAATCTAGGATTTCAAGGATTATGAGACCTGCATGATATTTTATGCTTCCTTTATCCACTTTCCTTCCACTATCCGAGGACAAAGTTTAATCAAAAAAATTGAAGCCAGTTTCGAAAAAAATTTTGAAAATGGTTTTGACGCTTCATGTAAAGTACTCTCAAAAATCAAAATATCCGTTTGAAACTTCTAATGTCTCGAATTCGTTCAGAACGATTGGGGAATATCAATTTTGGAGAATATCTTCCGAATGGTTTACGCGCTAGCGATGGCCACAGACAGACGTTTGGCCATCAATCGATTTTTCAGTATCGAGGACCCCAAAACATGGATTTTTACTACACCACGCGTTAAAGGAAATAATATGTTACATGATTTATCCACCTTTCTCGTTACTATGGCCCGGCAATAAGTTTCCAAAATCCGTCCTTTTCCGTCCGATTACATTTCGATTTCTAAAAAAAATACGTGCACACTATGCTAATTTTTGAAAAATTACCATTACCTTATTTGAAGATCTGTTATTGAAGAATAGATTTTATCGGCCTATGCAATATTCGATTCATTAGTACAGTAAAATCAATGCCGGCATGAATTGGCTACTAAACATTCTAGTTTAGAGAGGTTTCCGTTTAATGCAGGATTGTCCACTTTGTGGCCCGAGTAATATTTATTTTTCGGTTTTGAAAGTAGTAAATTACATGACTGAATTATAATTAATATTAACAAATAACGTATTTATGAAAGAAATTGCCCATAAAAGAGTAGAAAATATTCTTCATTGACAGCTTCTGAGTTAATCTTGCTCCTGTAAGTTCGACCTTTTCATCTAAGGTTAGAGGTTTATGGTTTTTTAACCATTGTTAAACTGGTTCTGAAACAGATAAAAATACACACTACCTCACTGCCTAGTGACTGCAGTCGGAATGCTGGCCGACTCTTTCAACGCAAATTGCGTCACAGCCCGGAGTACTATGACTTCCTGACACCCTTGCATGGCCTCGAACAATATGTCACTAGCCACAGGTTATGATTTTAACGCGGGGCAGGGAGACTAATGAATAGAAGCCCTGCCCGTGCACCTTTCCATGCTCAAAGAGACGGGAGGGAGGTAATTACCCCACACACTACACCATGTGCGGCAATCGACCCCAGGGCCCAGGGACCTTACGAAGTCCCTTCGTAAGAGCGAGAAAGTATAAGTTCCTATTTTTAGAAAAAATAATTAATTTTTTGTTTCAATTCAGTTTTAATCGATTAATGCCATCAAATATGCCGTTAAATTATTACAATATTTTCATTCAATTAATCGATAAATAATCGTTTGCGATTAGTTACTGCTACTACAAAGTACTTTTAAAATGTGTATTTCTGAGAAATCTCGACCTCAGTATACAATACTCTCTCTGTACTACGCATTTGCGAAAGAAATGACACCTCTCTCTCTCTCTCTCTCTCTCTCTCTCTCTCTCTCTCTCTCTCTCTCAAATGTTAGATCGGAAGATGACGTATTACTCAATTACTATATTATGAAGAATACTCGAATATGTTTAAACATCTCGTTTACCAGTCATTGCAATGAGTTTTGTTTGCGATAAAACGCTTTTACTGAAGAACGTATTCAGTTTTCCATCATCTTATTATAATAGTTAATGTCATAGATATTTATCGCTGTGTTACATTTTTTCAATGCACATTTTGCGACCTCGTATACGTGATTGGTCTCAATTTATTGGTGAGCGGGATCGTTTTAGACAGCCTCTTAAGGTATCACAGCCATTCAAACGCAGCAATTCTCTCCACCCGTTGCAAGGCCGAGACTAAATAACACGCGCTGTCGAAAGCACCGAGGGGCCGGATCCAATTGAGGATGTGAAGGGAATCAATCAGGCAACCGCATGCCGCAAGGGGCTCCTATTGTTCTCGGAGGGCCCAATACTCGGAATATTCAACGCGCGCGGCGGAGGGTAGCAGTTGGGGATGGGGATGGGGATGTGAGGGGGGGGGCTCCTGGTGGCAGAAACGCCACCGCAGACGGGGAATGTGCGGTTAGAATGCTTCAGGAGTGTGCAGGGTCGACAGAAAACGAGGAGGTCGTTGATCAGAGGAACTCTGGCACGGGACTGGTGTGACATGCAGGGAGAGTGTGAAAGGCTGCGGTGAAAACGGGAAAGTGGAAAGGTCAGAGAAGGGAAGATTGGGTGAGGAAGATACAATCGGTAGGGAAGATAGGATGAGTGACGACGGTTCGGAGAGTGGAGAGCATGATGGGTGAGGCCAGAATGGAAGTTAAGAATTCGAGATGGAATATGACAGGTACAGGATTGTGGAGAAGGTGGTGGTGTGAGGAAGGTGAGGGGGAGGGGACGATGGTAGGCGGATGGGTAGATTTCGGGTATTTAGGGTGAGTGGCGATGTGGTAGTACAGTGCTGGTAGGAGTATTTGTTTCCTCGAGTGTCAACTTCTTAGGTTATTAGTAGAGACCGGATTATATGCAAGCGTGTCTAATGGGCATGCATAAGCAGATTTTCTAAAAGAAACATGACAAAAGGAGATTTATGTCAAATAATATGCAAATATCCTGCAAATAAAACTGTGGGAAATATGGATTAAAATTAAAACAAGCATATTGGTAATGTTGCTATGTAGTAACTTTAATATTAAATACATTTAACGACGTTTCATGTGAATGTCCTCATCAGACAGTAGTATTTGCGAAACATTCTCCCTCAACATGTTTTTCAAAATTGTCCACTAAAAATATTTTTCTCTTATCTATATACATATGTTTGTAAATTGAAAATGTTGTTTCAACGTCTACCGATATTATTGGGCAATTTTTAAATCGTTTCATTAAACAAGGTTACATATTTACACCATCAACAATTTCTCGTGCAGCAAAATCCCGTGTTTTTATCAATGACACAACGACAATTTTTGTGAACAATTATATCAGTTTTACCTTCAGATGATTTACAGTTTATTATCAAATTCAAAGGATTCAGCGGATACAGCGGCTCCGGTAATTGATGGCTTGAGAATTCCCGGACTACTATATGCTGATGATTTAGTCTTATGTTCGGAGACGATTGAGGGCTTACAGAAGAGTTTAAATATTCTAGAACGGTATAGTGAAACATGGGGACTAAAAGTAAATATTCAAAAAACGAAAGTAGTAGTCTTCAAGAATGGGTTTATCTGGGGTAGCAAAGAGAAATGGTACTACGCTAGGGAAGAAATTGACCGCGTCAAAACATTTACATATCTTGGTGCAAAATTTTCCATTAATAGGGGATGGAATAATCACATATTGACCGCTCACAGCAAAGGAAGAATTGCGCTCAAAGAAATCGTTTGCGCAGTGCGCAGGGTTCCGGAATTGTCGGTAAAAGTATGCGATACAATGTTCAAATCGTTAGTTCTCCCAGCTATGAACTATGGAGCAGAAATCTGGGGAGTCGATAGGATAGATCGATTAGAAAGCATCGAAACAGATTATTGCAAATTAATTCTGGGAGTTTCTAGGTGCGCAGCAAATGCCGGAGTCTTAAGAAAGGTCGGTAGTATAGGAATTTGGAGAGATTTTAAAATGAAATCTATTAAACTCTGGATTAAATTAGCAGATGCGCAAGGTGACACACTTATACATAGGTGCTTTAGAGTGCAATGGCAAGGAAGCGACCATCGCTACTGGGCGTACAAAATTAAACGGCTACTTGACCGCGTAGGGTTGGGAGACGTCTCTCCGGAAATGGTGGGAGATAGGGGAACCCGTGAGATAGAACGGCTGATTTCCAATAGACTTGCGGATATTAAAAGGCAAGAGATCTGGGCAGCAACGGCTGAAAAACGTTCGCTAGTAGCTCAAATCCATGCGAGTCCGGTATGGGGTTGCGAAAGTTACGTGCATACGCTCGGAAAGGACGCAAGAGGGGGGTACGCTTGGTTCAGGGTTGGGGGATGGATGCAGCGTAGACTAAAGGACGCAAGTGGTAATGGCATCTGTGTGCTTTGCGGTGATAGGGAAGACTGGATTCACATCCTCTTAATTTGCTGTGCAACCGAATCATGGAGAAAAAAATGGATGGGAATGGGAAATTACTACTTCCTAAACAGAAACGTAACGCTCGCTCAAAACATTTTAGGTTATAAAAGGTCTAAATTCATGAAAGAATTAGGAACATTTTTAGGAAAGGTTCGGACCATTAGGGAAACTGAAATTAGGGAGTGGGAAAACAGCACCGGTTAGCTTGAGCGGAGCCTAGACTGGAGAGAAATAAATAAGTCAATAAGCTAAAAATATGTAAGTTAATCAGTAATTTTATGTTAAGTTAGTAACAGTTAAGAAATAAGTCATAAGTCGTTGTCAATGGGTAAGTAACAGGGCAATATAATAAATAAAATAAAACTGGCATAGTAATAAGCACATTAGGGGGTGAAGGGAAGGGGGGATCGAAATTGTAAGGGCAGAGGCGCTGGTGCGGACGATCTTCTGTGGCGCTGTTTGATTTCAGGTGCTGAGGAGGCCAAGCACTGCAAGGAGACGGCGGGACGCCCGCGCCAGAAAATAAATAGTTAAAATAAACGGATAGATTAGTATGTACTCGGCTTCTGACGGCAGGTTTTTCCCCCTTCAGGGGTTTTTTCCTGAGCCGTACCTTATGGTCTCTTTTCCGCGGCTGTGATGCGATGGAGAGACCATTTGGGGTGAATACCAGAATTCGAAAGATTAGAACGCGAAAGGATGTAGGTATTGTAATGGCTTAAAGGCCTTCGGCCTAGCCACATAGGATCAAGTAAGCCAAATTGTTTGTAATAATTACCTATTAAATAAATAATCAAATTCAAATTATGAAGGAGTATTTATCAACAAGTGGTCAATTTTGCGTATCAAGTAATTTAATTCTTTCAGTAATGAAGCTGTAGTAAGTTTCAATGAAAAACAACTCTTGTTCTACTGTATTCTCATCTGAATTTAACGTTTTTTCGGGGCTTGGCAAGAATTGCCATCCAATTATAAAATAACTTATAATCAAAATTGCCACAATAAAACTTAACAATATCCATAAGGCTTTTTGTAAAATTGAATCCGAAGGCTTTTAAAAATATTATATTTACAGAAGAAATTAATTTGTTTATCAGGGGATTCTGATTTCTGATTGTTTCTGCTACAAGAATAGCTCAAGAATGGAACATATGAAAATGACTTCTGAGAAATCTCCGCTGTAATTTATGAGTCGGATTCCTTTACACATTAATAATATGATGATATACGCCAGATTTTTAAAAAATATGCAATTATCTCATATATGCATATATATGCATCTTTCATATAATACAGTCTCTAGTTATTAGTTGTTTAAGCGTAGTTCATGTTTATCTCGGGAGAGACCTTGTTTTGCTCCTGAAACGTGACATCCATTGTCCACCTACATGTCGGCTTAAGGGTTGTTGTGAGAATCTTCGGAAAATCTTCAATCAGGACAACCAGTTTCAGCAATTCTCCTCCAGACAGTCGTTGAATTTGACCCTTCGATGTAGCTATTGTCGAATATCCGCCAGTGTCGGGACTCGAACCTTCGGATCTTCCGGTCAACAAAGGCAGGAGTGCACAACAGACTGGGAATGCCCTGGGTGTGAAAGGCCACCCCAACCGCTGGAGCTCTGCGTCAGCGGGCGGGGCAGGGTGGCGGCAAGGGGCTGCGGGGGCAGGGGCGTCGGAAATGAGGGAGAGGAGATGAAGGGACGGAGTTCGACGGCGCGCGACGCTGCGCGAGAATCGATTCCCGGGAATCAGAGGTGCGCGTCCAATATCATTCCCGCTGCGGGTCACAGAGGGCGGCAGAGCGAGGGTGGCACGGAGGGGGGAGGGGGAGGGGGGCCGCCTGCGGGGCGGTGTTTCGCCGGCGATGTCGTGCGTCTAATGGCGCCACCCTCTATTTGTGAGCGCCGGAAAGGGTTCGCGCTCTGTTGATTCATTTTTGCTCTCGGCTCGCTTCGCCGTCACTACAGCCGCGCTCCGGGCGCGGCTCGCACCGATTCGCGACTTGGTCGCAACTTCGCTGCCGTTGCCCTCCGCGAAAGTCACGTTCCTGCCACGCTAAGGCATGCCTCTCGCGTCCCGACCGCAGCTCTCCACCGCTTCCGTTTCCGCTCCTCTCTTCCAACTGCTGCAAAGAGGAGGCGGCGGCGCTCAGTACTTCCCTAACTGCTGCTCTTCCGATGCTTGGTTTCGCCAGCGTGATGGGCATCTGCGTTGTGGACATTCGCAATATCACCATTGTGGATCTCGCAAAGAGATAATTTCGTATGACGTTTTAACAGTTGAAGTGGAGTTTTACTTTCTCGCCTTCTACTTACGTAGTGAAGAAAAAGTATTGTAATGTTGCTGCGAAACGTGACGAGTTTTCGTCAGAAAATCAGTGTGGAACCTGATATCGAAAAAGTGGATAAATCTAGTTTTACATGTAGTAAATGACTTCCTCTAACACGTTGGGTAATACAAATTCACCTTTTAGGGGTTCATGATGCCGAAAAATTGGTTTACGACAAAACACCCGTCTGTGTTCAACGCCAGCGCCTAAACCGTTCAGATGTCCAAAATTTAAATTATTACAGCGTAGGTTTTAATTTTTATGTCTTAACAACATTTTCAAAAATTTCTCAGTGTCCTAATTTTTGGATTAATTTTTTTCTCGGATGAGCAAACGTCTCCTACAAAATGACATACGTTTCATTTTAGTACGTCTCTTTGGTTTTTCGAAAAGCGACTTAAAACATTTTAGGCGTCTTTCTACAACTGCATTGACAAAAATAGATATTTTATTAAATGACCGGACCGCGGACCGCGTGCGATATTTCTTTCCTCTTCCTTGTCCTATCCTCGCCCCTCTGTTTCACGTACACGCACTACACTACCACGCATGTCGGCAATCTAGTCGGGAGCTTAGAGCTTACGCCTGTTTGTGCGGTGCCCTGCTACGGGCGATACCTGGATGAGGAAATCCTACAAGCCACCGTTTAGGTCTTCTCTGGATCTCATGACACAGTGGGTGGGAACACCAATCTCCCGTGACAAACATGTACTACACTTATGGGAGTAATGACCATAGCAGTTGACGCGCCTGGAAACAAATAATCAACCCCCTCTCCACCCTCCATCCACACCCGTCCGCCCGCCAATCGGTTGCCCGTTGACGTCCTGACGCTCTGCACGCCCTCCGCCCTCTCCCCCGCGTTCTTTACGTGTCGTGGCCCCTTCCCGCTGCCTGCCGGCCTGCCTCGTTCTGCGTGAGCGCGACGCGCGGCCCAGGGCGACATGTTCCGTAAATATTTGCAGTAGTGAGACGCAGCGCCACCCACTCTGGCACGCGCCCCTCCCCACCCCCACAACCCACCCCTTCCCCCACCCCCACCCACCTCGCTACCCCGTCAGGGCTCCGCCGGCACCGTTCGGGCTCCCAGCCGCCTCTCCGCTGTTGTTGTTTCTTGCTCTTGTTATGACACTGTCACTTCTACGATGCGGTCTATTGTGGCTTGAATGTTCGTTATTTGATTAGTTTGTTTTCGGGCGCGTTAACGGCTGCGGTCAATATTTCCGTAAGTGTAGTGCATGGTATTTCCCGGTTGCTGGCGGCGTTCCTCTTTAGCTAGAACGCGAGATCTGCATGTCAGCTTGAGGCGAGTGGGTATGTGCTGTTTATCGGAAGATGATAAGCAAAAATGTTTTACCGTCGTTCAATGATAAGCTAACCCAGGGAAACTAACAGTCCCAGCCTACCCGTCTGCTGGACTTCTTGAATAGTCCCCTGGAGAAGTTCCTTGCTCGGTAGCTGGCCCCAGAACACGCGCCTTCCCGCAACAGTAGTTTTTTGACGAAGCTACACCAGGCTTCGCGGTCTGCATCCCGTCCCTAGCCGGAACACCGTACCAGCAGTCCTGACACAGATCCCCCAATTGAATCGTGCCCATCACATGGAACGTGATCACGTTACTGTTCCGATACCCGCCTCGAATACGGACCAGCTGCGATGAATAGATCAGTGACAACAACCGTTGCCAGCACCATTTCTCTCTAGGAGTTCTAGGGTCCGAGTCCCGACCGTGGCAGATATTCGACATTGGCAACATAGCTAGGGCGACATCAATTACTGCCTGAAATAGTATATCGGTGCGCCACTTCGATTGCTATTTTTCAATAGTTTTCCGTAACTATTCAAGTAGAATGCCGGAGCAGTTACCTAACAATCGGACATGAGCCACATGTGATCATTGCTTTATCCTTATACCTTCCTCTGCACTTCCATACACACAAACGAACCCCTACATGCACTACACTACGGCACTTTTTGAGATACCAGTCGGGAGCATTTGTACAGGCCGGGTTGTGCCGCTGCAGGAGATACCTAGAGGAAAACATGCACTACACGTACGGGACTAATGACCTTAGAAATTCACGCGCCCGGAATCACTTACAATCCATCAAACAATTAACAAATTATGCTCGAAACGTCATAACGGACGTTTGCTTCAAACAAAAATATGCTTGCCGGATGTTTTCTAGCAAACAACTAAGATTTAAATTAGTACGTTTATATAATTTTAATGCCTATTATTTTATTTCATGTTCACTGTCTTTTTCCAGTGTTGAGTTGCGTAATCATTTTTGTTAAGGGACAGGTGTATGTTTGCATGGAAAATGAATTGCTTGTTTTTTTGAATAGTATGTTTTAATAAATGAATTTGATATTTATTATACTATATAGCAATAATAATTAATAGGAACTATAATTTCGAAATCCCTATTCTTTCTATTAAAATGTTTAATTTTATTCTTTATTGAGGAGTTCAAATATTACTGATTTATTTTTTTAAGGGGCTATTTCACTCGTGAAACTAAAACCCATAGTGTTTAACTATATATACAAAATGCCCCAATCAGAATGGTGTATCTCAAAACATTTATCGCTTTTTCTATCTGACATTTCTTACCGCTTCCACCAACTGGCCAATCATAAACTGTGACTCAACTCTCTTAGGATGCTGTATACATCGATCACTATGTCGATGTCCAATAAACCGCGTATGTACAGTAACATAACCTCTTCGATTTAGACATATGTTTCAGTCATTTTCAATATTTGCCGTATTTTGGTACTATGTCGTTCATAATTTCATTTGTGGTATAGTCCCACTAATTCGTGGAATACGCGAGACGGGGATTTATTGATAATTTCCTAAGCACTTGTGGTAGTATCTATGATAAATTCTTTGCAATAATTGAGAAAATGAAAGTTAACATCTCTAAGTTTGAGAAAATAACTATTAACTGACTTCTCAAAGACTGTCATGAGTCAGAATTCAAGTAAAATTGTAAAATTTGTACAACCCTGAGTCTTACATTTCGCTGCAGTTGGAGACTGTGACCGTGAATCTGACAGCTAGTTACATAGCTAGAAACTATATCACGCCTAAACTACACTCACGAAACTATAACAAAAGTAGTTTTCGTGCTCAGAAAAAGAATAATCCCCCTCTCCCCTCTCTCTCTCTCTCTCTCTCTCTCTCTCTCTCATTGATCGCACGAAACGGTATAAACAAACAATACAAGAAGCCGAGTAGTCTGCACACACCACTAAAGGGCGACTTTTCATCAAAGTTATTAATTAACCAGACTTTCCTGCTTGGTCCCTGGCCACACGGGAATAACTGGAATTAAGGAGAGGAGATAATGCTTCCACTTCTGTCACTGCCACTTCTCGCATGGATATCTTCCCTGTAGGGACCCACCTCCTATCCCCCGATAGTTGCAGAACAGGTCTTTTCTTGAAACATGTTATGTACCAGCGAAGGTATTGCCTGGCCACTTCTCTAAAAGAGAGTTTTGGCAACGACGATTCCTTTCTCTGCAACCTTTTTAACTTCCTTCAGTAAAATGTTGTTTATAACCTAATCTGTGAAATAATTATTATGTCAGTTATTATGTCTTTTAGTCTCTTATTATTTAGTCTTTTAGTCTTGTCAAATTTTAATAATTACTTTTATTTCGAGATTTTTCATTTAACCCCCAATAATACATTATCAAACATCATTGACTTTTAACCATTTTTCATTCCCCTTTAAAAGATATTTCTGAGTTCGTAAGATAATATAAAGGCGTCAGTAACCATAGATGTTCAAGCGCTCTTAAAACATATTCATCGTCTGCACCGAATCACTATAACTATTCTTCACACTGATATTCATTATAATCCCTTCAACTTACTGCCTAGACATTCATATCACACTCTATCATGTATTTGAAATACACATTCACCCATGGCGATTTTTCAGGCCTCTCTCCCATTTTGAGTGTAAGTAGAGTAAACATCCTGAAAAAAATGAGAGGTCGATAAAGCAAGCTTTTAATGTTCCTTTCATAATGTTCAGACTGTACATTTCTTTACAATATTTACGTTGACTAATGTTCTTCAGAAAGTAAATGAGAAAACTGGATTCGATTTATATTTGTTTCAAGCAGCACTAAAGTCAAAAGGTCCCTCAAAGCAATGAACTCAATTTTCCTATACGGGAAAATAAATACTTATGAAAACGTAAATTTAGTGTGTAAGGAAAACCAGAAGCGTGTATTCGAAAAAAAATTGAAAGACTTTTAAAATTTCTAAAGAAGCGATTGATTTCAATTTGATTGAATACGTCGCCTCTTCATATCGTCACAATACTGATTAAATATATTCCGAGAGAATTTCGCCGTTATTTCATCCGAATAAATCTGCGATTGAAATGAAATTAAGATCAATTATAGTTCTAGAGAGATATGGCGCCTTCTCTTTCATGCATCCATAGCAACGTTGTTGACCTGCCACGCGCTCCGCAGGAAGAAGGGACGGATGCGTTTGTACGGTTAATAACGGATAGATACTTCCGCTTTGAGCATAAAAGTGATGTCATTTTAGATCTGTCAGCTCGCAGCGATTCGTCACGCCTTATCTGGCTCGGCGCCGCTCCTGCACGGCCGCGCGCACCCGCGCGCCCGATGGGCAGGCGCGGGAGTTGGACGTCTGCCAGTCGCTCCCTCCTCCCTCCCACCCTCCCCACTCTTCCCCCTTTCCATCCACCTGTCCCTCTGTTGTGGAGCGCAATCACCCCTTTTCCTCACAACTGCCCGCCGCGCGACTCCCGCAGTGTGCATTTGCTACCTCCAAGTTTAAATCCGTACGGGCAACTCCGCGCGCTGGACAACGGACGAAACGGAAACAGAAATGGAGCAACCTCTAGGGTACAGTAGGCTAAAACTACAGACGGCGTTGAAAATAATAGAATGCTCTCATTCCCGATGCATGCATTTACTGCTCCCAGGTTCAAATCTGTACGGAGAACATCGCGCGCTGGACAGCGGGGGAAACTCAGGCACAGTAGGCCAAAACTACAGACGACGACGAAAGGAATAGAATAGTCACATTTCCGATGTATGCATTTACTACCTCTACGTTTAAATCCGTATGGGTAACGCCGCGCGCTGGACAGCGGACGAAACGGAATGGGAAATGAAGCTACCACTCCTGTACAGTGGGCCAAATGTACAGGCGACAACGAAAATAAAAGAATGGTTTCATTCCCGATGGGTGCATCTGCTACCTCCAGGCTTACGTCCGTACGGGCCCCGCCGCGCTCGACAACGGGCGAAACCGAAACGGTAAAGAAGCAGCGCCATGGGTATAGTGAGCTAAAACTACAGACGACGAAGAAAATAATCGAATGGTCTCATTTCCGTTGCCTCCTGATTCAAATCCGTACGGGCAACGCCGTAGACACAGAAATGGCCGCCGTAGACACAGGCGAAATGGACACAGAAATGAAGCAGCCGCTCCAGTACAGTAGGCCAAAAGTATAGGCGACGTCGAAAGTAAAAGTATGGTCTTTTGAGTTCATTTGTTACGTCCAGTTTTAAATCCGAACGGGCAACGCCACGCGCTACACAGCGGGCGAAACGGAAATTGAAATGAAGCAACCTCTCTGGTACTAAATATACAAGTGATGACGAAAATGAAAGAATGATGTCATTCCCCATGCGTGCATTTGCGACCTCCAGGTTTAGATTTCGTACGGGGTACGCCGCAAACCTGATAATGGACGAAACGGAAACGAAAATGATGGGCCGATGGGGTAAAATGTCCAATGACAGTGAGTGAGAGAGTGAGTCAAAATGAATTATATCTAGAAGCGTCAGCTTAGTCCAGTGCGTGTAGAACTGGTCATATCCCGGTCCTACCTACATGCCGTCTTGCGGAGGTTTGTCCCTCTAGAAGTCTCCCCGTGCGTGGATCCACATCAAGCGAGTCGACGTCTAAAGCCCGACTGGTCTCCCGAAATGTATAGGTGTATATTGTATATAAACGTAAGTGTGTTCAAGAAGACACGAGGGAACAACGACGAGGAAGAAAAGATTGTGCGCGGCTGTAGCCCGTTTTTTAAAAAAAACTACTCCATCCACATCCATCCATCCACTCCATCCACATCCGACATTCGCCCCGTTTTGGTTTGAGAAAATTACCGACCCAGGCAGCCGGTCGCTAGAATTCTTCTCTGGACTGTGGTTGTATATACCTGGTAGCTGGTGTTGATAATCCACCACCGTCGGAACTTGAATCTTAAGTCCTCCCGGTCAGTTATCCTGCAGTGGCAATGTATATTGTCTCTGGATTATTCCAGCGGATCTCTGAAATGTGCTAGTGATAACGAGAATAAATGTATTATATTCTCGACGTATGCATTTGCTCCTGAAGGTTTATTCCCCGTATGGTTTACGCCGCACGCCAGTCAACAGGCGAAACGGTGGTATAATGAGTCAAATGTACGAGTGACGACGAATATAAATCTCCTGATGTTGAGATGTGACGTTGCAACAGGCAGAATGTAGTGCGTACATAATTGACACAAACTCGTACGAGAGAACTTCTGTATTTACAATATACTAGGATGTATTTTTGCTTTCCTTTTATCATGACGAAAAAATCTTGTGAAACCATTTAATAGTAAATTTGGTAGTGTTTCTTTTCTTATTTGATTTTTTAAATTTAATTTGATTTATTTTCGCCAAAGAACAGTAAAAACTGAATGTGACATACGGAGGAGAAGAATGACTTACACACTTTTTCTACAGCTCCAAAATTTCTCTCTTCTCCTTTACAGTAAATAGTTGAATGATGAATAAAAGTACCAACAAAGCAAAGCTAGCAACATTTGAAAACAAGATTTTTTCGTTTCCGAATCACTAAAAATGTATTTGCTTTGATAAAAGAACTACATATTTTATTTTTTAGTATTGCTAACAAAATAGCGACTCATCTCCTCGCCTGTTTTTGTACCACAACCAGCAAAAACAAAGCTCAACAAAACGCCAGATAAGCAATCGTTTTATACTGAAGATATACGGACGAGAGCGGATCTCCTCCTCTCCTGATCTCCTATCTATATGCGTCTATTTCAACTAGATCAAAAGTCAAGGACGCGACCGAACATAGATAGGCACAGCAGCTGGCTCCCGGGGTAAACTTGCAACGCGGGTTGGCGGAAAACCGTGTGTATATAAAGTCAGTGATCCTGTTCTTCGAAAGTTGGATTTAAAAAAAAGGAATATTGTTCATTAAGACACATTCATGTTCTAATTAACCTTTAACTGTGCTGGTGGAGTCTGTGAGACCCACACGAACATATTTTTTAAAAGTAATTTAAATATTTAAAAAAACATATCTCAACGACTTGAGTATTTCTTTCAAATCGCGGGGTTTGCGATCTGACGGGCCATCATCTTGGTACTTGTGTGCATTAACTAGTTCTAGTGGATTTCAACGTTTCCGGTTATCCTAGACTCCATCAGCATAGTTACGTCAGATTTTTACAAAATTCTCAGATAATCAATATTGTAGCGATACCGATTTCCTCATGCCAGGAAAATTAAATTAAACAAACAGACTCGGCCACCCTGAGTTCTACTGGGAGAATAAACATACGGCGTTGCACGTGCAACCTCGATTATCGGACGGCCATTCGCGCCCCCGGCCCATTAAGAAAGTCGTTACAAGGGTCAGTCGTCGAAAGATTCACTGAGAGGCACGTGTTCGCATGACCAGCTGCAGGATTTCGAGAACGCCCGCTTACATCCAGGGAATCCCAGAGCGATAAATTCTTTCACGGACAACGCCTGCCTTGTGCAAGCATGCCGGTGTTCTAGAAGGAATAAGAAAATTCTGTACGCTCACAGTGACGCAAAGAGTTGAAACTTCCTTCACTACTCCCGTCACGATTGGTTGAAATAGCGTAATGCGCCATTTCCTTCGGCCAATAGCGACGCGACTATCATAGGAGCTTGAACACACGAGAAAATTGGGTGGGGGTAAAAGTTGACCTAATACAATTTCGACTGAGAGAATATCAGAAAGTGCAGAGCATCAGACGGGGCCAGATCATTTAGACGGGGGGGCAGTCGGGAGAGAATCTTCTCTGGGGGGTAACTATTCGTCGGAGAGAGACCAGTGTGCCTCTGAAAAACTTATAATTATTCGTCGGAAGGAGCCTGAGTTCTAGGCTGAGGGCAGTTGGGAGAAAAACTTATCTGGGGTGGGAATTATTCGGGCGAATGTGCCTATGTGGGACTTATGTTATTTTGCTGCGAGTTTTGAGCATTGAGCCGGCTGCAGTAGACAGAAAATTCTCTGGGGTGGGAATTCGTCGTGACGAGAGGCGAACGTTTCTCCGAAGGATCGCTGAACTGTCCGAAGTTGTGTTCGACAATTATTATAATGAGAATCAGAGGTACGCGTAGTTAATTACTACGTTCCTGAGATTGAGATCGCCCGGCTACTCCGAGTTCTACCAGAGTACTACCAGTTACTACCAGTTCCGCTCCGAGTTCAACCAGACTACCAGACGCCGTTACAACGCCGCCACGCGCCACCACCCCTGGGTGACGTCACCAGACGGCCGACCAGCTGACGTGCGTGTCTGAGAGGGTGCAAGGGCATCGCCCCGGCCGCGCCCTCTGTGAAGGTTGCCGCCGCCCCCTCGGCCGCGCCGCGCCCGTCTCGGGTCCACAGAAAAAACTTTCTTCCAGGCAGTATTATTCAATGGGCATTCGTCCCGTGTAAAGTTTTGTAATGCGGCGCCGCGCTATGGTGCATTGACTTGTAACTTTTGTTGTTTTTTTTGTTTTTTTTACCATTGTAATGTTAATTATAATTCTTCCTAGTTTTTAAGCTTTACTCTGAATACTAACTTTTCATCTTCTTTTCTTTCCACCTAACTTTCACATTTCTTTATTCAAATTGCTAATGTAACTTCCCTGGGGCATTAAATTTGATTGCCCAGGAATAAAAGTAATTTTTACCAGTGATCCAAGTGTTTCTTTCATGTTACCAGTATCTGTTTAACGATTCCTTCCATCACCGACTGAGCTACAAAGGGCCGCTTACCGGGCGTTCTCTCACGAGGCGACCGGGGGGTGTTACAATATTATTTAGCAACGTCGTTATTAGAATATGGATAGAAATTACATTGTTTAAATTACAAAGAGTTAATTTGTTATATCATATGCAATTTTTCATTTGAAATATCGATAGTCACCGACAAAGATATCCTGCGATTGGTGTGGACAGTAGTAAACAAGTTTCGGGATCAACCCTGTGTGTATGGACACGCAAGCTATTTATTTATAAGTTTAATTATTTATCTTAACAGATGCAAATCAATGCAGTCAGGTTTTAGTACGAATTATTTTTATAAAACTTGTACAACTCTTTGTATCTGAAAGCGTTGTGAGCGGGCATGGGCAATTCCGAGAAACACTTCCGGTCGTGGGTCGTGCCCCCCTCCCCTCCGCTGGTTCCGGGAATCTGCGCCCGCCGCTTGCAGTGTATTACGCAACTTAATTGTATCAACGTAGTCCAATACGAAAATAGCATCATAATTTCTAAAATTAAATTGCTCCACCATCTCATAATTGATTTTATTAATTAATGACAATTACTTTAGCTCCTATTTAACAATTTATTTGTAAGCCGTTTTCGTATTCGCTGAAGTGCCTAAAAAGGGCGCCAAAGTAGGATGCCCAGGCTCAGTTGTCGTGTCAAGGGCGCCGAGGCAGGATGTCTGCTCATCGCCTCACAATTTCCTTAATTTGCAACATGTTCTATTCACGCCAACGCATTTACAAGGCAGTGTTCTATCTGTTTAAAATGTTCTTAGAGCAGCGTGGACAATGTGATCTTATTGTAAGCAATCTATATACGTACCACTATGTTCTCAAGTTATTGTGTTAATGTAATGACTTGCCAAGACTCGTGTGTGTGTGTGTGTGTGTGTGTATGCGCGTGTTCCAGAACCAGTTCGACGCGGTTTACAATACTGTTGATGCAAACGATAAATACAATTCTTTTTTTCAACGCTTTCATTTCATTTTAAAACTTGCTTTCCTATTCAAAAGAGGAAATTAAATATTTCACGGAAAAGCAATTCTTGGATAACACAATGGATTAGGTGTATGTAAAAACAAATGAATTCCTTCTTTCATTTCTAAGCATAACGTATATCAAGGTTTCCTCCTCTACTATAAAAAATACCAATCATTTTTGAGAAAAGTCGTACGGCAGGCTAAAATCATGAAACATGACCAGAATATTTTGAACTCAAATAATAAAACAAAATCATTGTACCTGTACATTTACACCTTGCCAGATGTCATTAAACGATTAAATTCGATACATAAGTTTAAGTCCTAAGCAAAATCTTTTCTGCTGCACAACTGTTTCTATACATTTAGAAGTAATATTAATTTTAACAATGACATTTAATGTATTATATACTGTTTGGGTTTTTAAATTGTAAAGAACCTGTAACAAGTACTGTACTTTTTGTTTTCTTTTTGTGTTTCGCAACATTTATGCATTTTTAAATTTATATTTAATTTCTTCATTTTTAACAATATATATATAACTCATCATAATGCTGAATTTTATTAAATATATTTTTTGTTGAAAAATATTGCTTTCAGTAAAGTATTTTCTATCTTGGTTCTCTGAGACGACATCTGCACAGTTACGTTAGTATTTTTACTAGCACAATTAAAGGTTGAGACACAAAATAAAATTAACGTTCCTTCTGGCACGTAGCAGAATCTAATTCCATACAGATATGATCGATGTGTGAATGAGAGTACACTACACGTGAAATTGTCATCAGTGTTACTTTACACAAGTGTTAGCAAAAGAGACACTTCAAGTTCTCTACACCGCAGGTGAAGTTATTTTACAAAGTAGAAAAAGTTATTAATTTTCTAATCAGAAATTGGAAGTATGAAAAAGTGATCACACAACTCTGGTCTCCGTTACAATTCAGGATCTGCAATACACTCCGGTTAGTGGAAAATTAAATTAAGACAGGGCCGCAGATGTTAAAAGATTCTCCATAGAATATCCGATTACCTCCGTATAAGGCCCACCTGCTCTCCTGGATCTAGAAGCGATTTATAAGGTGTCCGTTTAAAATGATTTAAAGTCTTTTAGAACCTCTATTATGGCTGCTTGGGTGAAAGATTCGTCTAAGACAATGCGCGATCTCAGCCTCTAAATTTGTGTGAAGAAAAATGTTTAAAGCGACTGTTGTTTTGTAATAAACTAATTAGTTAATGCTTTTTTTATAGTCGCATCAACTGATAAGATATTACCGAGTACACGTATGTGTTATATCAATAACAAAGGTATAAAAACAGCATTATGCATAACCAATTAGAGTACTAAACATTTATGCAAGTAGTTGCCTTAATATTAATAACTGTTTATACTGGTGTTTCAGAGTAAATTATATACATTTGTGGTAAAGGGTATGTAAAGGAGTCGAAATCATTTTTCCCAATGCACACGTAGTGAAAAATTTCATATAGAAAACTACCTTCGTTGATGATAATTAGACAACTCCACATGCTCCTGTGTTCGGTAGGAACAGGAAAAATCACTTTCACTGCGATGATACCTGCCGAATTCTAAAGAGCTATTCTGAACAGGCCGTGCATAACAGTAGTCAATAATACTTAAGAAATAGTAAAATAGATGTAAAGAATATAAAGATAATATATGGCGGTGACAATTCATAAGCAACTGTAGTACAGGGATCATAGAACTACTAAAAACTACAATATAAAAATTGTTATATTATACATTTCAGCCATCTGTTACGAGTGGTCCATAATTGACATCTAGTGTATGTTGTAATCAAGCTAAATGTCATGATATAAAATATATAAACATAAATATAACACATTTTCGGGGCATTTAGTAGGCCTAAAAAACTTATTCTGTGCAAATATGGCGGTTAAATTCCATTTTCCTTTGTGATATTTGCCGATGATTGCGATGCAATTCCATACGTAATAGTGCATGTAGCGTGAAGTTCTGACGAAACCAAAGAGATTTCTTATATCACCCGCACACCAGTCTATGATGGGTACGGACAAACGTTATTGAAGAAAGATATTATTATCTGGATGAAATCTGTACTTTAACATTATGTCGTTGAATTGCATATTTTTTATGAAATAATATCATGCACATTTGTATAAAAATCATAGTATCTATTTGAAGAACTCGCCTCATCAGAGCTACATCAAGAGGAAACAACTCTTGTATCTTGCTACTGAAAGAGCATTGGTAGATATTGTGATGAGTAAGCTCTCTGCCATTTACATACTTCCGGAATCGCGTAATCAAACCACCGAAATTTCTTCTCGGGCACCTGAATAACTTCGTATTTCGCAACGTTCATTGTTTCCTCTGCTAATCTTCCACCTCCATCATGTAACCAGCCTTCATCGTGCACCGCGTCCTCCACGAATCCCTCACCTGTACTTCCGCACCTTCTACGCGTCCCACATCTCCCAGCACTCCGCGTCTTCCAAGCCCCCGGCTCAAGTGCGTCCTTCGTCCTCCATGCCTCCAACACTCCTTGCTTTTCCCACAGCCGCTCCGGCTTGCTCTCTCTACTGAGCTTCAGTTCCCGCCTCCGCTCCCGCCTCCGCTCCCGCCTCCGCTCCAGCCTCCGCTCCCGCCTCCGCTCCCGCCTCCGCTCCCGCCTCCGCTCCCGCCTCTGCTCCCGCCTCCGCTCCCGCCTCCGCTCCCGCCTCCGCTCCCGCCTCCGCTCCCGCCTCCGCTCCCGCCTCCGTTCCCGCCTCCGCACCCGTCTCCGCTCCCGCCTCCGCTCCCGCCTCCGCTCCCGCCTCCGCTACCGCCACCGTTTACTCCACCGCCGCCGTCGCTGTCCGCTGCCCTCTGTCTATCCCATCTTCCCGTTCACACCCTTGCCAGGTCACCCCACGCTTACCCCTCAACACCCTAGCCAGGCCAAGAACCTCATCAACCCCCTCACCAACTAAGCGCTGGTTGTCGTTTTCCTGTTCGTCCCACAACTTAGTTTCGTCCCAGCCCTCCCTTTCTCTCTTTTGCTTCTCCTGTCACCTTCGACCTACCTCCTCCTCCCTCTTCGTCAGCCCAATTACGGGTCACTTTATTACGACCAACTCACGCATTACCCCCATTCTCCTCTTCCGCGTCAGCGTTCGCGTCCGCCTCGGAGCACGCGGTGTCCGCCTCCTTAACCCCTCTTTCACGTCGGTCGTAAGCGCGCGCCATCGGTACACAGCCCCGGCGAAGCGTCTGCGTGCCGTCTGGCGGGCGGAGAGCGCGCGAAAATGGAGTTTGTTCGCATTCATCCGTTCCGAAGGCGCACAAGCCGCGAGGGGAAGATGTTTATCTCCGGAAAAGCGAGGTGAAGTAGGAGTGCCGACTCAGGTTGCGGCGTTCGACAAACACAGAGAGACTGTGGTGGGGGCGGTGGCAGAGGTAAACGGCGGCACAGGTGACAGTCAGGCAGTGGCGGGGTGAGAAATACGACCAGGGCAAAGAGAAAGGGGGCAAAGATGCGAAAGAGAACGATATGGTGAAGGTTGGGGGGAAGGGGGAGAATTCTCCACCGTGAACAATGCGAAGAAGTCTGAGCCGTGAGTGTTTGGGAATGAACCTTGTTCAGGCGATAAACGTGGCATTTCGGAGTTGTGGGTTGCAACGACATGCCATATACGCACGCGAACGGGATCCTGCAATGAAGGGGTGAAGAGAACCTTCCGAGTTAGATTAAGAGAGAGAGCTTCATGGAACTATGTAGAACAACAAGACTCCATTATGGTAACAAAAAGATGTGAAACAAGAGCAAATGACGAGAATTCAGAAAACAATGTGGGATGACATCGTGCAAGCTACAAAGGAAGATCTGAAAGTGATGGGGAATGGGTCGTTGCCTCTAAGGGAAAGACTGACAGATAATAACGGGACACCAGAGACGGTGGCGTTGGTGGCGGTAGTTGTTGCTGGTGGTAGCGTTGGCGGTGGTGGCGTTTGCGGTGGTAGCTTTTGAAGCGTTAGAGTTGGCGGCATTGGCGGAGGTGTTGGCGGCGACGGTGGAATTGGGAGTAATGACGTTGGAGGTGGTGGCGGCGCTAGCAGCAGCTTGGTTGGAGGCGCTGGCGATGTCAGCGGTGTCGTTTCCGAGGGCGGCAGAAGCGTCTGTGTAAGAACTTCGAGGTGAAAGTAGGTCTGCCTTGGCAGGGAAAGGGCACGGATGGAGGGCTGGCGCTGACGGTGAGCGTTGAGGGGAGAGACGTGTTTCGGGGTTGGTGGCTGTGGTACATTGGCTTGGCGGTCGTAACTGCGTCGAGCATCGCAGCACGCGCTTGAGGAACGTCCCGATTTCAGAGAGCGCGGAGCCAATTCGACGAAACAAAGTTTCGGGATGAGGCAAATAAATCTTCCAGGGACGTTGTTACGAAGTATAGCGCGTTGGATCAGTGAACAAATAAATGTCCATTAGGATGAGATATGGACTTAAAATACTGAGTCGGTCGTTGGGATATGAAATTTTGTCGATTTCCCTTTCTCGTAATTTTTGAATGCAATAATCAAGTACGTATTTGCGAAATGTGTACGAGATTTAATGGCTTTGCAGATTCTGTATGTTTGAAAATATTTATATTACATATTTTCCTAAAATATCGTTGAAATGTTTATATAATAAATGTACGTGAGTTGAATATATGGATAAATTCAGACTCTAATCCTACGACAATTCATACTTATATTTCTCACTATGTTATTTTGAACTGACACGTAACATGTTATTTTGCATTTAATGCATGGTTTTATGAATTTCATTCCACAATCAATTGAAGTACCTTCAAATTAGACGTATTTATATGGAATTTTGATAATTCGTTATAAATACCAAATTCAGATACATTATTTCTTGAAAATAACTTTGCATTTGCAAATTTGACTGGAAGCAGTTTCAACTTTTACTTTGTGATGAGTAGTAATTTCAGAGATATTTAACGCATTCAGAAGTTTATTCACAAATGATATTCCTAGTTTTATTGTTAATATGTATTGAGTTATACAAGTAATAATCACCTTATTAATATATAGATTAACATTGTTATTTTGTTAACATTGTTTTTGCATAATATTAATTTTGTTTGATTTAAAAATTCTATATGCTAGATTAATTTATATTGTAATGCATATATTAATTTATCGTTAATCATTTTTAACATAAATGTTATTTTCCCTGATAAAATATTTGCTTATAATATCAGGTATATTTCACCAACGCATGTATGTGAAAAAATAGTGTTTCATATCATCCGTTCTTCACTGAATATTAAATATACTCAGTCACTGAAATCTTGGAGTTTCCGGTGAAGCAATGTTTTCCATTACTCTTAAGAGCAGTTGGAAGTTTGCAGAGAAGGTTTCTTACTATAGACGACTATTTTCAACTCGTGAAACTCGACGGCATTCATCCAGTTTCGAACGAAGTTTTCTGCCCCATCTCACGGGGAATAACCAATGGAGCAATAAAAGAGCGAACACACTTCGCAATTTCTCTTCAACCTTAAATCTGAACAGTGACATTTTAGATCTATTAAAATGAATGCAAGAGGTGATTTATTTTCAAATTTTAATTCGTTTAGTTATTTAATTTATTTAACATCATAAACTTCACATTACAACAGAACATTACAAATTTCATGTGACTATAAGGAGGAAGTACAATCTGTTCACGTTTCCTTGAGTTTTGGTATCACTAATCTCTCTTTTTGGGCTGTAGTGCAGTAGTTTCAGAATATCAACTATAAATGTAGATTACAGTGGACATTCTACGAATATTGTGTCTTACTCCTTTGACATACAACACCAGATGAAAGACCTGTAATACGCGCTTAAAAAATAAAGGATTCGTATCCAAATCAAAAGCCATCTTGTTCTGACCTATTATTTTGCATAGGGAAAATTTAATTAATTTAGTGTAGAGGCAATATTGACATTAGTTTAGAGTTTTCAAAGATTACTGTGACATATTACGAAGTTGTAGAATTTGTTTTAGATGTTCGTGTCTGTTGGATAAAAATGACAAATCCGTTTAAAACTTTATCAAATGAGTTCGGATCCGATTTTTGTAAAGTAGTTACTCAGGTGCGATCTCTCAGACTGCTATGAATAATCTGAGAAATTCCTAGTATTATAATACGTTTGTCTATAACAACTCAGTATATATGGTTAATTTTACATCTTGTTCATGCATTTGTTGCATTCAGCTTAGGAAAGAAATAACAAAATGTATTTTGATCACATATCTCATATTATTTGTGTTTACACTACCTTGTAACTTAAACTACATTGACTTTATAATTTATTTTTTGAAGAAATGGTTGATGTATGCATTAATAATATAAAACTCTCACGGTCGGTTATGGAACTTCAGGTGTCGCAGGTAACAATGATTATAAACAAAATGATAAAAGTATATATTTATTTAGAAACTGCAAGGAACCTTTGAGATTAAAATTTACGTGATCTTTGACAAGTTCGCAAAAGTATTTCAGACTGCTCTGAACTGAATACGTTTTTGTCATAAAACTTTGTTTTTCATTTTGTCAATCAGTGTTCAGAGTCACATTTGTATAAGATTCCTCGCTAATCTTGTTCGTGGTGTTCATATCTTCAAGGTCTTTATCTAAATCCTCATAGTTTCATGAATGAATCTCTCATTACTGAATTACTGTCATGATTACTGTCAATAACGATTTCACACTCTACTTTACTTGTAGAATCACAGATAAGAGACGACGCCATTTCACAAATACCTGGATGTGATCTGTGAGTCCGTTTAAAACGTTTAACTAGCATATCTAGTAATCAGTGGAGATTGAAATCATTGTAAAATGATTCGACACTAGGAGAGGAAGAATTAGGTAGAATGCGAAGTGAAAATCTAAAACTGCGGAGATAATGTCAACTGGTGTTTGTAAAAAATGCAAAGAAGGAGTCATACTATTACAATGAAATTTATTCCACAGATTAGGAATATCATAATATGCAAATGATTAGAATTACAGAACTGTACCTGCATTTTGATCTCGAGTATTTAGTAAGGTGTGAGCCGCCATGCACTGCCTTTACAGCCTCTAGACGTTGTGGCACGGATTCAAAGAGAGCCTGGATATGCTGTTGGGGAACATATTTCCACGCTGTTACTATACCTAACCACAAGGTAACGTGCAGGCCAGGGAACCAGTGGTACCCGTCGTTCTTTGCAGAAAGAGGGCATATTACTACCCACACAGTCGGGAATTGTCCAGCTGAAATATCGCATGTGGAGCTGCGTGCAGGAGGGGCAGTACTTCGGGCTCTAAAACCTCCCTGCAGTAGCATTTGCAAATCAGATTGCCCTCAATACGTATGAGACGAGATCGCACATTGTAGAAAATGGCGTCCCAAACCATCACACTTGTCGTTTGTCAGCTTTGGCGTGGAATAATGCAGGCAGGCATATTGCGATCACCATGGTAGCGAATTGAAGCGGGACTTGTCCGAAAACACTACTTTTTACCACTCAGAACACCAGTGAACGCATTCTTGTGGCCTTTGCTGCCTGAGGCGTTGATGGTTTCTGACCAACAAAATCCGACGCAGTGGTATGCTTGCCACTAGCCCTCAGCAGATGGCGTCGATCCATCGACGAAGACATGATCACATCCGTTGCAGTGCTCCAAAGTCGAGCCAACACTGTCGATGACGCCGTACTGTCGGGTGCGTCCATGGGGACAAGATGGCGGTCATAGAGCATGTGGTCACATTGTGGGATGCAGAGCGCACTGGTCGCTGTGTATGACCCTCCTATACTCTGTGGTTCCACACACGGATCACTGTCATAGCAGCGCGCTCCGTTCGAGCCTCAATGACAAACCCGATTCCCGGAGACTGATCATTCTTCCTCCTTCGAACTGATTCAGAAGCTGATTTTGAACCCTTTGGCTTGGACGAAGGACGAGGCATACCGGCACTTGCTTGCACGTTGCCACGTCGTTTGAAGGCTCTACACCAACACTGACCTGACCTGTTGCATCAAGGAGGGAGCTGCTAGGCCAACGTGTACGCCATTTCTACGCAAATTTGCTTATTGACTGCTGAAAATCACTGCTTATTGATACACTGTTCTAAACATCCACCGATTTTTAAATGATTCCGACCATTTCTTCAAGGTGTTGAAATTTTCACAAACAGCAGTATCTCAGAAGCGTGTGCGTTCTAGACTTACGTACTCGGGTACTAGTGAGTAAAGAATGAGTAGACATTAGTGCAGTATAGTAAAAGTGAAAACAAACATTATCTGCAAAATCTGTCTATCAAGTATGAAAATACTTACATAATGATAAGTCACAGCTATTAGTCGTGGAAAACGTTTCACATTTTCGGCATTTTTTCACAAAGATCGAGTAATAAAAAACAAAATTTCGATAACATTGAGTTCAACATTGTTGAACTAAGGTCTTTGGGTCCCCCCTCCGATTGGTGGTAGATTTTCAGGACAAGCTACGTAACTGGTTCAAATTCAACCATTCAAGAAAAATTCTAACAGCTCGTTGCTCTTTTTGCTAGTTTTCTGTGGTTTCTACAATAAATTAAAGGTGCATTTCGGCGAAGTATGATAACAATCAGTAAACAGACAGGGCGCGACCTTTCCATCCCTATTGTTGTCTCCTCTTCCATTACACACTTATACTTACATGCAGTAAACTACCACACACATTAGGAGAGATGGCTCAGGGCATCAACTGATGTTTCTGCAGTCTCTCTACCTGCAAAGTCTTAGGTCCGAATCTTCACGGCGGCAGGTTTTTCGACACTAGCTTGTCAGTTAGATCAAATTCATTCGGTGTTTGGAGAAGAATTCTAGCGTCCCGCTGCTCTGATCGGTAGTTTTCCGTGGTTTCTCCGATCAACTCCAGGCGAATGCCGGAGCAGAACCTTTCTCATTTCATAAATCCAAACCAAAGGTCTTAGAATGTCCCTTAAATACAACCATTATGAACGAAATTCTGCCCACACGTGTTTAAAACCTACAGTGTGTGTTTAGAAAGCAGCTAGAAATGTATATGGAAAATAAAACACGTCTAATTATCCTAAAACTTTGTTTTTCCTCTCGCTAACAGAAATGCTTGTTAGCACTATATTTTCCCGATCACTTTAAATACCGATAAACATTGACACTCTATTGGATTGGTTCAGGCCGCGATCAGCCCAGCATTCTTCCACCGACGGGTAGGCAACCAAGCGGCCGGCGCGTTTGGGATCTCTCTCCGAGCAGAGGCGGCCCGACGCCGGCGGTGAAGGACGGCCTCCGCTAAGCCGCGCCGCGCGCGAACTAGCTCGCGGGGCAATAAAACAAGCCGGCGCGCTGCCACGTCGTGTACACGGCGCCAACTCGGGCAGCAACTTCGCGCCGGAAGAGGAAGCCTGTCCCCTGAGAACAACGGCTTTCTTGGATGACGGTGGAGGACAGGCGGCGTGACGGAGGCTCTAGCTTGCCGGTTGACTACTTAGTCACAATATACGGAATGTTGACTAATAGAATGCTCGGAATAGTGTTTGTGAAGAAATTCAGGATCAATTAGTGTAAAATGCTAGAAGCTGTTTTCGACGATATTAACTATCATTTTCAATTAAATTCGAAAAATTAGAAGGCATCAATTGAATTGAATTTTAAATATAAATTATCATAGCAGCAAAATATTTTTCTTTAATTTATTTCCGAGATATAGCACACTGACGCATGTTTTCTTTTTGTTGAATTCTCTGAAAATTGGAAAAAAGAGAATTATATTTACAAAATGTTTGCTATTGTAGAACTAGTAGTTATTTAATATAGCTTACTTCTGAAGATTCTCTCTTGATAATGCTGTGCACAACTGCCAATTCTACCGGTATATGCGCATAAATTATAAAATTACATTTTCATTGAAGTATACATTTTATTAGTTTTCTCTTCGACGTGATCCAATTTCGGAAATTAAATTTCTGAAAATACTCGCGTATGTTACTGTGATCACTGACCATCAATTCACTGATTTTTGTAAACTGAAACGAGTAAATATTTAAATAAATGAAGCAGATTTGAATGAATTATTTAGAGCAAAGCTATTATATCAGGAGATCATAAAAATTAATATTTAATCAATCAGATTTTCTGTTAGAAAAGTGGTTAAAAGCAAAGAGGCAGACGCAGGGAGAAAAAGTAAGATGGTCATTCATGCGCCATATTGATCTGCGGCTACATTCAGCGTGGGACGAGTTTTAATGAAAACCTTTTAGCGTGAAGTACATTTGAAGAATTGCCGTGAAGTGCGCTCTTGATGTGAAGGAGAAACGAGCAGTAGCAGTTGTTGGCTCTCTGATGCCGAGAGGCGAGAGAAAATTTCGTCCACCATTTGACAAAAATGAAAAACACGCTGTTTGTATCAAGCCTTTTTTATGAGCGGTTTCAAAAGCCATGGAGTAGATGAATAAATGTTTTCGAGTTTCCGTCTACGGGCTGTACCTACCGTAGAAACTTGGAACATGCACACTTTCCATTAAATTTATTAATGAAGAAGCCTCTAAATAGCGTGCTCGCTCGTAAAGCATTGCTCCGGGCCGGATCGTAACTGTGGACTATAAACTCTAGGAGAGCGCGGATATTTGTCTAATAAAGCGCACAGGTAACGTTTCTCACCTGGTGAAAGCTTACACGCCATATGTTACCTTTACTGGTGTAGGTGATATATCGAACGCCATCCGTGAGGCGAGTGAACAACTTGACTGTAAGAAACTGAAAATTACTAAAATATTTTAGAACTTGTGTTTTTCTCAATTATCTTGTTCTTCAGTCTTTTATTGTTCATTTCCTTCACTTGCTGTAGTTTTCTCTCCTCCAGGTATCTCTGTGAGCGGGGCTCTGCCCCAACCGACCCAAGCTTTAAGCTCCCGACTGGTCTCCAGGCATATCTGGTAATCTAATGCGTATAAATATTAGTGCGTGTGTAAGGGAGCAAAGTTGAAGAAAGAAAGATCGTACCCCGTTTCTTAGGAAATTACGCCGCCATTCTCCTAATATTGATTGGACAATCCTCGAAAAACTACCGATCAGAACAGCCGACCACCAGAATTCACCTCCGGACAGTAGCTGAATTTTCGCTAGTGGTCCTACGGTCGTTGGCACTTAAATCCTACATCCTCTCGATTAGAGACACAGCAAAGACTATAATTGCCCTCAGTCACCTGAACCGGTTTAAATGTTCGAAGTGCGGGTTATTTGAACGCGGCAGAAAGTGAACGTATCTCACTTGTCTACGTCGAATTTCATAGCAATCTCCCTACTGAACATTAGTTTTGCGGTCGCGATATTCTCCGTTTAGGACTTCGTGTACAACTTTAGTTCGTCCATGTTTAGAAGGTCGTTTGCGGTTGCCATTTTGATTTCCTTGCAGAATTCTGACATGCTGCGGTGGTTCTTTTAGGCTGCAGCCCGTCGGGTTTCTATATCTATTAAGGACGTGAAAAATTTGGTCATACATTTAATGGATCGGTAGTTGCTGGATACAGGCATTTTTTACAGTATTTGATTACACGAGTCACCCGTTCGGTATTCATTCCATGTTAAGTTTCGGTTTAAAGCAGGTCAGCTGCTGTTTCATCTCCTGAGGGAGTCTGGAGTGAATGCTTGAAAGATGCTGAGCGTAATTTTAGTCTTGGTCTGAATCCAACGCAGACCGATTTTTCATTACGACTCCCTATTAACAATCCCCGTTGTTATTATGAGGTCTTTATTCATATTCGATTGTTTTTGTATATCTCCCACTGCTGTAATTAATGGCACCTAGTTGTATTTCACTGACTTTTCCAACGGCTTGCATCGATACTCCATCGTTTCTTCTGAAACAAAATATTTTTGTTCGGTGAGCTCTATGTTGTTGCTGGTTGAATCGAAACTGACGGTTTTAACGATATAGATTGGTTTGTTCTTGCACGTGTTTCTTTGCGTCTGCCGTTAATCATTTTTTAAAGGTCTTTATGAATTCCCGAATCGAAGGAATCTGTTTCGATCGATTCAAATGTCTCTATTGATTCGAATTTTGGAGAAGCAATCGCTTGACAAGTGAGGCGCGGTTCTGAGTTTTCATTGAACTCCATTCGTTCAGACTGAGTTGCAAAGATTCTCTAGAGCTTGATGATCTTCATCCCCAGTGAATATTTCACGGTGGGTGCTGGCAGACTGTTGTGTTTTTGGCATACATTCGAGTTCCACTTTAATAATGTAGACTTCGTTGTACATTGCCAGTGTTTGTTACTTCTAAATCCATTGTTTTCGTGTCTGTGATTGCTCTGTTGGCTATGAGTATTTCCAGATGACTTTTCTAAGCTCTCTAAGGCATTTTTAACCTATTATTTTGACATTTTCACAACTTTTAATAACAGTTGTGTAACCAATTAAGGATTTAATTGACATTTTAATCTTTTGATCAGAAAGCTTGATGTGAAAAATCTCTGAACTTACTCCAACATTTTATTTTTTACCTAAGGCATGAATACAAAATCCTATAAAGGGTTTTTAAATACTTATTGATTCGTTTATAAACAAATTAAAAATACGGATATTATTTTTCTTTAATTTTTTAAAACTTTAATTTTTTCCCTTGGTTTGTAAAGGGACGCTTCAACATAATATTTAATTATATGGATACTAATGGCTTCATCAAAACAGTTATTCTATCAATTTATTAGTATTTTCTTTTACTCTCCAGTGCTAGATAGTTCAGACATGTTTAATTAAATTTGCAATGCAAGGAGCATTTGGAGTACGTGAAAATGCTGAAATAATTGTGAAGGAGAAAAAGCAATTTTTTTGGCTCTTCTCTAGGGTTTCCTTGTTATTTCCGCCTAGAATAGCTTAGCTTCAAAATATAATTCATAGCTTCAGTAAGAATTGCACAGTCTCCCGGAAAATATTTCAGAGAACCCGTAGCAAACCTTTTAAACGCATTTTTTGAATGAATGATTCATTATCCATGTAAGAGTGTACGTATCGTATTTCAACGATTTTATTTTTTCTGGAGAAGGTTGAATTCTCAATGCTAAATCCAGAAAATATCCAAAATAAACAAGGTAGTTGCAGGTTTCTCTGATAAATTAAACAAAGACTTGCCAAGGATACATTTGTGTTCACATGTTGTTGAGTTTTACATTCAATATTTCCTAGTTTGCTCATTTTGGAGCGTTTTCTTATTACACGAAAATTTTTACCGTTATCATTTAGTTCTGAGAATTTATTTTATGAATTTCATTTCTTGACGCAACATGATCCTTTACCCTATTTTGAAAGCGCAAAAGATAAGAATTTGTATGTAGGGTACAAAATTAGAAATCAATAATATTAAAATTATTATTAGTATAATTTAAGAGAGTGTATAATTTAAAAGAAAATACTTGTGGAGTGCGCTTGGTGATCAGAAGGAACAAAAGCCGCCAAGAGCTTAAAGAGATTTCAAGAGCCTTCTTTGTCATGTACCATAAATACATCTACGTCCCTTCCTGGGCTATTTAAAAGTCGGTTTACTCATCGAAGAGTGACAGTAACGATTCCACTTTTTGTGCAATTATCGTATTTGTATGTCTAATGTCTTCAGGAATACAAGAAAAGAATCGAGGAGCATTGGAAGATATTATTTTCCTTCAATAAACAGTGGGATAGGGAGATTTCCAATATGCATGATCTTGGCTGTCCGGGTGACGCGGCGTCACCCGGACAGCCAAGATCATGCACATAACTCTGGCCGCGGAAGCCTACGACTTCAGATTTCCAATATATCTTAAAATATCAAAAGAAGGAGCGAAAAATGGAGGCTCTTGTTTTCAAGTTTCTAAGAAGAAATAAGTTTAGGACGGTATGCATATATATCTGTGGAAATACCACTGCGTATACAGTTTGATTATCGTTTCATCAGCTCATTAATACTCCTAACATTAAAGATGTTTCCTTTTATCTTTGCTAGGCAGGGAAGATAGAATTTTTAGTTCAGAGTGACTCGAGTGAAATGTGCGATGGTTCTATTTCATATCCTTTATTTTTAGTATTTAATAATTAATGACAAATGGATGCAAATACATATATTTAATTATTTTTTTTGAAGTAGATAAAATATTGAATGACATATAATATACATGAAAACTTGCGGATTTTAACAACTTTATTAGATTCAAAGGAAAGGAATTTCAAGATTTGAATTATCCTTATTCGTACAAGTAACAAAGTTAGTATGCATCATTTGCATATTGAGTTTTCTTTTATACATATTAATACTGCGATCTTAGAAAGCGCGAACATCTAAATTACACATTTTTGATTAAGATCACTTTTACTCATCACTTTTTACGTCATATCAAAATATGTTTGGCACCCGTATCATGACGTTGACAGTTACACTGCAAATAATAACATTTATTTTGTAATGTGATGAATTGGGGTTATAAAGAAAACGTTTATACTAAAAGAAAACTAAAGATTCGGCCAAATAGAGGTAAACAACCACAAGGGAATATTTGCTTATTTATTTTGATGACCGCTTTTCACTCTTCCAGTAATTCAGAGATCAAGTAACTACGTAACGAAATGGCAATGTTACTGTGTGGGTGAGCGAAAGACCCTGTAAGCCCACAGTTTAATTCGTTCTCGCAAAACACAACCGCTACGTGTTGCTGGAAAACAATTATCTTCCTCCGAAAACCACCGCTCTCACAACCTGAACGTTTGTTTGGTCGACCACGGAGTTATTGTTTACCACCCCTTCAGAAGCTGTAGAAGGGAAAGTTTCTTTGTCTATTCGGCGGTACCATAAAAAACGTTGAATGGCTTAACGAGCTGTGAGAGAGACTTCGGTTTGAATGAATGTATTCTGTGTTAGTACTTAGAGTTTAAAGCGGCCTTTTTTGGCGTTCGTTAAATGTTTAAGGAACGCCGAGAACAAAATTATTCGCTTGATATCGCCAACGTGAAGGTTTGCTGTAAGTACTTTCTTGAACGGCATTAATGCGAAAAGTATGATGAATGAAATGGACTTATCAAAAATTAACTTCTTACAAAAAACGTATTTTGCTGTTTCATTGCGATAGCCATATCGTGACTGGTTTGATATATTAATTGGCCCGGGTAAAATGTGTGATAGTTAATCAATGCAAAATATAAAAATGGTATAGTATATAATACATGCCGTATTAATTGCCCTCAAATTGTTTACAAGTATATGTGATAAGGAGGGCAACATTGTTTCGAGAAATCTTTTTTCCGTAATATGTTAAATCTTATTAAAAACATAGTTTGTTATCAGTGTACGCTATTTTACAAAATGAAGAGTCAAGTAGTATATACTGAGCAAGGGGAAGTCGATATAAGCCTTAGCACAGAAGCAGACGTTAAAACTAGTCTCATGATGTTGACGTTTCTGTGCAGTTAAAGATTTTCTCAATGACTCTATTAATATCATTGATAATTTGTGTGCCAACGAACAAATGTAATTTGTGGAAGCAGTAAATTGCGAGATGTATGGAAACACAATCTTTGCATCTAGAGACCTCAACAAATCGAGTTATAGATTACTGTCATTAGTTCCTATATGATCTAGAGATAACTCTAAAGTCAGTAATCGCTCTTTTAAATCCATTGTTTTAAACGGACATTTTAACATAGATTTTCTAGTTGAATCTCGCGAAAAAGATCAGTTTATCTATTTAATGAATTCTTTCAGTTTACATATATTAAAAAATGTACCTACATGGGTCTCACCTAATTCACATAAGACCATCGATCAAATAATAAATAACAAAAAAACTACTAGATGAGAAATTACAAATTGCAATTGAAAGTCTTAGGATACAGAGACCACGATGCACAAATCCTTTAAATTTTCTCAAATTTGACCAGTAGCGTATTTCTACTGCACACATTTCAATGTCTCTTCTTTGTTATTTGGATGCTCATAAAGAGATAATATAAGATCTACGTCACTTAATTGAGGTTTATATTCCTGTTTTGAAAATTATGTTGAAAAATAAATCATTACTGATAATCTTTTTATCGTCGTGATAATGTTTTACTTATCACAATGATTTATGTAATTTCATAAGTTTTCAACGCACTGAAATAAAATTAAAATCTCTATATAATCTCTATATGATCACTTCGTAGAGGGAAACTTCGAATGTGAGAATTTTATAGGTTTCTATCTAAGATGTTAATAGTATCATATTACTATTTTGCAGTGCACGCAGAAATTAGAACAAAACTCTGAAGCCTCTCGCCATGTGAAATGTGTGTAGGGTTTCGTATCGTTATTCCGACTGTTTTAACACTGCGCGTACCAACTGAATGCTCATACTCGCTACGTCTCTGCCTTCTATCGCATGACGTCGGTTGTGCAGAAAGTCGGCAAGAAAGAGGCCACTCACCATTAAATATTAGCTATTCAGGTGTTGCGTAATGGATTATCAACTTTGTTGATGTTCTTTGTATGTAAAGAACTGTTGACCTGAATTTATATTATTTTATGTTACCGTAGCATCCGTGAAGACCGTTTTTGTTAAAACAGTTAATTTATTACAATGCTATACCCAATTTATTCGCCGGAAGAATGCAAGGAAATATCACAACTTAAGAACAATTTATAAATATTTCAGAAAAAAAGGAAACTGGATAAGATAATATGTGGCACATGTGAATAAATACAAGAACATATTTTTTTTATCCCGGAACGTTCTGGGTTTAATCTATATACTTTTGATAGAAACCTTTGAAATTTCAAATGTCTAGTGCAGGAATGAACTTGCCTTTCTTACATAATACCTCTTTGTAAAACGTTGAAAGGTCGAATGTCATGGCTCTGCGCATGAGTTTGACGTGAAGGTGGAGAGGGGGAAAGCGAAGAAATAGGTGCAAGAATTTCGTATCCTCATGCCACCACCTACGCATCCTTTTACATATGAGACGCATTCCCAGGAAGCAAGAGCAACCTAACCCTAACCACGTGTTCCATTACATGGACGGAACTTACACCGAAAATGAAAGGGAGTATAATTTTTAACACGTTCAAGCCTCTTGATTCCTCCGTATCCTCAATTTTTCAAGCACATTTATAGGCGAATTGTATGCTATATAAGACACTAAGAATAAAATTGAAACGGCACCATGGTGGCGGGTAATTCTCTGCTGTAACTCCCACAGCACGCTTGAGCCATTGTCTCACTGTCCATGTAATGACCTCATAATAGATATCTAAAATCAGTTACAGAGCTGTTATTTAATACCAACAATTTAATCTGCTGAATACCTGGCCGCGTGGGAATAACTGGGAGCGAGATACCTCACCCAGCAGCAAAATCGGCCACCACACATCCAAACAGGGAAATCCCTAAGTACCAACATCAGACACTCAACTCAAATTAAACGACGTGTCATTGATTCATGACACAATGAATGGCGAAGCTCAGACTTCAGACACATTCAAATAAAATAAAACTAGTGTTATCCAAGGACACATACTTTCTCGCATTATTTATAATGTTTACAATATTCGGAAATTTGAAGTGTTTCATGGAAATGTAGTCTGCGACTTTTTTAAGTGCCCTTTTCACTATACAAGGAAATAATGGAAATGTTTTTAAGAAAAAATAATAAATTCAATAACTTCCTGAAGAAATTACGCAAATGTGCTCTGTTTTTGTAAATGTACATTTCTTTATTTAAAAATCTACTTTTTTGAACAGATTTCGTTGATGGAAAAAATCTATCAACAATATTGCACTTTCGCAATGTTAATCTTCTGCAATTTTCAAACATGCAGAGTGTTTGATGTAAATACACCTACGTTATTTCTTAAGCGTACATAGTCTACCTGAGGAAAATATATAAAGAAAATATTTGGAACCGTTTCTGAGAATATTTTCAAAGTTGCCCACATTTCACGACTAATTTGACGAAAAGTACTAATATTTTCCAAAATGACTAGAACACCTTATTGCAAGAAGTATCATTGAACAAACTGATTTAATTAATGAAAAGATCCTTTGCCTTCAATAATTTAGCTGTCGGAAGATCCAAAAAAATGTAGAACTCCTGCAATTTTGAAAAATCAAAAACTTTAACAAAAATAAGATCTACGCCATTTTAATTGTAAATATGTTATTCGGACACAAAGTTTAATAAAAACATTTGGAGTCATTTTTAAGAAAATTTTGAAAATGTTGGTACTATTAAAGTACCCCAAAAATTAAAAAAAATCTGTTGAAACTCGCAGGGATTTGAGATCCTTCAGAGCGATTGGGAAATGTCACTTGTAGGGAACATAATCTGCACGGTTTAGACGATAGCGTTGAAAACAGACATACGGACTGTGGACTGGCGGGGATGGAGGCGTCGACGGGGAGGGAGGTATGGCCGAGGAGGGAGGCGTGGACGGGTAGGAGGGCATGGACGGGGAGGGAGACGTGGACGGAGAAGGAGAAGTGGACGGGGAGGGAGGCGTGGAGGGGGAGTGAGGCGTGGAGGGGGAGGGAGGCGTGGACTAAGAAGGAAGCGTCGGCGGAGAGGGAGGGATGGGTGCAGAGGGAGTGGAGGCGCGGGCGTAGAAAGAAACGAAGGCATAGGTGGAGATGGGGCGGAGGCGAAACTGCGAAGAGGAGGAAGCAAGGCCAAAAGCAGAGCGTGATGACAAGTGTCGTGGCTGGGACTAGGAGACGCGGTCTTGTGTTGGAGCTGGAGGCGAGGCGGCAACAGCCGCGTGTGCAGCCGCGTCAGCAGGCGCCGGCAGCGCTGAGCGCACGAAGCGGCGGCGAGGGACGGGGCGTGGGGGAAAGGCGAGGGGCTTGGTGGGGGGGAGGAGGCTGCGATCCAGGGCTGATCGCCTGGGAGCCACTCCCCAAGCGATCGCATCCATCTTTCACAACCCGGCAAAGCGGTGCCTCCCGTGGGACGCCGGTGTCATACCTCACGTCGCTCCCCCGGCGAAGCGCAGCTCCCTCCGCCCCTCCCCACCCGCACGCTCCCCCCTCCACGACCTTGTTCGTCTGTCGACGCGTCGCCCCGCCTCGGGGGGTTGAGGCGCCACCTGGCCGTGCGCAGGGGGCGCGGCCTTACGACCCCGTTGGCCTCTTCAACCGGATCACTCGAGCTTCTTTTTGAAGGCTGCCACTCGTAATATTTTATCTGCTTAATGCTTTTCAAGCACTTCATTGCTGTCTGTAGTAATCGTAACATCTTGAAACTTTGGTGATTGATTGTTTGATTATTTCATCTTTCCGAGCACAACGACTGCTATGGTCACTAACCCCGTAGTGTGCACCCTATGGTGCGTGTTTTCCAAGAGACCGGGCAGTGATCTTCCTCCACGTGATGGCGAGATCCAGCGCTGACCTACACGTGAGATTGGTTTTTCCTTGATCCAGGTATCTCCCCAACGCGCACCGCCCCAGCCGGGACAAGCTCGATTTTCTTGAGTGGGCTCCCGACATGTGTGGAGGCGTGCACGTGAGTAGGTATGTAAGGGGTGAGGATAGGAAAGGAAGAGGAACGAAAGCTCGCGGTCTGTGGCCCTTGTGTTAGGGTACTGCTCTGACATTCGCCTAGTATTTATCGTACGATCCACGGAAAGTTACCGAAAAAAGTTAGAATTGTCCTCCAGAAGGCCGCAGACTTCGACCTAGCTATCTAGCTAGTATCGAAAATCCTGCCATCGTCGTATTCGAACCCTAGTAACTCCAGAGGCACTGCAGGGACTTCAATTGATGTACTGAGAAACTTCAAACGGTGGACTTTGATGAAAATCTACAAATATTCTCTAACATTAGCTGAAATTAGTAAGAACGTAAACATAAGAAATCTTACAAGGAAGGCATAACAAGAGAGCCGGAAGAGGTACATTGCTGACCTGGAGCATGATATATACGGGCGCCATGCAATGAGGTATAAAGTATTGCAACATCTAAATCGAGAGGTGAAAGATATAGCTAATATTCAAGTTGTGAAACTTGATCAATTCCTCTCTTATTAAAAACGATTATGGACAGAACCTGCTCATGAAAACGAAGAAGAACCCTTAGAAACAGAAAGGGAAATTGATGAAATAAAATATGATGAACTGGAAGATGTCTTAAGAACAATAAAAAAATAAAAAAAGGGAGTGGAAGCAATGGAATTGAAGATGAGGTGATGAAATATGCTTTAGAAGATTTAAAGAAACGGCTTTTATACTTTCTCAATCTATGTTGGAAAAAGTGCTTATACCGCAAGAGTGGAAAATTGCAGTAATAAGCCCCATCTTTAAGAAAGAAGACCGGTCGTCTTATAAACATTATATAGGAATAGGTCTTTTAAATGTTACATGTATGATCTATACAGAAATAAACGCATCCAGAGTAAGTAATATTACAGAGATAATGCTATTGGAAAAACAAAATGGATTCGGGAAGGGCAGGTCTTGCTCCGATAATATCTTCATTGTCAAGCAGATCATTGAGAAACAGAGAATTTAATAAAATAACACACATGCTCTTCATAGATTACTCCAAAGATTTTGACACAGTTGAGAGAAATACACTATGTAATGTATTGCATCGTAAAGGTCTCGAAAGACAGCTGATTTCGGTCATTAGGAACATCTGTGGGGGTCAGCTAGTGGACCGCCTCCTCGTGGTGACTCCTGGGTAATGCTAAAGGTCCACAAAACTATTGTAGCACTCCTTCCACTTACTTATGCTACATTTATATAATATTTCCTATTTGGTCTCTCTTGATCCCTTATTATATCTTCGACCCCGACGCTATTAGGTTTCGAGGGCTAGGGTGTCATTCATTTCTTAATCTACTCTGTTCTTGACTTTTAATTCTTTTTCTTCTCCTCTTCTCTACAATTTATCTGTTTCTTCTCCTTCAATCCCCTGGGGTAGTATCCCTACCCAGCACAGGGTATGTGTAAAGACTGCAACGGTCCAAGAGACAATGTGAATCCAGGCGAATATCACAGTGGCTTGAGGAGCGGAAGTAGCAGCCCTCTCTGCAGGGGTTTATACGCAGAGAAGCTGGGATAGAAGCTTTAAGATGGCAGCCCCATTACTATCCTTACCCTGCGCAGCGCTTGCAACGCGGACAGGGGACATCACTCCGCTAAATTTCTCAAAGATTCATGCCGGACAGATTCTTCTATGCCAACATATGCAAAGAAAAAGGAAACGAATAAACGACAACTATCGGAAATATTAAAGCTGGGAATATGGAATGTTAGAGCTCTCTCAAATAAAGAAGCTGAATTAGAACAGGAATTAGATAAAGCTGGGATTGATATTGCTGCAATTACTGAAACCAAAAAAAAAGTTACAGGGCTCATCAGAATTACAAAATTATATAATGATATACAGTGGAGTCCCCCCAAAACAGAGGGCATCGGCTGGGGTATCTATTTGGATCAGAAAAACATTGAAAAACAGAATAATATCGTATACTTTCATAAACGAAAGAATAATAACAATGAGATTTAAAGTAGATAGAGGTTACGTTTCAGTCTTTGCCTTGTACGCACCAGAAGAGGGGAGAACCCAAGATGCGATAAAATTCTACGAACAACTGCAGACAGCAATAAATAAGATTAATAAAAATGACTATCTTCTTTTATTAGGTGATTTAAATGCAAGAGTAGGGAATACCCCTATAAAAGATATAGTAGGCACAGAAGGTGAATACACACTTAACAATAATGGGAAGAAATTAATAGAATTTGCGACGTACAATGAGCTGAGAATTACTAACACTTTCTTTAAACACCGAAATATTCACAAATTCACATGGACAGCACGTGAATCCGCCTCTATAATTGATTACGTCCTTGCAAACAATAAGACTTGGATAAATATCAAGGATGTAAGAGTATTTAGAAATTTTGATGTGTCATCTGACCATTTCTTAGTTAGATGCCACATAATGTTCCCAAAGAGATGGCAGAAAACCATCTTAAAAACCAAACCAGAAATAGAAACATTTAAAGTTCACCTTTTACAAGATTATAGCATAAGACTTTTATACCAGAGTAGACTCAACCAGAAAAATCTTATTAACCCTGTAAGTAACAATATAAATGAAGAATGGGCAAACATTAAAGAAATTATAACACAGGCAGCAGCAGAAGCAATAGGGTCAAGGAAAAAGAAATTCTCAAAACGAGGGCTAAGGTTTTGGAATGATAATATCAAACAACTAATTGAAGAAAAAAAGAAGCGTATTTAAAGACTCTCTCGTCCTCTGGGAATATGAATCATAGAATAGAATATAAAAGAAAATCTGCTTTAGTTAAAAGAGAAGTCTGTAAGCTTAAACGAGAAAGTTGGAAAAGATATGTTAGCGAAATTGAACATGACTTATTTGGAAACCAAAGTAAGGCATATAAAATTATAAAATATTTAAATAGTCAAGAAAGAGATAAAGTTCAATCTATATATATAAAAGAAAGTCGTGTTAGTTACACCACTTATAACTCAAGAACGGCAGAACAGATTTGGCTGAAAATTGGTAGGGAGGTAGCTTAGAGCCAGGAGACGGACATAGGATACTTTTTATCCCGTTCGACAGCGTTCCCGTGTGACTTGACATGAAACGTCAGTCACTATAAAACGTGGTATAACAAAAAAGAATCAGACTTGGAATAACAAAACGCAAATGACAGCTATGTAATTGACGTAAAATGACAGCTATGTAATGACGTATGGATGACAATTTGATATTTGTAAGAAATCAATATTAAAACTTTTTCTATTAAATAAATAATTAACAAGTGGATTGAAGTGAAGTGAAGTTTAATTAATAATGTCGCGACCAAGACGATCGAATTTATCCCGACAAAGCCGTAATGCAAGAAGAATACAAAATACTGCAAATGAAAGGACTGAAGAAGAACAAGAAATTGCACGTGAACAGCGCCGTGATAGTATGGCTCGACTTCCTGCTTCTCAATCACGAGAGCAAAGTGAAGCAGCCCGTGAAACAGCTCGGTTGGCAATGCAGAATCGTCGAGCGAACAACAGAAGGCAACAAATAGATAATTTGCGACGCAGAACAAGATATTTAGCTGATTTGAATCGAGCAGCGTTTCGATACGATTGCAGCAATGATTACAGCTTGCATCCTAGCGTTTGCATTGGGCAAATGGACGTTGTTTGCGAGTATTGTGGTGCATTAAAGTTTTCCGGAGAAACGCCTGGATTATGCTGCCTTAATGGTAAAGTGAAATTGCCAGTGTTGACTCCGCCACATGAGCCATTGTATTCATTGCTTTGTGGCGCAACACAAGAATCACGCCACTTTCTTGCAAATACTCGAAAATACAATAGTTGTTTCCAAATGACGTCATTTGGGGCAGACATTATCGAAGAAGGAGGATTTAATCCGACATTTAAGGTATTTATTTTTGTATTTACATAGAATGTAGTTAAAGAATAACTTAATTTATCTATTGGTATGTATTATATTTGCTAATACTGAAATCTACTCTCCCACAGAAAAAGTGTTTATAACCCAGTTAATACTGTCTGGTTTTTATTTTGTAGATACAAGGACAGATTCACCATTGAATTGGATCATTACTACCTTTCGAAGATACACAGAATAAATTTTTACAAATATATTTCATGGGCAACATGGAAGAACAACTTGTTCGACGCCTAGGGATCAATGCAGGAATGAAGCGAGCAATTATTCAAGACTTGCAGTGTCTGCTTCATGAACATCATGCGTTGGTCAGGTTGTTTAAGAGTGCTTTAGAGCGCATGCCAAATGATGACTATAAAGTTGTCATCAAAGCAGATAAACGACCATCTGGAACACACGAACGCACATTTAATGCTCCAACAGTAGACGAAGTTGCCATCCTGATTGTTGGTGAACAATTGGAAAAACGCGATATTGTGCTTACACGTCGCGATACTGGGCAACTGCAACAAATATCTGAAACTCATCGATCATATGACGCATTGCAATACCCACTGATGTTTTGGCAAGGAGAAGATGGATATTATTTTAATATTAAAATGATAAAACCATTGAGTGGTAAAGTATCAGTATCTTAATAATGGTTAATGTCTGTATTATTTGTCTTTGAAATGGTTAATTATCAAATTTTTAATTTCAGGTGAAGAAACTACAAAGAAAGTTAGCTCAATGAATTATTATGCACATCGTTTGATGATTCGTCAAAATGCTGACAACTATTTGCTGCGGTTTCGTCGATTGTTTCAGTAGTATTGCGTTGACATGTATGTAAAAATAGAAACGGAACGTTTAACATTTATTAGGTTGAACCAAGCCAAACTGCGTTCTGAGGAGTACATCCATTTACGTGATGCAGTTAGTACTGAAGGAAATGCAGCTAATATTGGTCGATTAACTATTCTGCCGGCGACGTACATTGGTAGCCCACGTCATATGCATGAATATGCACAAGATGCAATGACATATGTTCGTCATTACGGCCGGCCAGATCTCTTTATTACTTTTACCTGTAATCCAAAATGGATAGAAATTACTCAATTGCTGCTTCCCGGACAAACATCAAATGATAGACACGACATCACAGCACGTATATTCAGGCAAAAAATTCGGTCCCTGATGAACTTTATTGTTAAACAACGCGTCTTTGGAGATACTCGATGCTGGATGTATTCAATCGAATGGCAAAAGCGAGGCCTGCCGCACGCACACATTCTTATTTGGTTAGTGGAAAGAATTCAGCTTGACCAAATAGATGATATCATATGTGCCGAGATTCCTGATCATGAAGTCGATCCAGACCTACATGATGTTGTTACTACTAATATGATTCATGGACCGTGTGGTGCCATCAATTCCCAATCACCTTGCATGGTCGATGGAAAGTGCTCTAAACGATATCCACGGAAATTAACGGCGGAAACTGTCACTGGCAACGATGGGTATCCGCTGTATCGGCGTCGATCACCAGATGACAACGGTCGAACTGTCACAACGAAAGTGAAAAGAATGGATTTCGTTGTCGACAATTGGATTGTTCCATATTCGCCACTTATTTCTAAAACGTTCAAGACACATTGCAACGTTGAATACTGCAATTCAGTTAAGTCCATAAAATATATTTGCAAATATGTCACGAAAGGCAGTGATATGGCGGTTTTTGGATTGCAATCCTCAAATACCAACGATGAAATTTCACGCTATCAAGTTGGTCGTTATGTGAACTGTAATGAAGCGATTTGGCGTATATTCGCATTTCCAATTCACGAACGTCATCCTACTGTTATACATTTGGCGGTGCATCTGGAGAATGGTCAACGAGTATATTTCACGGCTTCGAATGCTACGCAACGTGCTGAAACACCTCCAGCAACTACATTGACCAGTTTTTTTTTGCAATCTGCCAAAGCGATCAGTTTGCACGAACTTTGCTTTACTCGGAGATGCCACGTTATTATACTTGGAATGCTTCATCCAAGAATTTTCAAAGACGGAAGCAAGGTGATGCGGTTCCTGGGTATCCAGATGTGCGTTCTACTGATGCTCTTGGTCGTATGTATACAGTTCATCCAAAGAATGATGAATGTTTCTATTTGCGGTTGTTGCTGGTAAATGTGCGTGGGCCAACTTCATTTGAGACACTACGAACTGTTAATGGTGTAATATTCCCAACATATCGTGCTGCATGTGAAGAATTGAACTTATTAGAAAACGATACCCATTGGGATACGACAATCGCTGAAGCCATTATCTCTGCATCTCCAAGTCAGATACGCACATTATTCGCTATCATAATTTCGACATGTTTTCCATCAAACCCATGTAACCTGTGGCACAAATACAAGGATAGTATGTCAGAAGATATTTTACATCAAAGTCGTGTCAGTTCCAGAAATCACGATATAGAGATGAATGAGGAGATACATAATCGTGCTTTACTCTTGATCGAAGATATGTGTTACCTCATGTGCGGTAATTTATTAATCAGGTTAGGAATGCCAGCGCCAAATCGTGAAATGAATGACGCATTTAATCGAGAATTGGAACGGGAACGTGAATATGATCACCAGGAATTAGATTTAGTAGTTCAAAGGAATGTACCCCTGTTGAATTACCAACAAAAGGAAGTTTATGATACTTTAATGAAGGCAATCGCTGATGAAAATGGTGGTTTATATTTCCTAGATGCCCCTGGTGGAACTGGCAAGACATTCCTTATGTCATTAGTTTTAGCAACTGTTCGGGCGAGATCCAACATAGCGGTTGCAGTTGCTTCTTCTGGAATAGCAGCCACATTGTTAGAAGGATGCCGTACGGCTCATTCAGCATTCAAATTACCGTTAAATCTTCAAACTATTGAAGAACCAACGTGTAATATTGCAAAACACTCAGCAATGGCCAAAGTTTTAGCGGCATCGAAAATCATCATCTGGGACGAATGCACAATGGCGCATAAACGTGCATTAGAAGCACTTAACCGAACATTAAAAGATTTACGCAATGACTCGAGATGTTTTGGAGGAGCAATGATTTTACTGTGTGGCGATTTCCGCCAAATACTGCCAGTAATTCCAAGATCTACCGCTGCCGATGAAATAAACGCTTGCCTCAAATCGTCAAATCTATGGCGCTATGTGAAGAAACTGCAGCTGACAACAAACATGAGAGTTACATTGCTTAATGATACATCTGCTGAAGATTTCTCGGAGCAATTGCTGACTATCGGTAATGGTCAAGTACCTGTCGATGAATCGAGCGGATTAATATCATTTCCAAATAATTTCTGTAATTTTGTCTCATCAAAAGACGAACTTATCAACAATGTATTTCCAAATATTATTTCTAACTACAAAAATAATGAATGGTTGAGTGAGCGAGCAATTTTAGCGGCTAAGAATAAAGGTGTAGATAACCTGAACTACATAATTCAAAATAAGATCATTGGAACAATGCATTCATTCAAATCTATTGACTGCGTCACAAATGAAGATGAAGCCACCAACTATCCAATTGAATTTTTAAACTCTTTGGACGTGCCTGGCTTACCACCGCACAATTTACGCCTAAAGGTTGGCTCCGTAGTAATCATGCTTCGAAACATAAACCAACCAAAACTGTGCAACGGTACGCGTTTGGTGGTTAGTAAATTGATGAACAATGTAATTTACGCTACGATAATGATAGGAAAATTCAAAGGTGAGGAAGTTCTCATTCCGAGGATCCCGATGATCCCAACCGATATTACGTTTGAATTTAAAAGACTTCAATTTCCGATACGTCTTGCATTTGCCATGACCATCAACAAATCACAAGGCCAATCCTTAAAAGTTTGTGGTTTAAATCTAGAACATTCATGTTTTTCCCATGGTCAATTATACGTGGCATGTTCACGGGTCGGAAGACCATCTGCGTTGTTTGTTTTTGCGCCTGATAATAAAACAAAAAATGTCGTGTATCACAAGGTACTTAAGTGAAGAGCAACCTATGTACTAAAATACAGAAATAATAATGAATGATTAATGTAGTTATTTAATTTTTTTTTGTATTTTTTCCAATAAAAACACAATCTGCTTATTTATTGCCATTAAGGCGGAACAAAGTTCGCCGGGTCAGCTAGTTAAATATAATTTCAGAAAGTAAATGGTTAAATTACTTTAAATCGCTATGGACCTCTGAAGATGAAGAAGAAGAGAGAGGAATTAAAATTGATATATGTAATTCTATTGATCTGATCTCTATGGATGAGTTGAAAGCAGCCATTAACACAACCAAAAATAAAAAGTCACTTGGTACTGATATTATATACATGGAATTGATCAGATATGCATCAAATAAATTTACGCAGAGACTTCTTAACTTTATTAATATCTGCTGGTCCACTGGATATGTGCCAGAAGAATGGAATGAAGCCCTAATTTACCCACTATATAAAAAAGGCGACAAATCTGAATGTTCAAATTATAGTCTTCTAAATTCCTGTTATAAAATCTATGCAAAAATTATCAATCAAAGATTAGTGCCTATTGTTGAAACTCAAATATCTGAAACACAACATGGTTTCAGACAAGGTAGATCATGCTCAGACTGTATTTTTGTACTGACACAACTTACTGAAAAGCGAAGGGAATTTAAACTACCGACATATTATGTCTTTATTGACTACGTAAAAGCATTTGATAGCCTTAAAAGAAGATTATTATGGGAAACACTGAAAAATATTGGACTCCCTTCCCACCTTATTACAGCAATTCAATCATTATACAGAAATAATAAAATCATGATCCGAATGCTAAGAAATGGAACAGAATCACCATATATAAACCAGGGAGTAAGACAGGGATGCCCGCTCTCGCCAACGCTTTTTAATATATATATGGACGTGATCATTAAAAAATGGTTGAAGACTTTAAATGATGTTTTTAAGATTAATAATGTCGAGATCCCAACATTACTTTGAGCCGACGACCAGCTTATCATAGGAAAATCTGAATATGAAATTCAAATAGCAGTCCACAAGTTAAGTCAGGTGGTAATGAGTATGGTATGAAAATCTCACCAAGTAAAACAAAAGTGATGGCATTTAAAGGACTTGAACCTTTAAGAGCAAAGATAGTTATATATGACCAAATAATTGAACAAGTAAATGAATTTAAATATCTTGGATATCATTTTAATTATATAAAATCAAGGGATATGGAAATAAAGCTGAACAACTTCACATATTTCTGTGGAACGTTACAGCGAACTCTACATCATAATGCGCAAAAGGAAACTCTTCTCAGATTTTACAAAGTTATTGCTTTGCCATTACTACTTTATGGAAGTGAGAGCTGGACATTAACATCAGATCAGCTGCGCCGAATTGAATCTGCAGAAATGAGATTTCTTCGTTTTGTGGCAGGATATTCACTATTAGACCACAAAAAAAGTGTAGATATCAGAGAAGAACTAAATGTTGAACCGGTTATAGATACCATAAAGAAATATCGAGAAAACTGGAAAGGTCATGTCCTGAGAATGCCAGAACATAGAATAAGTAAAACTATTTTTCAATATGTACCTAAAGGAAAAAGTAGTGTAGGACGTCCCTTGAAGAGATGGCATGAACAATTCTGAGACGGAGCAGACCAAGAGGTCTAACCCTTGCTGTCGATGATGATGATGATGAGGAACATCTGTAGTAACTCAGAAATGTGTATCACGGGCCCAGAAAGTAAGAAAGAGATAATAAGCCAAGGAGTAAGACACGGATGTAGTCTATCCCCAATTATTAATAATTGAATTTAGATGAAGCATTATGGGTGTTTTCGTTTATTTTGGTCAATTTACTCATCGTAATCGAAATATTCGCACAGTGTTCACAATTAAATTTTGTTTTAGAAAATAGAAAAGTCGAAAACAATTTATTGATATTAAAGCGAACCACCTCTACTAGTACGTCGACTCTGTGTTCAGAGATGTAACCTCAGGAAAGGTAAGGACGCCCAATGGAATCCACGTAATTCGGTTCGCGTTCTAGCCCTGTAAAGTAGTTATTTATTTACTGTTGGAAATGCTTTTATGTCTTTAACTAGTGCGTACAACGTAAAAATGTCAAATAATACGACAAACAATGTGCTGGTCTAGCCCCACTATTTTTCCTTGTAGCCGATTTCATTCATTGTATTGTCATAATTTACCAGCTATACATTGAGCAACGGTAATATTTCACCCTTGTTTGCTATTGCTCAGAAAATGTGAATTAATTTCACTTTGAAATTACTCACATGCCATTTCTATCGACTAAATAATTACATTTGGTATTTAAATTTCTTCAGTAATAGTACAATTTTATGTTCAAGAAATAATAATAGCCACATATATTCTTTGCAATCCATATACCAAATTATCGAATTATTTGTAAGACTATATATTGCAACTAGCTGACCCGGCGAACTTTGTTCCGCCTTAATGGCAATAAATAAGCAGATTGTGTTTTTATTGGAAAAAATACAAAAAAAAAATTAAATAACTACATTAATCATTCATTATTATTTCTGTATTTTAGCACATAGGTTGCTCTTCACTTAAGTACCTTGTGATACACGACATTTTTTGTTTTATTATCAGGCGCAAAAACAAACAACGTAGATGGTCTTCCGACCCGTGAACATGCCACGTATAATTGACCATGGGAAAAACATGAATGTTCTAGATTTAAACCACAAACTTTTAAGGATTGGCCTTGTGATTTGTTGATGGTCATGGCAAATGCAAGACGTATCGGAAATTGAAGTCTTTTAAATTCAAACGTAATATCGGTTGGGATCATCGGGATCCTCGGAATGAGAACTTCCTCACCTTTGAATTTTCCTATCATTATCGTAGCGTAAATTACATTGTTCATCAATTTACTAACCACCAAACGCGTACCGTTGCACAGTTTTGGTTGGTTTATGTTTCGAAGCATGATTACTACGGAGCCAACCTTTAGGCGTAAATTGTGCGGTGGTAAGCCAGGCACGTCCAAAGAGTTTAAAAATTCAATTGGATAGTTGGTGGCTTCATCTTCATTTGTGACGCAGTCAATAGATTTGAATGAATGCATTGTTCCAATGATCTTATTTTGAATTATGTAGTTCAGGTCATCTACATCTTTATTCTTAGCCGCTAAAATTGCTCGCTCACTCAACCATTCATTATTTTTGTAGTTAGAAATAATATTTGGAAATACATTGTTGATAAGTTCGTCTTTTGATGAGACAAAATTACAGAAATTATTTGGAAATGATATTAATCCGCTCGATTCATCGACAGGTACTTGACCATTACCGATAGTCAGAAATCTTCAGCAGATGTATCATTAAGCAATGTAACTCTCATGTTTGTTGTCAGCTGCAGTTTCTTCACATAGCGCCATAGATTTGACGATTTGAGGCAAGCGTTTATTTCATCGGCAGCGGTAGATCTTGGAATTACTGGCAGTATTTGGCGGAAATCGCCACACAGTAAAATCATTGCTCCTCCAAAACATCTCGAGTCATTGCGTAAATCTTTTAATGTTCGGTTAAGTGCTTCTAATGCACGTTTATGCGCCATTGTGCATTCGTCCCAGATGATGATTTTCGATGCCGCTAAAACTTTGGCCATTGCTGAGTGTTTTGCAATATTACACGTTGGTTCTTCAATAGTTTGAAGATTTAACGGTAATTTGAATGCTGAATGAGCCGTACGGCATCCTTCTAACAATGTGGCTGCTATTCCAGAAGAAGCAACTGCAACCGCTATGTTGGATCTCGCCCGAACAGTTGCTAAAACTAATGACATAAGGAATGTCTTGCCAGTTCCACCAGGGGCATCTAGGAAATATAAACCACCATTTTCATCAGCGATTGCCTTCATTAAAGTATCATAAACTTCCTTTTGTTGGTAATTCAACAGGGGTACATTCCTTTGAACTACTAAATCTAATTCCTGGTGATCATATTCACGTTCCCGTTCCAATTCTCGATTAAATGCGTCATTCATTTCACGATTTGGCGCTGGCATTCCTAACCTGATTAATAAATTACCGCACATGAGGTAACACATATCTTCGATCAAGAGTAAAGCACGATTATGTATCTCCTCATTCATCTCTATATCGTGATTTCTGGAACTGACACGACTTTGATGTAAAATATCTTCTGACATACTATCCTTGTATTTGTGCCACAGGTTACATGGGTTTGATGGAAAACATGTCGAAATTATGATAGCGAATAATGTGCGTATCTGACTTGGAGATGCAGAGATAATGGCTTCAGCGATTGTCGTATCCCAATGGGTATCGTTTTCTAATAAGTTCAATTCTTCACATGCAGCACGATATGTTGGGAATATTACACCATTAACAGTTCGTAGTGTCTCAAATGAAGTTGGCCCACGCACATTTACCAGCAACAACCGCAAATAGAAACATTCATCATTCTTTGGATGAACTGTATACATACGACCAAGAGCATCAGTAGAACGCACATCTGGATACCCAGGAACCGCATCACCTTGCTTCCGTCTTTGAAAATTCTTGGATGAAGCATTCCAAGTATAATAACGTGGCATCTCCGAGTAAAGCAAAGTTCGTGCAAACTGATCGCTTTGGCAGATTGCAAAAAAACTGGTCCATGTAGTTGCTGGAGGTGTTTCAGCACGTTGCGTAGCATTCGAAGCCGTGAAATATACTCGTTGACCATTCTCCAGATGCACCGCCAAATGTATAACAGTAGGATGACGTTCGTGAATTGGAAATGCGAATATACGCCAAATCGCTTCATTACAGTTCACATAACGACCAACTTGATGGCGTGAAATTTCATCGTTGGTATTTGAGGATTGCAATCCAAAAACCGCCATATCACTGCCTTTCGTGACATATTTGCAAATATATTTTATGGACTTAACTGAATTGCAGTATTCAACGTTGCAATGTGTCTTGAACGTTTTAGAAATAAGTGGCGAATATGGAACAATCCAACTGTTGTCGACAACGAAATCCATTCTTTTCACTTTCGTTGTGACAGTTCGACCGTTGTCATCTGGTGATCGACGCCGATACAGCGGATACCCATCGTTGCCAGTGACAGTCTCCGCCGTTAATTTCCGTGGATATCGTTTAGAGCACTTTCCATCGACCATGCAAGGTGATTGGGGATTGATGGCACCACACGGTCCATGAATCATATTAGTAGTAACAACATCATGTAGGTCTGGATCGACTTCATGATCAGGAATCTCGGCACATATGATATCATCTATTTGGTCAGGCTGAATTCTTTCCACTAACCAAATAAGAATGTGTGCGTGCGGCAGGCCTCGCTTTTGCCATTCGATTGAATACATCCAGCATCGAGTATCTCCAAAGACGCGTTGTTTAACAATAAAGTTCATCAGGGACCGAATTTTTTGCCTGAATATACGTGCTGTGATGTCGTGTCTATCATTTGATGTTTGTCCGGGAAGCAGCAATTAAGTAATTTCTATCCATTTTGGATTACAGGTAAAAGTAATAAAGAGATCTGGCCGGCCGTAATGACGAACATATGTCATTGCATCTTGTGCATATTCATGCATATGACGTGGGCTACCAATGTACGTCGCCGGCAGAATAGTTAATCGACCAATATTAGCTGCATTTCCTTCAGTACTAACTGCATCACGTAAATGGATGTACTCCTCAGAACGCAGTTTGGCTTGGTTCAACCTAATAAATGTTAAACGTTCCGTTTCTATTTTTACATACATGTCAACGCAATACTGCTGAAACAATCGATGAAACCACAGCAAATAGGTGTCAGCATTTTGACGAATCATCAAACGATATGCATAATAATTCATTGAGCTAACTTTCTTTGTAGTTTCTTCACCTGAAATTAAAAATTTGATAATTAACCATTTCAAAGACAAATAATACAGACATTAACCATTATTAAGATACTGATACTTTACCATTCAATGGATTTATCATTTTAATATTAAAATAATATCCATCTTCTCCTTGCCAAAACATCAGTGGGTATTGCAATGCGTCATATGATCGATGAGTTTCAGATATTTGTTGCAGTTGCCCAGTATCGCGACGTGTAAGCACAATATCGCGTTTTTCCAATTGTTCACCAACAATCAGGATGGCAACTTCGTCTACTGTTGGAGCATTAAATGTGCGTTCGTGTGTTCCAGATGGTCGTTTATCTGCTTTGATGACAACTTTATAGTCATCATTTGGCATGCGCTCTAAAGCACTCTTAAACAACCTGACCAACGCATGATGTTCATGAAGCAGACACTGCAAGTCTTGAATAATTGCTCGCTTCATTCCTGCATTGATCCCTAGGCGTCGAACAAGTTGTTCTTCCATGTTGCCCATGAAATATATTTGTAAAAATTTATTCTGTGTATCTTCGAAAGGTAGTAATGATCCAATTCAATGGTGAATCTGTCCTTGTATCTACAAAATAAAAAACAGACAGTATTAACTGGGTTATAAACACTTTTTCTGTGGGAGAGTAGATTTCAGTATTAGCAAATATAATACATACCAATAGATAAATTAAGTTATTCTTTAACTACATTCTATGTAAATACAAAAATAAATACCTTAAATGTCGGATTAAATCCTCCTTCTTCGATAATGTCTGCCCCAAATGACGTCATTTGGAAACAACTATTGTATTTTCGAGTATTTGCAAGAAAGTGGCGTGATTCTTGTGTTGCGCCACAAAGCAATGAATACAATGGCTCATGTGGCGGAGTCAACACTGGCAATTTCACTTTACCATTAAGGCAGCATAATCCAGGCGTTTCTCCGGAAAACTTTAATGCACCACAATACTCGCAAACAACGTCCATTTGCCCAATGCAAACGCTAGGATGCAAGCTGTAATCATTGCTGCAATCGTATCGAAACGCTGCTCGATTCAAATCAGCTAAATATCTTGTTCTGCGTCGCAAATTATCTATTTGTTGCCTTCTGTTGTTCGCTCGACGATTCTGCATTGCCAACCGAGCTGTTTCACGGGCTGCTTCACTTTGCTCTCGTGATTGAGAAGCAGGAAGTCGAGCCATACTATCACGGCGCTGTTCACGTGCAATTTCTTGTTCTTCTTCAGTCCTTTCATTTGCAGTATTTTGTATTCTTCTTGCATTACGGCTTTGTCGGGAAAGATTCGATCGTCTTGGTCGCGGCATTATTAATTAAACTTCACTTCACTTCAATCCACTTGTTAATTATTTATTTAATAGAAAAAGTTTTAATATTGATTTCTTACAAATATCAAATTGTCATCCATACGTCATTACATAGCTGTCATTTTACGTCAATTACATAGCTGTCATTTGCGTTTTGTTATTCCAAGTCTGATTCTTTTTTGTTATACTACGTTTTATAGTGACTGACGTTTCATGTCAAGTCACACGGGAACGCTGTCGAACGGGTTAAAAAGTATCCTATGTCCGTCTCCTGGCTCTAAGCTACCTCCCTACCAATTTTCAGCCAAATCTTTTCTGCCGTTCTTGAGTTATAAGTGGTGTAACTAACACGACTTTCTTTTATATATATAGATGATTACAACTGTTAAAAAATCTATCGTTGGATGTCCTAATCCACTTTTAATATAAATGAATTATTTTCTGTGATTCGAGAAACTTATTAACTAGTATTGAAGTATGATGTTTTTGATACCTAACATATGGTTTTACTCTCACATTTGCATAACAATTCCCAAGAATAATAAAAAATATTAACGTGAATATGACGCTTTATGTAACCCTTGTACGATATCTGATGAAGAGAGGAACTTGATAAAATATAAGGAGTAGCTTTACAAATTATTTGGTAATGTGTAATTGAGTAAGACATGTGAGTGATCATGCTACGTAAAACGCACGCATGTGGAAAGGAAGACCTCTCGTCAGTTTTGTCAGGTTGCGAAAGCAACACTAGAACCGACCACACTCGAACAATTCCCAATTCTGACACGATTCAACACTGCAATGACGGAAGCAGTCACTTTGACTGTTTTGCGGTTTTAATTTTTTTGTACGTTTATTGATTTACTTCGCTGATATCGAGTGGCTTATAATGTTTCTGGGGGTTCTTTCAAATATTACATTTTAGCTCTTTTTCGAGGTCTTCACTTTCGAGATAATCCTTTATAGTTCATTTCCCTTCGACGGCTGGGTGGCTGCTCGGTCAGAACGTGACTAAATTTCTTTCTGTTCTGTTCATCTTTTGCTCTGTTATTGTTGACGTTTCGTTGAAAATAAAGTAGTCATTTTTCAATCGTAGATGAATACTAATATATTGATTGATTTGCAAAATGACAATTAAGGTAATGATGACGATTTATGTTAATGAGGAAAAGTGATGTAAATGACAATTCTGATCTACTGCAATAATTAGAAGTCAAACGACACATACACGAGATGCAAATAATTAGTTTATAGCGTAAGTAGTATTACGAAAAGGTATTTGTGTGCTTAAAACCGAATGCCAAGTAAATAAATACGAAATATATTAAGTAAACATATTTTATATTCCTTAACATAAATCAATACACAAGAATAATTTTTGGAAGCGGTCATTTTGGCTGTACCTTGTCTTTCAGAAGGGAGACCATTGTCTGCGTTTTTTGTAGTAAAGTCTGAGGGAGAACCGATCTTTCAACACCACATGGCCCATCTATCATGATCTAGAAACCCTGTGGTAGTATTGAGAATGCGGTGGTATCAGGTTACCTGCCTGACACCGTCCGGATTCGAACCTAGGAGCTCCCGATCAGAGATAGTAATCTGAGGAAATATAGTGTGTTACCTGAAGTGTAACTCCATGAAAAACAGTGTGGAGATGGAAGAATGAAGAAGGAAAGCTGAGAGTGAGAAGCGTTAGGAGGAAAACAAAAGGAACAAGAAGCAGAAAGTACTTGCTGTTGAAAGTGATTGCATGTAAATGTAGAAGAAGCGTAACCCAACAGTAAGATCCAGAATAACTAATAGATACTTCACCTGGTCCTAAGTCTTGTCAATAAATATATCTGTGAAGCGTTGAATGTGAATACTCCAAATCTGTCTGACCTCTCTCATTTCCCTCGATCTTTTCCCAATTTTGAGTTACGAAAGCTTCTTTTCGAGAAGCGCCAATCACTTTCTTTTGATGTTCACCTTCGCGTGATTTATTTGAAGGTCGCTATTGGCGGATAATGCGGTATAAACTCAGAAAGGCTCTTTTATTGCCAGCACTGTGCCTGAATCATCTTCGCGCAAAAACACCACTGACCTATTGATTACAGTAGTGTAACAGAAATAACTATATATGACGTAATAATAGACCTGACTCGAAAATGCGGTATTTCCGAAAGTACTTAAAACTGACAAAATGGGTAACAACTGAATGGTGTTGGACTGAAGTACAAAAATACGTTTTATTTCTTCTCATAAACGAATCGTATCTTCACAACTACCTATTGTTTCATCTGGACATGTTACTGTTTTTAAAGTGAAACATTCTATTTTTAACGTTGACGATGGATGGGATAAAAGCGATTTCTCACGAAATTGCGTCACGAAATTGCACTTGGAATTGTGGATGTATTTATGTTTTGTTAAGTTTATTCGCAATGTAGTTGACTCATTGGCTATAATGTAAGCTGTAATATCTGTGAATGTAAAGATGAAATCTCCAAAATAAAAAATGGTGAAATAAAGGATGGAAATATCTTGTGAATATAAGTACTACAGCAGTACATATATTCTAGGTGGTGCTACAACAGTACATATTTCCTCCAAATATTGAAAATTTTGAGTTCAACGGAGATGAGATCTACGCCATTTTGAAGTGTCTTTTGTTGTATTTATAGAAAAATTTCAACAAAATAATTGGAGCAGTTTGAAATTTTTAAAAATAATTTATATTAACTTCAAACTGATCTAACGCGAAAACTTCTAGCTTTTTTACAAAAATTTACGTGATTTATTTCAAGCATAATATTTCAGAACAGATTTCATTTAAGACAATATATCTTCACAGTTGGAGTTTGTAATGTTAACTTTTTGCAATTTTAGAAAACACAGAGAGTTCGCCGGCAATTGCACAAACTTTTTTCCCGCTCTTTAATACATACAAGAAGAAAATTTAAATAAAAAGTTAGAGCACTTGTTGAGAAAAATAGGTTTAAAAAAATTAAAAATTGCCTTATTTCACGCAAAATTATGCAAAAATTGCCTTATTTCACCCAAAATGTGTGCAATTATGCACACATTTTTGAAATATTATTTCAGGATCTGTCTTAGTGGAACATATTTTATTAAGAAACTAGTGGTGCTACAACATCACAATTACTTTCTCACATTTTTTTTCTAACTGCTCTGCTGTATTAAACTTCTACATAAAAGTAGAAAAGTGTTTCAACCACCAAAAATTATTTTTTGCACTGAGACTCGAACCAAGGTCATCCATTAACATAATATTATTTATCATCCGTTGTCATATACGAAGAGATATTTAATAAAAAACATGGCTTGGGTTTTTAGAAAATAATTATTTTAGAAATTACCTACATTTCATATTCAAATTATGCGAAAGCTACTCGTTTAAAAAATGTACATGTCCTTTTTAAAGAGCTTATTTTTTACATCGGAATTTGTTTTAGGCAAAAATCTCTATCTTTGATATGTTTCATTTTTGTAATTTTCGAAAAAACCGCGAGTTTGCCGAAAGTCGGACTAGCATCATATTATATGCCGTTTCTTGATACATACGACGAGAAAATACAAAGAAAAATGTTACTGTTTCGTGAAAAAAATTAAAAAAATAAAACTTGCCTATATTTCGTGCAAAATTACACAAAAACTACTATTTTCGAAAATATTAACATGGCCTTATTTAAAGATCTGTCTTTAAAACCAGCTTTCATTACGGTAAATCTCTATCTTCAACATTATTGTTGTAGGAAGACGCCCGTAACAATTTGCACTTTTGTAATTTTTAAAAAAAGTGTGGGATGTCCACGAACATGAGACCAGCACCATTATCTCAAGCGTCCTTTACCAAACACAAAGTGTAATAAAAAATGTTGATGCGACTGTTGAGAAAATTTTGAAAATGTTTTGAGGCTGCACGTAATGTACCCTCAAAAATCAAAATATAAATTTGAAACCCGTAAACCACGTGTTCTGATCGATCGGGGAATATCAGTTTTGAAGAATATCCGTTGAACGGTTTAGGAGCTCCTATTGACCACAGACAGACGAGCGGACGGACAGACAGAAATACAGACCTTTTGCCGTCAATCGATTTTTCGGTGCCAAGGACCCACAAAACTTGATTCTGATTGCACGTGTACTACACATAGGAATAAGACTTATCCACAATTTCGTTACAAGGGTCCTTTCGAATAATAGCAGTTTTCTGGCGCACGATTACAATATTTTCTCTTCTTACGAAGTAAGGCGAAAAAGTAAAAAACAAAGATTTGTAAAATGAAAGAGTAATTTACAAAAAAAACAAACAAGTGTGGTTTTGTCGAGTAATAAATTGTAAAGATATCGTATGCAATCTGGATAGGCGGAGTTTTACTTTCTCGCAACGGTGTAGAAACACATTTATGTAATGCTGCGCGAAAAAACGGCGAATTTTCGACTGAAAAAACCTATTACGTGGCCCTGGTAACGAAAAAGTGGATAAATACAGTGGCTAAATTAATAAAAAAAACTCTAACTCGTGTACGCAGAATTCGTTTTGTGGATACTTGATACTGAGAAATCGAATGAAGGCAAATCGTCTATCTCTCCGTGCGGCCGTCCGTCCGTTCGTCTGTCTGTTAACATCCCTAGCGGCTAAATCGTTCAGCTGATTTTCTCCAAAAGATTTTCTCTTTCCCCAATCAATCTGGCTGTTTCGTTACCCTTGAATTTGACATTGATATTTTTTGGGGAGTACTTTACATGAAGTCCCTGGGATATTTTTAAATAAAATTATGTCTCCTTTGTTTTAATTAAATTTTGTTGTTGGATAGTGTGGAGGACGTTTAAGAGAACAGTGCAGGTCTCATATTCGTTGAAAACTGACTTTTAAAGAGTTGCAAAAGTACAAATTTTTTCGGCGTCTTCCAACAACTAAACTATTAAAGATAGAGATTTTTTCCTTTAATGAAATCTGTTCCTTAAAGATAGATTTTGAAATAAGGTCGTGTACAATATTTCGAAAATTTGAGTACTATTCGCGTAATTTTGCTTAAAAAGCCGGGGAGAAAGTACGTGCTGTTTTAGCACCAGTAGTCTTTGTTTATAAAAAAAAATGCATTAAATTCGAAAGGTAAAGTATTTCTTTATACGTTTTAGCATCAATAGGAGTGCTTAATCATGGGGTACAATGATGTAAATAACATTATATTAGTATAAATACATAATACTCCTAATTATTACTGAAATAGTAAATTCATGAGTTCACGCTTTACCCTCATATGATATATTGTCAGTCAAATTCTCTAATAGTATTTGGTACACAAAATACATATTCTATCACTTCATCCGTGTGTTTTGGACACTAAGCTTTTAAAAATTAGAAATATATTGTGTAAAATATTCTCGTAGAATAAAAAGGAAGATATGAAATTTCTGAAAATACAAGAAATTCGTGTTTTATCAGGTGGTGGAGGTGGTATAAGCGGCAGAATGTAGATTGAGAGGTGATTAATTTACATACATACCAATTTTCCGTCACTCCTTCCATAACTTTGAAGAACCATCATTGAATAAGGCTCATGGAACCTGTTTCTAGCTGTAAAGACAATCGAATGGGAAGTAGTCACCATCACCCAGAATTAAACACAAGAAATGTGAATTAAGATGTATAATTATACTGATTGAAAGGTTACAAATAAAGAAAGTGTGCAATATGCTGAATAGTAGCATATTTTAATGAATTTAATAATGACAGAACCAGTTCAAGATCGGCAATTAGTGCCATGCTTAATAAGCATGTGAAAAATAGTAAATACAATTACATGGATACAGTGTGTGGAATTTACGTACTATACCGACGTAGTGCTGAACAGTAGTTTACGTGTGTTGCCCAGTAGATCTGGCAGCTGATGATGTTCCAGGCTGGACGAACAGAGCGCCCCAGCAAAGGGAGCGTCGTTGGCAGCGAAGTTGAGAGGCAGGTTGGCAGACCTGCCGTGGCCGGTTACTGAGAGCGTAAAGTTTATGATTGCCTGTTCTCATTGAAGGCTTGTTCACAGACATTGCCCTCCTGAGAACATAAAGAATAGCATGCCTGTACAACGGGCACTGATACAGAGGTTATAGCACTAGAATTGTTAGTTCACACATTGAATAATATGATTGAAATAATTGCTGTTGCAATATTAATTAACTCATTGCACCACGGAGGTAATAACACAGTTCTGTTTGATACCAATAGCACGGCTTAAATGTTGTCAGTGAAGCAGTTCAAGTACAGTTCAAATGATTGCGGTTGCAGTATTCGAGAAGCACGTTACGCCACGCAGGCAGTAACACTCTCTTGCATTAGCCTACAAATACAGCAACGTGTAATCAGATTGATTGAATGTAATTGGCAACATACAAAGTATGCAATTCCTTGTGCTATAACATAACAAGATTAACAAAAGGAGCATTAATAATTTGTTTCACAGAAGTTACAAACGCGTGCATGGCACATGGCTAAAGTAATAAAGGTGGCATTTGCACCAGACTGGCTGGAGGCGCGTTCATATTGCTATGATTGTAAGATTAATACAATGTCTATTTTAGAATTAAAATGTATTACAGCATTAATTGACATTTTAGTAGCTGTAGTAAAGCGAGTATTCGCCGTTTCTTGCTGCCTAATCTCCATTTCTTTCGATCTCCCTAGGCATCATCGTCTAACTCTCGCGCAGCCATCATTGTTCTTGCGTCTTCCTCCCTCTTCATTCTTGGTCATCCTCTATATCTTATTTCTTCAAGTCGGTATTCTCACATCTTCTTTGGCAGTCGCTCAATGTTCAACCTCCTTTAATGCCCATACCATATTAGAGCCTTTGTTTCTATCAGCTCTATGATTGATTTCCCAGGTTTCATTATTTCTAATATTCTTTGATTTTTAATTTTTTCCTTTCTTTAACCTGACAACACTGTCTCCAATATTCCATTTCTATTCCTTGGATCCTACTTCTATCCCTGATATTAATAGACCATAACTCATCTTCATACGTAAATAGACTTTCAACAATTGTTTTATATATATTGTAATTTTTGTGTTTTTTATGCTTGAAATCCATGTCAATGGATGTAAAGATTTTATAACTTGCCTTACTCTATTTGTTTTGTTCAGGACATCTTCGATATCACGACCACCACTTGTTAAAGTTACACTCTGATAGTTGAATTTCTTTTCACATTTAATTATGCCCCTACATCTTAACAGGTTCTGACCATTGCCTCCCACTACCATATATGTTGTTTTTAATATGTTAATGTCAAGTCTCCACATTTAATATTCTTCTATTAATTTTTGTGTCATGTGCTGGCTATCATCCTTATCACTGGTTAAGACCGCTTGGTCCTCTGCATACATCAAGGTATATACAAATTTATTTATTTACCAAATATAAACATTTAAGTCAATACATTATCTCAGATACATTTTTATACATTTAAAAAGAATGAACTTCATTGAAGATTGCAATAATTCTATTCAATCCCTCTGAGTCGTTTCTGAACATGACATACCGATACCTCATTTCGTTAATATGATTATCGATGTTCCAGAAGAGTCGCTCATAAACGAAATGCGTTTCCAATGAACGTTGAGTATCACAATAGCATGGGTAATTTTATCAACGTATCCGGAAATGGGTCTCGAAATTCAAATGTGAATGCGTTAGTTCGCGAATTATGTTCATTTTGCGCGTTTACAGGTGTCCATTGATGTATAAGCGGGGGTAAGTATGTAAAGCGGAGGATGCGTTAATGAGTATTGACCCATTTTCTACGTCACACTCTGTACTTCCATTTTGAGTCCAAAAGGAGGTGCTATTTACTTTGCTGCAACTATCTAACTTTTTATCAATGGACAGTAAATAATATAGTAAGATAATGGACATCAATATATATATATATATATATATATATATATATATATATATTGTGGCGATATGGGATTATACAACCCCATAACACCACCGTTTTGTCGGCATGAACGCTCACAGGCAGCGAGAAGAGCAGCCGAAAACCAGAGTAGCAAAACGCGCAGCCTGGTATCCGTTGCTCGTACTAGTCACCACGAACTATTAAGCCACGTTTTTACTGGTGAAGGGTTGAAGGAGGAGAAGTTACCCCCGCCACGGAGAATTTCTCCAGGCAACGCCAATAAATGGGCGGACGCGAAAGCGGAAGACCTCTTTTCCGAACCATCACGCCTGGAGTCAACATCTCTCTTCTGCCAGCACGCGTCGGGTCAGCAGTTCTTCTAGTAAGTCACCGCTCGGCAAGTAAGCAGATTTTCGTCAGCGCTTGTCAGGTTAGGTAGTAATTGTCGCCGCAACGACTATTTAGATAGGAGATTACGGCGTTGCAAAGACGTCTAGCTAGTCGTCCGCGCAGTAGTGAGGAATTAGTGAAGTATTCTTCTATTAACTAATGCGGGAAGTAAAAAGTTGCCCGTTGTGAGGAAAGCTCTGAAAGTTCTTGATTAACAGAGTAAAGTTAGGAACGAGCGAGGTACTTGCACTAGCAGTCAGGGAAGTGCAAGGGACATTTTTCTACAATTTGGGCGTAATCGAAGGCGGTAGCAGCCGTGGGAGGAGAAGAAACCGATTAGTGGAGACGGAAGAATACGCGAATCGACCGGGGAGAAGACGCCGTTCAGGAAGAAAGAAAAAGACGCAAGAGACAGCGCAGGCAACGCAGAACTTCGGAATCGAGCAACGCGGTGCGCAACCCAGCACGCGACTTCAAGGTTGGAAAGTGGACAATTTCGAGGTAACCTGTAGAACTGTGAAATTAGGTCAAGTTCACGTCGGCAGGGAAAAGACTAGATTCAGAAGTGTTAGAAAACTGAGGACACGGGTGGTAATAATTTGCAGCTTTGTAGTGGGAGATTTAATGCGTTATTGCTTGCCTTAAAACATTCTATTGGAACAATCATTATTCTGTTATTAGCAGTTATAATTAAAGGATAAATTGAGAGTAGTGCGCTTGCCCACATATTATTTATTGTATGTAATATTTTAAAGAAAGGCAAGAGATTGTAAATTAAGTTTAATTTCACGTGCAATTGTAACTAGAATAACTTAAATTTAGGCGTATTGAATTTTCAAAGGGAATTCCCAGTACTGGTTAGAGAAATTGCTTCAGAAAGTTAGTTCTGAACAAAATTAAGTGTTCATTTGTTGAATAGGCTGTAAAGGTTGCTTATTTGTATTTATTTGATCATTTTTGAAAGTGTAATTCTATTTTTGATTTGTTTTTCGTTATCAACTCATGCCACAGAATTTTGAGTGAATTATATGCTCGTTTATGTGTGATTTGTGTGACTTTTATTGTGTCAAGGGTTCAGACCTTTCTCGTACCCCAAAGATCCTACTTCCTGAGATTCTAAGCTCGCTTCACGAGCATATCATCTTAACAACCCGCTTACAGTGCATGCGGCTGTGTGGGAAGAAGGTATATACAGTTTGTGTGTGGGTAAAGGGGGTGATAGAATATATATATATATATATATATATATATATATATATATATATATATATATATATACATATATATATATATCAATGGACAGTAAGGAATAAATAAGATAATGTAATGGAATCAAATAAAATTACTGGGAAACCAAAGAAACAGTACCGATTCCTAACATTCAGATATCTTACTCGGAGAACAATAGTACATGTCAGTGCCATTTATAGGACCTGCATCATCTTTTAGCATCTGTTCTCTGGAAAAGTGTTCACTTAAAAATTTGGAGCCATTAGGATAAAATAATTGTTTAAATATTGACTATATTTCAAGCAAAATTTTGCATAACTCATATTGTCGAAACATTGTATATGCCCTTTTTTACAGCTCTGTCTTTGAAGAACAGATTTCATCCTTCATGAAAATAAATATCAACCTTCAATGTCGTAGTTGTAGAAATACGCTGAAAAAATGAATTTTTGCAAATTTTCAAAAGTTTATAGATTTTAATGAAAATTAGAATTGATCCATTTTTAATGGTACCTTATTCTATGTGAGAAAAATCAGGGGTCGTTTTGTGATAGCATTTTGAAAATGTTGAGTTGTGTTGTAAAGGATCTCCAAACATGAAAATATTATTTCCGATCTCTCAGGGGCTCGGGTTCGGCCAGAAAGATGAGTGAACATCGATTTTGGAGAAAATCGTCTGAATGATTTAAGCGAAGATTTGATTGACCACTAACAGGTAGACGGACAGACAGACGTTTTGGTGTCAATCAATTTATAGATGCTAATGACTCAGAAAATGTGTTCTGACTACGCATGTTAAAGGAACTAATTTACAACTTACGGAAAAAATATTTATTAACTTTTCCGATATCAAGTTTTTGCAATATGAGTTTTTCTGTCGTAGCATTCCAATACTTTCTCTGTATTACGTAAGTAGTCAATATGACGAGGAAATAAAAAGGTTTTTAAAGACCTTTTGCATAATCATTTTTTCCGTCAGTGTAATCGTTGCCGTCATTCGAAGAACACAGAATGCAGAAATCCTTACTCGGTAGCCCGGCGGCGTAAGTTCAATACACCAGCAAGCGGCACAATGACTTTCAGTTAATAGCCCTTATGCAGGGTGAGCTGGAAATAGAAGCAGCTCCAAGCAGAACACTGGTGAGCGTTGGGGAGTGTGTGCATGGCCAATGGGAGGCCATTGTGAGACTGCGCAGTTTATTTACAAACAAGGGAGGTCTGAGTCCGCCACTCACCACCCACTGCTCTCTGGCAGCCACCCGCCTGCCACCACCATCCGCCTTCTCCCATCGCCCGCTGGCCACCGCCCACTCTTCACCACCTTCCACCCACCGCCCACCGGCCTCCACCATTCGCCCCCTCCCACCGCCCGCTGGTCACTGCCTACTCGCCACCACCCTCCACCCACCGCCCACCACCGACCGCCCCTCCCACCGCCCACTGGCCACCGCCCACTTGCCACCTCCCTCCACTCACCACCCAGCAGCCACCACCATCCGCCCCCTCTCACCGCCCACCGCCCGCTGGCCACCGCCCACTGACCTCCACCCTCCTTTTACCTGCCACCACTCTCTGCTCACCTCCCACGAACCACAGCACGTCCCACTTCCCACCTACGCCCACCTCCCACTGCCCACATCCCACCGCCCACCTCCCACTGTCCATCCCTCACCACCCACTGCACATTGCCCATCGTCAGGCCCCAACGCCCAGCGGCCACTGCCCATCGCGCCCATTCTGCCCGCCACTCTCCGGCGCGCCGCGGCCGTCCGCCCAGCACTTCCCCAGTGTACGCGTCGGCGCGGGATATTGCGGCCTTTAATAAGCGCTCGGTGTTTTTCATAGCCCCGCGCCCCGCCCCCTCGCTGCCGAGCGACATCTCACTTGGCAAGCGGCCGCGGCCGCACGACCTCCCGGCCCCGCTGCCGCAGCTGCCGAACGCCCCCGCCCGGCTGCTCCGACCCGGCTTCTCGTTCCGCTCTCCCGCCTTCTCGCCCCGGCGCCGGCGCTGCACGGCGTGGAGGGCGGGGCGGGGCGGGCATACTCGCATATGGATTGCGCATTACTGTGACGTCGCGTCTCGCCTTGCGGGGACGGCTTGCGCTGACGCCCCCGCTGGACTCCCTCTCGTGCTGGACAGCCGGCCACTCGTAAAGTCAGCTTCTCTCTAGGAGACACTCCACAATTTTTTCGGCTCGTGCAGCGTGGTTTTCCTTTTTCAGCTCTAATTTTTGTTTGTCTCTTCTCTATTTGGCATTGTTGTTTTCCGTTTTGCTGCGTTTGAGGCCGTGAAAGGGTTTTCATCTACCTCCTCAGTATTTCTTTTATTTTGAGAATGTTCCCCCCGTATATTTTAATGAATGAATCACGCTGCTCCTCATGTGTTGCTTGTACAGTCTTTTCAAAATGCTTTCAGTTTTTCTCCATTGTCCCTGAACACTTTGATTTCCATCTATTTTCTTCTATGACTATTTTCTTCATTGTCCCTATTTCATTCTTTTCATCTGCTTCTATTTTTAATTCTCGTTCACCTTCCTTCATCACGCTTGAAGGTGCTTCCTGCTTCACACCTTTATTTTGCTTTCCTCCTTCTTAGACCCCCTTGTTATTCGCACCAAGTAATTTTGACCCGTATTATGCATGCATTCACGAGTGACCCCGTTGTTTCATGCTACCGTACTCTATTCCCTGTGTTGTGTAAACTTTTTGTGAGCCACTTTCCTACATTAGTAAACAAAACTGTAGGTGAGAAGGACACATCGGCCAAACTTTGTTCATGATTCTCTTTTAAGACCACTGGCATGGAAAAATGTTCCTAGTAGTGTAGGGCAGGATTTGTAGACGGTGTACTCGTAAAAGTTATAAAAACGTATAGTTTAGAATTTTATTTTGTTTTACAAATTAAATTTTCATGCAAGAGTGCGATATTATAAAAAATGCGCAAAAATTATTTAAATGTTATTACAATTACAAGCCCTATGGTGGCTCATGGGCAGCGTACTAGCTTCCCGAGGTGCGATCCCGTTTTCGATTCCCGACTGGTGCAAAAAGAGTAGCTTTCCTTTAAAATCGTCTCGTTTGGTAGTTACGTTGACAGGAACACTTTATGTTCGCCACATGTCTCACTTATTCCCCAAGAGAGTGAATTAAACTAATCCCAAACATGGGGGTCACAGTTAGCTAGCCAACGAACTCAGACAAACAACCAAAAATTATAAATACGTACATATGATTACAAATCTCAATATCAATACAAATCTCATAGTAAGATAATTCCGTACTCACTATAATCAGCGAAACACTGATCGGCTCTCAATAGATCTGCCATTTTTCCACTGGGAGGTTTTTGACCACCCATTCACGCGTCAATTTTACGCATCGGTGTAGTTGCATGTGGCTGCCAAACACTGTTACGTATCCCAGACGGTAGATGTAGACGCAGGGTTTGAACACACGGTATAAAAGAACTGCAATACGTGCTATATCTGTTACAATAACGGTTTTCTAAGAAATTGTTTTCTTTTTCTTGACTCATTGTAACTTTTTTTATTCGTATTTAAGTATTCTTGAAATTCCTATGAGCAGACGATTTTTAATTTTTCGCCTACTACATTATTATTTGAGCAATTACTGCCCTCTCGAGAGCAAAAGCCTTCCTCTCTGTGATAGGGTAGCTCACAAAAAAGAGCTTATCCTTATAAACCCTGGCGAAGTTACATTGTATTTTCCTATTTAACATTCACAATTCTGTTACATCGAATTAAAGTCTACTAGTTCTTGTCAAAAACTTACATTTTCCTGTAGCCGTGTATTCACTTCACGGAGCCATGTATTCACTCCTTGTAGCCACTAGTTCGATTCCGGGGCAAAATTATAAATGTGCGCTTTTCGTACAAATATCCCAATATCTATTTGTGTGATGATAAGAGAGCCCACCCGTAAGTTAAGAAGATAAGAATATACTGTACGATGGAGGGATATCTTCGTGATAAACACACGAACCCTTTATCCCATGGCTGAGAGGCTGGGTCACCATGGCCTGTATCGGGCTCTCGATCAAAGAACTGCAAATTATAATCACTGTTAATAATTTGATAGACATATTTGCATAATCACTTATTTTAACCCTAGAAAGCCTGAGGTGAGTGCAACGAACTCACTTCCATCTTTCAATGCTGATTAAATTATTGGACATTTTATGTCTCTAACCCCCAGGTTTTCTTTTGAATACACCTTCTAAATGTTATTTCAAAAATCTCTATTTTTTATTTTTTATTCACATATTGCCACAAACATATTTTTAGGTCACAGAAGCCTGAATTGAGTCTACCAGACTTATTTGTAGTTCCGTATTTTTCTTGCCACCGATGGACTTTTAAATTGTTCAATTTTTCTGAAAAAAAATCTTATTATTGTAGTGATTGTCTAAAATGTCTCCACATACTTGTATTAAACTTTCTTCACAGATAGAGCAAAGGTAGTTTATAAAAATGGCGCAGGTCTCATTTTTTTGAACTCTATTTTTGAAAATTGCAATAGATTAAAATGTTTTCACACAACTACAACAACAATATTGAAGATAGTAGTTTTTCTTAATGAAAACTGTTTTTCAATTTAAAATCTTTAGATAATATCTTATAAAGGTTTTTGAAAATATGCGTAGATTCCGCTCAATTTTGAATGGCCATCACAAATAATGCAAGAAAGTATGTGCTGTTGAAGTACCACTAGGTATGTTTTCTAAGTGCTCCATTTAGTGCCAATTGTATGTTAATATTTTATTCCGGTGCTATGTCTTTGTTTTTTCCTTAATTTACCTTTCATAAAGATAGTTTAATGTCCCCTTTGATTTCCTACAAGGAAATTTGACCCTTTTCTACTTTTCTCGTAGAAGCTCTACTTCGAAGAAGCTCAACTTCGAAGAACTTCAACTTCAAAGTACGTCAACTTCGAGATGTCGCAACTTCGAGATATTTCAACTTCGAGATATTTCAACCTTGAGATATTTCATCTTCGAGATATTACAACTTTGAGATATTGCAACTTCGAGATATTGCAACTTGGAGGTTTCACCCTAGGGGTATTTCACTTTAGGGGCACTTCAACCTAGGGGCGTTTCAACCAAAGAGTATTTTAATGTGGAGTCTTTTAACCTCCAGTCTTTTAAATTGAAGGTCAGCTTCAAGTCAACTTTGCTGTATCAGAAGTGAAAACAAAGTGCTATGCCGATTAGTGTTGTATTTTGACCACTCTGATCTCGCCAGTCGACCCACTGTGCAGGCGCCTCTGCCGCCTCGGCGTGCGGGGTGCGGCGTCACCCGCCTCGCGCCTTACGACTCTGCCCGGGCGCGCGCTGCCGAGCCCCCGCCAGCTTCCCGGGAGCAATTCCAGCTTCCCGGGGGCGGGTGCGAGGCTGCCGGGAGCCGGCGGCGATCGTTGCCGCCCTCACCCACGCCACCGTCCTCGCCGCCGTCCTCACCGTCGTCCTCGCCGTCGTCCTCGCCGTCGTCCTCGTCGTCGTCCTCGCCGTCGTCCTCGCCGCGGGCGCCGCCATAGTGCGCCGCGTTATCGTGCGTTAGCCCCCCCTCCATCCGCCGACCATTCGTCCGGCCCGGAAGTAGCCAGCAGCCACTTTCAGGTACACGGCGCCGCGCGCGCTGCCCCGCCCCGATGGATGTTATTGGATCGTGTTTCGTGATTAGGTGGAATGAAGTTGCTTCGTGTTACTGCGCACTGAACTGCTCAGTATTGCTCTCTTGGAGCGGAGAAAAGCTTTGAAGTATTTTCGTTACTTTTTATTTTATTCTCTACAAGTTTTCGAGCAACGTTATGACGAAAAAGCTACCATCACATATTTTAACTGCTGTCCGTAAAAATAAAATATAGATGCTACGTATGTCAAAAAATGAAATATTTAGGAACTTTTCTTAAAACAAAGTATGCTGCGCAAATTTTTTCAGACTCGTGTCTTATTTAAAGCTCAGTAAACAGCTGTATATTGTGTCACCACCTTCAACATAATTTGCTGCATCTCCGCAATTGAATGTAAAATTTAAGCTTCTCGAACAAGATAGTCATTTGTTTTTTGCATATAATTACTCATTATCTAGGATATGCTGATAAAAATGATTTTTCGGATAGGACGTGTTCATAAGTAATAAATACGTAGCGGATTTATATGATTTTGCATATTTTTTTCTGTGCAGGGCATAGTTGTGTGAAATTTCTTCACATTTGGTTAGAATTTGATGTTAAGCAGATTAATATGTTACAGCATATTTATGCAACTTTTGCTGATTTTTCCTGTTGGTGCATATTCCTGTAAATCTAGGCGCATACTTTGCATATTTCATCAAAATAGAGACTTCTCTAAAAGACAGAAAAAGATATGCTGCTAAATGATCTTTGCTATTTCAAGAATGTGCCTCTAATTTTTGCGGATATGGATAGATTTACTTTTATTATTTTATTTAATTACGTCAAAAACAGTTAAAAACTATGTGTGACGTGCTATAGGGAAAAGGTAATTTGAAGTTAAATTTATGTCCAGAAGCAAAAGAAGGGGCCATCTCGGCATTTGCTTGAGGATCAAGGAAACTGGATGAAAACCTGTTCGAGATGGGGATCATTTAAACTGAAGCTAAAGTACATCACTTGTTACTTACACGTTGTCATTTTTTGTTAAAATTAATATTAGTTTCCTTTTGGATGTTCGGTGTAGTCTGTAATTGTATAGAAACAGTTGTGCAGCAGAAAATAGTTTACTTGGGACTTAAACTTTTGCACTGAATTTAATCATTTAATGTCATCTGGCAAGATGTGGTAAAAAAGGACATATATTACATGTGCATTTTTTGTAGTGAGCTGATGGTGATGATTACTACGTCGAGTGTTGTAGTTGTAGACAACGGCGTTTGTTAAAAATATATTCCCTCCCTTATGTGAGTGACTTTTGACAAAAACCACTGATTCATGTATGAAGAGACAAGGTAATGGTAAAATACCTACATTAATAAAGAGAGGTTTACAAGAATCACGTGGGTGGGATTTGCTTATTATTCGTACAATTCTTTTTTGTAATCTAAAAGTCTGGGAGCTATAAGATGTATTTCTCTAGAATATTATGCCATATCTCAGGCGGGAATTAACATGGGCGAAATATACACAACGAGCGGTGTGTAGGCTCACTGAATTTGAAAGAATTGTGAAAGCTTAGCATAAAGTATTTAATTTAGTGTTCAATTCATTTAAATGGACGTTCCATTTAAGGTTTGACTGAATTGAAAGATCTAAAATTTTTGTTACCTTAACATTATTGGAAACCTGCATTTAAACAGTTTTCTTTTCATTTACTATTAATTCGTTATTACGGAAGCAATTTGAAATATCTGATATTGTACTATTTACGGTGTCTTTATTTCTAAGCATATTCGTATCATCCGCAAAGCGAACTGTTCTTCCGTTTCTAATCGTCGAGGACATATTTTTTACGTATAGTAGGAAGAGATCAGGGCCTAAAATCGATCCTTGCGGGACTCCACATGCAATTGGCAAAGAATCAGAAAGGTGTGTACATAATGTTCCATGATACTTTTCGATGTTCTAGACCTTGTTCGAAGAAAATCTTCGGAGTTTTACGTTTGACAATATGCATATGGTATTTGTAACATACCAAAATGAGGCGCTGAAATTGTAGAAATAATGTAAAGTTGTAAGATGAAAATATTACATTGACGTTAAGCAATTGCGTTTCTTTCTCTTTATAATATACTATTTGTGATAAACTATTTGTGCAAATGTAGGATATTTTTTGATATATTTTTGAACCAGGAAGGCGAAATGCCAGAAGACGTACTACAATGTTCTTTACTATGGTGAATATTTAGTTCAATAATTTCTTCCAAAAAGTACTGTATATTATCATGTTTGCACAAAAATATACCTTTTCATTACCAGCATGTTTCTCCTTATGTTTTTTTCAAGATACGTTTTATGGTGAAAATAACGTATTGTTAATTTGAAATGCTTATTAAAAAGTTAATATTTCAGAATTTTCAGACCAGAAATGCGTTTTCTAAAGCATTTATAATAGGTAAATATATGTTATCTCTATATTATTGTCGTTGAGATATTAATATATATTTTTATATATTATATTATTATAGAAAAATATACGTATTATATTATTGTATTATGAAAGCAAGAATTTTAGGGGATAAAAATCCTCTCTCTAGCATTAAAAATTTAAAAACCGACCGAGCACACTATAAAAGTTTAGTCGATCTCACGGAGCGAAATTCAATATGGCACTTTCAGGTAAATTGAAGTTGGTCATAGAAATTGAATTTTCAAAATACTGCAACACCGAGTTCTAAGTTGATTTTGTTTTGCGGCTCTCTTGAGTTGGCTGTTGGAGACAAAAAAATAAAATAATGTTATCTAGTTCTTGCATGTTGATGTCTTTCAATTTTTAGATTGCTTTATAACTCTTAAATAAACTCGCAACTCACATGTATTTTACTTTTATTAAATTATTTTTGACAAATAATCTATTATCAACAAATTAATATCTGAAATATAGACGTAAAAGCTATACTACATAAGGATAAATAAAGAATCACATAATTAAAATGCAATAGATTGTTGGCTGTTCACGAAATGCGAAGACTTTTGGAAATACACTGAACCTAATATTCGATACCCATGTTGTTGTATAACAAACAGAACGCAATGTACCTAAACGACTCCAGCAAATATCAGAGGAACAAAATTGGATTCCTCCATTGGTCGTGGCAACAAGTGGCACGAATCGCAATTATCCGGACATTACGCTTGGAGTACCCTGTAGGCTCTCCCTAAACCATTTCGCGGTCCCTTCGGAGATGGAGAACCCCAGTTCGAGAACTTATTTCAGATAAGGAGAGAGAAATTTTAAAATGAAAACAAATTTAAATTTAGCATTAAAGAAATAAAATTATATTCTACTGTGTACTATAATAAATTATTAATATGAGAGTTTAATTGGTCCTGTCATTTTTGACCGGTTACATCTAGTTTTAATAATTACAACTATATATAAAGAGATAATTATTCCTTAAAATTGATGTTATTTCACATCAAATTTTAATATTCATTAGTTTAATTCCATATTTATGTTTCCTTGCTAGATAAAATAGCAATTTAATCAATGTTATTTCAGAAGTAAAATCATGAAAACAACGTAAAATAATGAAACGTAAACGGTAAAATCATGAAAAACCTATAAACAACGTGAATATTGTAAGGAATACAGCCAATTTAACTATGCAACCATGGCTTGATTTGTTAAAAAAATCTCAGAAATCAACAGTTCAACTTACCTATTTTAAGCCTGCATCAACAGTATTAATCACCGAAGTTTTCCTTAGATCTTTCTAGTAAAATATTTATCACAGAAGCTCGTCCTCAAGAAGACCTCAACTTAATTATTTGTGAAGTCCCAATCACAACGTTCAAAGCGCGTACTAGCAAAGGTAACACTATTCCCGCCAAACAGCCGTTACACAGAAGTTATCGGCAGCGCCTGGCGAGGAGGAGCGCGACAGGCCCTACCAACCCGTCCGTGGGAACTGTGGAGAGAACTACAGGTGCCAGGATAGAGCCACTAGTGGCGCCCTGTTCGGTTGATTGATTAGTATTGCTGATCATGTTATCTGCTATCCTCTTTAGTCCCGTTAGTTTTATACGGAGAGATGGCGGTGATTCCTTTCCCCCTTTAGATAGCGCTCTTTTTCCAGCCCGGGACCACCCCGGACGACGCAAGCTCCCGACTGGTCTCCCGAGGGAGCAAGTTCGTAAATGTAAGTGTAAGTCTAAGTAAAGGCGAGGAAGAGGAAGGAAAATTCGCGCACGATCCGCCCGTTTGTAGTGGTACTGCTCCAGCAGTCGCAAGATAATGATATCAAAAAACACGAAAAAATATAAACCTGAGGAGCAACGTGTTAGGACTCTCTTCTAGACAGCGACTGTATTCACGCCATCTAGCTAGTGTCGAAAATTCGCCACCGTCAGGCCTCGCACTCAAGAGGGACTTCTTTCTGACAGTCGGTCAGAAGCTCTTGAGAGATAGGGGTGATGCTGACTCTGATCTAAATCTCGACCTGTTGCCCCGTCCGAGTTTGCGTAACGTTTAACAACTTTGCATGATAGAAACAGTGCGTCTTGTTGATTCTGTGAGAATGTACAAGGTCAGATGTGCCACTGTGGGAGTCGCCATCTCTTGGTATGAGAGCTCAAAGGTCCTGGTTTACGAGTTTTCTCAGTCATGTTGGCAGCAGTGTGCCTGTTGTTCTGCGAGAATGTCCAAGGATAGATGCGCCACTGTGGGAGTCGCCGTTTGTTGGTGTGAGTGTTCAAAGGCTCAACGCGTTTTCTCAGTAATGTCATGCTGCGCCTCTGAGAAGGTACAAGGGTATATCGCGCTACTGTGAGACACTTGTTGGAACGGGGGTTGAAAGGTTCTGGTGCGCACACGCACCTCGTTCCACGCCCCGCTGAGGACCAATCAGCGTGGACTCGTCCTACCGCGCTCTCCGGCGACCACTTCTTCTAGAGGCGCTCGCCTTTATACGCGGTCGCAGCGGACCCCGTTACTGTTTGCGACCTGGGTAGTCGGTGGAGACTTCGCCGAATCACCGGGCGCTTAAGATTTGGATTAGATGGAGCACTGGTGAACCTGTTTCGCATTATGAAGATTGGAGAATTGAGCTCGACGAGGGACATCTTCGTGGTAACGGCGAAACGTGCTCTAGTACGGTCGCCAACGGGATTACAATGACACTGCGCTCAATTTGGTATTTCTTTTGGTATGTCGAATATCATCGGAGAAGAAATTCGAAGACATTTCTGTTAGGAAGCAATTATTTTATTACTCCGCCTACCCTACTTAACCTTTGCCCACATTATTCCGCATATCTGTACATAACTTTACTCACTAAATAATAAACATTCTGCGGGTTAAAACGGATTTCGATGCAGCTTGTCTCCTCCTGTCATTGTAAAGTGATTAACTCGCTGAGGTGCCTCATGGCAGCAACAAATGATCTTGCAGGTCCTAGGATTCGAGTTCCCACGGTGGCAGGATTTTCGATACTAGCTACATATCTAAATCGAATTCAGTCGCTGCGGTCGCAATGAGCGCGATTTTTTCTTCCACTTTCTTTTGTCCTTTGCTTACCCCCTACTTACATGCAGATACACTTCCAATACGTTACCACACATGTCATGAGACCAGTCGGGAGCTTAGAGCTTGTCTCGGCTGGAGCAGTGCATCGTTGAGGGGAGATACCTGGACAAGAAAAACATCGCAAGCCGATGTGTAGGTCGGCATTGGATCTCACCATTATGCTCTGAAAGAACAATCCGCACCTTCCGATATAAAACATGCACTACGCTTACGGGAATGATGACCGTAGCAGTTGACACGCCCAACACGAAATAATCAATCAATCATACCAACGTATCCAACCCTTCATTAAGCACCCTATTTTTTCGGACATTTTAAGAAGGTCAAATTAAGTCACATTTCAAAAGGAGACAAAACTGAAACAAACCGATTCCGAACAATCTACCAATATCTCTAGAGTTTTTCAAAATGTTCGTAAAAACTAATTTATGAATGACTGGAAACTTTCCTCACCAAGAACAAGCTTTGAAATAAGTCCATGGGAAGCAGCGACAAGGGCAAAAGATTATATTCTAAAGACAGCTAAGCATGAAATATTATTTATTAACATACACAGTAATGTGGAAGGAAAATAGAGAATTCACGGCCCGCTGGTGTGAATTTGGCGGTCTGAGGTGTTTAAAAAAAACAAAAACAGACTTCTACAATTGAGGTACTTCGGATGTACAAGAAAAATTGTAATATTTACCTTTCTCAATTGCCCTTGATTTTTACAGCCACTGGAGAAGTAGTGTAATTTAATACAGTACGCAAAATATTTTATTGCAAACTGGAGAACTGAGCTCAACGAGGGACATCTTCTGGCTAACGGCGAGACGTGCTCTACTACGGTCGCCTCCGGGATTACAATGACACTGTGCTCTATTTGGTATTTTGATAAAATGATATGCTTTTTATGTTGATCACCTGATTTACAGAACCGTTTGAACTTTCAATTGCTTCTCTAAATAACATTAATATTACCTATTACCAAGCGCATGACATATAGCAGATATTTGCACTTCTACATTTCCTCAGAAAAAGCTGGATACTCTCTGATGCCGCATTGCAATGGAAACGTTGACAACAAAGATCAGCTTGCGTCTGATGATGTGTCGCATGATGCTCGACCACGGGAAACGATCAGCACACTGAAACGGACAGTACTTCATTCCTGGCTGGAAGAGAGCTCAAGAAGATAACATTTGTGCAAAAAGGAAGTTCAGCAATCTTTGCAATGTTGTAATAAGTGTGTTAGTTATTTGGCGGTTATGACCATATAATCATTGAATATTGCATAGCAAAACGCATAAGGTTACTGGAGAGTCTTTCTCCTTTCTGGAAAAAATGGACGGAATATTCGTTTTCTCGTGCATATCTCTCACTAAGATACACACCAAAAGTTTAAGAAGAGAAAACTCAAGATACTTAAAAGTTTTTATACATTTCCTTTCTGACTCTGTCAATGTGAAAAATATATATCATCGCTGCATCTCTTCGAAAGATGTTTTAAAGAAAATGGCTTTCAAGATTCACAAGATCGGGCTTTTCTGATGTAGAATATTTCCTCTAAATTTGAAACTATTTCGAACAATGCTTATGTGAACAACCATTTTTATTTCCACTTAAACATTTTAAACGTAAAATAAACATTCTGGTTGTGTCCAACCCTAATGTAATCAAGTTCGTTAAGACGTTAGCGAAGGAACGTTCTTGGTTGGAAGGGTTGCAGATTCGAATCCTGTCTCGAGTTTACTGTTTGCTTATGTGATGTGGAATGGTAAGGATATCCTAACATCCATGGTACATTTGTTAATCCTCATCCTTCCTTTACCTGATTTTTGACATTTCCTCAAATCAGATTATATACTGTACGCGCAAGTCGTTTTAATATTCTCCGCCAGCGGTGTGTGGGGGAGAGATTCTACATACATTACGGCTTAAACGGGTGTGACAACTGTTGAGGTAAATTTCGCACACCACCATCAGTGGAATTAACTTACATATAACAACATACTAATCCGAATTATCAGAATAAACGTCACTTTCACTTGCGCTGGCCGTGTCCTCTGCAACGTTTACAATGGAATCTTTCAATAGTCATTTTCACATTGCGGCATGTATCCTATTATAGAGAATAAAACTGTGACCCATTCAGAAGTCATGTTGTCGACATTTACATTTTCGTTAGACTGATTAGCTCATGTTAAGGTGTACAAATCTATTTCTCTTTTTCTTTGATTGCAACCAGTTCACTTATTTTTTAATAATATATAAACAAAGAAACAGTTCTGCAATACGAATAAGGCGAAGTAATATGAAGAGAAAAAATAATAAATTAAAATTATAACCATAAATCACAATTTCTGAACTAATGTTAGAATTCAAAATATAAAATTAGTTAATTAGAAACCACTAATGAACGCAGCGATTGAAGAAGTATTATAATTTCTGGTATTCTAAACATACGAGATGGATGATGGAATGTAACATTAGATATTGCTACCTGGCATTCCGAGTCGGACTTACGCTTCTCAAAGGGACATGCTATTCAGCACCAGATGAGGACTAGATACAGAATTATCAAGAAAACCTAAGCGTATAGTATGCTTTTGACCTCATTTTTTAGAAAACTAGTTTTCTGACGTCTCTCAGGAAATTCAGAGGAATTGAATTCCTCTGTCAAACTTCAAATGGAATATCCATATAAATGAATTAAATGCTACATTTACTTAGTAATGCATTTAGAGATTTTTGAGATTCAATCTGCTTTCATGCAGCTCGTTCCGTGTATTTTGAATGTAAATTACCGTCTGAAGTATGGGGTAATATTTTGAGGAAGCACATTCAATATTAACGCGACTTATACATTGCAGACAAAAATTGTACTATTAATTGGCAAATGACATTGACATGAATCATAAAAGCTTCTCTTCCTTGAGATTGGAATTTTATCATTGCCTTCCTTATTTATTTTCGAAGCTCTGGTGACTTCGAATAGGTGAATTCGAATCGAGCTGCTTAGATTGATTGATTGATTTATTAGTGTTTCCGACCGCTCCAACAGCAAAGTTATAACCCCGTAAGTATATATCATATCCATAACGCGGGATGTCTACGCTGAATGGCGAGATCCGGTGCCGACCTACAAGTCAACTAGCTTGGTTTTCCCCAACCGGTTATCTCCCACCAGCAAGTAGCCGGCCAGGCAGGGTATTCTCTCAGAACCCGATTGATCTCCCGACATCTGCGGTAGTGTAGTGCATTAGAGTGTGTAAGGGAGGATTAGAACAACGAAAACGAAGAAAAGATCGCGCCTAGTCTTTGACCTGTTCGCAGCGTTCGTCGGGTATTGATCAAAGAAACAAAGGAAAACTACTAATCACAGCAGGCGACTAGAATTCTCCTCCAGACAGCGGCTGAATGCGATCAAGATATCTAGCTAGGGGCAAAAATCCTGCCGCAGTCGGGATCGTGGTGGTTAGAGAGGAGTCTACCTTTGCCACCGCGCCTTCTGGCACTGCCCTCAGGCGACAGCGTGAGAAACAACAGTCAAGCCTGAGGGCGGCGACCACGCGGGCGATCTGGCGTCGCGTCACAGGGCTGCGGCTCTCAAAGCGGCGGCGAAGGGCAGTCACGCACGGGGCGCACCCTTCACAAAGCCCGCCGCCCGCGCCACCGCCCGCGCCACCGCCCGCGCCTCCGCCCGCGTCTCCGCCCGTGCCTTCACCCGCTCCTCCGCCCCCGACTCCACCCGCGTCTCCGCCCGCGCCTCCGCCCGCGCCTCCCACCGCGCCTCCCACCGCGCCTCCCACCGCGCCTCCCACCGCGCCGCCCACCGTGCCTCCCACCGCGCCTCCCACCGCGCCTCCCCCCGCGCCTCCGCCCGCGCCTCCACCCGCGCCTCCGCCCGCGACTCCACCCGCGTCTCCGCCCGCGCCTCCGCCCGCGCCTCCGCCCGCGCCTCCGCCCGCGCCTCCGCCCGCGCCTCCGCCCGCGCCTTTGCCCGCAACTCCGCCCGCGCCTCCGCCCGCGCCTCCGCCCGCGCCTCCGCCCGCGCCTCCGCCCGCGCCTCCGCCCGCGCCTCCGCCCGCGCCTCCGCCCGCGCCTCCGCCCGCGCCTCCGCCCGCGCCTCCGCCCGCGCCTCCGCCCGCGCCTCCGCCCGCGCCTCCGCCCGCGCCTCCGCCCGCGCCTCCGCCCGCGCCTCCGCCCGCGCCACCCACCGCGCCTCCCACCGCGCCTCCGCCTGCTCCTCCGCCCGCGCCTCCGCCCGCGACTCCACCCGCGTCTCCGCCCGTGCCTCCGCCCGCGCCTCCCACCTCGCCTCCCACCGCGCCTCCCACCGCGCCTCCGCCCGCGCCTCCCACCGCGCCTCCCACCTCGCCTCCCACCGCGCCTCCCACCGCGCCTCCCACCGCGCCTCCCACCGCGCCTCCCACCGCGCCTCCCACCGCGCCTCCGCCTGCTCCTCCGCCCGCGCCGCCGCTCGCGCCACCGCCCGCGCCGCCGTGCATCACCGCCGATCGGAACGAGCTACACTACCTGTGTCGCTGCCGCGGCTTGCGCTCGCCCCAGTAATATCGCGCCACGGAAGCGGACGAGCGGCCCGACGGTGCGCTTTCTGACGGCATCCTCCGCCACTGCGTTGGCCATAGGCTGTCCGTCTCGGTGGCATAAGGGCTAGGAGTAACGTACCAGCTGCTTAGGCGGCGCCGCAGTCACAGGGATCCAGGTCGGATTCAGCCGCTCTCTGGAGGGGGATTCTAGCGGTCGCCTGCTCTGATCGGAAGTTCTCCGAGGTTTCACCGATCAACACCAGGTGCATGCCGGAGCAGTACCCTAACAAACGGGTCATGACCCTCGTGCGATCTATCCTTCCTTTACTTACCGTACCCTCACGCCATACTGACACATACTTTCACTTACATGCGTGTCACTATCACACATGAGACACTAACCAGGAGCTGAGAACTTGGCTGTGGCGGTACTCCGCTGGTGGGGGAAAAAACCGCAAACCGACTGGTAGGTCGGCGTCGGATCTCACCATCCATTGGGGGAAGATCACCGCCACGACATTACGCCATTACAAACGTCTTAAAAATATGTACTACGCTTTCGGAACTGATGTCCTTAGCAAGGGGAACGCAACTCTTCTTCGTGTCTCACATCTTCTTTACATGGATGACCTGAAGCTCTATGCAGACACTGAGAGTCATATGCGGCAAATAATAAACGTGACGGAGAAGTTCACTGACGACATCAAGATGAAATTCGGTTTGGATAAGTGCAGGAGAGTGAATATCATTCGAGGTCATATGCAATTTATAAATTTGGAAACTGATAATGAACCAAAGATTACCTTCATGGAACCCCATGAAACGTACAAATACTTGGGTTTCCAACAGTCACTCCGAATCAAACACACTGTTACTAAGAACATACTAACAACTGAAGTGTGTAAACGATTGCATGGACTCTTAAAAACTCAACTCTCTGCTAGAAACCTTGTGCAGGCCATCAATTCATTTGTTATTCCAGTGCTGACATACTTCTTTGGCGTTATTAAATAGAGCAATACCGACCTCGGCAACCTCTAAGAGGACAATTCGAACCGCTATGACTCAACAGCGAAAACATCCTCCCCATTCAAGTTCTGAGCGTTTTACTCTTCCAAGGTCGCAAGGAGGGCGAGGTTTTGTAGATCTCATAAATCTACGCAGATCTCAAATTGCTTCACTCAGAAGATACTTCTTGGAACATTGTGGGAGAGTTCAGCAAGCAGTGAGCACAGTTGATAATAACTATAGTCCTCTGAACTTGAAAAAGCTTGATCCGTCTGTTCAACCAATCATTGAAACGGAAGAGAAGATAACCTTATGGAAAGCGAAGGCACTGCATGGAAGGTAACCTCACGAGCTGAGTAAACCAGAAGTCGACATCTCTGCGTCGCACGCATGGCTCCAGCACGGGGATCTCTTTCCGGAGACAGAAGCCTTCATGATAGCTATCCAGGACCAAGTGGTACCAACATTGAATTACAGAAAACACATTCTGAGAGATTCTACCATTCATTCCGACTCGTGTCGAAGATGTGAGGCTGCAAGCGAAACTATCCAACACGTGACAAGTGGATGTAGCAGCCACGCACAGTTGGAATACAAAAAGAGGCATGATGAACGGGCTTACTCGCCACTTCCGTGCCGTATTATAAATATGTGCCTCAGAATGTGCTTGAAAGTAGTGAGCACACACTCTACTGGGATCGCTCCATTATCACTGACAGACACGTCGGCGGCAATAGACCCGATATAACGTACATTGATAGAAACTATCAGCAGGTTTTCCTTATCGATATATCAATACCCAATACCCACAACATATCGGAAAAATATCAAGAGAAAATCCAGAAGTATACGGATCTTGCCCATGAAGTCGCAACTCAGTGGAACTTTAGTAAAGTGAAAAACTGTGCCTATAATAATATCAGCTACAGGAGTGATCCCGAAAATGACACTTCGGGCACTGGAGTGTCTTCACTTGGATGCCAGGAATGTATATAATATGCAAAAGTCTGTAATTTTGAATACATGCCGTATTGTCAGAAGCCATCTGAACCTTCAGTATAGCAACCACACACCTGGTCATCATTCCTGTGTGTGGTTGACATACCGACCAGTAGATACTGTGAATAATGTAAAATAATAATAATAACATAATAATAATAATTTCAAGCAAACACATTACGTTTTACAAACCTCTTCACACATCTTTGATCCTGAAATAGAACATATGTAGAGTACACATATTACATATTACGTGTCTATAGTTAAGGCATTTTATAAGTTAATAGAACCCCCAACTGTAAACCAAGCTAAATACTAAACGAAATTCAATCACGTAGGGAATATTTTGTTTACTTGATGGCACGTGAGTACACAATTATATTAAGGGGCTAATCAAATACTAATTCACGTTGGCAAGAAAGAAGGCACGTCCAGATTTGCCTTTCAAGAACGTTTATGGCTCAGCTGTTATTCTTTGAAGGCACGTCCATATCTAGCGTGCTCCGACTTCACATGGATGGCGCAAATACAGTTTTTTTCCGATACCCAAATGCTGTGACTCCCTGCGAGAGCGGGCATCAGACGTCGCAGCCTATCCATTCCACCCTTCCAATGGGCCTGGTGCGCTGCAAAATATGTCCTCTTAATAAAATTTATGAGGCTTCCCCGTGTGTGCTTCACGTTCTTTTTTCTTCAATTGGCGCTCTGCTTTCGTTCTGTGTGCGCAGTAGTTTTTCATATGCTTGACCCCAGACTTTTTTGTTACAAATATGAATTTTTGTGATACATTCATGACACGTTTTATACTCAAAAGTCTGCTTTCGTAGATTAGATTTGTGGTGTGCAGCTCGAATTTTCTCGTCGTTCTGATCAGGTTGGACGCTTTAAATCATCCAGTCCCTAATGGTCCACAAAGGACGGAATAGAAGGTTCTTGCATTTCACTGAAACGTCACGTCGAATGTTGTATAAAACTCAATTTGAGAAAGCGTCTTATGTCAATTAGGTATCAATTGATGTCAGTGCAGTGCCTTTAACGGGATGTTATTGGGTTCGATTTCCGATGATGGCACGATTTTCGACTCCAGTTTGATAGCTTGGTCGAATTGAGCCGCTGTCTGGAGGAGAATTCTTTCAGCTGGCTGTTCTGATTGGTAGTTTTCCGTAGTTTCTCCGACCAACACCAAGTGAATTCCGGAGCAGTATCGTAACGAACGGGCCACGGCCGCGTCCTTCTTTCCTGCCTCTTTATCATCCTATTCTCGCCCATTACTTACACACACACACCGCTGCCCATTACTTACACACCGGCAATGCACCGCTGGTGAGTGATACCTAGATGGAGAAATCTCCACATGCCGATTTGTAGACCGGCGCCGGAACTCACCATTAAGCGGAAGATGCAAATCTCCCCGTCTCGTGATACGGGATTAATGAACATAGCAGTCGGCGCGCCAGGAAACACGATTCAATCAATCAAAACGGGGAATCTGTGGGAGAAAATCTCTTATTGCCGGGTTCTGGCAACGAAACAGTGGATAAATACAGTTAAAAATATAGAAACAAAATCCTCTAACACGTGGTGTAGCCAGAATCCATGATTTCTGGGTTCTGATAACGAAAAATCGATTGACGTCACCGTCCGTCTATGGTCAACGCTAGAGCCTAAACCATTCAAAAACTGTTTAGTCAAGTTTCTTCAAAAATTATATTCCCCAATTGATTTAATTAACTCAAGGCTTTGGGAGTTTGAAACGGATATTTGGATTTTTGAGTGTTCTTAACATGAAGGGAGCATTCACGTTTTTAAGCATCGACGCTTCGCGTGGAGTCGAGTCGCATCGAGTTGGTCCATACGGTGTTTCTATGGTGTATTCATATGTGAGACGGCGAGGTAACTCAGAGTATGAGTTCTGGTCTCGGAGCGGAAAAAAATGTTTACTTGTGAAAATACTTTTGCAAGTTCATGTAGTAGTATAATATAGCGGAGCAGTTAGAAAGAACGCGAAAATTAATGTGCTTTCGTAACACCACAAGTTTATTTCACAGAAGAGAAACAAAATTATGAAAACTATCACGTATTTGCCTCTGCTTTGTACATAATAAATGTTAGATTAACCACTGTGCCCCTAATTTCTGTCTCCCAACACAAGTTTCTTATGGAAGTCAGGAACATATTTTTAGTGTCTCTCGAATGCTGAATTTCCTTTTCTGGTGGCAGATATGACATGAGTTTTGAAACTACCAAATTGTATGTAAATGCATGAATACCTGAATAGTTACAAAGTGCAAATGATAAAAACCTACAGAAACTACCGCCAAAGTATTTTGCATTTCACAATTTGGTGATTTCACAAACTGGATGTCAAACCTGCGTCCTGATCACATACGAAGGAATTTTTTTTGCAAGTAAAAATGAAGGGATGGACTCATAATCTAGCCTGTTATCCGATTTTTTCTCGCTATCGCTTTATGTATGTTCCGGCTAATGTCCGAATATTTCAGATTAGCGAATTAGCCAGTTTTTTTACATTATCAAGTAGCAAGTAGTGGTTTCTGTCAGTTTCTCTTTTTCCAATTATTTGTAACAATCAATAAAATTCACACGAAAACTAATTACATTTTCAAAAACATCTTCTGGCGTATATCAAAGATGTAATTTTGAAGAACAAGATTCCTGAAGTAAAAATCTCTAATTTTTACTATTGCAGGAGTAGGAAGACGACAAAGAAATTGAACTTGTGCGTATTCCGAAAATGTATTAAGTTCAATGAGTATGAGAACTGCTTAATTTTTTAATCGTATGTTAAATAATTTATCCAATAATAAATATTAAAATATCCGAGTCACAATTTAGAAAATTTTTGAAAACGTTGCTAAGTTTTCATGTAAAGTAACCAACAAAATGAAATATCCATTTGTTATTTCCAGGCCACCAAGTTCGATCAGGTCGATCGGCTAATCAGTTTTGGAGAAAATAGTCTGAAACGTTGAGGTTTAGGAACACTACTGATATCCGCAGACGGATGTTTTGCCTCAAACAATTTTTTCAGGAACCAGGCCAATAACAAATGAAAACGAATCATGAACTGGTATTTGGCAGATACACGTTCCGATGCAGTAAAATAATTGAGTGTTCACCAGTGACCAGTGACGTCCAGTAGCGACCAGTGACAGATGAGTTACTTACCACTAGGGCCAATGTCACACGTGTAACTTCGTTACATTAGATTTCCCACCAAATGTTCATTGGCAAAAAGTTATTATCTTCGATCCCCTCCATATCCTAAAAAAATTTCAACTTTTATTCTGATACGCCAATAGTATTGCTAATTGCAACAAACTATTCTTTGTAATTAAAGATATTTTAAATGAATTTGAGATAATAAAAACGAATATTGGAGGAGTAGTTTATAATAACGAGTCTGCATTTTATAAACGAATTTGCGAAATCTAATGTTACAATAATATTGCTCAGATGGGTTACTAACGCCTGCCATGTAGGCAAGGCAACATGCATGCATTTATAGCGAGCTGGTTGCCTATACTCAGGCGCGATCCTATACCAGGCGCCATCCTATACTGAAGCATACAATTATTACCAAAATTTTAACATTTTATTGAAATTTCATATAAAGTACCCCCAAAATCAAAATATCCGTTTCAAACTCAGAGGTCCTTGAATTCATTAAAATCTGTTGGGAAATACCAATTTTGGAGAAAATCGAGTAAACGATGTGGAGGATAGTTTTAACAACAAATAGACGGACAGATGGCATTGAGAGACGTTTTGCGGCATCGATTTTTTCGGTATTTCCAATCCATAAAACATGGATTCTGGCTGCACAACGTGTTTGAGGAAGACACTTACTAGCGATAAGAACAACATTTTTTGACTTTTTGTTCCAAGGGCCAAGCAATAAGACTTTTTCTGCCGAAAAATCGCCGTTTCTCGGCGCACGATTACAATTTTTCTTCTTTTGATGTAAGGCGATAAATGAAAACTCGATATTCTCATTACTAATGAGCGACTTCTCCCCTAAAATTTAGTTTACCTGCCAGATTCTAATGCAGGAAGAGTTGCCTGTCAGTCAGGAGCACCTGTCGCAATTCTAGACGTGTGGGCTGTCGCATTGTCCTGCTGGAATTGCCCAAGTCCGTCAGGATGCACAAAGGACATGAATACGGGCATGTGATCAGACATGATGCTTACGTACGTGTCTCCTGCCAGTGTCGTATCTAGACGTATCAGAGTTTCCATATCTCTCTAATAGCACACGTCTCATACCATCACAGAGCCATCACCAGCTTGAACAGTCCCCTGTTTCCACGCAGGGTTCATGCATTCATGAGGTTGCCGCCATACTCGTACACGTCTATCCGCTCGAAACAATATGAAACGAGACTCGTCAGACCTGACATCGTGTTTCCAGTCATCGACAGTCAAATATCGCTATTGACGGGCACAGGCGAGGCGTAAAACTTTGTGTCGTGCAGTCATCAATGTTATACGAGAGGGTCTTCGGCTCCGAAACCCCATATCGATAACGTCTCGTTGAATGGTTTGCACGCTGACACTTGTTGATGTCCCAGCATTGAAATCTGCTGCAATTTGCCGAAGGGTTGCACTTCTGTCACGTGGAATGATTCTCCTGAGTCGTCATCGGACCCGTACTTCCGCGATCGTTTTGCGGCCGCAGCGATGCCGGAGGTTTGATAGTTTACCGGATTCCCGATATTCACGGTACACTCGTGAAATGGTCGTTTCAAGTTTCATCGCGACCTCGGAGATCATATGCCCCATCTCTCTTGCGCCGACTATAACACCACGTTCAAACTCTCTTAAATCGTGATAACTTGCTATTGTAGCAGCAGTAACCGAGCTAAAAACTGTGTCTCTCGACTCTAGTTGTCTTATATAGTCGTTGCCGACTATATAAGTATTCTGATTGGTTCCAGACCTCTTAATTTCAATACGCATGGCTGTCCCACGTTTTTTGGCTCTTCAGTGTAAACCGATGCTAAATCATAGCTGCAATCTTGGGGGGTTTAAAAGACACAATTTCACACAAATATGACTAAATATTCACTTTCTGTATATAGGCGGAAATATTCACAATATTTCTCAGTAATGTTCACTTTCTCTTGTAAATTTTAGAACCCATTTTAAATATTTAGTTTCATTTCCTTTCTGAATCCCACTTTAATTTCCATATTTGCACAACACTTTAAATATGTAGTTATGAATGGATAAGGCTCAATTACAATCGATGATTTTGATGTATTCCATATGATATTTGACTTCGAATTCACTGAATGCACTTTAATCTTTTTCGATTAAAAAGTTAATGGTATGGTTGATATAAATTAAATTTGATTGCTTCCGCCTCAGACCCCATATAAATATTAAACAAAAATATTTGCTTCAAGCAGAACACAATTAAAGCGTGTCATTCATTCTCACTGATGGAATTTCCACACCTTTATTAAATTGCATTACATTTATATACACGCGCTGTGAAAGCGTAGATTTCATTATTTGGAAATTTAACACTTCCTACGAGGCATGTAGCCAGAGGGATGGAGGTTGGTTGGTTGTTAGTGATTCCGGGCGCGCCAACTATAGAGGTCGTTTGTCCTGTAAGTGTAGTGCATGTTTTTTGTGAGATGGGTGTGATCTTCCTCCACTGGATGGTGAGATCTGGCGCCGACCTACCGTCGACTAGCGGGGGTTCCCTGAACCAGGTATCTCCCACCAGTGGAGCATCGCCCCAGCCAGGACAAGCTCTAAGCTCCCGACCGGTCTCCCGGTATGTGTGGTAGTGTACGTGTGTGTAAGGGGTGAGGATAGGATAAGGATGACGAAGGAATGATCACGCACGAACCGTGGCCTGTTTTGTTAGGGTATTGCTCCGGCATTTGCGTGGAGTTGATTGGAGAATAAACTCCGATCGGAGCTACCGGTCTCTAGAATTCTCCTCCAGAGAGTGGCTGAATTCGACCTATCTGACAAGGTACTGTCGAAATTATTGCCACTGTCGGGACTAGAAACTAGGATCTCCCGGTCAGAGGCACTACAGTAACATCAGTTGATGCACTGAGAACATAAACAGGAATTATTTGTCAACTCAACTACGAGTTTGGAACAGTTTACCTGAAGGAATTTTCCAAACTATTACTAGTCCATAAAACTCATTTGGCTTTCATGCTAGTGCTTTTATAGACAGACCGGCACACAGTCAGCACACAGACCGGCACACAGTATATAACATTTTGGTATCAGAGACTCCCAAAACATGAAGGCCATCAAAATGTCAACATCACTTCCTGCTGCATTACATAACTTTCTCTAAACTAGGTATTAACATCGTAGATATTATTACAATAGAAAGTAAAATATATATTATATACTATGAAGTAATATGCTTAGTTTGTACTTTATTTAGTGCTCTTGTTGTTGTCCATTATTGTGCATTCTAAGAAGTATTTAATGCTGTCTGAAACTGATGAATACATTTGGTTCTGAAGAAAAAGTCGTCGATTGGCTAAAAAATAAAACAGTATTTTCACAGAAACACAACTCTGGCAATAAAATGTTCATATCATCTGATTCTCTCATGTCCTGAAGAGAATGGCATTCAAAATATTAGTAATTTAATGTATACAAGGTTTAGAACTCCTTGGCCTTGCCAATATCATTTATGTATTATTTAAAAATTGTTTATATTAGAGGTTTTTAATTACATCGTCTGCACCAAAGTTGGTGTCATCGCTTATTCATAATTATCGTTTTTCAGATAAAATTACTAACATTTTTTTAATAATTCAATAATTCATTAATCTCAGATAATAAGAAGAGATAGCATCGATGTTACTAGAAACATTTTATACCACATATCAAATGATCTTGAAAATACAAAAATATCAAAGTGGTAGGTTACTATTTCTGATATTTGTGCGTGATAATGCGTCGACTGTTTCTCAGAATAAAATAATACATTTTTCTACTTTTGTGTTAATGTTTTTCCATCATATCCGTGGAATTTCTAACTAACCGTACTCCTGCAGATTATAAACGAAATAAAATCAGAACAAGTCACTGCACGCATTTCCACCTGACAGGGTTTTCTTACTTCCAACTTGAAGCCCGTTGTGGTTATGAATCCTTGTGTTTTCACGCGGAAGTTTCATACATTTTACGATACTGTGATTTGAATCTCGGCCACACTTTTATTTCCATTCAGATCAGTTTCTACTTTAACTTTCTGCCCTCACCCCTTGTCCACACCGTGAACACGATCCGCAACTTTCGGGTCATTGAGTATTCAGTGAATTTCCATCGCATTCAAGTTATTTGGTATGTATGAATGGATGATCATTTAAAAAGTATTTGTTTATTTTATATTGGGAGTTGTAAATGGCGTTCTAAATAGTTCCTGTGTTAAATCGATAAAGTGATACCTAGTGAGGCAAAATTAAACCTGTAAAATTGTATAGCTCTCTTCCAGTGAATGTTGAATAAACTGTTTTCTCTCAATGGAATTCATACAACAGTCCTCTTAATTTGATATTCAAAAACGTTCTGTTCTGTATATTTATTTAAACATAAGTACTACAAAAGTAATCCTAAAACAAAGTACATGGTACCGCATACTCTTGCAAATGCCGCCGATTCGTGAGTAATCTCATCTATTCCTGCCATCACTTTCACTCACACCTCTGCTTCTGTTTGTTGACGAACTTCACAGCCTATTCCCTCCCACTGCAATTCCATCATTCCATCTCCAACATCACCATTGAACTGTAATCATTTCACGTCATCCTCTTCCTGACTTTTACGTGAAATCCTGGTTCCCACTTAGAACGGGTTCCGTCATATTTCCTTATTAAAACAATGAATGCACTAAAAGTAGCTGCAATTCGGTTTCTGCATTTCTAATTTGATATGAAATATCTTGAATAGGATACATTATTATTATTATTATTATTATTATTATTATTATTAAATCATGCACTGATCACTGATACACAGGCCAAAGTCACACAACAATCATCCATAAAAGAGACCACCAAATTATTAGTTTCTTATAAATTAATTCTCGAACAATAAACAATATTAACAGTTGTACTAGAAGTGGCAAATTATGAATATTTATGAGCACAATATTCAAAGATATTTTTTTTCATTATGGAACCTTAAAACTTCCATTAGTTCCCAGAAGTTCACAACGAGCTTACGAAGTAAACTGATTTCAAGAGACTGCGGTGGTACTGTTTTTAATTCTAAGTAATTCCAGTGAGTAAGTTTTAAGTCTTCAGAATGACACTTGTTACTAAAAGAACCACAGGGACAGTATTTTTTGCAGAATGTTTCACCGTTTCTTCACGATATATGCCAATTTCTTGTCCCTCTCGATCTTCGTCTAATACAGCCATAAGATAGCTGGTATCGACGACTGATGTATCCAGCAACCATTCGTTGTTCTTGTTCTTATCCCAGTTATATAAGGTCTGTTAGCTGTGCCATCCATCAGTACACATCGGACCCAATACAGTTTACAACTGCTGTTTCTAAGGATATTTTTGGTGTATACTTGTGGCATGGTATTTCATGGCATGGTGCTAAACCAAACGTATTGACAAGTTGAGCATAGATAATTCGTCCCAACACACTGAGTGCTCTTGTACTCAATCCGGGCAAGTACACAATAGCCTGAAGTAAATTGCTGAATAGGCTCGCTGCATTGATCACAGAGCCGACAATCACCAGAAGGCATATCCGGGTCTTTAGTGATGCATTTCAGATAATTCCTCTTGGAAATTTATTGGTATTGGATTGCAAACAAGAACTATATATTTTCGGAGTATAGATATCCAATACTGAGCTGTTTGAACGACATAAGCGTGGCCATTGGAATTTACTATCTCAGTGGAATATCGACTATGGATTGTCCAAGGATGATCGTTGGAGTAGAACTTCATGTTGGATGAGGCAGAGCGGTGTGTAATTCTCATCTGCTGGCTATACCACTCTGTATAGAGGAGATGATACAGCTTTCATCCGGAAGAACTCTCTTATGCCGATGATGTTTTGTGTGAATACTGCGAATTTTTAAGATCCCACGACCTGCCATCTTCCTTGGGAGTGAGAACGTTTGGTTGAAGTTTCAGTGAGTACTCTGAGTTACTATTATTGAGTTATTATTACACTAATATGCTTCTCTATTAATTATTTACGTCATAAGAAATGTCGGCTCCTTTATGTTCAAAACAAAACATGTCTTTTCAAAAATAGTATAGAGCAACAGCGAAGAAATGATGAATATGGTAATGTCTGCAATTCCTTGAGCCTTCATTCTATAACACTTAAAAACTTTCTGATGAGGCTCGCCGATCCCAGTAGAGCCACCTTCTACATAGTTTTAAGTGTAATGTATTTTCCTCGTTACTGCAGAATGTTTCAACATTCTACTAATCCTTCATGACTACACTTTTGCTGATACTACTACATGTACTATCTCCACTCTCTGCAAGCTGCACATATCCCTCAACTCAACCACTTGTGGCTGTTATTTTAGTTTATATCGCCGCAACAAGTGAATCTAGGTTGACAACAGTAGGAACTGTAATGACAATTAATTTAATCATAAATATTTTCCGTTTTATCAAATAAAAGTATGCCTGGTCTGTTTGCTTCACCGTCCCTTCAGTTTTAATTGTTCTGTCCCACAGTATTCCTGCCAGGTGGTTATTTATTACTTTGGTGTACACTTATAAAGCTCATTCTTTCGGCAGCAGTGGTCGAGGCAACATCGTGCGCTCCGCTCAGTATAGCTCCGCGGTCTGTGACTAGTTTGCGTGTTTTCATCGAACTCAAGAAGTTTAAGTGTCAGTATAAAGTGAACAGTCTACTGCAGTATATAGAACTGTTCTGATTACGACATACTGTTTCTCATTGTAAATGGGGAACAGGAAATAAATGGCTGATACCGAAGCGGCTAACCGAGGGCAGGCCTCTGACTACAGGAGCCAGCCCGTTGAAGGAAACGCGACCGGCCGTTCAAGTTATAATAGAGTGGTTCTCAATGTCATGTACCCGGAGAAGGAACAAGGTATTATAATTGAAGGCAAAGACCACAGCACACCTCTCGAAAGGTACGTAGAAGCTTTAGCAACGATTATTCCGCCTAGTCACATCACGTATGCATAAAAAATTCAAATAACAGGGTTTGTGTATTTTTGTGCAGTTAGTAGACGAATTAACTGAGAAGCACAAAACTATTAATATTGAGGGCTCCTCCCAAAATATTCGATCTCTTGTAAGTAGACAGAAGCGTATTGTAATTTCAAAAGTTTATCCTATTATTCCTAACGCAGTAATTGAAGACGAACTAGACAAACTAAAAGTGATAGGCAGTTTTCAACTGTCGTTTCTCAGAGCCGGTTTTGATAAATAGCAGTTCACTCATATCTTAAGTTTCCGTAGACAGGTGTTCGTACCGGAAGACTCATTAAGTAAGATACCTGAAGCCATACTGATCACATACAAAGGAGAAAGAATCTGGACTTACATGTCCAGCGGAACTATTAAATGCTTTCACTGCTAGGAAGAAAGGCAAATTGCGAAAAACTGCAAAAATATAGGAGACATTAACTCCAACCAATCGGAAGAAATTATTGGAAACAATGTAGCCCCTGACAACGAACAAAGCAACAAGGTACCTAGCTACCACGAATTTCTTCCACTTCACCAAGGCAAGCCTGTTAAGAGGGCCTTATCACAGATCACAAGCCCTCCCAGAAACAATTCAAATGAAAATCCAGAAGGACAATTCAACCGTCCCCAGGAATAATTAACGGTGCAGTAAAACAAACTAAGAAAAAGAAAATGAAGGTGTTCAGAGATAACACCATTAACAGCAGCAGCAATAATCAAAGCTAAAAGAATTATACCCATCACTGTCTGACAGAGGAATAGAATAAAGATTTACCAGAATTATGAAGAAACTGAAGGACCCAGTCTACTCAGATTCTTCAAACAAATCGTCCGACAACGATGAATTAACAGGCAACGATCTTCAAATATGAAGATGAGAATTCTGCAATGGAATGTGAACGGTTTAACACGAGATATGAATTTCTTCGGAAGATTCTAAAATACGAAAACTATGACGTACTGTGCACCCATAATACTACAGGACTATCACGCCAGCATCAAGAGTAAACTACAAGAATTAGACAGACTGGAATGGAACAATAACGAAATCTGCAAATTAAGAAGTACATGCCAACACGATGATTATAAACCAGCCACATCCTTCTGCACAGCTTACCAGGTTGTGTTAACTAGTTGCAGAATAGGTCACACTAAGCTCACACATGCCCATCTGATCACCGGGAAAGCGGCTGTTGTGTGTAATGCTTTTATGTGAAGTCGTAGGCTTCCGCGGTCAGAGTCATGTGCGTGATCTGGGCTGTCCGGGTGACGCCGCGTCGAAGGCTGTGTTGCCGACGTTTCGACCATCTTGTTTTGGTCTTCCTCAGGGCTGGTATGTGCATATTCATCATTTATTTTTGTGCCCCAGGTTTGAGGTCGCCCGGACGAGACATGGTGTCAATAACGACATGGAAAAAGTACTAAAGACAAGGAACAATGCAGTCTGTTTCTCAATTTTTTGAAGGGCATAAACTTGTACAGTCCCATATAAAAAAATGTGTATAAACTGGTCGATATTGTGACATAAACGTACCCTCCCAACGTGTCATTATACACCATGTATAAAAATAATGTTTTGTGAAGATGTCGCTGATAACCTTTGTAGTTGATGCGACATAAAATAAATAAATAAACGTATAATGCAGTTCCTCTTGTTCTGCAAGTTGATATTCCTTTGCACGAGCCTGATGAATTACTTGGCTACGTAATTAAGAATGCAAATATTCAATTTGTCCCAAACATGCACATCCATTGCATTTATGTTGGATTGATTCATTCCTACGTTTACATGTTCAATATTTAATATCAACCTTTCGGCCCAAATCATATTTTTGATAGGATCTAGTTTTAATCACTTGATTTTGTATGCAGAAGAGGAGTATTACTGGGGAGCGGGAATTTCTAGTTTTCAAAGGTTGGAAACATCGCTTTGTAAAACATAGCTTGTTTTATTCATCACTCAACTGCAACTACTTGTCTGTACTATAATACAATTGTGAGGAAGAAATTTGGAAATTTTACGAAGATAAATCGAAATAAATCAATATCAAGCCAACAATTTTGTGTGTTTTTAGAAGAACTCTATTTCCAGGATCCAGTTTACGGTTCTCTCTCCAGATTAAAAAAAATAAGTTTTTTGTGAATGAGACCGATCAACAGGGAAATTTGTGGATAAAAATTAAAGGGAAAGTATCTGAAGTTATAGGAAAAGAACTCGCACTGCATGTTGTTTTTAAGAAATATGAATCTTGTATTCTTTTTTATTCATTAGGAATGTGAAAGTTTAATTACATAAAATTGGAAATTGAGCACATCAATGTAATAACCATAACGGCAATAATATTTACATTCCGAACAAAGTGCAACGAAACGATCTGTTTCAGATTCTTGTGACATTGTCTTCTATAAGCTATCTTATAAGTCTACAGATTTCACTCATTTTCATTATATTTTTTGCTATCAAATATTAAAGTATTTTTAAAATGTCACTGAATACTTCAACAGCTTCGAAAGCTAGAGGCTTTACAAGTTATAAGATGGAAATTTATAAGAAAATTCATTTTCATCAAGTTATTGAATTTTTTCGTGTACTTTCTTAATATTTTCATAATAGCTTATTAAATTTTAGAAACATAATTCCTGATTTATGAAGATGCACTTACCTTTCTGTTAGTATTTTGTACAGTTCTTCATATCTAACACATATTTTCAAAAAAGTGTTTTAAAAATACCCTACTTCAAAACGATAAGATTAAGAAATAGAAACTAATTTGATTTTAATTGATTTTAACTAACATGAGTGGATGTCTTTACGAAATGGAAAGGGGCTCATTACTGTGTTAATAAAGTACCGATAAACAACTAATTACTTAGGAAAACTTTTTTGTAACCTTTTTATTTCTCGAAAATTAATTTAAAAATGTCAAAAGTACGACTAATTGGACGGCTAAAATGAACATAAGTGGGAACTTACGGTGGAACACCAGAAGTATTGTAGCCGATCTATGATATATTTGTACAACAAATTAATGTATTTAAATGTATTCATGTATGTGTATATGTATTCAGAAGATCTGGGATTCCGACGGCATAAAAATGAGTTAATACGGAGAATTAGTGGACACAAGGGCAGAGGGAGAGGACGTAGGGCGTCAAGTTTAATTAGGTCCGCCGCCGCTGGCCCGAGTCATCTGGCGGGGAAGGACTGAATATCGACGGAAGTCCGCCGAGAGCAACAGGGTCTGGTGGCGGGCCCTGCGGGATCGGCGAGAGCCGGTGTGAATGGGGGAGACTGGGGTGAGCGACGGCGCATCGAGATAGACGAAGAGTGACGCAGGGAGGCCAAAGGCGACCCAGATAAGCGACAGCGGCGGCAGTCGATAACTTTGAGGCGAACAGCGGCTGAGCGAACCGAGTGAAGGAACACGGGGGTGGGGGGAGGGGCGAGTGTAAGTGAAACCGGAGTCCTGCACGCAGTGGGTCAAAATAAGACCTGCATCATTTTTAGAAGCAACCTTTGCTCTCTTAAAAATAAGGAAAACATTTGGAACCGTTCTTGACAAAATGTTTTTTAAATAACTTATATTTCACGCAACATTTTGCGAAAATACTTAATTCTTTAAAAAAATATACATTATCTTATTTAATGATCGAATGTTAAAATACAGATTTCAATGAAGTATCTTCCCTTTCAATATTGTAGTTTTATAAATAAGCCGCCAAAAATGTAAGCAGTGGACTTTTTAAAATAATTAAACCAAAATGGTGCATACGCCATTTTTATAAACATACTTTGCTCTATTTGAGAAATATTTTAAAAAATTAAATCAATTATTCCGAAAATTCTGAAAATACCGTTGAACCTTCAAGTAAAGTATCCCCCCTAATCAAAATGTGTTTCAAACATGAATTATAGTGCTTCAGTTTGTGGTTCAACGCTTCCATCTCAATTACGGTTTCGTCCTTTCCCTAATCCATTCAGCGAATGGATTGCTTCTGGGGATAAAATGTATGGTAGCTTCACTATGTGCACGTTTGTTCAGTACTTATTTTGTTAGTATTGGTTGGAGTAGAGTCCAGGTATGGGATCTTATTTTTTAGAAGTATTAAAAACTCAAATATAAAGTTCGTTTACCCATGCAAAAAAGGGTTGTATAAAGAGAGTGAAAATATCAGTTTTTAACTGTTACTAACTTCGCTTTGTTATTTCTTTTATTCCTCATTCAACTATTCATGTTTAAAAGATGGGGAAGAGATTACAGAGTTGAAGGAAACGTGTGCAGATTGTATATGTCCCCCGTACGGCACAAATTTTTTACAGTTCTTTCACAAAATAGGTAAAATAAAATAAAATGAAATTCGCAGGAATTTGGGTTCGCCCAGGGGAATGTCAATTTTAGAGTAAGTCCTTAGAACGGTATTTTTATGGTTTGGCTTTTATTACTGGGAGACTGCCCTTAGGCAGTTGTTCCACACCCGGGTTTCGACCCAGGCTTCCTTAGAATACCTCCGACGCGGTCAGGGGACCTTTATCTGAGCAGGCGCACCACGTGGGCGATCCCCTAAGCGCCTGAGATTTGACTCTCACTTTCTCCACCAGATGTCGGTCTCAGTTTAAGTATCCGAACTGTCTGATTGGGAGAAAGTGAGATCTCGTTTTGGCGAAATGTCCTAGGGATTTCATTTTGTCCAGCAATTCGCAAGGGTTCTTTTACATGCCACAAGAATGACACGGCTTCTGTGGATTTTCTGCCCTTCGAAAATCCGTCCAACTCGTCCGGGATCGAACTTGCGCATTGGGGGTTCAGAGGCCAGGAGGCTAAACCCTCACCCACCGAGGACCTATCAGGGACCTATCAGGGACCTACAGAACATAGATTCTAACTATGTTCTCTAAGACTAACTAACGTCTTAGAGAAAATAATTTACTTCATATTGGTCCAAGAATTAACCACGTTTTTGGTGTCAGTTAGCTACAATATGTTTTGTTATTTGGAACAATCAACACTTTCTGCTCCAGCGTTGCAATACTTTCTCTGTACTACGTATGTAGTATGCTACTCTGTACTACTATGTATGTAGTACGCAATAAAGTGAAACGACGACCTAACAAATGGCTTGCTATACTACTTGTATGTTTAACTTTCTTACCTTATTACGTACGATCTAGAGAGAAAGTATTGTAATGCTGCCGCACAAATTGGCAATTTTTCGAAGGGGAGACAATTATTGTGGGACCGTGGTACAGGCAAAGTGAATAAAAATTGTTCCCAATATGTAGTAAGTTACTTTTTTTAACACTTTGTGAAGTCAGAATCCACCTTTTATGGGCCTTTTTTTTACCTAAAAGGTGGTTGAGAGCAAAATGTCTCTCCTTCCGGCCGACAGTCTGTCTGTCTGTCTGTTTCTCTGCCGCTTGTATATAGTCAGCGCTACCGCCTAATACCGTTGAGGCGATATCCTTCAAAATTTATATTTGCGTATCAATCTGCACGAACTCGAGGTCCTGCCAATTTAAAACTCATATTTTGATTTTGAGAGGTATTTTATATGAAGTCTCAGAATTTTCAAACGGTTTTTCAATATGGCTCTTGATTTTGTTCTGGATGGAAACATTATTCCAACTTCAGGAAGGTCTACAATGTTACAAACAGTAATAGAAAGTATCAGCTGTTGCGGCACCACTACTTTACAAATGAACTGAAATTGTGATGAATTTGCACAATAAACCCTTCGGAATAATTTTCGTTAAGATGATACGAAATGCGCTACAGCAATTCACAAGTGAAGTGCCAAGCAGTCGGAATCTAAGAAATAAGAAGCGTGGCGACGTCAAGCGGATGTGAACGGAAGTAGAGTGAATGCAGCCCAACAGCGGTATCGATGTGTATCGTTGGAGTGCGGAAGTGACGCCATGAGTGGGGAAAAACGGAAGTGGAGGTGGAGGTGAGTAAGACCGTCTCCGCTGAGGGAGGGGTAAGGCTGTGGGTTCGGCTGATATTCGTGGCCCGATCGACCTGTCTGTGGTGATGCTTGTAAGAAATGGCAGTCCGAGCGGGGGGGGGGGTGAAGAGTTAGTTCTGTGTGCCACGCTAATGTGCGATTTGTAGTAAACGACAACAGTAACAGCGAAATGAATGAATGAAGTCACTGAGGTGAGAAAATGAGAGGTTAGAAACAGATCAAGAAGGGACAAATGAAAGGGCTGAGGACAGAGGGGTGTAGCCTGTGTGAAGGGCGGCGTAGCCGGGTGAACCGCATGGGAGCGTGTCTGGGCGGAAGCGTATGCGGAAGCGGGGACAGGGGCATGAGAGGCCGAGTGTTCGCCGGCGGCGTGTGTGTCGGCAGAGTGTGTGTCGGCGGCGTGTACGTCAAAGACGTGTTCGACGGTGGCGTGATTGTTGGTGGCGTATTCGTTCACGATGTTCGTCGGCGCTTTGATCGTCGGCTGGTTTGTTCGTGTTTGTCCGTGAGGTGTTTATAAGAGGCGTGTTCATCGGCAACATATTCGTCGTCGGCGTATTCGTTATCGGTGTGTTGGTCGTCGGCGTGTTCGTCGTCGGTGTGTTCGTCGTCGGCGTGTTCGTCGTCGGCGTGTTCGTCGTCGGCGTGTTCATTGTCGGCGTGTTCGTCGTCGATGTGTTCGCAGGCGGCATGTTCGTCGGCGAGGTGCTCGTCGATGACGTGTTCGACAGCAGCGAGTTCGTCGGCGGCGTGTTCGTTGGCTGCATATTCGTTGGTGGCGTATTCTGTAACGGCGTGTTCGTCGATGGCGTGTTCGTTGGCGGCATATTCGTCTGCGGCGTAGGTTGCCGCGTAGGACGCGACGTAGGAAGATGAGATAGAGGAGAAGAAGATAGGCCACAAGAAGCGGAGGGGGGCTGTCGTGAATGCAAAGAGGGATGTTTCGCCTGTGCACTAGGCGACGGTGGTGGGAGCCGCTGAAGAGTTGTAGGCGAACGTGAGTGGGCAGGCATACAAGTGAACAGGCGATAGTGCGGTGGCTGCCATTTGAAAGCAAATAATGTCTCCAGGGGTAGCCCATGCGGCGGGGCTGGGGGATATGTTGAGACGAAGGGTGTAGCGGGCGGGAGAGGAGAGAGAACAGGGAGTGCAGCGCATGTCGTCTACCTCGCGATGCCTGGCATGCACCACTCGACGTCTGCAGTAACGTCGTTGCCTCCATTAGATTTGCCAAGTTTCCGAAGGTTTCTTGACGGGCTAATGGTAGCTGGGATCGAATGTTCAAATGCTGTTGTCTCTACCTCATGCACTTGAAGGAGGGTTGAGATAAGAAAGTCTACGGAGTACGAGTATAAGATGTTATGCACTTAAAGATGAAGATATAAATTTCTTTTGAGGGAGACATTTGACTTGGAAGAAATAATGGTGAAACTGTCTCTTCTAGTACTATTATTGACACGAAATTCATACTATTCCACAAACTTCGTGCAGAAATTATGCACAATCTGTGCAAAACTGAAAGTAAAATGGCCGCGCATATATCTTTTCTACCAGGTAATTTCTTCGTAGACTCTACTTAAGGGCTATTTTGCAAAGCAATAGTTTGAACTCACTTTTAAAGTAATAGCTTCTCGGAAATCGTATTTAAACACATTAAATTAGCCTACCAGTTGTGATATAATATTACTTATTAAATTTGTAAACGCAAGGATTCTGTGGCTTTTGGAAATGTAACTTGAGGTTATTTTAACTTATGGAAAAAGCGATACAAATGAAGGTAGAAAATGTAGTAAAAAATTGTTAAAAAATTATCAATATTTTTATAAAACGTTGCTTAATGTTTAAAAATGAATGTAAATACACAATTAGATTTCTTGAATAACTGTTACTTAAATTTAATTTTGTAATTTTTGTTTTAAGTACACTGTAAACGTAAGCAAAATATATTCGTTTGGTATTAAAACTAATCGTGATTTTATATTAATTATATAGTCAGTGTCTAACATTTTATTAATATACGTCATAAATGTACAATGTATATTTTGGTTTATGCAGATAATGAAAAAAAATTCAGATAAAAAAATTGAAGAAACAGAGTTGAATTATTCATAAAGAGGACCGTAGTAGTTGCTCATAGTGTGCATCGGAATGGAAGATTGTCCCAAAAAGCGATTTACAAATTGCGGATTCATTGGAAAAACATTTCCAATCTTCACAGTACGAAATTTAAATGGGATGAGATTTGCATTACAAAAATAATTTGATCGAGCATGAGAACTGTCTGTTGCATATTGCTGCATTATTAAATACGCTGGAAAAAACAAATCACCATTTAAGCCTTACGTCTGGGTGATGTTTAATCCAGATTTCTCTCCAATCATATTTTACGTTTTCTTATCTCAAGAAATATTTTTCGGACCAGATGTGGAAGGAGATGATATTACGATAAACACCAGGAAGTCGTGGACGACCAAACTCTACAATTATTAAAATTAGTGACAAGTAGAGCCGAACCAAACTCTTTCTACAATCAATCTCACTCGCGGGCTTAGTTTTGCAGTCTGGAAAGGCGAGCGCGCTTCTTATCTACCAATACAATCTATATGTTGGCCCATGTCAAGGTTCGCAACTATCGGTTCCACTCAATCTGCTGACTACAGCGAAATAGACGAAGCGAGCTTTGTCTTCTGTTTTCTGGTAGTTTGAACGTGCTTCACTTGTGAGAAGCTCCTTGAACTTTTTTAGAACAGGAGAAAATAATTAAGTACAGAATTTTAATAACTTTAAATAGTATATAATAATTTTTGAACAATTTTTTTAAAAAATAACATAATGTTTGTGCTTGCGCACTGCGCTTCTTCAATTGCACGACTATACAACGGTTTGCAACGTGCCCTGTGCGATCGAATTTTAATTCAATTTTCGTCATATATCAATTTACCTCACAAACAATACGGCTTCCGAAAGGTACATTTGAAAATGTTATTTTCTGAATGTCCAAAAAAGACATTCAAAAACGCAAGATTGTGCACGTTAGTAGCCATAGATGCCAAAACTCTTTTAACTCTGACAGATGAAAGGATATCATTGAGGCTCTGATAGACAAGAAGTTCCTGGAATATATCTTGAGAATGATCGATGATTACCTTCACGAAAGGAGTACAGTATATACGGACATATTTACATTTGAAGATGTGACTTGTGATGTGCCCCAAAGTCACAGACTGGGCCAATTCTCATGGAATATCGCGTATCTGTTGACTATCTGTTGTATATTGACACACCATGTTTTAGGTAACACAGACAATACTCTCATATATCATAGCAATAATATCGATTTGCTGGACATGCAAGTAAACGAAATTATTTTTAGTGCGAAAAGTGGCTTTACAGGAGACCCCTAAATATGGATGTGGAGAAGAATAAAGCAGTATGTTACAGACCGGAGTTCATTCCGTTTCCCAAACATTCGACTGAAGGACGTAAACATCAACTGGAGACGACAACGTATTTGGGAGTGAAGATCGATAACAGGCTTATCGTTGAACTTCACATTAACAACACTGCCGACAAGGCAGGCTCCAATATCTCCACGTTAATGTCAAATGTGGGAGGTCAAACAGAGGCGATGCGTAGAATGATCTCTTGCGCTGTTCATTCCTAAATGCTGTATGCTGCTCGAGTGTGGGCTGAGTACGTCGGGAAAGCTTACGTGAAATTGAAGTACGCCCGAGCACAAAGGAGGTTGGCGCTGAGAATAGTGTCAGCTTACCGCACGGTCTCTTGACAGCGCAGTAAGGGTTCTTGTTAGTCTAGCTTTTACAGATCGTTTGGCGAGAGAAAGGAAAGCCGTGTACGACGAAGTGAAGAAACTCACTCGCCCCGTTTGCAAAGGTCCTCAGTGCTAGACGAAAGACGACATCGAGAAGAGTGCACGAACGTCTCTCCTGGCAGAACGACAAGAGAGGTGGGATAGAGTCACTAAAGGAAGGTGGAACAGAATTCACGGTGAGGTAAATTACGACCTTTCACAAGCCTCTACGGACGCAGCTGCTTTAAATTTTATGTGCTTAGATTTAAAAAAGCAAACGACCCCAATTGTGAATTTTGTGAGTATGAAGATGATGATTCCATGCTTGCAATATTTGTATGCATAGCAGGGACATTGCATGGGACACAAGCAAAAAACAATTAAAAAGTGGAGCACAATTCAAGAGTCCATGTCCTTCGTCTCGTTCTTAATTTTCACGTCTTCGTTCACGTCTTCGTTCACGTCTTCGTTCACGTCTCCGTTCACGTCTCCGTTCACGTCTCCGTTCACGTCTCTGTTCACGTCTCCGTTCACGTCTCCGTTCACGTCTCCGTTCACGTCTCCGTTCACGTCTCCGTTCACGTCTCCGTTCACGTCTCCGTTCTTAATTTGAAGCAATAGACCTGCATCTCTCTTCATAAAGCAATGACTATCGACGATTTCCGTGAAAAGATGTCTAGGAACAAGAAGAGAGGGATTTTTAATGAAGGAGTCCCGCATACGAGGGATGATTCATCTTAATCCCTGACGTTGGACAATGCAGTTTCCTCTCGCCGAAAAAAGAGTTAAATTAGTTGATTAGCATGGCATAACCACTGAGCGGATTTGCAAAACAGTCCACCTCAAAAATAGTGAAACTATTCTCATTCATAAATAGAAACTTACCTTTAAGAATGGAAAACTGCGTAACAATATACAAACCTGTATTTGTCGCCTACCTGTGTGTTCTGAGTGTGTGGAGGCATTTCAAGTAAATAAATAATTAAATTAGGAAGAATCCAAAACAAATTCCAACGGTTGATTGCCAATGCTCCCTGGTAAGCTCATAGCGCACAAATACAAAAAGAGTTAAACGTTAGTTGCATTAAAGGACATATTAACAAATGATCTAAATACATAAGGATTGTAACTTGCTCTTATAAAAGAAACTTAAACTTCGGCCGTACTGTTTTTACGCTATCCAGGATATTGTCGTGCTATCCTAAATATCATACGAAACCAGCATGAATGTCTGGTAATAAGGAGATAAACGTGATAAGTGTTCATAATTAACAGTGTAAATTCTTCATTTAGTGTAGTATATAGCTAAATGCAAAATTAGAATGAGTCATGAACGTAAATAGGAATTGCGTAGAGATAAAAACATGAACTCAAATAAGTGGACTCGTTTCCTGATATAACTGATGTGTCCATAATCTAATGCACTGTATATTGTAACAATTAAGGGTCGAACTAATAAGATTTTTTTAATTCGGAAAATTTGTGCTACAATATGTGTAATAGTTAGAATATATTGTGCATTAGATTAAGAACACATCAGTTACATCAAGGAAAAAGTACACACACTTAAGTTTATGTATTACAAAAATATGATTGGAACATTTTCATGGGAAAACCTCGGTAAGAGGACGTTTGAGTTTCCACGAAGCAATTACGAATGTTACAATTTCGAATTCTTTAATAAACATCAAATAAGCGTTGAACGCCAAAATATATTAGTTAGGTTTACGAAATGTAAGCGGGGTGGATTTTAATGAAATGTTCTTTTTTTCTTTGTTTTAGAACAGTGCCTTTTAGTACATACAACAATTTCATGTGATGCCAAAAGAAATGGTCCATTTTTAGATCACATATTTTTGTATTATTCGTCGATTTCGGTCAATAAGTCTGTTTCTAATTTTACCCCTAATTTTTAAAGTATTTTCTCGCTGATTTCATCAATTTCAATATAATTTTAATGGCTTCAAATATTATTTACGAGAAAAAATATTTTCTCGACAGAATTCCTGAGTAGCCTATTCGATTTCTTCTCTCAGTAATTGCAATGTCACCCTTGTGAGTACGTAATCTAAGGTTCCTATGATGCATATCTACGTCATCGTCGGTTCGGTCGATTTCTGAGTAACTGAAGACAGATTTGCTGGTAAAAGTTTGCAAGTTGAACACACTTGAATGAAAAGAAGAATCCTCGAGTAAAAAAAATAACATGTTCCGCAGCTTGAGTTGTTCATCTGAACTGGTTTTCATAAGATTTTTATGACATTTTTCTTTGCTTTAATGGCATTTAGAGCATTTTATTGACACTTTTTGGGGATGTTATAGGTCATTAAAACCCGCCGAACTCAGAGCTTCATGTAAATAAAATATTTAGAAAATATTAGAAGAATTTTAAAATACTAGATGCTTTGTCAATTTGCAGGGTATTCCGCACGGCTTGATTTGTCTGCTTGTGTCTGTACTTGGCGCGACAGCCTCTGAATGGGCCAGGGCGTACCAGCAGCGTACGCCGTTTTATGGTCTTCACAACCTGGAAATCGAAAACGCGGTCGCGCAATGGAAAGGGAGCAAGCTTACCAATTAACTACTTAACTGCGAGGGGGCACGGACCGATCTATCACGGCATAACCATTTTTGTGAAAATGTTTTTTAAGCTTTAAACGGCGGTGTTGTTCACCGGCACATGCAAAAATACACCGACGGGCAAACAGACTGAAAAATAACATATTTCTCGATCAGAGACCCCGAAACATCTATTTCCAGTAATATTTTATCATGAATTTTCTACAGAATTATCATACTATTCATACATTCTGTATATAGTAGTTTACGGAAAAGTAATAATGATCAGTTCAGATATCTCATGCATATTTCTAAAAGTTTTTTGGCACTTTCTGTTATTTTCCTTTTTTGTGTGCTTACTATTTTCCGTCAATAATTATTTTTTGTGTAAAATAAATGGAGTAAATATTATTAAAACAGTGTTAATAAAACGAGAGAAGAATATTGTCTACATTTCAACATGAGGGAAATACACGTTAGGTTTTATCACATGTTTGCTTATTAATAAACATATTTCATAATCGTCTCAGTAATTTTCAGTATCTACAAATAACACGCATATTACCAGATAAAATTTATTTTACGGTGTAATGTAAAATAACTAATAATATGTGTACGAAGTGCCTGACATCGCTAGTGGAATCTAACAGACACTCACTCCGTCATTTAAAGGTGATATTCCCAACTTCATCGCGATATTAAATCAGATAAACGTAGACCTCACAATGAAATATTTGGAAATTATCTGGTGAACGCTTACCATTTGCGCGGGAACATGAGGGTGTTTTAATTGCTGGCTCTTTATTTTAACATTTAATATGCGATCTAAGCGCATTATTACACAAAAAAATTAATTTTATTCTCGTTCATCAAATTATGGCGTTTGATAGGATTTGTTCATTTAACATATAATGAAAGTGGTGGCATGAAAGTAGGGTAAAGCAGGAACGACCATTTGCATGTGCATATGACATGTAAAGGAACGTATGATTACAGATTTTTAAGTAACAATAATTTTTAGTACTGTTCATACGAAAAAATATAAAAATATTCAAACACCTATTGAGAGTCGAGACTTCTAAATATCCTACGTCTTCTTATGACAGATGGTAGGTGTTTTTGACTTTCAAATTTTATTGCACTTCACTTTTAAATAGTAAAACACAATAGCCTATCCATTCTCGCGTTAGAAATCTCTCGAAACCATAGAAATCAATTTTTAAAATATTTTTGAGTTTTACTAAAAAAAGTGAATGAAATGATATTACACAGAACGAAAAGGATAGTTCATTGTACCAGTAATCAATTAATATTGTAATATTACTATTAATTAAATTTCATTCCTGGTCACAGTTGCAAGTTCTAACAATTACTTGGAAATCCGTTCTCGTTTTACAATTGCCAACTCGAATTGTGAACTTATAACTACTTAGAATGATGTAAATATTATAAATGATATTTGACCGGTCAGTAACAAGGGCAGTCAATTCTTTCAACAATAACATGCTATTATTATTTTTATTATTAATAATATTATTATTATTATATAAGCCATCACTGACCACGCTACATGAGTAAAGTGCATAATTTTACCAGGATCAGCTTTTCAATTGCATCACCCAGTACAACAAGGTAGTTACGCCCTGAAGTGTTAATTATGAGATGATAGGATGATGATCAGTTGTGAAGGGACAATTACATATACGACTATGTCTACGCAAGACTAACCTGCAGCCTCCTCGGCGCAGACGGCTGGCGCAATCGTCTCCGCCACGGGGCCGAATTTATTATTATTATTATTATTATTATTATTATTATTATTATTATTATTATTATTATTATATTATCTTTGCTGTTGTTGTTGGTGGTGGTGGTGACGGTTTTCTGCGTTGTTCCTTGGATGTTTGCTGTGTTATCTCTTTTCCACCGCGCGGGAAATTAACTATCCCTCCCCTCCAGTGAGACGGAGTGCTGGCCACGTCCGCAGTGACGCATCTTCCAGTGCACGCGTGCAAAGGTCGTAATTCGGGTTAATGGACAACCCAACCTCCGGAGGTGCGCGACCGCCCCGCAGTGGCTACGCGCGTCTCCTCCGTCCGGCCGCCCGTTCCTCGCTGTTCGACCCCGCGTGCGTGCCCGCGCTCACCTCCGACTAGGGAGCCGACGGAGTGCGTATGGCAGCGTGGGCAGCAGTGGACGTCACGCAGCGGAGGTGGGCTGCAGCGGAAATTGCAGCAGTGGGAGAGGGGTGGAGAGAATAGGTGAGGGAGGTGCGGTTTCGGAGAGGAGATGGAAGCTGAGGGGTCGGAAAGGAGAAGGTAGAAGAGGACTCGTAGTGGAGTGGAGACGGAGAGAGGAGGAGTTGGCGAAGGTAAGAAGTCGAAGACAGGGGAGTGGAAAACTAGTGGTCACGACTGGCGGGCAGTCGGAAGACGGGGGTGGAGGGAGTCGGTGACGGGTGGGGGGCCGGAGACGGGTGATGGGTCGGAGACGGAGCTGTAGTTGGAAACAGAGTAGTCGCGACCAGAGAAGTAGTCTGTGACGGAAGATGCAGTCAGACTGTCAATCAGTAAGAGAGGGTGGAGACGGGGGCAGTCGGTGACGGAGGGGTCAGACAGAGACAGTGAGACCAGTGTCAGCCGGGGTGTAGGGTTCAGTTGGAGTCTGAGGCGGTCAGCCGGTCGGAGGCGGGTGGGCGTTCGGCGACGGGGGCCGGTCAGAGGCGAGGGCGGGGCAGCCGCAAATGGGGGAATCACGTAATAGCGGCGCGGCAACGGCAACGGAGGCGGGGGGCCGCGAGCGGCGGCGACGTGACGGAGAAAATGACTGGGACTGGGCCGCGAGATTTAATAATGCATGGCTGCTCCAAGGCCTAATGGCTCGGGGTGGCCGTTTAAATGGCTCAGCCGCGATCTGCGCGCGATGCGGAACGCTAACGGCCTGGGCGGCGGTAATGCTGGCGGCGCAGGCAGCGCTAGTGCTCGACAGATGTTTCAAGACAATAGTTGTTGTTATTAACAGTATATTTTCAAGTTTATAGAGATTGAATATTTATTGTCTAGTAAATATCTTCTTAAAATGAGAAAACTGTCGTAAATCTAAACATTTGGAGCCTACTAAGGCTAAAAGTTCCCTGCACGAGTATTTTATTAAAGGAGCTAAAACACGAGTTGCTTTGCACACAGGTCAAAACTGCGGTTTCATTTATTTTGCGAGTTATTACTTTTACTAACTACGCTTTCGTAATAAGTTTTTATTCATTTTCGTTTCCAGAATTCTCAAAAATCGGCTACGTTGAGGTTAGCTTTTTTAAACAGTAAATATGTTATTTAAAGCTAGTGAAGTATATACTGTTTATATACTGATGTACTCTTCTAATATCCAGAAAACATGAACGAGAAAAAATATTATTTTTTTTCCTGTTTCACCTGTTTTTTCATAACTCATTATTTCAAAGTACTAATGCCGTTTCAAACGAAATAACATTTTATCATCTTCAATATATCATATGTCGGTTGATTTCTCTTACGTGTTCCATTCTGAACGTATTGTGCTTGACATGAATGTAAGTAATCCCTTAATGATCGTGGCACTATATAAGTCAAAGGAACACAGGAGCGCGGCCGATTAAAATATTTTCAGGAATAAAAGAAAAATGATCGTGTTTTGGCAATCCATGAACCATCACAATACATTCTGTTTGATCTCCAAAACATTACCTTGCTTTTATCAGAATGTAATTATGAAAACATTAATTTTATCGAAATGAGCACGAACATTCTGGCGTATCTCGTTGGTTAATCCATGATAAAACTAATGATGGTGCAACAACGCGTACTTTCTTGCGTTATTGTACAATTACAAAATGTATTTCTATGCATTGCAGTGATTTTTTAGCATTCAAAACCATCAAAAATGAAATTGGAATTAGACGACAAGTGGTGGAGGCGCAGGTGCCTCTGGGTCTTAGACGTCATTCTCTTGAATCCAAGAGACTCCTAGAAAGTTGAGGGTGACTGGTTAACTGAGTTTCTGAAGTTCATAACTATCCCAATGCACATCTGGGTTACGTGTGGAACATACGATATCACTTTCAGAATTTCGAACAAATAAATCTAATGTGTGACACTCAAATCATTAAAAAACTCCTTAGAACGCATATAATATATTAATCGTGAATTTTTTCTTTCTTAGTACTCTACGTCTGTATATCCGTCTTTGGTCAAATAACGCCTAAACCGGTCATACGATTTTTTTGAAAATTGTCATTCTCTGATCGATCTGCCCAGACTCAAAATTCTGCAAATTCAAAATGAATTTTTTTTCTAGGGAGTAATTGCTTGAGATCTCAATGACATTTTGCAAATTGCAAATGGGGAAAATCGTGTTGGTATTTTACTATACGGAATGTACTGATGATATGACATTTTATTTTAATGAAATTTCTTCTTCAAAGATTGATCAAAGATAGATTTTTAAATAACATCCTGTGCATTCTTTCGAAAATATGAGTAGTTTTGCGTTAAATTATGCAATGTTTAGATGAAATATTTTCTCAAAAACAGCTCCAAATTATTTTTTTCTCGAATAGAGGAGAGTACGTTTAAGAAAATTACACAGATCTCTTTGTTGATTTAGTCTGTGTACTTTCAAAAACTGAATTAAATTCGTATTTCAAACTTCAATCTTTGTTATAATTTTTTTCTTATTCTAATTTTTTCTAAATTAGATACTTAAATAAGGTCATGTAAATATATTTCAAAACATTAGTAGTTTTTGTGAAATGTGTCTTGAAATGAAGGCAATTATTTAAAAAAATACAACAAGCAGATCCATTTTTTCTTTAAATATTTACTCGCGTAAGCACAAAGTACGTTTTCAAAAACGGCTTAGATCCCATTTTCGTTCAACTCTGTACGTTTTGACAAAATGACTAACTTTAATTTTTTCGGTGTATTCCTAGGACTGTAATATTTGAGACATAGTTTTTTTATTAGTGAAATCTTTTCTTTGAAACTGAATCTTCAAACAATGTTAATGAAAATGTGTGAATATTTTAATTCATGGCATTCGTTTTATATTGTGAATTCTAAACGTAAGATTCTGAATTCGAATACCAGCGTCAAAAAATTGCAGTTTGGAAGGATTTTTGCAAGATTTTGCACATGAGATAAAACTGAATTATGAAATATCTAACTTCAATATTAATTTAAATTGTAATAATAATTATTAATATTGTTATTGTTATTTTTTTATTATTATTTTCTGTGCAATATTAAGAAAAACATACATAGTACATACATAGTACCACTTTCCCTTTCTCACGCTTACTTTGTAAGATGAGAGACGGTAATCATGCGGCGGAAAACCGTGCATTTTTTACATACAATTTTTTTCTGCCGGTCTTGGTATCGTAAACTGTATAAATCTGGCTATATCTAAAATATTCTTTCTGAGTATATTATAACAATAGCGAAAGGAGGGACAAACTTTATTATGGTTATAAAGACACCTCTCTGATACAATACTTCGCGACGCTAATGTTGGCTCTTTGATTTGGTTGTAGTAGTTCTGTAATCGACGATTACAGTAGCCGAGGAGGAAACAACGAGATGGTAACTTGGCATCGCTCGTGCTATTACGCGCGGTGACGGTAAAGTCTGCCGCATTGTTTGACTTTCGCTCGCTACCGGTAATTGAGTATTGATTGATATATTGTTTGATGTTTCCGGGCGCGTCAACTTCTGAGGCTATTACTGCCGTAAATGTAGTGCATGTTTTTATCGCGGGGGTTGGTAGCGGTGATCCTCCGCTGGATGGCGTAATCCCCCACTGGATAGTGCGATCTGGGGCCGAACTACAAGTCGATTAACGGATTTTTCCGTAACCAGGTACTTCCTACCGATAGGGCCCTACCCCAATTGGGATGAGCTCGAAACTCCCGACTGGCCTCCCAGCATGCGTGGTAGCGTAATGCTTGTAAATGAAAGTGTGTAAGGGAAGAGGAAGAAAACATCGCGCGTGGTCCATAGTCCGTTTGTTAGCGCACTGATCCCACTTTCGCCTGGTGTTGATCGATCAGAGCAGCCGGCAGCTAGAATTCTTCTCAAGACAGCGACTGAATTCGACGTAGGTCTCCAGCTAGTATCGAAAATCCCATCACCGTCGGCACTCTAATCCTCGGACCATCCCGTCAGAGGCATAGCATCGACATCAATTGACGCCCTGATCCTCCTAAGCCGGTGATAATAGCGTGTGGTTGCTTGCGTACGAAACTCCATTAGATGGTGTTGTTGAGAGGTAAAGTGGTCCAGTGGAGATGGGAGAGATGGTGGCGTATTTGTATTCGGAATTAGAAAGCTCTTGTCGACATTTTTGTAGCGAGAGCAATGGCGGTGGAAGGTGTTTTTGAGATAATATTTTCATGTTTATAAATCTGCAAAGAAATTTTTTTCTTTCAAACTTTCAGTCAGTTGTTTACCTGCATTTGAAACGCAAATATTTGAACAGTGTTAACCAGCGCTTTCCATGCTGACGACAGGCGGTATCGCGGGGTCGTGGCAGAGAATTCCCAGCTCTTCTAAGCTTCCCATATGCAAAACATTACACGGGCGACATAAAATTCAGCTAAGATGATGTGTGGGATGTCTCTTCTCAAATTGCTATAGAGTGTGAGTAAATCAAAGTTCCTGACCATTGATTGCTCGGCAGTTGATTTTAGATGCCTTGCTTACATTCATCAAAAAAATTTAAAAATTGCTTTAAAACTTTGATTATATATATATATGTATATATATATATATATATATATATATATATATATATATATATATATATATTACTAAAATTTATTATATATATAATTTTATTATAATTAAATAATATTTACAATATACTACAATTAAATACTCTTGTGCCGACCTGGATGGTCAAGGTGACTAAGAGGGTGTACTGTCTCAGCGATTCGGACCGAAGAGTCGCGTCTTCGAGTCCGGCCTTGGGCATGGCTGTTTGTCGCTTGTCTATTTGTCTATCATGTACGTGTTGTCGCGGAGGGCCTCGCATTCTTCTGATTCCAGATCAGAGGTGCTCGCAAAAGTGTTGTAGTTTAATGTATGGTCGAATTCGCGTCCCATCGGAACGTAAGGGTTACTGGTTGTTGGCTGGATATTAGCCTTAGAAAAAAATACTGTTGTCAGTTCAATAAAATATTAAATAGTGTAGTACTGTCAAACGACATTGTCGACAAATATACATTAAAACTTTAATACCATATTTTAGCGTAGATAGCAATAGTCAAAAGGTTGAGGCTTTTGGACTTGGAGGCTTAATCTGAAAACGTGGTGCTTGAAGAAGTTATTGGTGCGTTTAAAATTAAAAGATGTTACCAAACATTAGACATTGTTAATTTAAATATGATAATTTTCAATAATGAAATAAATGTTGTTTAGTATAATTCTGAGTCTCTTTAATTAAAATTGTTGCAACTTTCATCGAAATTTTAATCACAGAAACAGAATTCTAGCTAATCTCTTCTTAAAAGTGATATATAATCTACAAAAAATCAGTTTTATAAATTCTTTCAGAAATGAGAAATATAAATATTTTGACACTGAATAACACGAAATGAAATCGTGCTCTGTACAGCCGCATTATTACTTCAGACGGTGTAGCACTTTTAGAAGATTTGACTCCACGCACGCAAGCCTCTAGAATGAAAGGCCTTTGATCTTTTTTGCTATTTAAGGTCTCGTCAACATCTAAGTCATTAGCGACCACTGTTGCAGTTAGGTAACTATGAAGATGATATGATATGATGATTATAGGGGGTGAAAAGACGAACATAAATATTATCATGCCCGAGGTGGGATTCAAATCCGCGATACTTCAGTCCGAGATCGCTACCGCACTTCTGCCTTAACGATCTCGGCCTTCCGAACCGGCACCGTATATCTTAAAACTATGGAGCTGAATGATCTTGAAGTAGAGGATCTGCTGGTCGTCTCAGCCGTAGCGTCGAAGAAGCGCGATGAGCGGAAGCTCAAGTACCGATTTTGAGGACTTCGCTCTATACTCCGATTTAAACATAGTGGCACTTCAAGGCCACGAGCTTAAAAGAGAGCGGACTTTGTCATCTAACCGGGAGCTCTAATACTAAAACTCTAAGTCGCAAAGAAGCTCTCAATCGGATGATAGTGACCCCCTCTCCTAGTGACGTCCACCTAGTGACGTTGAAGTGCCAATGTGTGTATTAAACGGAGTGTACACCAGAGCTGCTCAAGTAAGCCGCCCACTTGGCGCACTCAGCGCTATCTGCTCGCTTCATGTGTGTCCTGATGCTTGTAGAGACTAAAGCAGTGATGTCAAAGTCTCTACTGATGGCAGTGACACGCTTCGTGGTACCGTGGCATGCCAAGAGCTACTCAGCGCAACTAGAGTCTAGAAAGGAAACTATCTGTAATAACCTGGCCGTAACTTGATGGGATGGCTTTTAGAAAAGAGGATATGCGCGGAAAATAAAAGTAAAAGAAAAACAAAAACAAACGTTATGAAATTTATTTATGTAACTCCCGTCCAATCGTATTTCATGTGTGAAGCGGAGAAGCGTCTAGGGCGACTTTGACTATCTACTGCACTCATGTGGTGAACCTCGTGGAAGGGTGATTTCGTCGTCGTGATACCCGTGCCAGGACTCCCGCTGACCTTGACAAGTTGACATCACTGGTCTTGAATCCCTGGACTCAGTGAGTGGAGCGTTTATTTACGCCACCGATACTGCAATTTTAAATCCAAGTGTCGGAGGAGTTCGAACTATGAAGTATTTTCTGGGTTGGGAACCACCAGTCTATCAAAATAATTGCACTAATCAAAAATTTCCATACTGCCTTTATTGTTATCATTTCCTTTCAACTTCTGAATGCCGTCAGGCGATGCTATGGGGTGAGAGGATATTAAAGGACGCTGGTTGTCCTCTATGCAGTAGTATATAGGGGCTCTAGAAGAGTCAACCCATCTGGAGGGTGAGAAGGGGAGAGGGCGCTCGGGCGCGACCGGCTCAGTCTAGTGAAAGACGAGTGGCACGCGGGTCACTCCAGCGGGCAACTGGGGGCTCTTCAGAGGAAAACCTCTGGCCCTAATCCTTGCTTTTGAGCATCTATGGCCTTGACGGCGTAAAACTGATAATGCGCAGCAGCGAAGCCGACTAGGGCTGTGCTTGCGGTGGGGTGGGGCGGGGTCGAGGTCGTCAGCGGGAAAGCGCCCACGTCGACGAAGCACTCTCCGGGCGCGAAAGTGCATCCGCGCGGTCTCCCTTGTGCCTCCCCCTCTTCCCCCTTCCCCATCCCCATCCCCTCCCCTCTCCCCACCCTCTCCGCTTCTTGTTTCGCTCCACGCCACATCCCCGCCAGCACGACCGGATGCGTATTATGCTCGTGTTCCCACCCTCAAGTGCATCAAGTTAGGAAATAAACTACTCAACTGAGAGGAAACTGCCACGCCTCTTGGGATTACATTTCAGCAACTAACACGGAAACTCCACGAAAATATCCATAGTTAAGGGTTAAAAAAACTGCCTCGTCAATACTCAATTTTCTTGAAGAATAAATAAACCTTTGTTTTTCTTTTTGGTTTCTCTTATGCGTACAAGCATCATGAAATGCTAGAAAATATCTATGTGGAAATTTTGATGCTAATATGCCTTTTTGGGGTTCATTAAAACCGTTTCCGAAACGATTCTCTGTTCGACCATTCATCCATCCGACTGTCCGTTGGTATCTGTCCGTACGTCCACCTGCGAACAAAAAGTAGTACCTCAACCATAGAGAGGATAAACATCAAAACTGATATTCTCTTATCAACCGGACTAGACTCGTGGGTCCTATAACTTTTAAACCAATCTTTTTTGGAAATACTTTACATGAACCCCTACAAAATTGCCAACTTTCTCAAAAATATTTGGAAATATTTTCTTCGTTTTTCCCTAATGCGCTAGTAAAAGTGTTGCAGGTTTGAATTTCAGTAAGAAATAACAATTTTTGGAAACTGTGAAAATTTAAAATGTTTAACCACCATCCTACAACTACATTATTTAGGATAGTGGATGTTTCTTAATAGAACCTGTCTTTAAAAACAGGATATTTAAATATTATCTTGAAAATTAAAAAAACTTAATACTTCACTCATAATTTTAACCATAAACCAAATTTTGACTATTAAAAAATAATAAAACATTTTTTAAATGGCTCAATTTATTTTCTGCCTACTTATTTAGTAAATAGAAAGTATTGCCAAATTACGCTGGAAGGTGGCAATATTTCATTAGAAAAACTAGGATTGTGGGGCTCTAATTAAATTACATACTCTATCACGTATACAGGACCCTGTAGACAGAATCCATGTTTTCTGGGTCCTTTATACCGAAATATTGGTATACAAACTTCTATCCGTGTGTGCTCAACGCTTGCACCTATACAGTTGATATTTTCTTCAAAACTGATGTCCTCCAATCGATCTGACCGAAATGAAGAACTTACGAATTTGTAAAGGATTTGTTGGTTTGGGGGAAAATTTTACATGGAGTCATGCACACATTTTCAAAATTTACTAAAAAATGGCTCGAAATTTGTGATTAATCTTTTTCCTGCAACAGGGCAATGGACGTTTAAAATGGTGTAAAATGGTTTAATTTTCGTTGTGCTCTCTGAAATTTCGAGAATTAATAGTGTTCAATTTTTTCTGTTATCGCGTATAACTTCAATATTAAAATAGAGATTAAAAAAAACTGTTGCCTTTTAATCGACGTAACGCGTCTCCAAAGACCTTGTGTGGGCATTGCGCGCTGAGGAGTAATCCTCCATTAAGATTGTCCCAGGCAGTTACAGTCAGTTATCGGGAGTAATCCTCCATTACGATTCTCGTCGCCATTAGTTAGGTAAAAGGACCGCCAGGTAGCATTTCCGCATATGCGCCTCTCACGCTACATGCGCTTCTGCGTCACTACCCAGCGGCGAGAATTGAGAAGGAAGTAGGTCAGTGGTAGGGTTTAGGCTGCTTCAGAAGGGTTGGACTAACCTCTAAAGAGTAGGCAAACGCGTTCTGTTGGAACAACTTTCAACAAATTTTACACGAAACTGTCCGGGAACCGATCCCGCAACTTCTTGGTGCAATGCAAGCAACTTGGCTCTCTGTTACGAGTCTTAATGAAGTATGTTGTTCAAAGACATCTTTAAATAAGATCAATAATTGTAAGTGCAAAAATTGTAAAATTATTTTGTCGGAAATATTACTTTTTCTTGCGATATTTTGCAGGTTAGCTTAATCTAAGGCAATCCTTTCTAACAACAGAAGAAAATATTCACTATAATAATATCAATTTTTACTTTCTTTCCACTATGTATTGTTTTGATGCAGAGAAACGAGACAATTTTTTGCCAGAAAAATCTGATTTGTGTGTGAAACGTTTTCTGTGTTCCTGATACCGAAGAAGTATTTTTTTATTTACCTAGTATATAACTTTCTCATATATTTTGTGTTGTCAGAATGCACGAGAATTTTGTTTGGTTCTTGAACCCAAACATTCTCGGAACAGTGCTAGATCCTATACCGTGCGTATAATGTTCATCATTTGATATTACCTTCTCCGTCTAGTTGTTGCCACGTGTCACGTGATGACACGTGAGTTTGAAACGGAGATTTTACTTTTTGGGGGTTCTTTACATGTAGGTAGTCCAGGCGCCTGGGTAAACACGGAGAAGTAAAATCCTGGCGTAATATTCTAAACCTTGCTCGCTTGCCCTCTGTAAGTAAAAAACACACATAATTAAGTTGTGTGTGTTTGCCTGACATTGACAAAAATTTATACGTCCATATCAACTTCGTCTCACACATCAGTCACTTCCGAAAGTTTCGGTTGTACTATTTGTACGTACGAAACATTACTCGTCTAAACCGTCAGTTGTGAATTAAGTGAAGAAATATGTTTACAAAATAGTATACTTACTAGTAAATGTCCATGGCGATAGTTTGCAAGAAATCTTATTTATAGAGTAACGCAAGAGTCGCAGGGATCTTATCTAAAGGGGTTTTATTTTCCCTGTTGACTGGAAGATTATTTCGTTATTTCGAGAAATATTCATAAACAATATCATTAATTTATTTTATTCTTAATATTAAACAAGCTTCTTAGTTGTCTATACAATGCTGTTACAGTACGTCTCTATAACCCATGGAAGTTAAAAAATGTTTTATCACCTCTCATTTCCATATGCGCGCTCTTGCATGAAATAAGTATCTAATCCTCTACTACCAGTTGATGTAGTTTACGATACAGCTCAAAGAATGCGCTGTTGTACAAATCTAAATGCTGGCTAATGTTTGCATTCTACATGCTATTTTGCATCGATTTTTTTGCACAGTCGGACGCGATGCGCAATAGCTCACCCACATCTTTCTACCATACACCGATTCGTTTATGTTTCGCGCGTAACAGTTATGTACAATGAATGTCAACAGTTTTTATCAAGTCTCAGTCTCACGAACCCTTCCCGACTATACTAGGTACTTAAGATATATCGTGTTTTTTAAATCGTAATTACGAAAAATAATGGAAGAAGAAAATCAAATTTACACACGATGCTAAAGTACTTTATCACCTCGAGACGATACCTATCGTCGCTCGTGAGGTAATACCTTTGTCTCGTACATAAATTATATTTTTATCCTATAGTATAATAAACTGCTATTTAGCTCTCTAAAAAGTTGAAAATATAAAAAACAAACATTGATCGGCGGATATCTGAGACACCCTGGTAATTCTAGCTTTAATGAAAGAACGTTATGATGAGATATTGTTGCCACACATTTTGACACGAGGTCAAGAATGAAATCTGTTTGTATATTACAGACCTTTCAATAATTTTTCGCATTCATCTCTAAAAAATTTCCTGATAGATTCTGGACCCAGGAAATTTGAGAATAAAGAAACTTCAATGCTATTACGAAAGTGTTTATATTTCAATTAATTGAGAACTCCGCAATCTTCCAGATGTTCATTTTCTGACTTGTTCGCTGTTTATTTCCCAATTCCGTGGGTGGAAAAATACTACCCCAGTGCGAACTAGGGCTCTCAAATGGTGGCCATTGCCTCACCTAATTCACTGTTACGAGCACTTCCTTTTTCCGAATGGCTGCACATGTGTTCCTAGTGATCTCCGCTGCGAATTGTTTTTTTAAGGGGTCTGCACGATGTGAGAGTTCTTGAAAACATCAGCATCACATGTAGACGGGCATCTACAGACTTTAAAAAGAAGATGAACACTTTCTCACTTTCTAACCAGTTCACCAATGCGAAAGAATGCTGGTTTACTTCAACTGTTATAGCTGCGGATCAAAGAGAGATCCTGATAAATACATATAAAAGAACATAGTATTTGGAACATATAAAGCGACTTTTTGTTTTACACGATCAGTTATAATTACCATACCATGTGACAGCCTTACGTTAAATAAATAATATTAATAATCAGAATTTGTATATTAATTATAATACTTTCTCATTTATAATAATTTAATGTTTTAAAATACATAGAATTTCTTTAGGATAAGAAATATTCGAAATACACGAGGGTATGAATCAATTTGGAATCTAAAGTTAAGTGAATCGCTTTAAAATTAACATACAGCTTCATAACATAAAAAATACGTTGTTTTAAATATATTTTCCCTTTTATGAATGTGCTAATTTTATTCAATCGTTGACACAGATCTGGATGTTTCTTTGTCTAGCACTTCCAGCCTTAAGAGTAGAGTTTGCTATTCAATATTTACATTTGTACTGTCGTATATCCATGCAAGGGCTGGCGGAAGAGCACGTCGTGTGGCCTGAGTCTCTCCACTAACAGTGACAATGTTGTTGCTATTATTATTATTATTATTATTATTATTATTATTATTATTATTATTATTATTATTATTATTATTATTAGGATTGAAGTGATAGGGTATTGCTGAGGAGTGAAAGAACTAGGATGATGGTGGGATAGTGGGAGGTGTTTGTGGGATTTTGGAATTCCAACATCCCAGCATTCGCCTTATGACCAAGAGAAACGCCGAAAAACCCCTGCAGGATGGCTGGCCAGAGGATCGAACCCGGACCTCGCGATTACGAAACCATCCAGTGCGCTACGCACTAAGTATTTTCGCTCCGTGTTATTATTATTATTATTATTATTATTATTATTATTAGTTCAGAATGACATTTAGAATTATATTCATGGGTTATATTTATTTTTGGTTACCATATTCCTATCACGTGAAAACGTTATATAAATACAATGACACTCTGCAATACTATTTTGCACACGTCTACTTTATAACGTCTACGAATCCAAAAATACATCTACCTAGTATATCTTTAGGGACTCGCATCTTTTTCTATCACTTTTTTTGCATTTCACATGCAACTAATGGCTAACTCTCCGTTATCTAATAGAAGTCCTCCAAAGTTTTGCTCACAAAGAAAAACGTTTCAGAGAAGTCTGATAATCGATTCAATTCTCACCGTATTCAACCTAGCTTTTCAAATAGATCACCATTATCACCATCGTTATCTATTAACCATAACAGATCTACACCTCTTACGTAAACTGCTCAATTCGTATATGGCACATTATTATATTCATATTACTGATATAACACAACAAATAATATTCTTAGTGCAACAAAAAGGCAGAGATTATCTCGTAGTAGAACGTTCCCATTTCTGTGAAACCGAGAGTCCATTTTTGGTTTCGTCCCCCATTCCCGACTGCCGTCCGTATCGCCTCCAAAGAGACCTACTAGGGCTTTTCATTATTGCTTCCTAGTATGCAAAGAGCGCACATAAAAAGATACATCTCACTACCAGATCGCGCTTCTTATTCCTTCCTGTACGGGCACAAAAAGGACGGCGCAATAGGCCACCAGAACTTGAGTGCTGACTGCTGAATGCTGAACTTGAGTGCTGAATCTGACTTTTGGGGAGTCGACTCCGCATTTAAAATCTTAACCAGCAGAGACCCCCTGATTAGAGAACAAGCACTGGAAGACGCCATAACAGAAGCGGGACATTGTATGATGGCTTGCGTCCCTACAGCTCCTAGCTATCTCAATGGTCGGCGCATCCATCGTACATTTTCTGGTCACGAGCGCGACAGGCGACGAAACGACTCAAATCCAAATGGGGGTTCACTGACAACGACGGCCCACCCATTATCTCGTTTACCTTACCCCACTCCTTCCCTCCCCCGGCGTACGGAATGGGGAAGGTACCGCTCGGCCCGACGCCACTGCAGCTGAAGGAGAAGGCGCGACCCAATCTGGGGCCACCATCCCCGAGCAGCGTGCCGTCTCCCGAGAGACCTGACAGCCGCGGAACAGCAGCACGGGTCCTTGGAACCCAACGGGCCAGCCCCCACAGCACAGGCCCCTGACGTCCCCCCTCCCCCCGATAGGACAACCATCAAGCCGCGGATGTAGGAGGGGGGGGCTGGCCGTGTAACGATATGGGACGAAGACCGGTTATTGCTGGTGAGACGTTTGCGCGACTCTTTCCATGAAACGCACTCCCAGCGATGGTTCGGCCAGGCAACACAAGGAATAAATGCAAGTAGGCTAAGAGGGCTGGGGATGAAAACCAACCGTTTTCTCCGATCCGGCTGTGACATGCGGATGTATAAATTTCTGTTTCCAGCGAGACTAAATTCTTCCCCGGCCCTAAACCACTGCCCCGGTAATACCACCAGCGTGTGTCGCATGGGATGCACATGGCCTTAGGGCCATCGGGCAGTCGAGACAATTAGCTACATGATGACGAAGTTCCATTACATCTCGCCGTTATAGAGAGCCCGTCATGAGAACATTGGATCAATTGACAAAGAGGCGGCCGTCACGGCGGGGAGGCAGGTGCTCCGAGAACACCAGGTAGTGATGGGGACAAAACGACCGGACCTGGCGCTCGCGCGGGGCAGGACCGCACTGATTGTGGACTTCTCAGTGTCGGCTGCAACTGAAGGAAAGCTCGAGGGCACTGTCTCTGAATAGAGTGACAAATACGAGCCAGAGAGAGCCCACCTCATTGCACTCGGCTACGCAAGTGCGGACGTCCTCCCGCTCGTAGTCGGAGCGCTTGAAGAATGGTGTGCGGGCAGTGACGCTGCGCTGAAGAAGGTTGCCACGGGCCGTCAGCTGCGCACCCTATGAGAGAAAACAGTAACCGAAGCGATCTCGGGCAGCGCGGCGTGCTACTACACGCACACGGCGAGAGTCTACTTGGCGTCGCGCGAGTACCAACCGGTTGCCTCCCTCATCAGGAGAGCTCCCGCATCAGGAGAGTGCCAGCAGGACACAGTGTAGAGAACACCTTATCAAATAATAATTACAACACAAAATTCACTACCCACGCACTCTCCCACAAAACAACTCAACACACACACTCACACAATTCGCACAAATTTAAAAATAATATAATAGCCTTTGGCGGAGGAAGTGTAAGCAGCTGACTGTGGGTTGAGAGGTGATTAATTTAAATACACACCAACTCTCCGTCACTCCTTCCAAAACTCTGAAAGACCACTCTAGATTAAAGCCTATGAAACTTCTTTCTTGCTAGAAAGCTAATTGAGTGGGAAATAGTCACCATCACACAAAATCAAACACAATAAATGTAAATTACGATGTATAATTGAACTGATTGAATAGTTACAAATTAAAAGATAAGCTCACTATGCTGCATGTAAGCATATTTCTGTGAATTTAATAATGAAAGAACCAGTTAAAGATTGGCAATTAGTGCCACGCTTGATAAGCATGTGAATAATAGTAAATGCATTTACATGAATACACTGTATGAAATTTACATAAAAATAACCACGTAGTGCTGAAACAGAAAATACACAGTTTACGTGTGTTGTCCAGAAGATCTCGCCGCTGATGATGTTTCAGGCTGGACACGCGGGGCGCCCCAGCTGAGGGAGCGTCGTTAGCAGGGGAGTTGAGACCCATATTAGCAGAAATGCCGTGACCAGTTGCATGAGCACTGTTTCAATTGTAACAAGAGAACTGTTAGTTCACACGTTAAATGATGTGATTGAAATACTTGCTGTTGCAATATTAATTAATACATTGCATCACGGATCTAGTAACACAGTTCAGATTGATAACATAATACTCAATAACATTTACTCAATAACATAATGGTCAATGCACTACAGAACAGTAAATCAAACAAAGCCTAGAAGTTAAGAAGGAACTGAATCTATTGACTTATATTACGAAATACTACACACAAACTCTATTCACTATCTACACACGAACAGCAACCCCTTCATAATCAGATTCCAACCTCTCCAGAATCAGAGTCACATTCCCTCTAGGAAATATTAAACATAATAGAAAAGACTCTTTAAATAGAGGCTCCAGGACACGACAGAACAAATAACAAAATACAGACAATTCTTCCTATTCTGAGAAATAGATTCCTAGGTACTTGCATGAAGAAACTCTCGGAATAATGTCGTTATTTAAATGGTAATTTGTTTCTCTGAAATTATGACCCCTGCCGAAAGTGATGCATCTGCTTTTCCAGTTACTTATGGTCATTCCATTATTTTCCGCCCAGTAATATAACGCAAGATCCAGTTGCAGCAATTCTTCGTCTCTTTTAAATTCTTACTACGATATATTATTCAATCGCCTGCAAATAGCCGAACATTGAGATTAAATGTGCTGGCAGATCATTGACGAACGCTAGAAAAAGAAGTCCAAAGTTACTCCCCTGCGGTATTCCTGACTTAGCGCTTGCCCCGGTAGAACACTCATGGCAAATTCGGTCTTTCGGTTTTCTCTCTCGCAGAAACTAATTAATCCACACCACTACCCTGAAATCGATGCTTGAATTAATTAATTTCTGTACAAGCCGATCGTGGGGAACGGCATCAAACGTTTTGGCAAAATCTATAACTATTGCGTCTACTCCTTTACCCGCGTACATTTCATCTGGTAGATCCTAAAATAGCATCACTACCTGACTTTCGCATGAATAACCACTCCTGAACCCGTGTTGACTGTTATAGAGCCATTTTTGGAATTCCCATTCTTGTTTAATGTAACTCGCAACTAGATGCTCCATAAGTTTGCAGACTACTGAAGTATAATTTACAGGCCTATAATTACTTAATATAGATTCGTCACCACTTTTAAAGATTGGTACAACAAAAGCCAATTTCCTATCTTCAGGTACATTAGAATTGTTCATGGATACGTGAAATATTCTAATTAGGTACGGTAATATTGCTTCTCCGCCTAGTTTAATTATGTCCGTAGAAATGTCGTCTGGACTCCTTGACTTACCATTTTTCATAGGCTTTACATTATTCCGTAGAACGTTCACTTCAATATTAAACTGATTTGAAACCGAATATCACTGAATTAGTGGCTGGTTCGTATTGGTTTTGAAAACCGTACTGAAATCTTATTAAACGCATTAACTTTTGTCCCTCGTTAGTAATGAGCGTGTTTCCGCTTTCACGACCAATCTTCTTTACTTCCCTTCCTCCTCGAACATATTTATAAAATCCTATCCAGTTATTTCCCTTCCCATCTAGAATATTGTTAAAATATGCCTCCTGAGAAATGTTCTTTTTTCGCTCCAATTCTTTTCAATGATTTCGAAAAGTATTCATGTGTTCGCTACTGCGTTTTGTGTTATTAAATGTCTTTCACGTTATCCTCTTCATTCGCCTAATTTTTGCATTCTAGTTTTCTAGATCCGAATTATGTATTATAAATGTTCAAAGAACAAACTTTTGCAACTTCGAATATAATATCTTTGAACGCGCCCCATATTCCTTCCATACCTCCCTCGGTTCTCAGAAAGCGATTGTATTGTTCCGTAAAAAAACTCCAAGCCCTTCTACATTTGCTTTCTTATATTGCCGTACTTTTGTTCCTATCGTGATGTTTTTCCTTGAAATATTTTCATCTAAGTCACGAAGAACCGCTTTGCGATCGCTAATGCTGTCAACAACTTCTCAAGATATGAAAAGTTATTTCGGTCCAATTAAGTACACATCGAAAATCGCATCCTGCCGCGTCCCGCTCCGAACTACCGGAGTTAATCCGCTGTCCCAAGCTAGACTGTTCACAAGTGTTTGGACTTTCCCCTCGCTCACGGCTCCCTCCCAGATTGCGCTAGGAATATTTAAGTCGCCTCCAATAACGAAAGAATGGCCATTTCGTTCCCCGTTTTCTGAATGATGTCATCTAAAATGCCGAAACTGTCGATCGGAGCTCTATAGCATGCAATGATTTCTAATATGGTTCCTGAACTATAAATTTCTATTCCCATCATTTCAAACTCTGTACTGACCCAATCTAATATAACATTCATGCCTGCTTTGACGCAAATAAAAACTCTGCCTCCTCTACCATTTCTATAAGATGACATCACACTCAGACATCAATTTGGATTCACACAAAAGATATCAACTCATGCATCAATTACTAAGAATTCTGAATCCATAAAATACAGGTCATTCAGAAAACATTGGTGCGAACAATAACCAATGCACCCTGGTTGATCATAAACAACTCCATAAATAAATTCAAATAAAATCTATCATTCACTATATCACTATGTTATCCCACAAATTGTATAACAAAATATTACGTAATCCACAACTGTCCTAATACAATCTAGACAAATCATTCAGAAACCACCAGAATAAAGAATAGATTTCCCAAACATGGTTTTACATACAATTTACAAATTTGGATGATTCTTTTTGAGGTGTCACTGGGTTTCCTCTATCTAAAAACAAAAATAGTTGTAAAGAGGTAATAGCTTAATATTTGAAAATAGATAGTAAGCATAAAAGTGTGAAAAAGTTTGCATTGTTAATGTGAACCACGTATCCTATTTAGAAAACTAAAAATGTTTAAAAAAAAACGCAGGCAGCGCAAGCAGAAGGGGAGCGGGCACGAAGTCATGACGGAGAGACAATGTTGAGTGATTGTTATGAAAGACCTACGTTTCCGCGGCTCAATCCAGCCCCTCAACTTACCTCACTCTACTTGACTAGAGTCTTGTTCAACTGTTCTGAAAATTTAGGGAAGCGGGTTCGGCAGGCGAGATATATTATGCGGAATGATTAAAAGAAAATATGAAACGACATTCATTTACTTATACTCTAAATTTGAATTACAAAGGAGTGTGAAAAATATTGATAGAATCATGAAGGGTGAATGATCGCATGCGCGCCTCAGACTATTTTATGACTAATTTACATAATCGCCCAGCGGCGTTCTTTTCGGCTGCGAAGCGGTGACCTGACCATGCGGTATTCATTGTTCAAGGGCCGAGGATAAGCCGGGCACCTCGGTAAAAACCAAGAAAAGGGCGCTGGTGGCGGCGACTGGGGATGTGCTCACGGGTGGCGTAAGTACGAATTTGGGAACCAGAAAAAATAAGAGTTTAACCTAATGGTAAATTGGGGACCGACCCAGAGAAGCGCATTCGTAAATTGGGGACCAATTACCTCACCCCCTTTCAGATAAAAATGGAAAGTGACACTATATTTTCGAAGAACATTTTCATAACCATTATTTTTAAAACAACTCCCTTCCCAGTTTTCCGGACGTAGGACTGGAATATTTGTTTCTTAAAATGGTGTGGTGAAAGTTGGTTTTCATTCTATTGAATCATTTGTTGATGGAATAAATTGCGTCATTTTGTTATAATAGTACTAGTATTTTCGGCCTGGCGGCTTAGCTCATTAGTCATTGCTCGATATCAATGAAGCAACCCCGGGTTCATTTCGTCGTCAGGCAAGATTATAGTGTGCGTTTTCCTTGCAATGTCTCAGTGTATGTTGCCGTGTGACGATGAGAAAATTCACTTCTCATGTTGAGAAGGTCAGAATACGGCTTGGGGATATCTTCCTGCCAACCACATGTTAACATGACCGCATGTTAACGCGGTCACGTTTACGTCGATTACGTCTTTGTCTTTATCTTTGTCTTAAAGCGATTACGTCTTTGTCAATTGCATAGGAGATGCATAAAGTTTTTATTGCTTTCATATTGTGCAGCGTATTTTACAAAGGAAATTTTGAATATCTTGCCATTTTTATATTCTTCCTTTTTATCAGTTAATGTTCTATAACAGTGAACATGAAACTTGGACACTCTTCTAGTACTTTCTTTGCAGTTCATTTTGATACAGGTATGACTTTGAAATATTGTTAAAAACCCACAAGAAAAAGCTGGACTCCAACGAAATGGCGGCGGCTCGTTTAACGCGATTATCTGTTCAATTAGACCTTTCCCTTACCTGGGTCGGTTTGGTCCCCAAATTATGTCAAATTAGAAAGTAAGTTTGGCGAGAAAATATCAAGGAATTATTTGTCCCCCAATTTTCATACGTCCCCCACGGGAGACAACGGCCGGCCGCATGGCCTGGCATCGCCAGCAGCGCGCACGAGCAGAAGCGATGGCGATCGCAGTGAAACGCGGCGGGGGCGTGCCTCGTACGCAGTCAAGTGCACGCGCCCGCGCCCTAGCCACTGGCTCGAGTCCGGGGTGGACTCGTAAATGCACTTACTTTGGGCTCATTTGCGAATCTGATCTACTGGGCCGTATGTTAGCGGCGGTGTGGTCACTTCAAAGCACTGGCGCAGGCAAAGGCTTAGCTGGGCGGCGGGCGCGATAAGCGGGAAAGAGGCGGCGGCAGGTGAGCTCGGTGTGGTGCGGTTTCCCGAGGATCGAAGCGGTGGGCCCGCGCGTTGGCCCAAACTCTGCTGCAACGGCCCGGCAGCCCGTGATGGCTTGATTGGTTGACTGATTACTAGTGATCCCGCGAGATTTAACTGCTAAGGTCGTTAGTTCCGTAAGTGTAGTGCTTTATTTTTGCCTCGGGAGGGGGCGGTGATCTTACCCCGCTGGATGGCGAGATCCGGCACTGACCAATCGACGGCCTGCGGATTTTCTCAATCAGGCATCTCCCACCAGCCGGCCACCACTCCAGCTCTAAGCTCACCGGGCACAGGACACACTCTAAGCCCCCGACCGGTCTCTCGAGATGTGTGGTAGTGTAGTGCATGTAAGTGTCTGTATGTGTCTAAGTAAGTGGTAGGATAAGACAAGGATTGGACTAGGATGCGCGCAATCCGCGGCCCGTTTGGTAGGGCACGGCTCCGGCATTTTGCCTAGTGTTGACCGGAGAAACCACGGAAAATGATCGATCAGAGCAGCCGGTCGTTGGAATTCTCTTCCAGACAGCGTCAGAACTCGACTTGGCTTTCTGCTAGTGTCGAAAATCGGGACTCTTCGGGGCTTGAAACCTAAGACCTCCCGGTCAGAGGCACTCCAGTGATATCAGTTGATGCTATGAGCCACCTCTCCCGAACCCGCATGGGTGCATCTCCTCAACTTCACGTGCTCCTCGCCGGAAAGTTAGTGAGCGAGCGATTCTTCCTCTCCCAACATGGCGGCTTCCGTCATCACATCAGTCGCGAACTCGGACGCGTATCATTAGCCCAGAATGTGCGAGTGGGGAAGCGAGCGCTCAATGGCAGCTCGCTCCTTGCAAATTTTGATTTTCAATCGAAATTGGGGGGTGTCAGAAGATGCGAGCAGATACGCATTCTCCTACACATCGGGCAGCCAGATGTGTCCGTCGTTCGCCTCGGCGAGGGTGACGCTCCTTTCGCATACCACCGCGCAGTAAACCACGCATTTTCCTTGAAACATGTGCGATTCCTAGCTATCTTTACGCACCTAATGTTTAAGCTAAGCATTGCCCAAAGTGGCCTTGTTAATTAGTTTTTAATTAGAATAGGTTTGTTAAGTAGTTTATTTGAGATACGCCCTTTTACTTACTTCACAAGCCTAATCAGCTGCAGTCAAATATACACCTAAAGAAAAATAAACTCCCGCCTCTCCAGGGCAACTCGAGAGCTTAAATTGAAAAAAATAATGTCTTCGCGTCCGCCGTCTTCTAATGTTAAAATAAAACATTTCACGTGCAGTGAAAATTCGAACCTCGGTCGTATTACAATTACAATACTTTTTGTGTTCTAACCTGTGCTGATTTTCCGAAAACAATGAAGTGAAACTCTTTTATTTAGAATTACAACATTAAAAGAGTACCTTGCTGATAAACTACTCCAGACATAACCGAAATGTTATATTATCTACCACTTGTGCTAATAATGTCAAGATATCTGAATATTCTTACCTTTGGAAGTTACTATTTCTTAAAAATATATTCTGAGCATTTTAATTATTAAAAGGTATGTTATCTTACTCAGCACTTGCACAGCAACTGCTATCTTACTCAGCACTTGTTATAATTAAACTTAATTCCATACTGATCTTTGTTTCGTTAAGTTTGACTTTAAATAATCAAAGTCGATAACATAAATTTTACATAGAATATTATATAACGCCATAAAAAACGTTTATTTGATTGAAGTTTGATCAATGTGTTTTGCACCATGAAAAAAAAATTGTGCATATGAAATCATGAAGTAATGCCCATTCCTTTCCTTTCAGGCGGTTTCTGACTTACTACTCGGCGTGTTTTGCATGCCGTTCACACTGGTGGGACAAGTTCTGAGAAACTTCGTGTTTGGTGGAGCGATGTGCAAGCTGATTCCGTATTTTCAAGGTAAGTAAACAGTTGTTTTAAAAACCTATGAGAACATTCTTTGTCAAGAAACTATACGAGATGTGCGCTGTCAATACAGGTTATGTAGAAGAACTGCTAAATGTTTGGGCTAGGTGAACCTGGACCACGGCTATTTATACCCCTTTTACACACAGCTTGTAGAGAGTAATGTGGTAAATTGATTTTGTCGCTTTCCATCAGACACGTCACTGAAATTCGTATTTTTAACTTGTGCCGTAATCTTACGCTGGGGAAAATATTTACACGTTTTACCGACCAGAGCTTTCATAGGATATTAAGGTAACACTTGGGCCCATTGATAGTACAGTCATTGAGCACTGAAGATAATCAGTAAATATTTAGTACAAAATGACTAAATAATTTAGAAAAATTGTCGTAATGCGGGATACTAAAAATTGATTGTTTCACGAGTAGTTAATTGTAGTAGCTTTTTCACTAGATATTAATGCATTCCCATTTTACATGCATGTTGTTTAATTAACGCTTAAAACGACCCAGTGTAACCACCTGGTGATTGCCTCCTGTGTGCATATGAAAAGGAAAATAAATATCTTCGACGATTAAGTTAGTTTTTGCGGCGAAAAGATAAAAATGAAAAAATATTTAAAATGCAGTTCCCCAAAAAATTCATCACCGATTTTAATATATCAGACTTAAAAATCATCTAAATTTACTTCTCTTTTACCATTTGAAATATATCGTAAGGTTTTGGGAATCAAGGTTTTTGGAAATACGTATTTTTATAATAAATTTCGAAGTTTAAATATTTTTAAACCTCGCATTGGGCATGGTTGTTTGTCCCTTGTCTCTCATGTATATGTGGTTGCGGAGGGCCTCGCGATCTACTGATCCAAGATCATAGAAGCCCGCTAGTGTGATGATGTCTAATGGATGGCCAAATATGCATCCCTTCGGGACGCAAAAGGTTGTCGGCTGGAAAGAATCCCTAGAAAGAAGTTTCAAATATGACATTTGCCTCTGAATGTTAGGCATCTCATGTACTAGTGTTCTACTGGTCACGTTCTGACGCGGTCAAAGTGATCTCTTGTATTTGCTGAACATTATATTTGACATTAATTAATAATTTGGCTTTGTATTCCAGCCCTACTTCTCTCGAACCCTATGAGGCATAGAACTTGAATCCTAAACTAAACGCTTCTTAGACTTATATTCCCTTAGAACCTACTGTTTTGAAACTACTGATCTAGAGCCGTTCATTGTACAGATACGAACAGTTTTCGTTTTGTTTATTGAATATTACTTTCTTTGTGAAGTGATTTGATGAAATATTATGATTTGATTTTTACCTGGGCGTAAGTATGATGAATTACACCGGAACATTCAATGAAATACCACTTTTGTGGCATTAGAATACTTTATCTTTACTACTAGTAGGCAAGGAATTATCTCGTGATGCTACAATAACATATAGTTTCTTGCATTATTTGTAGCCGTTCCGCACTCATAAACAAGCACATGAACCTGCAAAAGTGTTTCGAACCTACAATTTTTTTCTCTACGTCGAGACTCGAGCTCAGGTCCACGGAGTTAACTCGTCGTGCGCTTTACCACTACTCAGCGCAGCCGCTTGGCCTTACTCACTTTTGTCGAAGCACGCTTAAAAATTAATATGATCTTTATATCTTACATGGGTTTTTTTAAAATTCAGAGAGTTGAACGAAAATTAAACTTGCGCTATTTTTTAACAGTTCTTTGCACTATACGTGAAAAAATGGAAGAATATAATTTAGATCCGTTGATGAACATTTGTTTTATAAAATTGCATTAACTTCAAGTAAAAATTTCGTTAAAATATTTCAGCACATCCAACTCCATATAAACAAATCAACTGCAGCCGATTTGATTCCAGCAAGATTAATTACAACCATTAAATACTATATTACTTAACATCTGTTGATATTTTTTAATCGTTCCTTCTCCGAAGGTCATATTCCAACTATCTGGAAAAACAGTCTATTCCCAATCTATGAAGCATGTGATAAATCTCGTGTGAAAGCAATAAAAATATTTATTTACTATTTACATTATCCTTCTAATTCTTGAAAACAATCTTAGTAAATTCTAATCTTCCCAACTAAAAGTATGGAGTTATGATTGGCTGCTTTAACGGTTTAACGAGAGATTAATGACTTATTTTATTTATTATTAACGAGACATTAATGACTGCTAACACGATTTTGGTACTGATAAAAATTCTACAACTAATCTCTTCATTTATGAACATTATATTCAACACGAACTAAGCAATAGAAAGTTGACTCAATCTACTCTGATGATATAGGGAGTTTGATGGAGTTGTCAATTCTATCATAAAACAAAAGATACATGCTCTTGGAATAAGACGATAGATACATAAATGGTTATGTATCTACCTTGAAAATCGATCCCAGATTGCAAGAGTTTAAAACAACTACTCTCATGTAATATCTGTTACTTCTGGTGTTCCTCAAGGGTCAAAGTCAGGTCCTTTAATGTTCACCATTTTTGTTGATGGTTTCCCCAAAATCGCACACAATAGCCATATTTTACTATTTGCTGATGGCATTAATCTCTTTCTATCATTAGTCTCTGTAAAGGGCTCAAACTTAATTCAAGAGAATCTTAATTGATTTCAACAATGCTGAACAATAATCACTAACCAGTACACCCAACCTAATGTCATGTTATTACTTTTACAATTAATAAATCCCCAATGTAATTAATACCTATACTATTGACAATACTATAATATAGAGTCACTGTTAGAAAATATCTTAGCGTTTTCTTGGATCGAAAATTGCATTTATACCACACATTGATTACATAACTAGCAAATATCTGAAAAAAATTAGGATTCATCTTACGTATAACAGAGGACATCAATTCACTCTGAATCTTCAGTTGTCTAGTTTTGAAATGTTAACTTTTTGCAATTTTCGAAAAAACTGAAAGATAGCCGAAATGGGACCACCGCCATATTTCTTACTGTCACTTGGTACATTTGAGAAGAAATAAAAGGAACTATTTGGTGATCTTTTAGAGGAAAATGTTTAAAAAATAAAAATTGTCTATATTTCGCCCAAAGTCACGCAAAACCTAATCATATCTTTGAAAAATTGTACATGATAATATTTCAAGACCTATCGTCAAGAAGTGGATCTTATTAAGGGGAAAAATTAATATTATAGTTGTGGGAAGGCGCCCAAAAAAGTTCCATTATTACAATAGTAAAAAAATATATGATTTCATCAAATATGATACCTGCACCATTCTCTTAAGCGTCCTTTACGCTAAACGAGAACAAAGCCTCATCAAAAAATTTCAAGCCATTTTTAAGAAAACTTTGAAAATTTTTTTGAGATTTCATGTAAAGAACCCTCAAAAATAAAGACTTCCGTTTGAAGCTCCCAAACCCTTGAGTTTGTTCAGTTCGAATGGGGAATATCAATTTTGGAGAAAATCGGACAAACGGCTTAGGCGCTAGTCTTCACCAAAGATGGACGGACGCACGGACAGAAGATGTTTCGCTGTCGATCGATTTTCCTGTATCAAGGACCCACAAAACATTGATTCTGGTTACACCACGTGTTAAGGAAAGAAGCGTATTGTAATAACTCTATATATCAACAGGATTTAGCCACTTTTTCGTTGTCAGAGCCCGGAAATAAGAGTTATTCTGCCGAAAATTTGCCTTTTTCCGGCACATGATTACAAAACTTTATCTCCTTACGAAGAAAGTGCGAGAAAGTATTCGTCCATAGTAAATGCAAGTAAAAAGGAATTAAACTTTCAAATATATGATTTTCTGACCATGATTATGGTATTTAAGTTATAATTGTCTGGTGACAACTAGTATATACAATCGAAGTAAGTCAGAGACTATATTTTTATTATGATGAAATCGTTTAACGAGTAATTTCTAAATAACTTCGAATTTAAAATAAAAACGGAAATTTTGTCCGCGTAAGCTTGAAACTAGCCCTATATGTTCTATTTCTAGCACACAGTTTTCAAGAACACCTTACATGACCTTCAATTAAAACCCGTTTACTTTTGGATGAATATCTAATTAGACAGTCTGTCTTTACTCTGCACGACAGCCCGCGTTCTGGCCATGGCCTACAAGCAGCGTCCCGGCCTCGCAGTCATGGGTTAGCACGAAGACATCTCTACGCCGTATTCTGTTCTTATCAACCTGAGAAGTGAATTTTCTTATTGTCACACAGCATACTGGGACATTGCCAAAAAATGCACACTATAATCCTGCGCGACCGGGAATCGAACCTGGGGGTCGCGTCATGGAAAGTGAGAACTCTGACCAATTAGATATGTAGGTAACAATTATTTAAACCTTATTTAGTATGACTATTATCACCTCTCTCTTTACGTGGCACTGTTGTGCATCGTATGTTACGATTACAAAATAACACGGACTTATTTCGCCCAACGTCATTCGTAATTTTAAAATAAATATATGATCGATATATATCTAGTAGAATATTCACCCAACATTCAATATTCTTGTTTTAGTAAATAGTAGATTGTATTTATGCATTTGAATAAACTACATTAATTTGTATCATACATACGTGACAGCACAAGTTGTAAGTAATTAAATATTCATAAAAATCTCTTCGCTCTAAGACTTAAATCAGATACCATAGCACTGAGTTTTCACATTTACACAAAACGTTAGTTAACTGAGAAAACTGTAAATTTTCGCAGACAACTTGCAAGACGCGACATATGTTCCGAACACGTGTATATTTTGAGCCAGTGTCATCACGTGACAAGCCCCGAGCAGAACGAAGGTATGTCACTCCGCGCGTAGGGATAGATTAAAGATATCTGTCTTCACTTTATGCAATAACCCTTAAGTTACATACTCAGTTCCTTTTCTATTTTGTCTTCGTCTATTTTTGCAGTGCAATTTCCAGTTTTCAGTGGATCAAATCATCTGGCAGATATTATTATATTTCGACGGTTTCTGTAGTTTTGTAAGTTTTTCCAATGTTGTGGTAATAAACATCAATGAATACAAGAAACTTTTCTAATAAGTTAATATTCAAAGAAATGTTAGTAAATCAACATGTTTGTTTATTTTGTAGAACAGTGCATTTTGTATGATGGGATAAAAGTGATGCTATGATACTTTTTCATCGCATCACATGAGTGTTAAAGCAATACGTACGTCCAACATTCAATTGAAGAACAATGTGCACTTCGCTCCATAGTACATCTCAGAGCTTTTAATTGTTTTTGAAGAAAATAAATAAAGTAAAGCGTTTGGATTATTCCGTGCAACTACTCGTGTTTTTTACACATCGTATCGAGTCGATAGGTTACAACCGCGCCGAGGAACAATTTTACTTCGATCTGAGGCCTTTGCAACTTCCTCGCCATCAAAGGACAAATTGACGAGGCTTCTTCGAGAATCGATACGCCATCTCCGCGTGCAGTCGCCGCGAGATCAGTTTCTGCCACGCGCCGCGCCGCTCATCTACTCCCACGCGGAGGCGGAGAAAGGAAAGCCGGAGGGTGGCGGAGGAAGTGGAGATGGAGGAAGATGATGCCGAAGAAAGGGAGGCGGAGGAAGGGGAAGCAGAAGATGACAAGGTGTACGTGAGCTGGAGGAAGAGGAGTGGGAAGAAGGAAAGCCGGAGAAAAGAGATGCGGAGGAAGAGTGGCAGATGGCGGAGAGGGAAGATAGAGAAGGCATGGAGAGCGGAGGAAGGAGACGCAAAGGAATGGGAGGCGAAGGAAAGTGGCGGAGGAAGAGTACCGGAGGATGGGAGGTGGAAAATGGGAGGTGGAGAAAGGGGGTGCGGAGCAAGGAGACCGGAGGAAGGGATGGTGGAGGAAGGGGACACGTAAAAATAGAACATGGAGATAGGTTACGCAGAGAAAGGGGTAGCGAGAGAAGGGAAGCCAGAAGAATGTTGCGGAGGAAGGGGAAGTGGTGGGTGGGGATTTGGAGAGTGAGAAACCGTAGGATGGGAAAACGGAGGATGGGAAAGAGAAGAATGGGTAGCGGAGTGGTGGAGAAAGGGTTAGTGGCGGAGGAAGGGGATGTGAAAGAAAAGGTGACGGAAGAAGGGATGGTTAGAGTCGGGAAGAGCGGTTGGGTAGGATCTGGTAACAGGGACGGAGCGTTGCCAGGGGTTGGGATGGAACGGGTCCAAAGGGGCGGGGAAGCAGGAAGTGGTAGCAGGGGGGAGGACGGATGTGAAGCGACGGCAGAAGCGGGTCGGGAAGGGGCCGCGGCTGGAGACGGCGGCGGGACAGTAGGGGGTTGGCGGGTGGAGGGAAGTGTGGGGTTGGAGCTGGGGCTGGCACGCGGAATATTTCGTGTGCCTGAGCGCTCACCGGCCAGAATCCGCCCCCGCCCCACCCGCCCCGCCCCGCCCCGCCCCGCCCCGCGCGCGAGGAGCGGGGACGAGCCCCCGAGGAGCGCTGGCTGGAGGCGCAATCGCCGCGCGCCGGGATTACCGAGTTCATTATGCGCGCTGCGCCGGAGGAGCGGGGTGGGCGTGGCAGGGCCGGGGAACGCTGTTCGTGGGTGTAATTAAACGCTCGGGCGTGGAGATGGAGGCGCTTCTGCCAGTGTCTCGGATAGATTGCGCGTTTGCGAATGCTTTGTGAACGCGAATCTTCTTTTGCTCGCGGTTTGGGATAACAAACGCCGTGCCTCTGGGGCTATGCTGTTGCCGTGTTCATTGGCGCACAGCTGCTTTCTAGGAACGATACACAACGCACGTGTTGTTCGCTGTTTGTTTTTATTCATTTGTGTTTTTTGCTGTACTGCGTATCACGAGCACATGAATGGTGCTGACAGAAAGACGTGTTCCTAATCTTACGTGGGAATAACGCAGAAAGTTCTAGCGAAAGGAAACCACTTGGCAATGAGCAAAAGACACTCTATCGGTGGAGTCTCAATGCAAAGATCTCTTTTTTACTACCTCAGTGCTCGTCCTTGATGTCCGATTTCACAACTCAACACTTAAAGATTATGTAGCTGCTGATTGATCCAAATTGATATGCAGGAAAGATGAAAATGACCATGCGGACAGAATGTCAAATATTCACAATTCAGATTGAAACGAAATCATATATTTTCTGACATTAGGTCAAATTAATTTCGACTTCTTCAGAGAAATCATTTATGATTCATTTTCTATAGTTATATGTTTTGGACATCGACTTGCAGTAAACGTATATTCTGCTGTATGTTTAAGAAATCGAACAGTAGTTTAATATTAAATTTTTAATCATTTGAATTCAGTTTTAGTTTCATTCACACTTGTCAATTTGCACCCGGCACCGTGAAATGGGTGTAGCATTGCAGTTTTAACCCTATGATTTCAAGCAGTGTCCTATTTGAAATGCTCTTGCAAAGATAAATGTTTTAATATTTTTGTGAGAAAACAAAAGATATGCGTGATGTTACTTCCAACACAATACAGTTTTGGACACAATACAGTTTTGGGATTCCTCAAACAAAACACAAAACTTTTGTTTTCAATAGAAAGGTGTGCTTCGTGGCTTAATGTCCAAATTAAGTTTAATGTGTATGAGAATAATTTATAAGCAATTGAATAATAATGACGTGTCAGAACATTCTAATTTTCTCTGCCAAACGAGAAATAACATTAAACTTTGTTCTAACTGTAACAGAGGATGGAGAAGCACTGCAAGAGCATTTCAAACACATACATGTACAGTAGTTTTAGTAGTTAAAATTGGAAATTTAAAACGTCATTGGTTCAAATTGATACACAATGACATTAAGTATCCGTATTACTCGAGATTCAGATAGTCAAAGATGTGCATGGCACACCGTAACTCCAAAAATCCTGGTTTTGCAACAGTAAAGTACAATGACCTGTGCAATGACATGAATAAATCTCGTTAAATTAGAAATCTATGCCATGAATATCTACAAATGAACAAATTGGGGGGACAATGGGCAGTTCCCCCTCCAATATTTTGAGCTTCACTGACGTTTTACAATCTTATAAAATGTTAATATGAAATGTTAAAATGCTTAAACTGTGAATTGCTTTCGAATAATTACAATTATGAAATGAAGCGTTTTGGCTTATAAGGGTCTAAGTACAAGACTATGATATTTGTGCTGATAATTTTAAATGGATCTATGTACCCAGAGCTATGATTTCTAGAAGGATTTATGGGCCAGCGGAAACCGTATTAGTTGAAAAAATTCCAAGATATAGCGCTGGGTTCAACTCCAGCACTGGTTCTCTATTATTTTACCTCGTTTTCCAGAAACTTAGTTCTTGCCACTTGGATCCTTATGAAGCTATGCGCTTCAAATGTGTGAAAATGAATAAGGAACAATTCCAAAACGGTTCCCTTTACCATCCACTTACATTTCTTCTTCAAGATTACAATAATCTTCTGACAATTCTCGGAGGTGCCATTTCAGTGGACATGTCTTGCAAGTGAGGGCAGCGCCGTTCCGAAGCCAAGCTACTGGCTCAGCACGTAGGCGTCGACCCCAGGTGTCGCCAGTTTGTCTCTAGTGCTTCGCACGTCCTGTGAAGGATTCCCCAAAGCGCTCGTCGCATCCAGGGAGGGAACATCTTTTCGAAATGTAGTTGAAACTTCAGTGACTGTATGAGTTGACCTTTTGAATATGAAAATCTTTTGCGATGAGTGGCCGAGGGAAATTACATTTTTTCATAATATGCAATAATATTAATATTAAAATTGGTGATAATTATCGTTACAGATGATGTTTTACAACAGTGACTTGGTGATGGTATCCTTATTATTATTATTATTATTATTATTATTATTATTATTATTATTATTATTATTATTAATATTCTTATCTTACATTATTCACAGTATCTACTGGTCGGTATGTCACAGGAATAATGACCAGGTGTGCGGTTGCTTTACTGAAGGTTCAGATGGCTTCTGACAATACGGCATGTATTCAAAATTACTGACTTTTGCATATTATATACATTCCTGGCATCCACGTGAAGACACTCCAGTGCCTGAAGTGTCATTTTCGGGATCACTCCTGTACCTGATATTATTATAGGCACAGTTGTCACTTTACTGAAGTTCCACTGAGTTGCGACTTCATAGGCGAAATCGGTATACTTCTGGATCTTCTTTTGATATTTTCCCGATATGTTGTGGGTATTGGGTATTGATATATCGATAAGGAAAACCTACTGATAGTTTCTATCAATGTACGTTATATCGGGTCTATTGCCGCCGACATGTCTGTCAGTGATAGTGGAGCGATCCCAGTAGAGTGTGTGCTCACTACTTTCAAGCACATTCTGAGGCACATATTTATAATACGGCACGGAAGTAGCAAGTAAGCCCGTTCTCAATGTCAATGATTGGTGTACCTGATTCGCCACTTCATCATGCCTCTTTTTCTATTCCAACTGTGCGTGGCTGCTACATCCACTTGTCACGTGTTGGATAGTTTCGCTTGCAGCCTCACATCTACACGAGTCCGAATGAATGGTAGAATCTCTCAGAATGTGTTTTCTGTAGTTCAATGTTGGTACCACTTGGTCCTGGATAGCTATCATGAAGGCTTCTGTCTCCGGAAAGAGATCCCCGTGCTGGAGCCATGCGTGCGACGCAGAGATGTCGACTTCTGGTTTACTCAGCTCGTGAGGTTACCTTCCATGCAGTGCCTTCGCTTTCCATAAGGTTATCTTCTCTTCCGTTTCAATGATTGGTTGAACAGACGGATCAAGCTTTTTCAAGTTCAGAGGACTATAGTTATTATCAACTGTGCTCACTGCTTGCTGAACTCTCCCACAATGTTCCAAGAAGTATCTTCTGAGTGAAGCAATTTGAGATCTGCGTAGATTTATGAGATCTACAAAACCTCGCCCTCCTTGCGACCTTGGAAGAGTAAAACGCTCAGAACTTGAATGGGGAGGATGTTTTCGCTGTTGAGTCATAGCGGTTCGAATTGTCCTCTGGAGGTTGTCGAGGTCGGTATTGCTCCATTTAATAACGCCAAAAGAGTATGTCAGCACTGGAATAACAAATGAATTGATGGCCTGCACAAGGTTTCTAGCAGAGAGTTGAGTTTTTAAGAGTCCATGCAATCGTTTACACACTTCAGTTGTTAGTATGTTCTTAGTAACAGAGTGTTTGATTTGGAGTGACTGTTGGAAACCCAAGTATTTGTAAGTTTCATGGGGTTCCATGAAGGTTATCTTTGGTTCATTATCAGTTTCCAAATTTATAACTTGCATATGACCCCGAATGATATTCACTCTCCTGCACTTATCCAAACCGAATTTCATCTTGATGTCGTCAGTGAACTTCTTCGTCACGTTTATTAGTTGCCGCGTATGACTCTCAGTGTCTGCATAAAGCTTCAGGTCATCCATGTAAAGAAGATGTGAGACACGAAGAAGAGTTGAGTTCCCCTTTTTAAGAGCGATTCCATAATTAGATGAATTAAGTAGAGTAGACAGGGGATTCAAGGCTAAGCAGAACAATAAAGGGCTTAAAGAGTCACCCTGGAAAATCCCTCGGCGGATGTGTATAGTATCTGTGTGGACGTATTGTTTTCCATTAGAGAGATACAGTTTTGTATTCCATCGACTCATCGCGGTTTTCAGGAAGTTTTGGATAAACGGGTGGACCTTGTATACATCCAAACATTGAAGGAGCCAAGAACGGGGAACGGTGTCGAATGCTTTAGCGTAATCTATGTTGCATGCGTACAAGTTTCTTTGTTTTGCAAGCACTTGCCCCATAATTACAGAGTCTATAATGAGTTGCTCCTTGCATCCTTGAGATCCAGGTCTACATCCTTTCTGTTCATTTGCTAAGATGTTCTGTTCCTCAATGTGCGTCATCATCATTTGTGAAACACAAGATGTTATGAGTTTGTAGAAAGTTTGAAGGCAGGTTATAGGCTTGTACTTCGAGGGGTCTTTAGTGTCACCCTCCTTTGGTAACAAAAATGTTCTACCTTCAGTGAGGAAGTAAGGTAGATTTTCTGGATTGTGAAGAAAATATTGAATTATATTAGCTATATGATGGTGAGTGCTTGTAAATTTTTTCAGCCAATAATTGTGCAGGCCATCACTGCCTGGAGCCTTCCAGTTATGTGCTTTGTTCAAAGCTGCTTTGACAATTTCCACGGTGATGATTGGTTCACCCATTAGAGGGATATCTCGGTGTCTGTCATATTCCATTTCAATCCACGTCATATCTGGTTTGTGGGACACAGCAGATAACCAGATAGGCTTCCAAAAGTCCTCTATTTGTGCCTTTGAGGGAAGCTTTGACTCTTTCATATCATTTACAAGCCCTTTGCCCTTTGACATATTTCCGTAGAATGCTTTCTGGTTTCTGTTAAAAAGAGAATTCTGTTGCTTCCTCGTAGTGCAATTCCTGTAGCGTCGAAGGCGTTTTGTTAACACCAAAAGCTTTTGTCGTAGGGTGTCAAGATGTTCTGTTATTGTTGAATTCAAGGGCTCGTGCATCGTATGGGTTTTTGTATTGATAAGGATGTTATTCACCTTTCTTCTCAGTTTTTCTGAGGTATTTCGATTTTTAAATTGTATGAGTCTCCCAATATCTCTCCTAATGCGTTCTATACGATTCACCAGCCGTCTTTCCCAAGGTGGCATTCTTTTTTCACTTCGATCATTGTGGGCAGTTGCTACGCGGCTGAAAAGCTTGGAACCGTTACATCTTGAAGCCACAACCGCAGCACAATAAATTGCTGTGTGTACTTTTTCGAAAGATGGTCTTTGTTGTAGATGTTGTGGCAGTACTTTCTCATTCAAGACGCTGATTGCTCTTGCTAATTTCTTCGAGCAATTTTGTCTGGGGATGAGATAGCAGTTCAGTGGGTCAGTTCCTTCAAATTCCGCAAGTGCGACTGCAAATTCATTGCGAATTTGCACCTCTTCACTACTCTTATCATCCATACTTTCTGACATGCTTGTCCCATTGTCATCCTGAGTTTGCACAGCTGATATCTGCACTGCCCTCAGATTACTAGGTTCTGAGGAGTTAACCATTTTTCTCACATCTTCCTTGATTGCTTCCAAAACTAGTGCAGAGAGGAGATTTTTCTGAACAATTGCTCGACGCTGGTCCGCTATTCTTTGCTCACTAACTTCAGAATCAGGGAAACGGTGAAGAAATCTTTGATGTAACTTTTGTCGGTAGGCCGTAGTGTCAGTCTCCATTTTGGTAATGGTGTAGTATTCACGCATGATGAAGGTATTTATTTCTATAGTCCACTTCATCCTTCTGCGTTGCCTGCCTGCGGCAGTGGTCTCTGGAAGCAATAGATTGCTTCTCTGGGAAGCACTTGCGGCAGGTGCAGCTATAAGTGGAGATGGATGGGTGCTGCTATGTTCGGCTGTAGTATATTCGGTGTATCCCCGATCAGGGCCCGCCTGTTCAGCTCCTGATCATCACCGGCTCGCATGCTGTCACCTCCAGCGGTGGCTCCGAAGGTGCCCCGGCGCTCCCCAGGCAGCGGCTGCTTTCCCCAGGCCTTACGACGCATATTCCGTGTCTCCATATCTCTATGAGTGTGCCATCGCTCTGTTTGCCGCCAAATTTTCTGACGTTGCCCGTCTCCCACGTGGCTAAGTTCTCAATTGCTCGGACGTAGGGCTGGACTTTGGGAGACTTATAATAATAATAATAATAATAATAATAATAATAATAATAATAATAATAATTATTATTATTATTATTATTATTATTATTATTATTATTATGTATTCCGGTAAGTGAAGAACATGTTTTTATCGCGAAATTGGCGGAGTTCTTCTCCCGCTGGATGGAGAGAGAATTTTATAAATCAAGTTGCACTTGTGGCTAATGCCCCGGATTGATAGACAACACATCACGAACTTCTGTTTCGCGGGGGGACGATATATTTTTGTGTGAGAGAGTGACACGTCAAACACGAATGCATGATGGGTTGCATACTAATCAGGGGCATATGTCGTAAGAGTATCATTTTTATGTGAAATTTCCTAACTCATGTTCATTAGGAAAAGTGATCCGTCTTTGACCTTCTACATGTTTTGAAAGTTGACGTCATTTATTGCCGGATATCCCATACTTTTAACTCTTTCGTAGAGAACTGAAAATTAAACTATAATAAATTAACTACAAATCTTTTTACCTAACTTCTCAGATAATTATAGCAATTTTAGAAAGGAATAGTTCATTTATAACACTTCTGGTGTTGACATGAGGTGCATCGACTTTGTAACGTCCTCTAGCGCTGACTCCTAAATGTATATTTTTAATGGTTTTTATTAATATTTCTCGTATATTGTCCAGGTTTAAATCTTTTTGTGACGGCAAGTAGCTTTCAGGTTCCCACGCTACTGCCAGAAGCGTTTTACCAAGAGATGTTGCGGATAATGTAATTCGGCACTCATTGCGAAGTCGGCGTTGTGATATGAAATTGGGAAAGGCTTTTTTAATTACCTGATTACGGGCACTGGCGCCATCAAAATAATTTTTATAAACAAGACGGTTTACATTATTTCAGTTATGGTTAAGTTGTTAGTAAATGGTCTTATAAAAGCGATCAAGATCTATTAAAAGATATTCGTGAAAGATCAATAAGTAAGGCAAGGAATATAATGTTGTATCAAAAGGAAATATGCAAGCATATATGCTCAAACACTTGTAAAATATGCACCAGAACTAATTACGTTTGCTCTAACAACAAACAGATTTATGTATTCCAGAACAATTACAAAACGTTTAATATTAACAATTAATTTTACATTTTGTCTCTACTTAGTATTCCAGCGATAATTTTTAAAGTAAAATTGTCTTAATAGTAAAAAAAAATAATGATATCGCCTGTATCATCGTCGAAGTATCAATTTTAACAACACAAATTCATTATCAAAGGTAAATTGTCATATCATTAATAATCGCACAAATCGTTGCCAGGTACAAGCGCCATGATATCTAAAAGAATTTTGGACAAATACTGCTTCAACTAACGAACGGCAAGCCCACTATTTCTCATGAATAGCATACGCATTCACATTTGTGAATACACTTTTCGGTTTGAGAAGACACGTAATTAAAATTCCAAGAGAAATGCGCGACATTAAGAACAAAAATTCAATATAATATCAATAATGCCGTAAATAAAATAAAAATATGATGCATTAACACAAAATGCACTAAATAGGCATTAATATGCTGTATAAAATCACCACATTTCTGTTCGTTTGATTGTATTTGTGGCCATTTGATAATTAGCATATTATAAAGCTCATAATTAAAAATATAAATGTTCATACACTTCCGGGCCTTATTAATAAATGTGTAAATATGAGAAAAAATCTTATGGTCATTGTTCAAAGATTTACGAATCCAATCGTCAAATTGGGGAACTAACAATTGGTGAAGAACATAATAACAAGGAAAATTATGTTAAAATAATTCTAATAGTTGTGCTTCCATACCAAAATTTTGCACATCATCAAAGATCATCTGATCTGGAAATACTGACAATCATGTTTTAAAAAGAACTGGTATTAAAATGATATATTTATTGGATATGGGAACTAGTGCACACTCAACAACTCTTGAAAATTCAAAGAAATATTTTTTAACGTTTCCTTTAGTTATCCCTTACAAATGAATGTTGAAAATGGAACTCGGAGTAGTTTAGTAACAATAAATATATGTAAGAATAGCGGCTCGGCGTCACATACCATAACTGTCATGAGGTGGAATTTCGTGTAAAATATAGCTATGGAATCGAATCCTAGAACGTATCGAAATGTTATTAATGGGAGTAAAAATCATTCGTGGGAAGAAGAGATCAAGCTTTGTCTCTCTTAGAAATGAAATGTTCTGAAAACTACAATACTGGAGATGAAATAAATCGACAGGAGTTAATAAGAAACAAGCTTTCGGAAGCAAATTAGTTATTAAGAAGTGTACTGCATGTGGTGTTATGTACAAAGCTAGGCTTGTTATCAATTACTGGAAGAGATTTTCATGCTTCTATAGACCAGTAGTAAAATTTATAATGTTACATATCCTGCTAACCATAGGTGAAATGAGCAAGTATTTAGTCAATTATATTGTACAAGTGTGAGAGAATAGGCATGCTGTAACGTACTTTTTTCTGGGATTTTGTGAAACCTATATAAGGCTAGTTTCTAACTTCTCCGCTGGGTATTATTATTTAATTGGCTGTCCGGGTGACGCCACGTCCATGGCAAAGGTGCCGACGTTTCGGTCGCCATTCTGCAACCTTCCTCAGGGCATAATGGGCATTACCCCCCTGAGGGAGGTCGCAGAATGGCGACCGAAACGTCGGCACCTTTGCCATGGACGCGGCGTCACCCGGACAGCCAATTCCGGCCGCGGAAGCCTACGCTCTCACTTCTTCGTTGGACTCTATTTGGATATTTATGTCTAGTTAAAAAAAAGCATGTTATCTTCATATGCGATACGAACTGGTAATATTCCAATTTTAAAATTGTAATCGCCGTAAAAAATACTCGCAGATATGGATGATGTGGATACGTAGAATTTAGTACAGCTGCACATTATACAGCCTCGCGGCTAGCTGTTGGTCTGCGTGCTCGCTTGCCACTAGGCGGGCGCGGGTTCGATTCCCGGTGAGGTAATATTACAGTGTGCATTTTCCTTACAATGTCTCAGTATATGTTGTGTGACTATGAGAAAATTCACTTCTGAGGTTGCAAAGTCCGGAATACGGTGTGGCGATGTCTACGTGCTACCCAGACGTACCCCCGTAACCCCTGGCCATGAGACAGGGACGTCGCCTGCAGGCCTGAGCCCGTTCATGGGCAGTCGTTTGGTTTCTCTCACTCACGCTTTCCCTCTTTTTATGCGCGCAGTCTCTCTCTGAGTCTGTCTTCAACACTCTCTGCGTCTCTCCCTTTCTCATTCTCACCCGTCCGGTTTTCCTGGGCCGCGTCCTGTGTCTCACGGCAACGCTCATCGTCACACGACAAAGCAGCAATACAGCACGTGTGTATCGCGGTTTGAATGGGAATTGAATTAAAATGAAGCGCAATTATGTTATGCAGCGCCATTTGTTAGTTACAACAAAATTAAGAGCACATAAACCTTCTCAGTGAAAAAACACGTAGATTGCGACAACTTTTGTGGAGATCGGTTACACGATGTCGGAGTTAACGCTTTTAAATATACCAACTGCCATATATATATATATATATATATATATATATATATATATATATATATATATTGTATATATTGTGACGTATATATATATGATATATATACGATACGTGATATATATATATATATATATATATATATATATATATATATATATATATATATTGTGACGTACCTGGTGGTGCCGGGTATCTTCACTGCAATATAACACTAAGAGAGGGTGTCTTTTACGTGAATGGGTCCTAGGATAAGTCGGTGCAACGTTGGGGAAGTTACTCATACATAGAAATACAATTATGACAAGATTTATTTTAAATCAAAGTTACTATTTACATAATCAGACACCGTTTTTATACTCCGCCTTGGTACCAAGATTAAGAGTAAAATACAACTTTCATACCTTCGGGGCCCCGTTTGAATACCTATGAGGTTCGTCGAGCCGCTCGTGCCGACAGGGTTGTCGACCTCTGCTACTGCTGCGGGCCGTCGGCAGCAGATGGCGTGGTGATCATCCACGGCTGATGCTCCAACAATTCTTCCCCGAACAGGATCTTGATACCTCGGCTGCGCACCTTCCTCGAATCACTGTCCATTAGTGGGTTTAATTACACGACCCCCGCCTACTCCGTATACTGGTCACAGTTCTGTACCGCACGCTTTCAAGAATGTTCCCTCCGCACCAACTAATAAGAGCGACGTCAATTATTTTACCAACACTAATCTTTTACTATACTGATACTTCTAATGTTCTGTTTACATGTCCATTACTTTGCGATTCCTAATCACATAACTATGTCGCGTATTACATGCGTCCATTCACTAGCGGAGAGCCCTCGCTACACGTCCGCACTGGTCGCCGCTCTGCTAACGTCTCTGATTCTCCTTACGATTCTTTCCTGCTCGGGAGCACGCCGGCCGCGTCCTGCATCGACGGGCGGCACGGCTCGACTGTCCCAACGGCCGCTTACACGTGCCGGCTACCCAGTTCTAACCGAAATTCTCACGCTGCTCGCGATGGTGGCACCGGAGGCGGTGGCAACCGTCGCTGGCTGCCCGCTGCTCGCAGCGCCCGGCGCGCCGCGCTCGGCGCGCTCACCGCGCAGTCCAAACTAGCGATTTATTTCTTACACTAATGATTTAATTAGTGTAATGAAACACATATTCTGGGTTTCATCACCCCCCCCTTTCTTTTTTTGAATTTTTTTCACTTCTGGAAAAATTCACACTAGTAACATCGTCACTGCCGATGGTCGCACTGTCTTGCATGTTGCCCAACATCCTATATGCACTTATAACCTAGAATCGACTTAACATGTGATTACTTATATTAACACTAATATTACAGTTATTTACACTTCACTATTTTCCATCCATGTTGAACCAGGTTTCCGATTTGAAGCTTGTGATGTCCTACTATGTCTTGTCTCTTGTGCGACGGTTCATCCCCATTTTGCTGACATTGATTTCCCAAGTCACAGTTGTAGGACATAGCTTCCAGCGTGTTGAACACATCTTGATAAGTATCATCCCATTTCCAGCTGCGACCTCTTCTACGTTTGTACCAATGGTTGACCATACCATCACTCTTCCCTCGCCCCTGACTTCGCTCCAATCTTGACCTGCCTACATCTCCTTCACTCCCATTCGTTGGGGCGTCTGCAGACATCAAGTTGTACTCCTCCAATATCTTCCAACCCTTTCCTAAATCGGTATGATCTGCTCTGCTCAGTAGGCTTTGCACGGTGACAGGATACTGTCGCGTTGACATGCAAATAATTCCTTGATATTTTATAGGAGCAAGTAATGTTTTTGGCTCCATAACGCTCTTCGTTCTGTATTCACTACGACTTCCCGTGATGTAGTTGTGATGGCTATTCCTCTGGTCGCTCTTGATGTTTATTTGGGTTTCTTCATTCCGCTTTCGTACAGAAATCTTGTTTTCAAATTCTTTCAAAAATTTCGGAAATATGCCAAAATTCTCTGCCCATGTCCTGGCGTTCTCTTCTAACATTGGGTGTAATAACTGGATCTTGTATCCTTCCAATATGTTGTTTGATGCTAGGTGCCGTTCTTCTGCTCGCAGAACTACCTTAGGGTTTTCCGTCCCATCTCCCGGAGATTTCATCGACTTTGGAGGCATAATTGGTGTCACCCCATACTTGACACTCGGCGACATTTTCCCGTCTTCTTCCTGTTTAAACTCTTCTTGTACTCTTTTCTCTTCGCACCCTTGTATATTTTCCACGATTTCTTCTTCTATTATACGCTCCATTTCTTCTATTTTCATTTCCACTTCTTCTTCCATTATTAACTTCAATTCTTCCGTTTTCACTTTCACTTTATAAACATCCTCCTCGGCCTCGATTTGGACCTCCACCGTTTTGCCCTCCGCTGTCTTGACTTCTTTATGGATTTGGTTCGTCATCCCCTCGTTTCTGTCTGCTGCCGCTACCCTAGCATCTACTTGATGGTATAATTGAAATTTTAGCACCTCATCTTTCCTATTCAGTTCCTCCGCTTTCCCATACGGTTTTTCGCATATTCCGATGAGCTTCCTATTCCGTTCTTCTGTAATTCTTCTCATTTCTTCCCCATGCTTATCCAGTCTTTCCATCGACTTCCTATGCCATTCGTCAATTATCTTGCTTCGTTTTTCTAATGAATTGTCAGCCACTACACCCGTACATGCTTCGTGTTCTTCGTCCATCCCCAAGTCGAATCCTATCGCCTGGCTCCCCAGCTCCACCACTTGCCGTTCTATATCTATAAATGCTCTGTGATCGACCAGAAAATCCGTCCCTATGATTACCGAATACAATAATTTTTTGACTACCAGGGCCACCATCTCATATACTTGGTTGCCAATCTTGGCTCGAAACATGATTTGTTTTGTGATGGGGCTTGACTTCTTCTGAGTGGCTCCAATCACATACGCCCTATTCATAGGCAAACACATTATCTCATTTCCTGTTGCTTTTAACTCCTCATACATTTCCTCTGATACTACTGTAGTCGTGCACCCTGTGTCTACTAAAGCTTCTTTAATTATACCTTCACATTCTATCATTATCGTGGGACATTTCCTGATTCTGACCGCTGAGTTCTTACATCTCCGCCACGGTTGGGTATCGTGAGTTACCGTCTGCATAGCGTTTATGGAGACCGCATTTACTTCATCGATTTCCGCGTCCGCAATGGGGCCACCTATCACCACGGACTCTATTAGTTTAAATAGTGTCCTTGATCACTACTTGTGCTAGGCTGTGCTGATCGGTCGGGTACATTCCCGCCCCCGCCTCGCGTCTCCGTACGGTTTGAATTAGATCCGTTCCAGTCCGGTCTCTGGTTCCCCGGCTCTGGTCTCCATCCGTCTCCCCCTCTTCCGCGTTGGTTTCTCTGGTAATCGTTGCTCCTATCATTCCCTTGCCCCTGGTTACGTTCCGATCTAACCATATTAACATTCCCTTCATTTCTGTTCTTTGGTACGCCTGCAAATGTCAAGTCGTACCCTCCTAACACATTCTGGAATCTTTCCAGGTCGGTGTGCTGCACACTACGTAAAAGATTCTGCACTGTAACTGGGAATTGTCTTGTCAGTACACATATTATTTCCTGATCGCTCATCGGTGGTGATAGCGTTTTGTATTCCATGATGCGCCTTGTTGCGTATTCCCGCAAACTTCCCATGGATTGGTTGTAATGATTATTCATCAGGCTAATTTTAAAATTAATTTGAATTTCCTCATTCCAGTACCGCTCAAGGAATCGATCTTTAAATGCCTTTACTGATTCGGGAAACTTATCAAATGTATCGGCCCATATCCTTGCGTTGCCTTCTAACATTAAATATAATAATTGTATTTTACACCTTTCCGAAGTATTGATAACATCTAGATGTCGTTCTGCTGCCTTCATAAATATACATGGATTTTCTTTCCCGTCTCCTGAAAATTTTAGTGATCTTGGAGGGGTAAATGGTACCGTCCCGCTTGCTGCAATTGGGGATGCCTTGCATTCTTTTATTTGTTCAATCTCTGTTCGTAGTAACACAACCTTCTCTTCGCATTCCCGCTTATTCTCCTGCATTTCTTCCTTAACTACCGATTGTATCCTTTCAATTTTCTCGTCCTGCTTAGCGGTTTTAATATCTAATTGCTGATATAGCTTATTTTCTAATTCTCCCCCCAGATTGATTACTTGGGATTCTAACTCCTTTTTCTGTTTCCCTAATTCTTCAGCGGTCCGTTGCTCGTGACTTTCTACCCGCTCCGCGATTTTAATCATCTCATTCTTCGTTAACTCAATTTGTTCTTCGGCGCGTCCTATTCGCCCCCCTATTGCATCTAATTTTCTATTCTGTTCTTCTGCCAGCTTCCCAATCTGTTCCTCTACTTTCCTATTCAGTTCTTCAGCTAACCTCCTGTTCTGCTCCTCTGTGAAGATTTTCTGCTCCTCAGCTGACTTCCTAATCTGCTCCACTGTGAATATTTTCTGTTCATCCAGTTTCCTATTCTGTTCCTTCTGTCCTTCCAATATCTTCTTATTCTGTTCGTCTACCTTCCTACTTCGTTCTTCTGCTTTTCTATCCCGTTCTTCTGCTTTTCTATCCTGTTCTTCTGCTTTGCTCTGTCCCTCCAATATCTTCCCATTCAGTTGTTCGAACATCTTCATCATCATCTGCATAGCGCCTGAATTAATATCTTCTCCACCCCCCTGATTTAAATTTCCTGCCGCTTGGTTCATCGGCGTCGACGTAATTTTCACTCTTCTATCAAAGCCTTCCCCCGACGTTTCATCCAATCTGCTTCCAATTCCACTATCCCTGCTCTCTGATAAGGTACTACTACCAATTCCTTCATCTATCTCTCTTACCTGCTCCGCCTTCCCCTCCGAATTCAATACTACGTTTTGCTCCTCCATCTTAGTACTTTTACCCTCACGTTCGTCCCCAACTACTTCAAACTGTTCACCCGATCTTTCCATTTACCTCTCTTGACAACAATATAATAGTTGTCCTATTAATTAACTATACCCGCCACAACACTGTATATCCTTCGTGAATTGATTAATTCACTTTTATTTCAATTGCTAATTGATGACGAACAACCCTCACTCACCACCAAAAACACAATAACACTAATTCAGTAGCCATATAAATCTCCACTCACCTACCAATGCATAAACATACTCCTTACAACACATATATTATTGCCATTTACACAATATACACTGCTGATGAACTCATTAACACTATTACATAAATGCTTTCAGATTATAGTAAATCCCTTATTAATTGAAATTACTTTTCAACACACTTATTGTTATATTATGTACATAATCAACGTTCACATTTACATGTCATATCTCCTCCCTGAATTTTCCTCAATAATATCATATAACTATTCACAATAAACATTCACACTGCTGGTATATATTTCCCAACCTGGTATCTTTTCTATTAAATTCCCCAAACTTCACCATCACCAATAGATAATGCACTACTGAGTGAATGTTCCCAGCAAAAAAAACAATTTTGTGCATAATTTGTACAACACTATTAACCACCTTTATATTCTCATAAGAATTATTACTACTTCCCCATTTCTTTGATTTCCATGTTATAAAAAAAATTGCCAAGCCATTCAAATATTATTAATATGTCTTACAAAATTTGGGATTCTATTACATTATATTATTTGTAACATGTACATGTATAGCCTTCATAACCTCAGTAACTACAATATTAACTATATATTGGATGCTCACAAATAATTGCCTATGTCAGCCCGTAATTAATTATGCAACAACATTTTTGTAATTATCAACATTTCATTATGTTTACTTGACTTATGCATATTTTGCTAACACATGTATTGTTACTTTTTGTTGTCTACAATAATACACTTCACTGCCTGCTTCTCATCTGTACCCTGCACTACTATACATCAATTACATGCACATTATTTTCCAACATTTCACCAACTTCCCTAAGGCCACATTTCTTAACTATACGTTATCCACTTGTTCGGGCGCCAGCTGTGACATACCTGGTGGTGCCGGGTATCTTCACTGCAATATAACACTAAGAGAGGGTGTCTTTTACGTGAATGGGTCCTAGGATAAGTCGGTGCAACGTTGGGGAAGTTATTCATACATAGAAATACAATTATGACAAGATTTATTTTAAATCAAAGTTACTATTTACATAATCAGACACCGTTTTTATACTCCGCCTTGGTACCAAGATTAAGAGTAAAATACAACTTTCATACCTTCGGGGCCCCGTTTGAATACCTATGAGGTTCGTCGAGCCGCTCGTGCCGACAGGGTTGTCGACCTCTGCTACTGCTGCGGGCCGTCGGCAGCAGATGGCGTGGTGATCATCCACGGCTGATGCTCCAACAATTCTTCCCCGAACAGGATCTTGATACCTCGGCTGCGCACCTTCCTCGAATCACTGTCCATTAGTGGGTTTAATTACACGACCCCCGCCTACTCCGTATACTGGTCACAGTTCTGTACCGCACGCTTTCAAGAATGTTCCCTCCGCACCAACTAATAAGAGCGACGTCAATTATTTTACCAACACTAATCTTTTACTATACTGATACTTCTAATGTTCTGTTTACATGTCCATTACTTTGCGATTCCTAATCACATAACTATGTCGCGTATTACATGCGTCCATTCACTAGCGGAGAGCCCTCGCTACACGTCCGCACTGGTCGCCGCTCTGCTAACGTCTCTGATTCTCCTTACGATTCTTTCCTGCTCGGGAGCACGCCGGCCGCGTCCTGCATCGACGGGCGGCACGGCTCGACTGTCCCAACGGCCGCTTACACGTGCCGGCTACCCAGTTCTAACCGAAATTCTCACGCTGCTCGCGATGGTGGCACCGGAGGCGGTGGCAACCGTCGCTGGCTGCCCGCTGCTCGCAGCGCCCGGCGCGCCGCGCTCGGCGCGCTCACCGCGCAGTCCAAACTAGCGATTTATTTCTTACACTAATGATTTAATTAGTGTAATGAAACACATATTCTGGGTTTCAATATATATATATATATATATATATATATATATATATATATTTTGTGACGTACCTGGTGATGCCGGTACTTTCACTGCAAGAAATTACTAAAGGAGGGTATCTTTTTCGTGAAAGGGTCCCTACGAGAAGTCGGTATAACATTAGGAAATTTAATTAGTAAATGAAGTACAATCATGAACAGTATTTATTCACAAACCAAATTTGTTAATTACATGATTTAATAACAATTATACACTTTGCCTTGGTACCAAGATCAGGTGTAATACAAGTTTTATCATACCTTTGGGGCCCCAACCAATACCTTCGATGCTTGGATCACGGTTCGCGTCGGTAGGGGTCGCCGACCTTCGCAGCAGCTGGGCGCAGTCGGCGGCTGGTGGAGTAGCGGTCGCCTCGGCTGGCGGCCTCTGGAATCCCTCCTGACTCGGCTCCTGGTACTTCGGCGTCGCACTTCCCTCTAATCGTCTTTCGTCATTTGACATCACTACTAACCACGCGGCCACTGCACGTGTCGGCGTCAGCTTCGCAATACACACAGTTCTGGAATTGTACACACCGCGACAAGTAGCATAAGCGCAATTTACTGTTTTCTAGCACTGATCTTTTATATTGATCACTTTCCCGATATCAGCCTAACACGCCTATTGTTCTTGCGTGGGCTAAATTCTATAACACACGCCGCGGCTCACGACGACTTCTCCGCAACTTTCGCCGGCCGGCAGCACGCCGGCCACGTCCTTCGGCGACGGCCGACTCGACCCAACTGCTTCGTAACGGCCAAAACTCCCTGTCGCTCCGTGCTCGGTTCTCAACCGTCGATTACGTTCCCACGGACGCCTCGCAGCGGCAACGGTGGCGGCGGCGGCGGCTGGCCCTCCTCACCGCTGTCCGTCGCGCTGGTCGTGCGTACCGCGCAGTCCAAAATAGATTCCAATTACTTATGCTAATGTTCTAATTAGTATAAGGAAACACAATGTGTTTCAATATATATAGAAATATTGGACAATTTTAATACTTTTTAAAATTGATAATATACAAGTAATGAATACTTCGGTTGGTTAGATTTCACAATGATGGCTAAAGAAGATTTTACTAATTACTTATTGATAGTTCAAGAATACTTTTTAGAATGTTTTCTCGCCATATGTCTCATAAAAATAATCTGGTGTCTGATGTTTTTCACAAATGTTAACTTTTCTGTTTAATTTCCTCTTTCTTTTGTGATACCCATTTCTTGTGAGTATTTTCACGCTTCGGAAAAGAAAACCAAGTTACTTGATAAGATTTACAGGAATCACTACTAGTACCACACATTCGCACTTTCGAACCGTTTCACCAACTTCTATGATTATTTTACCTCTCCATGTGTAATTTACTACACATATAAACCGTGATTAAAAGGAAACAATACGACGTAAGTTGTTCATATGACCCGCCGTCTTGTCCAAGAATGATCGTTCCCAGCGCGGTGTGCAACAGAACTAGACCTAAAAACTTGGTTCAAAATGGCAGTTGACATACCTATTCTCTTACATCGTGCATTAAACGTTTATAGTTTGTATCTTGCGCGCCTCATGCCTTAGTGGGGTGCATGGAAAAAATTGCCAATGATACACCATTGCCTTTTTTATCATTTGATTTGAAATTAAAAGAATATAAATTAAATCCAAACCTGTACACAAGCCATTTCGCAGCTTTGCCTGCATGTTTTCATTTTACCGGACACATTGTAACATATTTATTGTATATATCTTGGAAAACAAACGTTATTGCTTATAATGAGCTCAGCTTCCTTCTGTGTTTGGCAGCAAAGCTAGTTCATATATCTTTACAATTGGAAGTTCAAGGTTGCATTCCCTCTCAGGGTCTCCAGCGGGAAGACTTGACTTGTGCTTTAGTTACCTCGTGCCTGCCACCTTGCCGTCCTGTAACAGATCATGCACACAAGTAGCGAAGTTTATCGCCCGTAACCCAGGCAAGTTGCACGACGGAAATTAATGGAAATGAGCGATCGCACGTTGCGTTGGCACGTCCCTAATTGGTTGGACTACAATGAAAGTACTCTCACCACGTAACTTGCAGTCAGTTATGCCCATGTAAACGTTCCCATAGTAATTAAACTGTAGTGCGTATTGTTACTCTGGCACGTATTGCCACTTCCCAATGAATCATAATAGTTCACGTAGATGCGTCCCTTAAGTGCGTCAGCTAGATGCATTTATGCATGGACCCAACCGGTGCCAAAGAACGTCTTGAGTATAAGGCCGCGAACGTTTTCTGTCCCTAACGAAGAATAATTCTTTGGAATGTTCAACAAAAAATTATAAAAATAGTCTCACTCGCTGTGACGATGCAGGCCAGTGACAGTCCAGGTCAGACATTGTTACATACGTTAATTTCAACATCTTCGTCTCTATGTAGGAAATAGTTATTAACGTCTTCGGGCCGATAAAGTCTGTTATTTGTTTTACCGGCTCTGTGTCGTTGAAATCTTTTCGTTACACTATTTTCATATAAGAATAAGTCATTTAAGACAGAAACATCATATCTTGGAGTAAGTATACTAATACATCTTTACGTACGATCAATTACTTCGATTGTTCTTAACGGAAGATGGAGAGTTAAATCTGTAAGGAACGCTGGCCAATAAATGCGGCTTTTCGTTCCTTTTGGTCCCGAACTTTTGGAGTCGTAACCAATGAGATTAACCGTTTCAAATTGTTATTATTGAAAGATTAGGACAATGGCTATTTTAGAATTAAAATGAATTAAAGTATTAATTGACATTTTAAATTACCAAATTTATGATGTTAGTTTTGTGCTTAATAAAATCACTGACTGAGATTGCATCATCTTGCGTAGCTGCTGCAACTGCCACGTGCGACCGACCTGTGGTTTCAGCAAAAAGAAGTGGGGTGAGGAATACCTAGAATTCGCCGTGCCCGTTGGAGCCTGCAAGGCTTACGACTTGGTACTATGATGAAATGTGCTGGATCTTTCGCTTACATTGAAGTGCGTATTAAATATATAAATTTAAACATCGACAGCTTGAACGAACATACATACTTGACGTTCATCCTAATATTGCCTCAGCACCTCCATGGAGGAAAGCAGCTACTCTCGTGACATCACCCCTTGTTAGGCCCCTTATGCCTTTGGGTTGTCCTGATATGTTGCTCTAGATCGACTGAAGATATTTGTCCCGACCTCTCATTTCTTTTTGGTTATCGGAATTCATTTTTCCGTGCTTGCATTTAAAAGTAATTTTCCTTTCTCCATTTAAAGAATTCAGAGTTCCCGTTAGGAACACTTACGACCAGAAGGTGTTCTGTTGTAATTCTTATGTAGTAAAGAGTAAATATTGTAACACTGCGGCTGAATTTTCAACCAAAAACTCATCGTAACGGGCTCTGCTATAGAAAACAAGGATAAATCTTGTTGCTTTATGTGAAAAATTACTTTCAATAACACATTGTGTATTCAGGATTCAGGTTTTGTGAGTCCTTGATACCTAAAAATTCATTGACGAAAAAAAGGCTGTCCCTCCATCCGTCTGTGATCAACCCTAGAGCCTATGCAAATGCTTGCCAACACAATTCTGTGTGACATCACAAAAATCTCTCCGAACCGAACCGCGGAGCAAAGGAAGTGCCCGACGCGGTGTGGGCGCACAGTGTTCCAGTGTAGGGAAGTGGTAGGGAAATTGTTCGCTTGTCGAATCGAAAATCGATAATCACGTTTTTTAAATAGTAATTGTTATTTTAAATGTTTATGATTCAATAACAATATGAAGAATTGTATGATAGGACATACATTATAACAATACTTAGAGCAATATCCGACTCTATCATAACCAGTATTGTTATTCCATTTCCAATCTTCTATTAGATAACATTTTTGGAAAAGGCAGTTTTAACATTTTAAAAGGATACTATTTTATACAATGGTATATAATATAACAGATCGCTAAAGTAGTGTCGTGACGATATCGGATCGAAGGTTCGCGGGTTCGAATCCTGCCTTGGGCATGAATGTATTTTTGATCGTCCTTTCACCCTTCGTCAGCATCATCATCATATCACTTCATTAAAGAAGTATTAGTAATTCCCTGCTCAAGCAGGAGGCACTTGCCCTTAATGGGATGTGCAGTTGGCCAATAAAAAATATAATGTAACGAATTAGTTCGTTCTGAAACAAGAATTTATGTAAACAAATAGGCACCTTCTGGGGGGCAGTCCTCTGTGCGCAATTTCTTGGTAATGTCTGCGTGATTTTCTTGTGACACGCAACGTGTGCTCTCTTAAAAGGGAGAAAATAATTTAATACTGAATGTTAATTAATTTTGATAATGTTGGCACATAGGTGACTAACTTAATTCAAATTTGGCTCCACGCATGGATCTCATTTATTTTGACAATTCTTTGAGATTATTTAAGAAGAAAATAAGGACTTCTTGGTGGAGTATCTGCAAGTGTTCTCCCAATCATCTAAGCAATATTTCGCAGCCTGAACATATAATATACTAGTGGTGTTACAGTTGGTCATACTTTCTCTCATTATATGTAATGGTAATTCAAAATTACGCGAGGTATACTCATATTTTTATAGGAAAAAGCATTATATTATTCATAGATTTTATTTTGAAAAACAGATTTAATTATGAAAAAACTCTTGTTTAATTATCACAATTGTGGGAACACGTCCAAAAAAATTGTAAACTTTTAGAAAGAATTGAACGGAAATGAGAACTGGTCCATTGTTATAAGAGAATTCGTCATGAAATGTTTGCTGTCATTTTTGAGAATTTTATGAAAAATGTCTTTCATGGCATTAAAAATAGTCGTTTGAAATTAGCAGGGCCTCGAGTTACATCAGATCGATCAGGAATATAATTTTTGATGTACATCCTCCGAACGGTTTTGGCGGTGGTGTTGTGGACAGACGGACAGAGAGACGTTTCGAAAATCGACGAAAAATCAATAACCGTTGTCAAGGACCTACAAAATGTGGGTTCATACTACCATACGTAGTACAGGAAAAAATTACTACCCAGTGTATAGCAAGAATTATCCACTTTTTCGGCAGCAGGAACTCAGATTTTTTTTTGAAAATTGCCAGTTTTCTCTTCAGCTTTGCAGTTTTTACTTTCTCGTATACGTATTACATATATGCGACGTAATATACGTAGTATTGAGAACGTTATATAATGATGCAGTAAATCGTTTTGGAGCTTTCATCGGAAATAATCTTAGTGTCCCCTGATACCGAGAAAGTTTTGTTAAAGTGCGTCCGCCCGTTTATGTGTTCGTTTGTGAACAACACTACCGCCTACACTATTCATAGAATTTTTTATGAATATCCCTCGGTCGATGTAACCCGACTCAAAGTTCTGAAATTTTGAAAAAAATATTCTTTAAATTTTAGAGGTACATTACATAAAGCCTCTTTCAATTTTCACATTTTCAAAATTTTCTCAAAAATGGCTTCAATTTTTTCTTTAACTTTCTTGTGAGAATAGAGTGAAATACATTTATAAAGATGGCATAGGTCCTATTTTCACTGCTAACTCTGAATTTTCAAAAATTTCGAAAATGTGAAATATTTCGTCGTATTCCTACAAGTACAATATTCAAGATAGGGATCTATCCGTATATTAAATTTGTTATTATCTATCTCGTCTGTAATTATTGTAATATACATTTTTAGAAAATAATTAGTGCCAGAAATTTTCTGCTATTTTGTATCAATAGTTTATATTAACTACATAAGGACGTTTGCAAGACAGTAAAATTGAGGAAACGAGATAAATGTATTTAAAAATTTCGTTAACAATGAAAATGCAGGATTCACATGCTGAATCATTGACGTGACTAAGCTTTACTGAAATGTTTTGATGAAAATTTATGTTAATTATACAGGCGTACAATATAAAAAAATCTTGTCATACCCAAAGCCATGATACATGTTTTTCTACGTATGTCGTCACGCTAAATCTGAATCTGAAGCCCGAATTGCGGAACTACCTTCCATTTTTTTAAATCGTTAATAATTACCGTGGAATAGTAGATTGTCAATTTGAGGGAGTTTGTTGAGGCTGCGAAATTCTCCTTAGATGATTGGGAGAGTATTTACAGAAAATTTCACAAGACGTTCTCTTCATCTCCTTTCTGTGTTCTAGCCAGACGATGAGATTCTGAAAACACGACATACAATCGACACGATTAACAATTTGGTGTAAGAATCATTACGAATTGAAGAAATGGTCATTTCACCTTTGGAAGAAAATAAACGTTCTCCGTACAGATTCTATTCGTTATTCATGCTTTCTGCTGTTTTTTGCCGCGTCTCAAAGCGCTGGGTCAAGGAGACTGTTTACCGTGCTGGAAATGTTTGCCAACGCACACAACGAATGTTCAATGCTCCCAATAGGCGTATTACTTGTCTTCTCTACACGATCGCTACGAAACTGCTCGCGGCTCCAGATTTTCAAACAATGCGATCTCGTCGCGTCTTATGTGGACAAAATCGGATTCCAGGAAATTAATACAATGTGCAAAGCTTCTTCGCCGGCAGGCCAGGAGGTGGTGCAATCTACCCGTCCCTTTTGCATTTGAAGGTTGTGCCAAAGAGTTTCATCCAAATGAATTCTTGCTTCTTGTGAGAGAGATTTTGCGGTTTTGGGACAAATTACTACTATGTCGAACGTGCGACTTTTGAAATGTATGATCTTTTCTTCCTAAATACCTCAAAGACTTGTCAAAATGAATGAGTGCTAAGGGTGCCGACAACTTTGATTTGATTTGGCCGCCTATGTGCCAACAGTGGTTTTTGCGATTAAAAAAACTGGAGGGCAATGGCGCCCTTTTAAGAGAGTGCATGTTGCGTGTCACAAGAAAATCACGCTGATATTACCAAGAAATTGCGCACAGAGGACCGCCCACCAGAGGGTGCCTATTTGTTTACATAAATTCGGGCTTCAGTTTGGGGTTCAACATGTAGACGAACATTTGTCGACATCGATAAACCTCTGTGAAGTCTTTGGGTCTCACAACAACCCCCGAAAACAAAAATACAATTTCAGGACTTTTTTGTGATTAAAAGAACAAGAGGATGATGTCGCAATTCTGGCTTCAGATTCGGATTTAGCGCGTCGAATTACATAGAGGAACATTTGACAAGCAATTGGGTATCTTAAATTAACAAAAATATATAATTTTACGGTGTTTTGTTCTTGAGATTTAAAAACAATTAAAGGATGGTGGCGCAATTCTACCATCAGATTCGGATTCAAAGCGTCGAAATACATAGAAAAACATGTCAAGTCTTTGGGTCTGACAACAACCCCGGAAAACGAGGGTGATGGAGAAATTCTGGCTTCAGATTCAAATTCAGCGCGTTGACATCGATAAAAAAACTTGCGTCACGTCTTTTGGTTTGATTTTTACGTGTGCCTATGTTAATGAAAATGTTCTAAAATAGCTTTGCAATTTGTCTTGCGCGTTCGAATATTTTTTCAGTTTTTGTCGTAGAAGAGCATTTCTTACTAGTTTGCACACTTAGTTCAGTTACTCCCTCCAAAGAAAGTTAAAAATAATAATGCGTTAAAGATATTTAATAGAAACACGTGTGCATTATTGAGAGTCTTTCCACATTCGTTATCCATTATCGCCTAATTGCCCGCCGAATCGGAAGGCACAAGTGTAGTATCGGTATCGTTCGTTGTATATAATAGCCGAGCCGAAACTAACATTCTCGGACATTGCGGTCTTCGCGCGCTCGTCTCGTCGCCGAGAACGATAGGAACTGTCGTTTTGTCCGACTCGACAAATGAGCATAGCACAAGCCCGGAAACATGAATCCGTCATCGGGCTGAGCTAAGTGGCCTCTACCCTGCACCGTGGTAGCGAGTGGAACTGCATTTTAAATATTTTTTACCAAGTCACTTCGGAAATTATTCGTGAGAGGCACCCTTCTTAGCACTATTTATAACGCACGTCGGGGCACTCTCTTGGCTCGGGCACCTTTCATTTGCATTCTGCGGGGCTGTGGACTTAAGTATGAAAATTTATATGAGTTGACTCGTTTTGGTACAACATAAATATTAAAACACATATTTGATGGGCGGATGTTTGGGTATGTGTACGTGGAGATACCTTTTGGTGTGTTATTAAAAGGAAACAGGGTGTCGAAACATAGTTTGTATACGTATGTTTGCGCAGCCGAAAACCATAAGGAAGGCAACTACATTTCTAGTCCCTATCAGACCTTTTTCCGTTAAACTTTTCCTTTACTTTTGGCTTATTTTACCACGATATAAATAAGACATACTACAAGGAGAATGAAATTACCACTTTAATAACACAATAAATAAAATCGATTTCATTTTGTAGCACTTACAGTGTAACCATACGGTTTGGAAAGATCCCGGTGTAGTTTATTAATTCTGCCAAATTCAAAGCTTAAAACGGAAAAAGGGAACTTAATGTTTTTACAGAAATAACTTTTACTTCTTTGAATTTTTGATAGAAAAAAATTTTATTGCCGGGCTCTGGTAACATAAAAGTGGATTCATTCTTATGCTAAATATAGAAAAAAATCCTCTAACACCTGATGTAGCTAGAATCCTTGTTTTGTTGAATCTTGATACCGAAAAATCGATGTACGGCAAAACGTCCGTCCGTGGTCAACGCTGGCGCTTACGCCGTTCAGCCAAAATTGATATTCGCCAAATGGATATTTTTATTTTTGAAGTTTGATTCACATGAAATCTCAAAAATTGACAAAACTTTCTTTATAACGAACCAATTCTTTTGATCAAACTTTGTCTTCGGATAGCGTAAAGAACGCTTCAGAGAACGGTGGTAGTATCATGTTTGTTGAAATCCCAAATTTTTGAAAACTGAAAAAGTGCAATTTTTGGGGGGTGCCTTCTTACAACTACAATATTGACGATATTTTTTTCGTTAATGAAATATGTTCCTTAAAAACGGATCTTTAAATATGTTCAGGTTCTAATTTTCGAAAATATCAATACTTTCCGTGTATTATTGCACTAAATATAGGCAATTATTTTTCTAAAAACCAACACACTTTCTCTTTAAATTTTCTCCGTATATGAAAAAATATGAACCAAGTCCCATTTTAGATTATTGGTTCCTTTTTTTCGAAAATGCTAAGAAGTGTACGTTTGAAAAATACAATATTGTACTCACTATACATTTGTTCTCATAAATCCGTCCAAAAAAATTGGAATATCGTCAGATTACATAAGAATGACACAAAATAAGAAAGAAAAAAGAGTGAAGTGGAAAACAGTAGAGAAGAAAAAGGAAGAAGAGGGTAACGAAGAGAGACCGAAAGAAATATAAGATACTAAAATGCTTGACTTTTGTGTAAAATAAGGAATAGTGTAGTTTTGAAATCTGGTGAAGGTGAATGATTCTGTGAACAATGAATTTTCGAAGAAGAACTGAGAAATTTGGGCGGAAAAGAGTCGTGATAAGATAAAAATAACGGGCTTAAAGACGGAGAGAGTAAGTTGAAATAACCGGGAAACGGAGACGAAGTCCAAAATGTTGAAAGCGCTGGAGGAAGAAGGCGCAAGCCGAAGTTTGGCGGAGCCGCAAGGGGCAGGGGGCTGCCATGTTCCGGGCGCAGATAGAGTGGGGGCTAAATAGGTCGCGCGGAACGAGTGCGGCCCCACCGCGAAGGCGGCCGCTGTGCCGCGCGGCGTCCGCGTCGTCTCCAATTTCCTCTGCAAATTGCGCTAGTGGGGTCGCGCCTTTGAATACGACGGGCAGGGGGCGGGGAGGAGGGCAGTCGCGTGGGTTTGGGCGGCAGCGAAGGTTGGTGGGGGTCTGGCAGGGTGGCTTGTTGGGGAGCGTGGGCGGGGGCGAGCGCTTAGGTAGGGACGAGGGCTAGTCGGTGCAGATGGGCTTGTGGGGACGGGGAATGGGGAATTCGGCGGTGGCGGGGCTGGTATTTGCGGGGAGGGGGGAGAAGGAGGCGGCCACGGGGAAGTGCGAAATGGCAGGAGCAATGGTTTGTGCGTGGGTGCGCGCGGCGGCGGAGGATGCCGGGGGTGTGGGGATCGGGGTGTGAGGCGCGAGGACGATCAGAGTGGCTTGCGGAGAGGGATGCGGGGGCGGTCGCTTAGGCGGGGTCGGGCGGGTGGGCGTGGCGGGGTTGGAATTCACGCGGGGACGGGGGAGCGGGGGTGGCGACGGGAAAGGGGAGACACGAAGATGCGATCGGACGCGCAAGCGAATGCGTGGTGGGAGAGGGCCGAGCTTTTTTCCGAGAACCACTGAGAGGTACGCGGTTGATGGAGTCTCGCCTAGTTTCGCGGAAGCCCACGAAGATTCTTGCGACGCATTCATTGCGACCAGGCCGTGCACAAGTGACTCACTCAGAGAAATCGGAGCTCCATCGCCCCTATTCTCGATTTATTCAGAGTAGAATTTATACGGAAGTATTGCGCGCACAAATAAAATATGTGCAATCAGAAGATTTCGAAAAAATAAAGAAAAACTAATTCTCGATCAAATAAGTTTGCGTAAACTGAATTTATCGCAATGTAACGGTGTAGACCTGTCGTAGCAAATAAGAGAGCTCGTTCAAAACGTTTTCATAAATTTATTCAGTGGAATTTACAACAAAAACAACACGAAGGAAAATAGAGAATTTGATAAATCCTAAGTAAAAATCATAAACTTCAATTACAAATATTACAGGTGTCGAATTTATGATATGAATAAATTTAACTGAATACAAATTTAGTTTATATCCAAATCGAATAATAGACGCAGCAAAGCGTAAGTAGAACAGAACATTGATGGCGTGTCATTTGTTTTTACTTTCTCGCACTTCCTTCGTAAGAAGAGAAAGTATTGTAAACGTACGCCGAAGAAAAGGCGAATTTTCGACAGAAAACCTTTATTGTCGGGCGCTGCTAACGAGAAAGTGTATAAATCCTGTTCCTATATATAGGTGGGTATAAAGTAACTGCGTATTAACTATTTGCTGTAGTTTCTGTAATATTTATTTATTTATTAGAAACACATATATCCAACCTTTCGTACTTAAGAAACCAAATAATATTTTAAATTTCAACATAGGCACCGCTGATGTCAACCAGTTTCCTCACTCCTTCACTGGTACAGTTCATAATTTTCTGAAGGAAATTAATTAGGATGTTGCCCATTACCTCTTTAATCTGCGATTTCTTGTAATGTGGAAGACTTGGGCTTTTGCACCTCCTTATTGTAGCCCCACTAGAAAAAAATCACACGGACTGAGATGTCGACTTCTTGTTGATCATTCGTGAGGTCCACGTCTGGTAAGCCGTCGTCCAGGAAAATTATGATATAGCCATTCGCGAACAATTAGTGCGAATTGGGGTGGTATTAGCATTCATCTAGTCTTAATCCACCGAATCCCATTTTTCTGTCACAGTCTTCGAATTTCAACTTCTCAACAAAATGGGATTTCCATGGGGAAAATTTGAGTTCTTTGTTTACAATGTGTGTGCTGCGTCAGCGGTAAACAGTTGAATAACTGAAGTAGGCGATACAAAATCCTAATAAATACTTTACATTATGTGTGTGTTTATAACTTTAAATAATTAATGTATTATAATTTCATGAAGCACTAAAAACATCTGGCCTTCAGGGGCTTGTTGGTTGGCAAGTTCGCTTTCCACGTCGCAACCCCGTCGGCGTGCTCGCTTTCCACGGCAATTCCTGACAGCGACAAAATTTTATCTGTGCCTTTTCTTTACAAATGCCCCAGTGTCTATTGCTGTGTGACGATGAGAAAACCCACCCTAAGGTTATGAAGACCAGTATATACGCTGAAGAGATGTCTTCGTGCTAACCACAGGAACCCCTTACCCCGTGGCCGAGAGGCTGGGCCATTACTTGGAATGTGGTGTAGCCAGAATCCACGTATTGTGAGACTTTAATAAAGAGAATCGATTGACGGCAAAATGTCTGGTCGTCCGAGTGGCCGTGTGTAGTAACGCTAGCGCCTAAACCGTTCAGCATATTGTCTCCAAAATTGATATTCCCCGATGGATCTGAACAACTTCAAGCCTTTAGTCATCAAACGGATATTTCGATTTTTGAGGGTACTTTACATGAAGCCTTAAAACATTTTATTTTCTTTAAAAAAGGACTCAATATTTTTAATTAAACGTTGCTCTCGGACAGCCTAAAGGACGCTTAAGGGAATGGTGCATGTCTCATGTTCGTTGATATCCCGTATTTTCAAAAATTGCAAAAGTTCAATTTTTTCGGCATTATGGTACAACTACAATATTGAAGATAGTGATTTATCCCTTGAGTGCCATGTACCAAAGGACGGTAAAAAATATGGTGCTAGTCCCAACTCTCCTTATATTCGAAAATTTCAAACAATATGTGTTGTAAATCTGTTGTTGAGACAATTGCATTGCAAGCGTCGGCCCGAGTTGAAATCAAACGCCGTTTTCGTAGCGTAGTGGTATGGCTGACCGCAAATTAACTCGGAATACCTGAGTTCATGTCTCGGTGAAAAAGGTATTTTTTACTGGTTGAAAACACTTTTGCACGTGTAAAACGAAGAAAAGTGAAAATATTTAATGTATCACACGCACTCGTTTATTAAGGGAAGGAAAAATGAGAGAGTTCAATGGAGAAAGGGAAAATTGTTGAAGAGAATGACGAGGAGAGGGACCTGAGATAAAACTGTGGTAACTAAAATGTATTATAAAATCGAGGAAGAATATATCTCTCTAATCTACTTACAAAATTTATATGAACCGTTCCTCACTTTGCGAAGGCAACACATGTCTTTTGAACAATGTGAATGATATGATACGATTGCCAGTAAAACACGTATCATAATCGTCGAAATTGCAGCTACATTCACAATAAATGCGCACAGTAAAAACATACATTGTGTAATTAATAATATTGGCATTGAAAAAATAATTTTAAGTAGCAATCTGTACTTAATACACGAAGACGGAAGGAAATACGCCAGTATATGTTAATAAGTTCTTATTCGTTCCCTCCCCTAATTTCGTCCCACGGTCGATCACTGCTTCTGAGTACATTGTTTAGCAGGGTCGACTCAAAGTAATTGTTTACACTTAGTTAGACCATTGGAGAAAGTGGTTTGCATCTGGAGTCGCCAATCATCTACACAGTACTTTCTTTTATTAATGAAAAAGGAATGCCATTCCAAAAAATCGGAAGAAGGATTGCATCATGAGGGATAAGATTTACCAATATACAAACATTCGTTCTGTATTATTGCAAAAAATGGATGTGAATATAGAAAAATACGTTTTGAGGGTCAGTATTATCGAAAAAGTGTCGCATTGTTTCAAAACGTCTGCCCACCTGTTTGTCCGTCTATCTGACCCTACGTCCGTTTGTCCTTCGGTTTGTGAACTACACAAGCGTCTAAAACACACCTCCATCAAATTTTCACCGAAATAGACATCACCTGAATGATTTGCCTTAACTCCCGACCTTTTGATTTTGAAACGGATCTTTGCAGGTTGTTTACATCGAACCTAGAAGACTTTCTTAAACTTTTCTAAGAAGGACAACAATTAAAATATTTGCTTCAAGTGGGCTTAGGTTTAATTTTCATTACATCTTGAATTATAAAAATTGTTTAAGTTATGTTTTTTTATTTTTTTTTATTTATTTACGTCAAAAACAGTTAAAAACTGTTAATTAGTACAACCCAAGATTTTATTATCGCAATCTAATTATCAATTTAACAGATCTATTCCTCAACAATATTAATTAATATCATAATAATATTGAACTTTAAAACAATTCATGTACACTTCGTTCAAAATATAGGTAGTTTCACGCAAATTTGAGTTATATGGTTATAAAGTTAAATGTTTCTCGAACCCCTCCTACACCTTAAACACTGAAACGCAATAATGTATTTCTTAATGGAATACATTCCGCAATATCTTAAAATCATTTGATGTTAAATGTTTTCAAAATATGGGTAGTTTTCCTGCAGTGGCCTGCAGCAGCTTTTTTGCTGGTGCAAGCCACTAGTATTAATTAAACCAGCATTTTAAAAACATTTGTGAAGTGTTTTAGAATTATATTTTCATTGCAGTAATAAATGCATATAAATGTCATTATAACAAGGAGAGCTTGGGATTTTGTAGTGTAGAAGATGCAAACTGTATTTCAGAACAATGTGTTTCATGAGATGTATCATGTAGTTTCTCCGCCCTTTCCTACAGACCGGCCTGCCTTGCAAATGTCATACAAATCCTGTGGAAATTGCACATCCTCGCATTGTTATTTCTATGTAAATTTCCCCCCGATTTAATGTGTGAGTACCGCGGTGTGTAACGCAATTTCCACCATCTCCTTACATGGCTGACTCACAAGAGAGAACAGAAATGTAGGAATGATGCACATCACGCTCTTAGAGTCACTACTATTGGACATAATCACATCTAACTTTATTTATCTGCAGAATGAAATTAAATTTAATTACTCATACCATACCGGCTTTCAGTGTATCATCAATGAACTCTTAAAATTTAATTGTTTTTTTAGTGCAACTTGTGTACGGCTATGAAAGAATTTATGATGGAAGTACTGACCTTAACAGTGCGTTTGAATCGGCTAATTGAATGTTTCATACTGATTTCAAAATCAATAGGCGCATAAATATTTTTTCTTGCGTGTGCTTTAATTTCAGCGCATTCACACACGAGGATTCTGTTCAGATTATATATTAAAGACACGGTACTTCTAGTGGTCAAGTAATGTGTTTGGTGTATATTTATGCAAGAGTAGTGCGATATGAACCTGAAGCAGAATACCCTCTCCATTGAGATTGCTCGGTGTATTACGTACGGAATTATCGTAAGTGAATTTATATGGGAATACAAAATCAACGTGATAAACTCACAGTACAACTTTCATGCCAACGAACGCCATGTGTACGAAATACTGAATTATTTTAGGCTGATGAGAAAAGTTTTGTATTTCATAGATGACCTTCATTGTTAAGTTTATTTATGACGTTTTACCATAGTCAATTATTACATGGAAAGTAAGCATATAATTTATGGATATTTTAATTTCGACGTTTGTTGCAAATGTGAATAGTATTATCGCTTGATTCGGAGGAAAAGTATTGGAATATAGTCGCGTATTAATACGATCATTATTTTTGAACCGTTGAAATTTCTTCGATCTTCTCTATGATTGTGTTTAAAAAGTAAAATAAATTGAGTATTGAAATTTTTAAAGCAATTACATAATATTAATCCATGTTGTCACACAAGTTTTTTCACACAATAATGTACAACCATTTATTGCGTCAAAAAGAGATTTATACAGCAAGGGGGAAGAGTGGGGGAATAGTATATCTTCGTTTAACAAGCGAAACTAAATCTCAAAAAACCGTGTTTCGAGATAAATCAAATAGAATTTGATTCTTCACTTAACTTGATGTTGATTTTGTCTATTCAATATTTTTTGCTAGATAGGATATAAAACGGATTTATATTTCCACACACTATTGTATTTTGATTTTAAATAACAAAACAATCAGGTACAAAGGTGAATATTTCATTTACATTTTCACTGTTTTATGATTCAGTTAAAAAACGAAAAATATATAATTTAGTACACCCAAACTGCAGAACGTGCGAGCTTTTACTAATCGAACTAATTGAAAAATGTGACTTATAACACAAACATCAAAAATTGACTTAATGATTTTCAGTTATACACTAACGAAATGTTTGAGAGAAATACTGGATGACCCTTGGTTTGCTTCATTATAGTAATTGTATTATTATCCAGAAACAAAGAGATCTCGTCGGTTTTTTACTCAGGAACACTGTAAAACTAAATGAAAACTACGATCATGATTGAAATAGATGTTCGGCACACACAAACAATTACATTATTAATAATTTTAAATTCAAAAGTGTTCATGAATGAGTAACATTATGAGGTACAAAAAAATTCAATTTAATTAGGAAAGAATCAATAACACTTAATATGTAAATTCAAAAAGTAAATATAAAATTAACCTTTTAATTTAGATGTTACAAAAAAGAGCAAAGCATTTCAAAATGGTTATCATGTATTTGAGGGGAATATATATCCAATTTGCCTTTAAGCTGATGTACTGAATTTTCAAAAATATGGAAACAAAGATGAAGAAAATGTATTTTAATTCTTTTAAAAACATATGTAACACCATTTTGTTTACAATTTTTAATATTAAGCGGAATAGGTTGTGATTTATAATTAGCTTTCTGGTGTTCATGAGGGAGAATGATATAAGATCGAATAAATTCTAAATTAGAAAAAATAAGAACCTACCTTTTGAACTTACCTAGACCTCTTGAACTTACACTAGATCAGCAATACATACAACATTTTTAGAAAAACATATAAAGAAATAAGTTTAGGAAGTGTGTCTTGTCTCAATCAGCAGCAAAATATCCACCAGGTTTTAGTTGGCTTTATTCGTCATTTGGGCCATCAGTATTTATACAGTACACCTTTGATTCCGATTTAAGAATATTTTTGATTCAATATAATATTCAGTTATTGGTTGTTTCCACTGGGGGAACAGGTCTGGCAGATACCATTCGTCCTTTTTTACTTTCAGATGAATGTAATCCCCAATTCGGATCTCGTAATGTTGACACATTGCCGGCCAAATTACTTCGAATTTGGCGCCTTGGCTTCGTTAACAGGGCGTTTGATGTTCTTTGAAGGCTTTTCAAAGGAAAAGACCATGCATTTTAAACTTGGCGCCTTCGAGATAGTCTTAATTTTCTCCAAAAAAACCGCGAGAATTTCTTCTCTGGGGTTCCAAACATTCATTTCGTCGTGCAAGTTCCTTGAATTCGATGTCAACTGTTCTATTAGTGCGGAGCGTCACCGAAAGATCGCACCAGCTCCTGGGAAGGATCTTCGCAGCACGGCCGCGTGTACTTGGCGTGGACAAATACTGGGAATTCTATCGCAGACGGCTTGTCGCCTTGTTACGACAAGGTCACTGCGGAAGGCTGTGTAAAGGCGTGTTGGAGCTGGAGAGTCTTCAGGATTCGACCAGGATGTGCCAGGCACTACATGTAATTGAAATACGTAGTTGAAGGCCACGAAATTCGTAAGGAAAGCGCAGTTTTAGTTTGGGCAGAGGTAGCTGTGACAACTTCTATACTCTTTGTTTCTTTCGCCAAGTAACAATATCTTTAAATTGTGTGTCGTTTATTTTCCAGAACATTCTTGTCTGACGAAAGAACTACTGCGATGGAAGAGGCGATGTTCCACTGTTATTTTCATTTTTCAACAACAATGCTCTGCTCTCTCAGCCTCATTCAGCTATTTTCGCAGCGTCAACACGTAAATTTATCAGCAATATCAAAAGCATTGATAAACTCATTAAAAGTATGTAAGTGTTCAACAAATTATTTCAAGTTTACGAGCCTCATATCAATATTTTTATGCCGTTTCTCTTGTTTCACCATCGTTTAATGTGATTTATGCCTTCATCAAGTTCAGAATTAGTCTCTTGTTATGTTGAAAAACAGTAAATGTGCCATTGCTACCAAAATCAGCTCATTCCATTTACAGTAATTTCACAAGTGAATCAAATGTCATCTCGCGCCCGCACACAGATTTGTTTACGGTAAACCTTCTGCCAACACACACAACATTTTGGGTGGGAATACACTACAGTTGAGCTACACCCCTTTATTAAGATATGAAGGAATACCTACACTTTGTAAAAATTCAGAATTTTACTTAACATAAGGAATGTAACATATAAACGACACCAAAACAAAGTTTTTATTTAGAAAAAACTAAACAGATAAAAGTATTCAAGTTAAAGTGGAACAATCAAAATATCTAAACTTTTCTTTTAGATAATACACAAACTGCTGTCACTCCTCTGACAGAAAAAAATAACAATTCTACATTTATTTCATTAGCATTACATGTTTCATCACTCTGAGATAACGCTCTGACAATGCCGTTTCAATCGTGCCTCCGTTTGTCGCTCTTATCAGTTCTGCGTAAGGAAATGATCTGGCAAGGTGTTAATCAATGCGGCGGGTCCGGGCGTAGATATTGTCTCACAATGTAACAGTTGTATCATATTACACCACTGCTAATCTAGCGTCAGATTGGAATTCTTTCTAAACATAAAGATGTATTTGTTTTATTTAAAAATAAAGAGCAAAAATACAAAAAAACTAATGTTTAACATTTAAAATAAACAAAAGTAAATCTTATCAGTATCACAAGATTTGTATTCTTCATTCTCAGAATCAAGGTTACCTACATGACATGTGACTGCATAGGCTGTGTATGTTTTCTGCCCACATTTCAGTGAAAAGTATTATAGGTAACACGTAAGATATCCTCAAAATATTGCGGAATGCTTTGAATCCTGCAATAAACATGACCAAAGTCATAGAAAAATTAACATCAATAATATTAATATTAATATTAACAATAACAACATTGAACGTAATGTTAACATATATAATAAATTTTAAGAACTGAAAGTGGAAATGTATGGGAATTAACAGTTTATGCAAAATAGTCCTTATGTTTTGTTTGTGCTGTAGAGTTCGTTTCACAAACGGCGGGGGCACGCGGCGGCGCGGCGGCGTTTAGATCGCTCCTGGAAATCGTTTACTTTTCAATGCAACATGTCACACGACGTTTTCAAAAACCCCGGCAGCACTATCTCATGAGTAAATACGACCTGGTCTCTCGCTGACTCATTTCACTTTTTTATTACATACTTAGTTTTCTTTTGGAAATACAAATATCAGTTACAACTTCTCACATGCAATAGCTTGCTTACAAATATTCTTATTTTCTAATCTTAAAACTTACTCTAACTACAGCTAGGGGTATGTAGCTGCAATCAGCACCTACTCTTAAATAATTGTTTACAAATATGTTTGGGAAGACATCAAATGGGTTTCGGTTTTTGAGTCGAGTTGGAGTGTGGTATGCTTTTTTAATTTGTTGCGTCTATATAGTCGCAACGTGTCTCCTGGCTCCTTACGGACCGTTGAGGCACTATGGAGTAGTCCTCCGTTAACATTTACAATTATTGGAGTAATCGTCCGTTACAAGCGCTCTCTAGGGGCCGCTGAGTAGTCGTAATCACGTCAGTGACAATAAAGTCAGGGAATCGCCGTCAGGTAGCGTCTTCGCGTTCACGTCATCTACCAGAATTGGGAAGGAGTAAGGATAGGAATAAGGTTTAGGACGCTTCACAGGGGTTGGACTATCCCCTGTGAAACAGGCAAATTCTTTCTTTCGTAACGAATTGCACATGAGGTTCTACGAAGATTCTATGAGAATCGAATCTTGAACCTCAGTTGTCAAAGGCAAGCAACTTTCGCCCCGAGCCATTACAGAACCATGATGAGGGGAGGTTGTAGTGGATTGCGTGTGATATAGAGTTGAAGTTTGAGTAAGTTACTGAAGACGTGGGCTATGTGATTAGAGATGGATGTATCTATTTCACTGTTGACAGATTTCGCACCCAAAAGTGTTCGGAAGGCCGTCTAAACACCGCACTCGCGAGCGGTGCAGGGTTAAAATATAACTTCTTCAAAAATAGATTTTTAAGTAAAGTCTTGTACAATTTTTAGAGTAGTTTTGTCGTAATTTTGCATGAAATACAGGCCATTTTAAAACGATTATTTTCTTAACAAAAACAACCTCGATTCTATCCATCAATGTTGTTGTTTTTTTCGAATAGAGTGAAGTGCGTTTCGAATAGAGTGGCGTAGGTCCCATATCCTGTGAAATGTATTTTCGAAAATTCTAAAAATTAAACATTGCAAACTACAATATTGACGGTGGAGATTTATTTCCTTAATGAAATCTGTTCTAAAAATACATTTTTAAAGACGTTCAGTAGCAGTTTTTTGAAAAAAAAATTGCTGTTGCTTAATTTTTGCTTGAAATTAAGGTAATACAAGCAAAGATAATTTTCCCAAAAAGTATTTTTTTCGAATAGGGCAATGTTTCTTATAAATATTACACAGGTTCCATGGTCGTCGTACTCTCTGAAATTTCAAAAATAGCAAAAGTTTTCAAAATTGCCAAAAAAATGAATGGTTGCATAGCTATCTTGTTTCTGCGACAAACGTTTTAAAGGTGGAGGCTTACGAATGGGATTTTTCTATTCAGAATAAAAGTGCAATTAAAACATTTCTGCGGCCAATAAACATTAAAAAATCACCTAAGCGTTGTTTTCGATATCATAATGCGTTAAATATTGCAAAATACAAAACCAGATTTCTAAACGTCCCAACAGGAGCCAACAAATCCTACTTTTTACTTTCTAACAGGAGGAAATGAAAAAAGGAAAAATTACGACTATGTTATAATTCTTTTTAATACACCATTGACGAGGGTTCACATTTTTCGGGAAAACGTATTTTTTGGGTGAGGGTGGCTTTGGAACTTTGAGGCGTGCAACTCAAACCGACTACTACGCCACCGCAGACATCGTGGTCTGCAATGGAGGTGAGCGTTACCTCTTTTGTTCGTGGTATTCGTGCAATTGCCGATGTAATGACTACGACAAAAGCCAGTGCCACACATTGGAGTACTGCAATATAATCGAGTGTTTTATGTGTGTTATTCATCCAATCTACTAAATCTACCGACAATGCAGTTTTTTTCGAAATGATAAACTGAAGATCCGTAGCTGTCGGAGAATGCGAGGGGGAACGCGCTGGTTGCCACATTTAATTCCCTGAGGATTTTTCGTCGAGTACGCACGCAGACTTGTAAAGTTCTTTGTGTTTCATTTGTGACACATAAAAATCATTGTTGTGACCAAAATACAGAAGTACACCTAGGGTTCCGAGTGCTTGTAGTGATTGGCGAGAATCGAATGTTGTCAATTATAAAACAGGTACATTTTTAGTTCAAAAGCAAAAAAGGCAATTGCAAGTGGAAAAGGACACAACACAATTGTGTAGAGACCGACAAAGACCCCACTTTTAAAACTGAATACCAAATTCAAAGAAATAAGTTAAGGATGCACAGAATTTACTAACCTGGCAATTTTAAAAGTTTGAGACTAATTCTCAGAGGCTATTGAAGTTAAGCTTAGTAAAATAACGTATAGCAGAATTAATAATACTATGATGATCAGGAAAACATTATTTCAGTAAATATAGGAGAACTTTATTATTAACCCCTGAAAATTTCAATTCCTTATTACAAATATAAGTAAAAAAAATTGATATTAATATTATCATATTTAGGGAAATGGGCATTAAAAAGCAACCCTCCGAACACCCAGCTCGATAACTTGGCTAATGAGAATAAACATTTTCAAATAACTACATCCTTTTGAGACTTTGTCATGTTAGCTTCACTACAGAAAGTTTTTAATTTACGTTCTGCATGTCTAAATCTTTTGGTATTTATGCGCCGCATTGTGCAACATCTAAAAGTATTGGAGACAGCTCCTAAGCCCAATCAGAGGAGGTCATCACATATAAATTAAAAAAAAATCTTGTAAGAATGATATCAACATAATTCAAACGCCAATTTAAAGAGAAAATTATGAAGATTTATAAAAAATATTTTAAAAAACTGAAACCTTTTTGACATAAAATCAATTCCGTGAAGGATCTGTGATAAAATACATCCCCCAAATATTGTTTTCTCACTGGAGCCTTTTCTCATCACTAATCTATTTTCCTGCAAGATACTACTGCTTAAGAACTAGTTCATGAATTGTTTGATTCGTGATTCCGGGCGCGTTAACTGCTAAGGTCATTAGTCCTATAAGTCTGTTTTTCCTGGGGATGTGGTGGTGAACTTCCTTCGCTAGATGGTGAGATCCGGCGCAGACCTACCTTCAGCGAGCGAAGATTTCCCCAGCCAGGTATCTCCCACCAGCGGGGTACCGCCCCAGCCAGGACAAGCTCTGAGTCCCAACCGGTCTCCCTGAATATGTGATAGTGTAGTGCATGTTAGTCTAAATGCGTGTAAGTAATGGGTGAGGTTAGGATAAAGAAGAGGAAGAAGAAATCGCGCTCGGTCCGTGGCCTGCTTGTTATAGTACTGCTCTGGCATGGGTCTTGTATAGATGGTAGAAACCACGGAAAACCACTGATCAGAGCAGCTGGACGTTGTAATTCTCGTCCAGGCAGCGACTGAACTCGACCCAGCTGTCTAGCCATGGTCGAAGTGGCAGTTGAGTGTTGTAAATAGATCGTAGGGAGCGAGTGCCAGTGTGTCGCGTCCCCAGTTCCAGCCGTCCGATGAATAATCCAAATAATCCTGAGCGGAGTCTCTCATCGGGGAGGCCAAGCGTTTAACACGGGAAGAGCGGGAGAGTGAAAGTGGGCTGCGACGTGGGACGGCTTCGCTCGCCAACGTCGCTCTGCGTGATGCGGTCAACGTCGGAGTTAGAGGCGCGTGTTCAGAAGCAGGGAGCCCGGAGCTAGTAACGGGAAATTTGATCAAAACATAGACACATCGATATTTCGAAACATCACCAAGAGGTTTTCGATGCCGATGAAAACATCGGCAGAAAACATTGATGTTTTAATTTGATAAAGCAAATGATATTTTATATCCTGTATTTTTTAATTACTGTAGTTTAACGAAATAACAGTATATTTTATTGTTTTGTCTATATAAGTGTATTTTATAGTAATGTTTTTTGTATACCAACAGTATAAACGACCTTTTCTGTGCCAAGAAATCGTTCATAATTGAACATTTTACGCCAAAAATGATGACGTATTGGATTTTACGGTAGGAATGATTGCGTCATCACACAATGATCCACTCGCAGCGAGAGAATCGTGAGGATGTAGAAGTAAACGGAACAGCCGACCACCGTTGAATCGCATAGATGTCACATACTCGAGACGTCACGAGAAAGTTGATTCGCAAAAGTAAGTTTGATTCTCTTATAAATGTGTAATGCTGTTATACAAAAAAATTAGCGTATGCAACTCGTTTATAATGTTTATTGTATTCGTACAAATTTGAAAATTCGCTCCTAACGTCGCTTGTTTCTAAAACATGTATTCACGCAATAAATCTTAACATTATCAACTAGTTGCAGAAACTACTATAATTGAATATGAAGAAGGGAATAAAAAATAAAGGACATCCTGTTTAATATTCTATTTATTGATTTTTATTCATAAATCATCAAAGCAAAATGCATATGTTAATAATAATGTTTATCGAATGGAATGAATAAAATAAAAAATCATCATGTATTTTTCCATTTAATCAATTTCATCCATAAACCATCAAAACCATCACGTTAATTGTCTAGTCCATATTCTATACAGACAAGATTCCAAACGCATTTTAAAGATATTACTATGTACAAAACCATCGAAAAAGATAACAAACTTTTTTAAAAACATCGATGTTCCTGAAAAAAAAACAGAACTTAAAAAAACATGGGTTTCTGGAAAAAAATATATCGATCTAAAATAAACAGCGAAAACAAAACATCGATGATTCCGATGAGAAATATCGAATTTTCAAAGACATGGATGTTATTTTGCCATCCCTGTCCGGAGCGAGTGCACGACCCGTCGCAGCGAAGGGCTCTCCATCCAGCCAGCCACGCCAATCGTTGCTTCCTGGCCTTCCACCCTTCGATGCCACGCCACAACGCATTTCTGCTGTCTTCTGGATGCTGACGAACGCGCGTGCTGATACTTTAATTAATTTGGAAGACGAGCGGGAAGTTTCCGGGGATGCCCCCGAGCCGTCAAGGGCCGCGCGGCCGGCCCCTAAAGCGGAGCGATCCTTCTCACGTGCCACGTCGCCCTGAGCTCCGGTCTGCTGCTTTCACTTCCACCGGCCGAGATGCCGCTGGCTAACCACGGTGGCCGCGGTAGCGTCTCTGACCGGGAGGCCGTAGGGTTCGGGCTCCTCAGGCAGCGGATTCTCGACATTAGCGAGGGCGAATTCAGCCACTGTCCGAAAAAGAATTCTTGTGGCCGGTGCTTTGATCAGTAGTTTTCGTATCAACAGACGAAAGCCTAAAAGAGCCCTAACAAACGGGCCATGAATAGCGCGCGACCTTTCCTTCTCTTATTTGTCGTATCCCCACCCCATATTTACACACACACACACTTACATGCAATGTACTACCATATAGGTAGGGAGCTTAGTGTGTGTCTCGGGTGGGGCAGTATGAAATGGTGGAGATACATGGATGAGGGAACCCCTTCTAGGTTACATTTAGGTCTGCGCCGGAACTCATCATGAAGCGTGGAAATAACACCACTACCTCCCATGTCAAAAATACACCACACTTACTGAAATAATGATGAAAGCTTTCAATGCCCCCGGAGACACAAAATTATCAGTCCACTGCTGTAGATTCCTAGTAGGAGAACCTCAGATGTCGGACGTGTCGGACATGTTCCAGCCGCGTAGAATCACAGCCACCTACGAAAAAACTCCATTCCATGCACTTACGGGACTAATGATGTTAGCAGTTGAAGTTCCCGGAAACACAAAAGTATTAATCATTTGTTTCGCTTCCGGTCGGGGACGTCTGAGTTCTCAGCTTCGCCGACTTTTTCCTCTTGTGAGGATAATACCGCCTTATTGGATCTTAACCGTATAATTGGCCCTGGACAGTGACCTATTCCAAAACTCCGGAGTATCACCGGAAACAGAATTACTCCGCCCTCATGGACAGTTGTCTGCTTGAAAATGTATATATTTATCGCACTTTTGTCTCATAATTTAAATTTAATTTAACAAACTGCAAAAAATGTAACACTGAAATGGTCCAGCATAGTAATGCTCGTCATAGTCGTCCAGTAGAACGACACGTCAGCCAATAAAATGTTTATTTATTACAGAACTGGTTGAGTATTTGATTCACCCGTTATCTCCATTTACCGAAATATTGTAGTATCAAATTAAACACTACTGAATGAAATACAGAATTTGTTGGTAATTTTACAAAGTTCCTGTATAATACATTTTCTTTTGCGCTTCTATTAGATGAAATGTTTCCAAAATGCAAAATCGCCGTAACAAATGTACATTCTTATAATTGCCCCTGACACTTACGTATAATTGGAGGGTTTTCTCAATCTCCACTTTCATACTGAATTGTTCTCTCTTTTGTGTAGGCAAACGCAAATCCACAATATCACAAGCAAAGCGAGGAATGTGAATTGAAAACAACAGGCAATGAAAGCAACCATCTGAAACTCCACAATACTTTTAGGCCTCACACTCGAAAAAAACAGCTTTTATTCGGCATTCCAGAACAAGTGTCTCACTGAGAAGATAGTAGTGGGATACAAAAGCATTATTTCTAGCTTTTGTTATTTTCGAAAATTGATATTGCAACGAAATTGATCCCTGCAGAATTTTTAAGCGCCATTTACGTTATACGAAGTCAAAGTTTAAACGAAAAATTTAGAAATAATTTTGAGAAAATTTTGAAAATATTGATATTTCATGTAAAGTTTTCCGAAAAAATCAAAATATCCTTTCCGCACTCGGAGTGCCTTGACTTCCTTTAAATCTATCTGGGAATACCAACTTCAGAGAAAATCATCTGAACGGTTTGGGCACTTCCGTTGTTCATACTCAAACAGAAAGACACGTTTTGCCGTCAAGCGGTATCAAGCACCCACAAACCATGGATTTTGACTTCACAATGTATTGTATGTATGTATGAATGTACTTGGCGCGACAGCCCGTGAACGGGCTCAGGCCTACCGGCGACGTCCCTGCTTCGCGGTCAAGGGTTAAGGGGGTATGTGTAGTTAGCACGTAGACATCCCCACGCCGTATTCCGGTCTTCTCCCGCTGAGAAGTGACGAGGACACACAACGTATTAGACAAAATATTACTATATAAAAAAGTTTTATTCATTTTTTTGTTACCAGGTCCGTAACCAAGCTGTCGAAAAATCGCCGTTTCCGGCACACAATTATAATACTTCCACTTCTTGCAAAGTAAGGCAAGAATTTAAAATTCAATTAAAACATTTTGTTTTCAGTAGAAGTAGATACGTAGAAGAATGTTGATCGTGAGACAAATAAATTCCAGAATTAAAACACGCGAGATTCAAGAACATAAAAAAGGTCCCTAAATCTCGTAACCGTATGAAAGGAATCGGATACAGTCGAACAAATAGCCGCAGGTGTCCCCGCGTATAATTTACGTCCATGTGGTCTGCAGACACAAACTCAATAGCTCCGCAACCCCGGGGGAGGATGCAAATCCGCAAAACTTCCCCTGCTTCAATGGCCCCTGCGTCACAGCCCGAGGGCGAGGGTGGGGCGGAAGCGGCGGCCGCCTGCGAGCCGAATGAAGGACGACACTTGCCAACTGTTGTGCGCGCCGAGTTGGCGCGGGCGGCCCACGCAGAGACGTTTGCTGGGCCAAGGGCGAGGGTGAGGGTGTGGACGATGGCGTGGTCGAGGGCATGGGCATGGCGTGGGCGAGGGCGTGGGCGAGGGCGAGGGCGAGGGCGAGGGCGAGGGCGAGAGCGAGCGCGAGGACGCGAGGGCGAGGGCGAGGGCGCGAGGGCGAGGCCGAGGGCGAGGGCGAGGGCGAGGACGAGGGCGACGGCGAGGGTGATGGCGGGGGCCAGAGCTGTGGAGGGGAGCGGGGGCAAAGGTGGGGGTGAGGACGGCAGACAAGATACGCAGGCGAGAATGGCGGCCGAGGGCGATGGGTGAGTGCGTTTCTGGTTTGTCTATCGCACGGGGGGGGAGGTCTGTCGAATGAATTGACGGGATGATTGATTGATGATTCCTGACGCGTCAACGGCTAAAGGTAATTAGTCCCGTAAGTGTAGTGCACGTTTTCTTTCTCGGAAACTGGCGGTGATGTTCCCCCTCTGGATGTATTCTCCATCAGCGGGGCACCGCCCAGCCGGAACAAGCTCCGAGCTTCTGAGGTCCAGTGAAGGACCTGATCCATAAGGGTATGGAACTGAGATAAATTGAGTTTTACATTCGGTTTGTGTTATAAATTATTGGGTAATAAAGGGAATTTTTTTCCTTGTTATCAAGATAATACACTTTCCCCAGTCTCGCTCTAGACGTCGTCTAAGCATCGCATCGCTCCGCTTATCGCTGTGCTTCGGTGTTACGCTCAAACTCGTGTTTAGTGCAAGTACAAACGGGCGCCGCTACCAGAGGCTCCCCATTTTTCTAACAGTGTTTTTTTTTGTTTTTTTAAGTGCAATAGAATTGTTTATTGCTCATAACGAAATATTGTGTTACTCAGTGAAAGTGTAGTGGTGCAGCGAAATCCGTATGTTCGCAACAAGTGCGCCCGCTTTTGGGGGTCAATTGGTGTCAGCAGCCCACGTTCTAAATGGTGACACGCCAGATCAGTTCACAGCAATGAATGGAGATGAGCTTCCATTTCCACCACAAATGGAAAATATTCAACCCTTGGAACAGTTCAACACATCACAACCGCCCGTCCTGCAGCTGGATGGAGAGGCGGAAGGGACTCTGACCAATCTTCAGTCAGTAAGCACTAAATATGCTTATTTTAACAGGTATGGTGTTGCCCCGCAACAATCAGTTAGTCAACAGTCAACCGGTGGTTTTAATGAAACCAGTAAAAGTCTAAAACGCATGCACGTAGATCTACCAGATGAAAACAATGCTTCTAAAAGAATATTGTATAACGTGCCCGTCAAAAATAGGTACCAAGGTTTTCAAAATATGACCGAAGAAAATTCGCCAAACGAAAGGGAAGAAAGTGAAGAATCCATCATTAAAATACCCCCCTTTTATGTCCATAAAGTACTCGATTATCCGCTATTTATCAGTGAACTAAAAGCTATTACAAAAAACAATTTTTCTACTAAATTAGAAAAAGACACTATAAAAATTAAATTCAACTCAATAGAGGACTATAGAGAATATCGAAAATTCTGTGAAAAAGAGAAAATCGAGCATCACACATATAGGGATCCTACCCAAAAAACTTTTTCAGTTGTCATAAAAGATCTGCCAATTACCTATTCAGAAGAGGAAATATTTAACGAACTTTCGAAAAACTTTCAAGTATTAAAAGTTGTTAGACTGTTCGGAAGAGAACGTAAACCGTTAACTACCGTGGCGGTCGATCTAACTGATAATGAAAATAAGAAGCAATTTTAAAAATAAATAAGTTTATATATAGCATTGTCAGAGTTCAAATTCGCATAAAGTCTAAAACTCCAATCATGTGCAAAACTTGTCAGACTTTCGGTCATTCACAGGAAATTGCGGAAGGTGACCTAGATGTGTGAGATGCTTAGAAAGCCATCATTACTCGCAATGTGATAAACCTAAACATAATAATGTACCAAAGTGTGTTAACTGCAGCGGGGAGCACACGGCTAACTAAAAAGGCTACAAAGCTTACAAAGAAGCAGTTAAAAAATATAATTTGAATCAGGCTTATCATAAATTTTCAGCTCACAAACTGCCAAATAAGCAGTTCTCAAACCACCAATTGAAACAGAACACGCAACCTTATCACTATGCCCCTCAAGAGTTTCCTCCTCTACCGCTTAATTCAACGCCCTTTCATTCTTTTCCTTATCGCACTAGTCAGCCGCCTAGGCGAGATAACAGGAATTCTCCCCCAGTTCCCCAAAATGTAAATGTAATAAACGAAAACCTAATCCAAACAATTATAAATAATATTCTTTCTGCAATCATTCCACAGTTACAACAAATGGTTCAAAGGCTTATTTCTGTACGTGTCAATGGCACGAAATAAAATAGAAAACTTCAAAATTCTCAACTGGAATGCAAATGGCGTAAAACGCCAAGAGAATGAACTAAGATACTTTTTACAAGTCCACGACATAGATGTTGCGTGTATTTCAGAAACACATTTAAAGCCGGTAGAAAAATTTTCGATCCCAAAATATTTATCATACCGCAATGATCGAATTTCACAAATAGCATCAGGTGGGGTAGCAATTCTCATTAATAGAAAAATTAAACATACACTGATACAATCCCCATCCTCAAATGAAATAGAAACAATTATTATCAAAATCGAACTGATCTCTTCTAACAGAACTTTGATTGCAGCATATAAACCTCCCAACAAAAAGTTTCCGTCAAGTTTCTTGAAAACATTGTTTGATGGTAGATCACAAATAATATTAGCAGGAGACCTGAATTGTAAAAACCAAATTTGGAACTGTAATACTACTTCATATAATGGGAAACTTCTTCATAAATTCGCATTGCAAAGAAATATTAATATACTAGCTCCTCCAGAGCCCACATACTACCCTTATAACCCAAATGTAGTTCCTGATATTCTAGATATAGTTATTACACAAAATTTAAACATTCCGATCTACCAAAATGTAAAACCAGAATTAGACTCAGACCACAATCCAATAATAATTTCGTTCAAATCTGAACTTCAGACTCATCAAAACGAAAAAATTATAGAGGGAAAAGTAAATTGGGACATGTATAGAAACATTCTAATAAACGAATGTCAGTATCCTAAGAATCTTAAAACATCATCTGATATAGACAGTTGTATCAACTCTCTCGAAAACATTATTAAAAATGCTATCAAAAGGTCATCTACTAAAGTTAGGAATTTCACCAAAAATTATACTCCGCTTCCTAAACCACTACTAAATTTAATTAAAGAAAAACATAACCTTCGTAGATTGTGGCAATATTCACGCAATAAAACAGTGAAACAAAAATTAAACAGCATATCTGTAAAAATTAAACAAGAATTACATAAAGTGAGGAGTACACATTTCCAAAACTTTTTAGGCAGCATCCCCCCAAACTCCAGGACAATGAAGAATACAATTAAAATGATTACAAAAGAAAAATCTTTCATCCCTCAGTTATCCTCTAACTCAGGACTAGCAACGACGGATTTCGAAAAAGCTGAAACTTTAGCGGACAATTTTGAGAAAATATTTACAACTAACCCGGTAACCGACTTTGATTTCCAATTAAAAATGGAAGCAAACTTGTCAATACCGCGATATTCCGTCCCAACAAAAACTAAATTTATAGCCCCGTCTGAGACATATCAAATAATCAAGGCTTTAAAACCGAGAAAATCAGCAGCCATGACTTATTAAATAATAAAATGATGAAAGAATTACCTCGCAATGCAATTGCAGCATTAACAGTTCTCTATAATGCTTGTTTAAGATTAGGATATTATCCAAAGACCTGGAAAACTGCTGTTATAACACCAGTATGCAAGCCGAACAAAAATCCACAAGATCCTCTTAGCTATAGACCAATTAGTTTGTTACCGACCTTTGCCAAAATGTTTGAAAAACTTATAAAATCCCGACTATTCAAATTTTTTACCGAAACAAATGCGCTACCAAATACGCAATTCGGATTCCGTCCACACCACTCCACAAGCCATCAACTACTAAGAGTAACGGAGTACATTGCTGAAGCATTTCATAACCGAATGTACACAGCTGCAATTTTTCTCGACATCGCACATGCCTTTGATAAAGTGTGGCATCTTGGGCTACTTTACAAGTTGCAAACCTTAGGAACCCCCGATTATCTCCAAAATATCATTAAAAGCTTTCTGTCAGAGAGGAATTTCAAAGTTAGTATAAACAACAATAAATCAAGAGCACATATCATCAAAGCCGGCGTGCCGCAAGGTTCCCCACTTTCTCCCTTATTGTTCAACATATATATAGCTGACTATCCATAAATGACTTACTTAGAAATAGCACTTTATGCAGATGATACAGTATTATTTAATGCAAATTCAAACATTACCAACGCTTGCAAAGATCTCCAGTCGGACTTAAATGAATTTATCGAATGGACAATGAAATGGAGAATTGCCATAAACCCTACCAAATCACAGCCTAAAATATTCTCACTAAGAAAAATACATCAACCACGACAAATTAAAATTAATAATACTGCAATTCCTTGGCTTAATAATGAAACGCCCGTAAAATATCTGGGTGTATTACTGGATCAAAAATTAACATGGAAAAACCACATTCAAGAAATAACGAACAAAACATACGCGAAAATGAACAAACTTTACCCCATAATTAATAACAAGTCATCGCTTAGTCTGGACTGCGCATTATCAATCTTTAAAACGATAATACGTCCCTCATTAACATACGCCTGTCAAATTTGGAACAATATAGCAAACACACATCTAAAGAAACTACAAATCATTCAAAACAAGTATCTAAGAAAAGCCGTACAAGCCCCTTGGTTTATTCCAAATATGCAAATTCACAGAGAGCTAAACATTCCTTCCATTAACGAATATATTCAACGGATGTGTAACAGATTTTTCACCTTTCTTCCGTCGTGTACAAGTGCACAAATATTTGATCTGGGCAAAAATGCTTCCATCCCAACCCGCATTATTTCTCGATACCCCAAAGACTCTCTTAAACCACCTTAAATTAGAATAATTTCCATCCCCTCCCATTAAACAATTCCGCAGCTGAAACAAAAATCAAATAAATACATTAATTTAAAAAAAATTAATAAATTTCTTTTGAATTACTGATCTGCAGACTTTGTTTACGAGATAGCCGTGTGGTCCTCCTCAAATACAGTCAGCCGAAAGGCTAAAAAATTATGTATAATAATAAATTGTAAATTAAAACCCCTGAAAGGCATATTATGCCGAACAGGCAGAAAAATAAATTAAAAAAAAAGATAATACACTTAAAAAAATTAAGATCCCATCGACTTCTAGGTCATTAGTGACCACTATTGTGTGTATTGGTAAGGTAACTGTGAGGATGACACGATGTAGTGATGATAGGGGGTGAAAGGGCGGACACAATACAATCATGCTCGAGGCGGGACTCGCCTTAGCGATCTCGGCGATCCGGACCGGCAAAATAGCACACTTGTTTATTGGGTAAAATATGATTTAGCAATTCTAGAATATTTTACAGCGCCCTAAATGTAAGATTTTTCATCAATCTGTCGATTGATTTTTGTGATTATTCCAACGTTCTATAAATTGGTCTGTAGTGTCATATTGTAATGACACCACTAAAATATCCGTTTCGTTTGTTGGAAAGATCTTTTTTGAAATTTATTTTTAAATATTTCCTGTTTTTCGAAGACAGCGTGTGGAATTTGCAATTGAGGTTAAACGTATCAAGACGTTATGTGCATTCAGACACAGGGCGTTGTTTGTTCTTGCATTTTCCCAGTCGTGTCACTAACATTCTTCTTCACTGTTTCTATTCCCACTAGTTTCTTGTGCATCGTTTGCATCGTGAACGCGTTCTTGATGCATTTCTCAGAGCTGGGGTGAATGACACAGAATGGGGTGAATGACATAGAAGCTGAAGTACATTACGTGTTAGGTGCATAATTATTTTTTTTGAATGTGGAACAATTTCTTGAGATCCGTTCAAAATTCTGAAGTGTAAAAATTTGGAAAGGATTCAGCGTAGGGCAGCGTAGGGCAAAATTTCTTTCCCCTCTCCGATCTACATGCATACATTTTAGCCGTGTGTCATTTTCATCATTAGTAGTAAGCTTGATTAACTGACTGAAACGTGGCAACGCCGTATCTGTTAAAACTAGCGTCTCTAGTGCTTCATGACTGAAGGTTGGTGTTATGTCCAGCAAAAATACACAAAGAAATAAAGAGTTAACAAATGTTTATTGCACACTTGATGCAATTCAGAGTTCCAGTTCGTACCAATAGCAATGCTTCGTCTCATTTCACCAGAACATGTACATTAATCAAAACAATGTCGACATCACCAGGAGAATTACCAGTTCTTACCCGAAGTCATCAAAGTCCAAATTGAATATCCAATTAGCGTGAACTGTCGGAGAAAGCAGAATCACAACAACTATTAGCACTTTGGAGCGTATTCACAAAAGCCGCCTCTTTATGTGCTCGTGGCTCCTCTTATACGGGCGATTAGCAGACTCACTTCGGGCTCGCGTACCTGTCTGCTCCACTCGCCCGGGCAACACCTGACAACGCGCAAAGATAAGCTGCGTGTGCGCGCCAATGTTTCCATGCAGCCTCAAGAGTTGGCCAGTGTCCTTTGCATTTCTCCATCCAGCTGCTGGGTGGGTGGTTGGGATATCGTTTGGAGTTGCCCGGCGCTTTCATTATCATCCACCTGTGGTTGTAAGAATGGGAGCGCACCTCTATTCATAACTGTGAACTGATCTGGCGTGTCACCATTTAGAAGATGTTTTGATGACACCAATTGACCCCCAAAAGGGAGAGGGAACTTGTTGCGAACTTACGACTCTCGATGCACCTCTAATCGTTCACTCAGCAGTAAAATATTTTGTTTGGCACAGGATAATCAACACTGATGCACTGTCAGAAAATTGGGAGTCGCTGATAGTGGCATTCGTTAGTACTTGAAAGTGCCAATTTTAACTGCATTTCGAAGAACAAAATGAAATTCTTTTTTGAAGCATAAAAACCAAAAATCAATATTTTTGAGGAGTGGACACCCTCCGGCTCCCCTTAAATGTAATTAAATGAATGACCAAGTTGGATATATAACCAAAAACCATTAAACCATTTAAATATTGATTTATATTAGTTTTAAGTACACAGTGGTACGGATACACAGTTTGTTCAAAAAAATACAAGATCATGGATTTTATCACTTCATGTGTAGCTCAACTGATGTCTGCAGTGCCTATGACCGGGCGGGTTCCAGTTCCGATGGTAGCAGAATTTTCGACACATATAGCTAGATAGCTAGGTGGAATTCAATTGCTGTGTCGAGGAGAATTGTAGCGACCTTCTGCTCTGATCGGTAGTTTCCCGTGATTTCTCCAATCAACACCAGCGAATGCCGGAGCAGAACCATAACAAAAAGGCCACGGACTGCGCGCGCCATCTTTCCTTCACCTTTCTTGTCCTATCCTCTCACCAATTTCTTAAACACACACTTTCATGCACTACACTACCACGCGTACGGGAAACGCGTACGCGTACGGGAGACCAGTACGAAGCTTAGAGCTTATTATTAGAAGCGCCAGTGAAAGCGGGGAAAACCTAGCGAGCCGACGTGTAGGTCTGCGCCAGATCTCAGCACCCAGCGGGGAAGCTCACCTTCTCCTCCCGCAGTAAAAGCATGCACTACGCTTACGGGAATAATTACCTTAGCAGTTGACGCGTCCGAAATCATTAATCAATCATCTTGTCCCGACTGCGCAGGAATAAAGAGCTAGTTCACTTATTTCTGTAAAGTTTACTTTTTGTTTTACTTCTCGGCACACTTTTTTATTGTTTCGTTCTATACAAAAATGCACAAACTATTTTCTATTAAAAATGTATGCATGCATCTACAATAGTTTTCTTTAAGTTTTCCTTAGAATGATCTCCAGTTCTCCCCTATTACAGTTGTCTGTAAGCATAGCAACGAACCCATATGAAAAATAATAGCAACAAAATTATACATTGCATACAAGGCAACAGGAGTCCACGATGGCCACAAGGACCTTGCCGTAATTCAATTTCGTCTCCGAAATTGAGTTAATTTTTCCCCAGCGTATCAATTTATTTCCATTTTTATACATTTTTTCTGACTTGGTCCTAAAATATACTAAAATCCTAATACTATATCAGTTTTCAATGATCTCATTCGCTGGAGCAAGAACGCACCAGTAACTGCATGTAGTGATCACTACAAACACTTGTTGCATCTGGAACGTTTAGCATCATGAGCCTCCGGCAATACATTTCTATCTTCTGCTTCATTGATCATTACATTAAAATCACCATCTTCAATATATCGTTTATAAAACAGTAATCGTGAAAGACCTACAAAGAAAGTTGTTTGTTTACTTACCAGAGACACTTCAACTATCTTTGCATCTAATTCATCAATATGTATTTTGGAACCTTAACCATTCATTAGCATATTCCCTTTCTCAATATCGTCCAAAGCCTCATCCATTTTAGCTCTTAGTTTAGCACAAAAAACAAAACTACACACCACGCCTTGGTGTGAAACAGTCAGACGCTACGCTCGCAGTCACTCGCAAAGAATCTCGTCAGTTTTTTTGTCCTAACAATTACATTTTGGGTGCCATGTTCTATCAAGCGATGTAGACACTAGAAACAATAATCACACTGTCTTTGAATGTGGCATACCAAACAATGACGAAATAAAGGACAAATATCACACAAAAAGTGCTTTCCTAACATTAGCGGGCAATGGCTTCTTCGGGGGGGTATTCGATGCTCCGAACAGCAATCAGAACAGCAATCTGAATAGAAATTTGTTCACTTTTAATAATAGAAGACTATTACAAAAAGTGAATAAAAATTCGTTTGCTGTTCAGAAGTGTTTCGATTGCAAGAGCTTGTACTATTTTGTAAACCTATTTAATTTACTCCCTCCATTGAAAGTGGAATAATTATTACGTGCAAGATATTTAATAGAAACGCTTCCGCAAAATTGCGCGAGATGCCTCCGGTTTTCGTTCTCCCTTCCGTTCCTTGCCTGGAGTGGCAATGCTGGAACTTGCATTCTCGAATATAGCGGTCACGGCGTTCTGGTCTCGTCGTCAAGAGCGATCGGAACTGAGTGTCTCTTTGTCCAGCTCTGCCTGACATATATTTAACAATTTATATAAATATTATATTTGTTATATAATGATTTATTGTATTAATACTTCAATATTTTTTAAATTATTTTAGACGTCAATTGTAAACGGACAGTTTTATTCAGTTTCATATTTTTATTCTTATTAGAAGGTATTAAATATGATGTATCATATAATTTATTATCTCTGTTATTATGTTATTATTACATTAAACTATTACTTTATTAATTATATTATAAATTATGTAATTTACTCTATTAAATATTATGTATATGATATTGTACATGATATTTTGTGTATCGGTAGATCACTGAATAGTTTTAAGTACTACAGAATATATTTTGAATAACAGGAGTATTCATTTCATTCAAAAGATAGATTTATATTTCTAGTAACAATGATTTAATTTGCACAACATGTGTTTAGCATCATTGATTGACGACGAGACTTATCTGTGGAAGGGAAATACAGCACAGAGAAAACATCGTTTCACTAATGAGGTTTTCCAAATAATATTCCCTTTTATTGTTTTAAATTTCTATTTCACTGAGTCTGATATCCATTTCTCTGTAAAGGAATCTCCCGTTTGCACATTGTTTTCAAACAAATTTTTAATCTGTTTTTGCCATTCGTGTTTAAATTACTGTGTTAGTTACACATAGAAACGTGTTCCCTCATGTGCATGTGGAAAAAAGCGTTTCACATGTTCGTGAAATTCGTAACTCGTGCAATTGAATTGTAGCAAAGCAGAATATTTTTAAAAAACGTTCAATTGATTTACAAACATAACATATCAATTGAACGCTTCTCTCACACGTGTCTGAGATTGTTTTAGCGAAACCGTATGTCTAATGTCCTCTTTTGGATGAACTATATAACTCACTTCTTATGATGGTACGGATACAATATAGAAAGTCCATTCCATTATTGGTATAAAAGATAAAAGAGTTATATTTTATGGAACATAACACAGCTTTTATTGATTTTTTTGCCCAAGTAAAAGAAGAACGTACCTGATAATTCACAGATACACCATTCAATGAAATAATCCAATACATTACTGATAACGTGATTGGTTACCTATTCATTGAAAGTACATGGATAATATCTGGTTTATTATGATTACTTGAACAATTTTAGGAATTTTAAGACCTTTCGGTAGGCTAACCTAAAATGGAACTAGCATGTAAAGGAAATACATATTATATTTAGTTTGCTATACCTATACAGCCAGAACTCAAAAAAGTGACCCTTCACAGAGTTCAGTATGTATATTGTACTGATACGATTGTTGATTGAAATGCAATGACTCTGTGTTAGTAACTTTAAGTTTTGGGCCTATTTTCAAATTGTTTTTTGCACGTGATACATACCTTTGTTTTCTATGTAATGCACTATTCACTATACATGATGTCTGTGGAGAGAACGTCGAAAGATAGAAAATAAGCTCTAAAGACAATTTGAGAATATTTTCTCTAATAAACTACTTGGATCTTCCGAATGGCTGAACGGCAATAAACACGCAGAAATTGGTTTGAAAAAATGAATTCTAGGCAAAAATTTGCATTGCAGAGGCCTATAAAATGTTTATTATTCACCAAAGAAATGAATACATTTATTCGCAAAGAAAACATAACGCAAATAAAATAGCACTCAATTTACTCAATTCGACTTCTTTTTTATTTCTGGGTTAATTTTTCTCTGTGAACAAATATATTAATTTCTTTTGTAAACAATAAAAAAATTACTTATTTATACAGTGTTTATATGTTTCTGCAATGCAGAATTTCGCCTAAAAACATTTTTTCAAACCACCTTTCGAGTTTCGACGTTTCCTCCGCGAACACTATTTGCCCTCACTATCTATTGACTGATATTGATAGATCCCAAAAAGTGCATAAATCCCATCCATTACACACACTTTTGCAAACGCAGTGAGTCAATCCCGTTTGGAAAGACTCCCTGAGGTCGTCGTGAACACCGGGATAGAATGGTAATTTGAATAATGTTATCAAGAGAATAGTTTTTCAAATTATTTTATCTTCGTTTGACTTCAGTATTTGTTTTGCAATATTTATTTTATATTCAATTACATACTTTATTTATATGCAATAATACTATATATGAATAATACATATATTTTATTCTACAACAATACTAGCAAATAAATGGTGTTAATCCGTTTACATAGTCATCTAAATTATATACCTATTGTGTATGTGTGAATGTGTGTATTAAATAGAATAGGTATTTTTACCATTACTAATGAACCAGAAGTAAAGTGATTTTCCTTAAGATGCTCTTTGAGAAGGGGAGAAAGACGCATGCCGCAAGTTGTATGTCGCAAGTCGCAAGGTCGGAGTTCTCTGACGGGAGCGATAAAACCTCTTTGAACTTCTGGCACTGCAATGCCTCTTGTGTTGGACTCGTGTGCGAGAAGACGTTGTCATGTTGGAGTAATGGGACTTAACGAGTTAGAATGTACTACATAGAGTGGCTGAAGCGCTGCCATCTTTGCAGCAAATTGAAGCCATTTTTGCAGTCAAAGTTTTTGCCCTACTTTAATTTTATGTAATATAAATCGAAATCAGTAGTAGAAATCAGGACTAAGAAAAATGGTATATCTGTGGTTTGATTACTCCTAGTTTTACAGTCATGTGCAATACTGTTTACATACTGCAGGAATTGTGAATAAACCACTAATATTAATTAGAAATGGGTAAAGAAAAAAACAACAATATATAAATAAAATCTGATACAAACAACACGTCAGTTCCGTGTAACAGGAGTTCTATACTCCAAAACCAGCCACCATTCATATATTTTGACTGCAAAAAACTTGGCGAACCCGTACAATACGAGTGTCTCCAAGAGCTGAAACGCTATGTAGTATGTTCTAACTCGACGGACTCAATCTTTCCGTAGTGTTTAGTCCATAGAACAAATACTGAGATAACCCCCTGGCTTCGCTTGGGATCTTTACATTTAGTTTTATTCCCCTCCCATAAATGGCAGTTACACTTTAGTATATTTTATTTAAAAATAAAATGAGAGCATTGAGTAGGTCTTTATTAGCAATTAGGCGCAACGACTTAAATTAATTAAGTAAGTTTTCATGACAACATATGCAAATAACACTATGCTCCAATTTATAATTTTAGGAACGATGTTGTATGAAGGAAAGGTGATTTTAAACGCATTTTTCATTCTCATTTGAAGTCTGATTTTAGTTTTTCTGTAGTTCATGAGGTTTTTATACAATTCAATTTTGAAATATTTACTAAAATTGCATTATTTTAATCAGATATATTTACCTTTTCTGTTTAAAAATAAATTCGGTGCCTGGTAACCTTGCGTAGAATTAAAATGCGTTTCATTGGAGTGGACAATGGAATTTATTTACTTAAAAATGCTAATTATTACGAAAACCGTTTAAATATTATGAAAACAAAAAAAAACATATGTATAATTTAAACAGTCCCTCCATCGGCCTACCGCTGTAGCAGACATACTACTCGCCTTTTCCACCACTGCAACTGCAGCTCTAATCCAGGTCGGTCCATGAGGCATTTGGGAGTGGACACTGAATTTGCATCAGTTTTTCTCGGGATTTTCATGTTTTCTCTGTCTCTCATTACCCAATTTCTCCTACATCATTCATTACCTAACTAGATTGCCATGTATCCGTCAACATCATTCCTCCGTCCAGGTATGGTCATAAGGCTTAAGTGCAGATATCATAACAAAGAATCAAGTCTTCTCCCTCCTGCCCCCCGAGCGCATGGGGCTGACGCCTCCTCGCCGCGGTCCAACGGTCTTAGGAGCGCTTCCCGTCCCCGCTTCCCGCCCCCCGCTTCCCGTCCCCGCTTCCCGCCCCCGATTCCCACCCCCGCTTCCCGCCCCCACTTCTGCGCTATCGATTGCGTCCCTCTACGTCCTCGGCCGCGCCGCCAGATGTAACGGAGGCGAATGGCGGAGGCGGGGTCGCGAGCGGGGGAAGGGGAAGGCTCTTCGGGGGCGGAGACGGAGACGGAGGCGGAGTGGAGGCGGAGTGCAGGCGGGAACGACAGCGCTTGTCTCGCTCTCAAAAGCCCTTGGCGCGGGACAGTGCGTTCTCGGGCAAAGGACGCGGCCGTCTCTCAGTGGCCATTACAAACGTGCGCCACTACAAAGTTCTGTGTGTGTTTTATTAACCTTTCCGCTCCGGCGACGGCTGACATTCGGCTGCCTCCGAAGGCAATAGGATTCCGATTTGGCGTAGGGAACTGCTCGCCGTACAACTGTCGCTTTGTCTCTTCATTATGTTTCATAGAGTTGCCATTGGAATTTGATTTGTGCTGATTCTTCCGAGAGCATTGGGAGATTATTTAGTGTTTCCGGTATGTCGATTTCTTTGGGCGTTAGCCTCGTAAATGTAGTGCATGTTATAGCCAACAGGGGGCCGTGTTATTCTCATGCTAGAACGTAATATCTGCCTCCGACCTACACGCCAAACTTAGGGTTTCCCTATTTACGTCGGCACCTTCGCCATGGACGCGGCGTCACCCGGACAGCCTAGTAAATACTGACTCCGGCCGCGGAAGCCTACGCTCTCACTTAGGGTTTCCCTCCTCGAAGTATCTCTCCACCGGACACCACACCGGTTGGAACAAGATTTTAGCTCACGAATGGTCTCCCAATTGGCGTTATAAAGTTTTCCATGTAATTTTCAGTGTGTGTATGTTCGGGAAGAGGAAGGGAATATGATGAGGAACGCCACTTAGCGCCCGATCCGTGAACAGATTGTTAAAGTATTCCCTGATACTGACTAGAAAAATCGCGCAGAACTACCGATCAGAGCAACCAACCACTAGAATTCCCCTCAAGATGGGGTGAACTCGATATAGCCATAAAAGTGTGTCGAAAGTACGAACTCGTACCCTAGTACTTGCGGATCGGCAACGCTGTTGCGGTTACTTATTTTGTTGTCGAGCCGATAATTTGTAATTAATAAGCCCTCAAATTTGTTTTTTGAACTTATGTAATTTTTGTGGGAATTTTGTAATTGATTATTTTTCATTAATATTTTCATTTACTGCATGTATAATATATGCATACACAAGTCTTTACAAGCACGAAGAGAAACCATAATTTGTATTAGTCAATGCATTTTATAATGGTGAATGTCATGGAGTCAAGAAAGACGTCGTAATAGTGAGAAAAACATTTTGCTATAATGTGAAAGTGGGTTATTTGCATGAGTGTAAAACAAATCTTCTGAGAAAGTGTGATATTCTTCCAGTAGAAACGTGCTACAGTAAGTGAACGAATATCATACATTGCCTAAAGTTTTGTCATTACAGCTCACAGTGGACTGAAACGGGAACAACAAAAAATTGTTTTAAAACTTTTTAAATTATTTTAATATTACTGATATACTTTTTTTTATGTTACACATGTTGCGCCGCTCTTTCAGCCATCGATAGTAAATTAATAACTTTAAAACGTATTCTGATGATGTGAGAACGTACAACTGGTTTGACCACTTATCTTGTTTGAAGTAGTGTATTAATTATGTATAGAATTTCTAAAAGATGTAACATTAAATTAAAACCCTGTAATTTTGTGTCGATATTACAACATTCAGCGAACGCAGCAACGCGGCAGGTAAGTCACATTGTCCTAGCAGCCATCAAATCCTCGCATTGGTTCATTACCGTCGGAGTTCTTGGCGCCTTTTGTAACTTTTACGTCGCAACAAAGGACCGGATTCTGTTTCAACGAATGCACGGATGTCACGATTTTTGTCATGCCTTTGACGTCATTTCAGCCGCTTTCATTTCATAAACTTCGTAGCTTTCATATTATGAGAGACTTTTGAAAATGTTCAATGTTAATGTTCAAATGCGTGGGAGGGCGAGGCACGGAACGGCATCGGTAGAACAGACTGGAAAGCAGTACGGACAATCGCGAGTGCAGAAGGTTGGTTACGGACAGAAGTGGAATGGGTGGTGGATTTAATATGCGGGCTGAATGCGAAATTGACACAAACGTACTGAGGACGGAAGCAAATGCTTGAAATGGAATATATAATATTAATTTGCCAGCATTGGTATGGGAAATGCGAACCGGATTCCAGTAGTTTTGTATGTGATGCTCACTAAAAACCGGTGAAAGGAATAAAAGGTTTCTGTGTTTTATTACCTGGCTCGACGAAATAAAGCCACCTGGTAAATAGGCAGAAATGTATTTGAGAAACGAGTAGATTGAAGACCGAAGGTCATATACATACGTATATACGTAGTAATATTCATAGTATAGAGAAAGGAATGTAATGCTGCGGCAAAAGCGGCGATTTTTCGACAGAAAAGCTCGTATTGTGGGGCCCTGATGCAGAAAAAGTTGGAAAATCCTGTTCTAAAAAGTAGTAAATTACTCCAACAAACACATTAAGTGGTTAGATTTTAGAAATTTTTGGTCCTTGACGCCGAAAAAGTGTTTTTACAAAAACATCCGTCCGTCCGTTGGTTTGTCTATCTGGTGTACGTGAACATCACCAGCGCTTAAACTATACGTAGGATTTTTTCCTAACTGAATAATCTACTGTTAATCTGGCGTAACTCAAAGCTCTGCGATTTGGAAAAACATTTGTCAATTTTTTGGGGTAGTTTACACGAAGCCCGTGCGACATTTTCAAAATTTTCTCCAAAATGGCTCCAAAGTTTTTCTTTAAATTTCTAGTAAGGATAGAGTGAAATGCGATTATAAAAATGGCAGTGCTCTGATTTACACTGTTAACTGAATTTTCGAAAATGGCAAAAGTTTCAACTTTTTCGGCATCTTCCTATAACTAAAAAATTGATGATAGATTTTTCCTTCGAGTAATATTTGTTCTTAAGAATTAGTTCTTTCTTTATGATCAGCAACGTACATTTTTTGATAATTTGAGTAGTTTTTGCGTAATATTGCGTGCAATATATGCAATATTAAAAACAACAAGAACAAGATTTTCTCAAAACGGCTCCTTAGTTTTTCTTTAAACTTTTGTTCGGGATAGTACTAAAAATACTTTAAAGCATAACATAAACGCTTTATTATTTTGTTTTATAAAAACGTCAATTTTTTATATATTTCTCATGTTCTTAATATTTACATCAGTGGCGATTTTTTCACATTATTGCATAAATTAGTACGTTTGTTTTACGTGATGACATAGGAAGTTTCCCGGAAACTCCAAACATTTCTGTTTAAAATAACACAAAATTCTATATTTTCAGAAAAACTCAAATGCCACTTTCTCAAAAACCGCACCGCAAACACCGCAACAAACCGCACCCTCCTATTCTTCAAACTTTTCGAACCAATAGTGCTAATTACACTGTTTAAGAAGACTTAGAATTCATTTTGCTTTATTTTTTGTTTGTTTTAAAAAAATTACGCGAATGTAATTTTTTTTTGAAATATTTTTCACGCCATTAATGAGCTTATTTCCAGAGATTGACATACATTACTCGCATTTGCCCCTGGAAATGCTTCAAATGACTTCCAATAAAGTTTTTTGGATTATCAAAAGATTTCTGTGAAAAAGAAATCCAAATTTCGCATATACATTAACCGCTTAAACGCCATTTTCTAATAAATGACTTAATAAGTACCGATGAAAATTGCCATATAGGACGATACCTTATTCTTCTTTAATATTTTTTAAAGTAATATTTTTGTTCTACGATTAGAAATCCGAAAAATGGAAAACAAAATTAAGAAATGTGCTTTGGGAGGCGATAGATGGCAGCTGACAAGAGTATGTTCCAAGTCCAAAAAGGAAGTCCAGACAGAAAGCTAGCCCAGACAAAAAAGAATAGAAAGACAAAAAAAAATAGCAAACTAATAAGTTCGAGAAAGTCTGCGCCATTCTGATACACTCCTAGATTGATTTATTTCCGATTCTTGCTCTAAAAATTACGGTCTTGCCCTAAAAATGAATTTGCAAATTTAAAACAGATAATTATTGATAAAAATAAATAATAAGATCTCACTGACAGCAAAAATAGGTTTTTATGTTTATATGAAAAACAGTTTTTTTGAGATTGATACAACAGGAAACAATATACATTCACAAGGAACACGATAAACGAGAAACACAAAGTACTACAAAGGCAGTTATGGAAGATGGTATCAGACCAAATCTTTCCACAAAGCGCAAGAAAGATTAAGTAGCCACTTAGAAGTCGTCAAACATTCAAGACTGAGTAATTCACGGAGAGATGGTAACATATATTTTGCTGATGGTATTCAGTAACGACTGTGAGGGCGTTCATAGTCTAGCCCCGTTCATAGTCTAAGATATATATATATATATATATATATATATATATATATATATATATATATATATATATATATATATATATAGTTACCTACTATCTTAGTTGCTTATTTAGTGGTTTATTTATATATTGACGACAGGATTTTTTTCCGCACCGTAGTCACCCTGGTTCGCTACGTACTAGATACTGGCATTAGACTCCGACATAAATGCGAGAATAATGATACAGTGTAGGGAAAGTGATAGTGACGCATGGGGTTGAAATGTACGCCAAGTGAAATGGGAAAGCCCCTTTTGGACAAACGTCGCCGAAAACCCTTTTGCTCACAGGAAATTCCACATGGCGTGACTATGATTGGTGGCCCAGACCCCAGAGGTGGACATTTCATGGCACTCCCTTTAGACGCACTATAAATGTTTGCGTTGGCGAATGGATGTAAAGTTTATTTGAAGGAAACCTTAGTACGTACATTGTGAATGTGCTTTTGTGAGTTCTAACCACCCCGTTCAAGTTTGACGAGTCAATACGCAATCTAATTGTTGCAGACCGCGTAAACACGTTTACAAACTTCTCCGGGACACTATTGCAGGTGTTCAGGAGGGCGAATGCAGAACGAGAATTGAATCTCTTTGTGGTCGCATGACGTCGTTCCACAGAACTAAGTAGACGGAGATAGGATGACACGAAATAAGCCAAGGTCTTGCGGATTGCGGACGTGCTATGTAAACGAATGTTGACGGTCAGTGTGAGCCAAACACAAGTTTTTTGCTGGCATTAAAATCTCCAAGGCGTATTATCTTCAAAGTAGAGGAGCGAAGGAAAATAAATGTTTCTCTAAGGACGTGTATAATTTGAAGTAACTATGACCTGCAGTGATCGAAATTTGCAGTATTTTCGAAGATGTCTGTTTTCAGCGATCCCTCTTTTGGAAACTTCTATGGTAGCGTAGCTAATAGAAGGATTAATAATCCATATATTGGTGACTTTTTGCCTATTACATAAAAATATTTCATCATTTTGTGAGATTCTTCTAAAAATCTTTTGCAATATTGTCACCTCTTACTTTTTTATAGTCGATAAAAACTGACTCACAAGCTTATTGTACACGTACCCGGCTCCAATCGTTGCCGAAAACCTGTGATATCAATAAAAATCCTTATTTGAAGTCCAGTAAGAAAGACAAAGTAAATTCTATAATGTAAGCAGGACGAAGATCCGAATTTAATAAAAAGAAAAGGAATTTTAGTACAATTTACTATATAATGAATGTATATTCTTTGGATGTTATTGTGCACACGAAATTCTTGCGACTCGCCTGTCTAACAATAAAACAATTTTTTCTTCCGGGGGCTTTCTCCAGCTTCAGAGAATGCCAATTTTGGCTATCCGCTCCGGGTACCCACTATGTCGCTCATGGGGACACATATCAGGTGGGCTCCACTACCTTGTAGATAACACGCTCATTTGGTGGAACATTTAAACACATTTTCGGGCTTCTCAGTCTATGGTCAGCAGACTCACAAGACCTTCCGCGACAACACATGTACACGAAAGACAAAGAACAAACAACAATGCTCAGGGCGGAACTCGAACTCGCCACACTTCACACCCAGGCGCTCAGTCGGCATACACTCTAGCCACCTCGGCCATGTACGTCGGCAATAATAAAAAATATATAAACACCAAAAATATTCACACACCATGGAAAAATACACTCCAGAGCACTTAAAATAATCCTTCTAAAACCTACTATAGACTTGAACATGTAAACCCGAAAAACACTATACTACACAGTCTATTTCAAAGAAAATTATTTGTATTTCAGAAATAGTACTTTTATAACTTGAAACTAATCTTTTAAATATCTTGAATTACTGAAAGGTATTGTCTAATTTGGAAATCTTTTTGAATTTAAAAAAATATAATTCATTAATCATTGTTTTATTGATAACAATTTGTTGTATGATTTCGTTTTCTTATTTCGTAAAATCGCTAGAATCTTCTGATAACAAGTTCAGTCTCAAAAAATTATAACAGCTGAGAAAAGCTTAAAGTCACTAGCCTTCAATCATAAAATCGGAGTTGTGTTAGTGGAATTTTAATGCTAAATGCAACTACTTTCTACGCTCCAACTCTAAGGTTACCAGTTACGTAATTATTAATCAGTGTGATATGTAGTTAGTAAGTCGTAATCTAGCAAATCCTAGGCGTTGGAAATAGTTTATAACTGATGACACGCTGCGAAGGCTCGGCTCGATGATCTTCTGAAATGATTTGTTCATATGGATCGTTCTCGGTCGAGTTGCTGCTAGTAGCGCTCTTGTGGCGGCCCGCCTCTTCGTATGCTACTCTCGAAAAATTCAGATAACCATCGCCAACACTCAGGATCCAATTCCAATTATAATGTCACCAAAGAACATAAACAGCAGAGGAATACCAAAACCCGTAGAATACGCAAAAGCTGTTGTAGAAACAAAATATCTTGTTTAGCTTTCCACCAAAAATTCTTTGATCACTGGACCAGAAAACGGAACAACCGGACCACGCTATCTTCCGTTTCTCACCTTTGTCCCCTTCCCTCCCTCAATTACACTTATATGCCCTACATTACCACGTATGTCGGGAGGTCAATTAAGAATTTAGAGGTTGTCCCAGCTACGTTGGTACCGCTTCTGGCAGAGGTAACTGAAGGAAGACTCCCGCAAGCCGCCATACTATAGGTTGGCACCAAAGATGACGCTTTAGTGAAAAAAACACCCACGGGAAGCAACGTTCTCTTCACTAACGGGTCTAATGACCATACCAGTTGTCGCGCCGGGAAATACAATATAATCACTCAGTCATGATACCGAATGCATGAATGAGTCAATCAATAATAATATTTCATTACCGTTGACATGTAAACTAGCTTTCAGAGCATTAATCCGTTGTAATAAAATATGATATGGATTATTATTAATTTTGGTTCTTGGCTCTATTTCTGGGCTTCTCAAATTCCTTTAAATAAGTAGTAGCGGAGTTCACTGCGTTGTAGAGCACGAGTTTTCACTGCACTAAGAGTAAATGTCATGTGGAATTTATTCTAACAAATCAAGTTCGGCTGCTTCACAAGGGCTAGTGCAACCCCAGTGAAGTGTCCTAAACCCTACCCCTACCTACTTCCTCCCCAATTCTGGCTGCTAGGTTGTGACACAGGAGCGCGTAGTAGCAGACGCGTACGCGGAGATGCTACCTGCCGGTTCTCTTGGCAACGTTCTGGGACGGGTCGTGACAAAGACAGATAATATTAATGGAGAATTACTCGTAAGTGCACAAATTAACGGAGGATTAATCCAATTGCAAAGCGCTCAACGCCCCCAAGGGCTTGGAGACGCGTTGCATCAATCTAGACGCGACAAATACGAATTTAAACAAATCTTCAACGGCGATCAAAGTGGATTCGCTCGTTGTTTGGAATTAGACTAGGAGATCACTCGTTCTTTATTTCTCATTGCGTTGCCCAACGGGACAGAATTTTCTTCCTGCAAACTCGCCGACTTTCACCAAGCATTCCCGAGATATATTGCTAGTCGCCTACACGCGACGTTGAAAATTTGATTTTTCCTTTCCGAAGATATTCATACAGTGCATGTTCAAACCGAACACCATTCTAATGTTTCCGCCAGTTTGAGTGTATATAACTTGAGTGTAATACTAGTCCAAATGGGTGTCAATCGAGTGTGTATATCGTCACCGGCAGCGTCAACTATTTAGCTTATTAGCCCCGTAACTTTCCTGCTTCTGTCCCTCTGGAATGTAACATCCGGTGGTTGCCTAAAGATCGGCTTCTGAAGTTCTTCTCAATGTATCTTTCCCAGCGGCGCACCGTCTCAGACGGACAAGCTCTGAGCTCAAGGAGTAGTGTCTCGACACGTATGATAGTGTAGTGCTTGTTAACGTGCGCGCGTGTGTTTAATGGGAGAAGAGAAAATCATGAAAGGATGAGGAAGGAAAGATCGCGAAAGGTTCTGACGATCCGTCGCCTGTTTGTAATGCTTCGGTTCTCGTTTGGAATTGCGCGGAGGAACTTAACGAAATCAACCGATCAGAGCAGCTAGTATCTTTCTGCAGAGAGTTGTTGAATTGAATTCAGCTATGAAGTTAATGTGGAATTTATCGCCATTGTTACTCGAACCCTAGGACCTTCCGGTCAACAGTGCTGAAGATGCAACGGATTTGCCGCTGAGCTATGGCGATAGGTAAAATTCCGAGGTAAAAATTTGTTACACTTTTGGTAACTGTCTTGAATTATCCTTGTAATTAATAATAGAAAAACAAGTACATTAATAAAAACAAATTAATAAAGAAGCGCGGCAAATTGATATTCTTATCATTAAAGGACATCATCATTGTCATTAAATTACGTCACGAAGTTCCCTAAAAGCCGTCAATAATGCTTTTCCTTCGATTTATTTTATGTGACATATCTTTTTATAATAATGTTAAGAGATATGGTAAATTTGATCATGTAGATTTGATAATGATAATGTGAATTTGCGGAAAACATTAGCCTGCTGTCTCAGGCAAGTAATATACGCAAGGATATATTGGTATCAAAAACAATTGCGTGTCACGTAAGATGGAAAACAACCTGTTTAATCTGCGTCGTAACGTTCGTACTCCACGATCCACATTTTAAATTATTCTCACAATTTTGAGTCAAATTTATCTCTATTTTTTTTTTAGAATTTGTCTAAATTACATGTTTCATGAAGCATCAAAAATGCGTTGTGCCCCGAAACGCTTAAAAGGCTTTAAATTCACCGCCCAACTCGGGACAAAAAATTGCACTGAAAATTGAGGCCGCATTCACGTTAATGTAACGGAAGAACGTGGAAATAAACTGTCGCTCACTTCTTGTGTGAGCTAATTGCCGGCTGTTGGTGTGTGTGAGGACATACATTATCCTCTGAAATATTATCTCTACTGGATGTCCAGTGACAAAATTTGAAATCGACGCGAACGAAGAGGAAATTTTAGGAAATGGAGGCGTTGTCCGATAGCGAGGTGCTTGGAAACGTCCACCACTCTGGTTAAAGCCGATATGAAGTGTTCAACGTGGGTGGAGTCAATTTACGTTTAGGATTTGATTTACGTCATGGATGTATCGCTAAAACGCATTTGTACCATATTAGCGCCATATCGCGGTCCCACAGCATTTCCTGGGAGGGGAACTCACGTGAATCAGCTCTTATGATTGCATGTTTCGAACGGTATTAAAACGAAATCATGATATCAGTGATGGGAGAGTTATATGAAAAATGATGTTTGGTGTGATGGAGTCGCAATAGAAACACGCTGTTACACAGCACGTACACAGCACGTATTTTTGACAGCTTCATCATCCATTTAATACACAAAACTTAAGGTTACAAAGAAATTTAATTTACAATTCACAATGTTTTACATCATATATTTTTATATTGCAAAATTACTCTTTTCTCTCCAAAAACACATAAAATACAAAATAATATCTCGAGAAAACATACATAAAGTTTCCATTCTGAGAAATATTAATTAAATGTTCTTGTGAATAAGAGTAATTATAAAATTAATTTGTGACACATAAATATGTAAAATTAGTAAAACTTTCGAAACCCATTCCAAATTGTCTTCTATATTAATTAAGTATAGTTTTTTGTTTCGATGGTTTAATAGCAAATAAAGTTAAACTTCTCAATTTATCATTCCAATAATCATTGTAAACTACAGTTGTTACTGGGTATCACGAATTGACTATTTTCACTAAATGGTCTACTATCAATTGAATACTTTGTAATAATCGTTAAGGATGCACGGAGAAACGAAAAATGTTAACACAGAACACAAAATAGGCACTTAAACGTGTTTAAAATTCGCGGGAGGATTCTTGAAAATATTGTCTAATAAAAGAATGTCAGTTCGCGGTCAGATTCCGTCGAGCACAGTTGTGTCAGATAGCGTCGCTTTTGTATTCACGAGTGAGTGTCACGAAGTTAGATCTGAACAGTGAAGTGTTCATTACATGCATAGTATCTAATTATTAAAATTAATCTACTGGACAAAGCTTCTGAGGCATCTAATAACATCATACCATGGATTCTTCTGATTACGGTGGAGCCATAACCTACGACAACACCAAAAATGAACATGACCAAGTAAGGAAATCATATTCTAGTGCTACTATAACAGAATCACAAGAGGGACTATCCAAGACTATATTAGTAAAGTTACAACGATTGTGAATGCTAAGTATTAATGACATAAGATTCATATCTCGTGCCGGTTGATCCGGAGAAGTTGGTGTCGGTCACTGAACCTTCGGTTCCTTCGGTTCACTGATTCGGTTCACTAATCTCGTGATTCACAAGGTTATAGTTTCGCGGCAACCGCGCAGTTTGAATTGTGGAGGCTTTCTTGAAAAGTGCTTTCTTATAAAAGTGAATTGGTAATTATGCGTTGGATAGACTCAAGGTTGTTTATAGTGAACGCGAGGGCCGAAGGCCCGAGCCTCGCCGTGACTTGGATCCGGGCGAGCGAAGCGAGAGGACTTGCCTTTGAAAGTAAATTTGCATTTCTCTGCGGCGGACAAAGTGATTGAAGTGAAGAATACAAGTACAAATTTTGTGGCGTGGATTTGTGGTTTTTTTTTGCCATTTCAAGTCCCTTTTTAATTGTTTTGTGTGTCTACCGAAATGGAAGGTATAAATTCAGGTATAAATTCAGGTATAAATTCAGGTGAGTGTTGAATAGAAATTATAATTCTTGCGATAACATAGTGACCATTAGAACATGCGAACAATAAACAAGGATTCAGTTCAGTGAGTCGATTCCCCTCTAGTGAACCGCTTCAGTGAATGACACCAACTTCTCCGGATATACCCTCGTGCCTCCAACAAAATATGTACGTATGTTCTTTTTTAATCAATTGATTGCCGATAAATGCACAGAAAACCACTAAATAATAGAAACAGAGGATCTTAACATAGCAGGTAAACTTCTTGTTAGTAAACATATGTTTGTCGTATGATTCCCCATAATATAATAGAGAAAGTAAATTTAGTAATAGAGATTTGCAATATCTACCAAAATGCAATTTGTAAAACTGGTATATCTGAACCCGGTTGTTCTCATATTATGTGTTTTCAAAGACAATGTCTATTCTGTTCCAGAACACTAGAAAATCTACCCAATTTTGTATATACATTATGTAGAATATTCATTTCTTCTGATAACTTCTCTTGCTTTATTTGCAATGATAACGGTCACAACCAATGTCCATCCAAATATTGAATAATGATTCATTAGGAGATCATTCTGCAATCAAATCATCTAAGAATATAACAATTGAAATTACATTAACATTACCTGAAGCTCGTAATCAAAATACAACTCCAATATTTAACAACATAGATTTTCCTAATCTACAAAAAAGTGCCTACCCTTCTGACTCATTTTCTCAAGAAATATCTAGTAATAAAATAATAGATAATAATAATTAACATAAAAAATCTCAACCAATGAAAAAAGGAGCAGGAAACATAGAATATAATATCTCTGAAACCATAAATAGAAAAAAGTATAACAACTAATTGCACCAATTAAATGTGTAATTGAAAATAACCCAGATAAATTTCCCTTAAGTCATCAACAATCCTTAATTTATTTAGAAAAGTGTTTTGGCGCCAATGATGTGGTATTTGTTGCTAAAGATTTTACAAATGAATTGCAAGCTTTCATGCAAATTATGAGAGATACTTACTCTCTTCTTGAAGAAAGAGATATTAAGGGCAGATTTACCAGAATAATGGGTAAACTTAAGAAAATAAACTCAACAATTAAAGGATACAGGTACAGTAAAAACAAAATAATTTAAATACATTCAACCTATACAACCTGTATTAGAACATAATATCAACATATTCTTCTCTCTTCACATAAATAATTATTTATAACTAAAGATATTTTTTCTATATTATTCAATGGAACTTAAATGGATTTAAATCAGATTTGAATATTTCAAATGATTACAAAATAAATATGATTCAGCTGATTTATGCTTTCATGAAACCAATCAAATCCCAAAATTAAAAGCTTACAATTGCTTTCAAACAAGCCATTCAAACTGTGGACATGCCAGAGGAGTTGTAATTTTAATTAACAATAATATTGAGTCTCAATAAAATTCTCTACAATCTAAATATGAAGTCATAGCAATCAAAACCAGTCGAAATAATTACACTGATCTTCATGAATTACTATACCAACCAGTGAAATAGTGTTAAAAAATACAAACCCATCATTATCGAAAAAAAAAACATAAGACATCAATTAAAAATATTTTCCAATATCTCGAGATTCAAATTCATCCATCGATCAAGTGTTACTGGTCATTTTAGATATCGTACGTCAAGCTTCTGGTTCAAGTCTACCTCGAGTAACATTAAAAGCCCATTCTCGAAAGTTGTCATCTGGTGGCTCAGAGCGAAGTCGCTCGCCTTACGCCAGGGAGGCCCGGATTCGATTCTCATCGAACCCCGGACAATCTCATGTGAAATTTGTTCCAACAAAACCTGCTTCACAAGGGCTAGTCCAATCCCTGTGAAGTGTTGTAAACCCTAACCCAGCCCTTATTCTTGCCACGTCTGGGCGCTGGGTAGTGACGCAGGAGCGCGTAGTAAGAGGCGCGTACGCGAAGATGCTACCTGGCGGTCCTCTTGACAACTGACCGAGACGTAAGGGATATGACATATTAAAGTATTATTAGATTATTACTCCCACGCTGATACTACGAATAATGGAGAATCCCCCAAAGGCTTAGAGAAGCTCAATCGAAGATACAACAAATTGAAATAAAGAGAGTCATGATGGACCAAAAATTGTTAAATAAGTATAAAACAAAAAAGATACAATATAGGCTAGTGGGGTTAAAACAGCACATATTTTTTAGTCCATACTTTCACGCAAAATTATCCGAAAAGTACTCAGAGTTTCAAAAAATTGCTCCTGATCTTATTTCAAAATTTGTCTTTAAGGAACATATTTCATTAATGAAAAATTCTCTATTTTATAATTGTGGTTGGAGGAAGACGCCGAAAAAAGTTTGAACTTTTGCAATTTTCGAAAAATTAGTTTTCAACGAAAATAAAACCTGCACCACTTATCCTCAGAAGGATATTCTCGACGCCACGTTAGCACTCCTTCCTTCCTTCCTCGCATTTTTCATTGGTTGCAATACAGAGACATCTACTGGTTGGAGAATTTTTGAGGCGTTCGGAAACAGTGCTATTAAAATTATTTGTACTTCAGAACAGAGCTCACTTCTCCGAAAAGTAAAGTGACTTTTGTTACCATCCACGAAAAGAAGAGAGATAGGTCCGAACCAAAATTCTGCAAACTTAGTTCACTTGAACGAAGGGAAGAAACTTCAATTACATCAGTAACATATACAACAGATTTAATTGTTCACTGTGAGAACTTTTTTGTCTTCAGAGCGTCCTCGTACCTCAAAATTAGTGTAATTTAATAATCTGAAATGATGCTAATACATTTTTATTTCGTTTTTATTTGCATTTTGGGCATTTAAAACATATTTTAAGAGCATTTATTGATCATTTTCTGGCGAGGTTGTAGGTCATCACAATCCGTCCCGTAGTTTTAACATTTAACTCCAGAACATTTATTGAGGCTGTAATGGGCATGTTCAAATTTCAGTGATTGGTGCCCTTCTCTGTTCAAAACCGTTCTAAATGTATATTTTCGCTTAACAAGGCAAACAATGTTCGAAAATTCAATATTAACATTACAGCAAAGCATAAAAATATGTTCCTCAAATTTCAGTGATGATTACTTCATGCCCATCACTGTCCTGCACGTGAGAAATATTTACAGTTATGAGCACTACCTTTTCTTTAGTTATGTTCTGCTCTGAGAGTTGAAGACATATATGAAAACTTAGATTACAAACCTGGCTACACCACGCGTACAGCGGATTGGAAATACGGACAGACGAATTGAATTTAACTCTTTAATAACTGAACACACCTCCGCTAACGAATCCACAACGTTTCGATGCTCAGACAACACTTGGAACACACCAATAATTACTGAAGTGTACCTACGTTCACTGTGGGGAATATTCAGTTCATATTCCGAGGTCGCAAACTTAAAGACACACATAACAGATATTACATGCAGAGAACCTCTCTTATCTTTACCCCCTTTACAGTTGCCGTGCCCATCACCATACTGGTTCCCACGACTGTATCGGTTACCCTATATTACATTTTATATACAATTTTCTGGATAACAGATCGATTTGTGTACGAGTTTCAGTCCATATATCAGAACGTCAAGAGATTCAAAATGGTGTCCCACAAGGATCCGTCATAGTGTATATCTGTTTCTCAAAGCAATAAATTATAAGATATCAATTCTCCCAAAACCTATTAAAACAAAAATCTTCGCCAACGATATTACATTGGTGTGTACTGACAGAACAAGTTAAACAATTAATTTTCTTGAAAGTGGATTAAACGAGCTTTTTAACTTTTGTAATACTTCTAGTTTTAAATTTTCGCCACCTAAATTAATGTACATAGTCTTTTCAGAGAAATATAAAACAAACTCAGGACCCAAACTTGTCCTGGATAAGCCAAATACAGAACTATAATGCAATGAGAAAATATCTGGGCCTTATCTTTGATAAAAAAAAGTATAATGGAAATCACATAAAAGAAATTTACTCGTAGTTTCTGAATGCAAGCAGCGCATCAACCCTTTGAAAGCATTGTATTCCAAAGATTGTGGAGCCAAGAAAGATATCCTAATGAGCACTTACAGAACATTTATCAGAGCAAAAATTATTTATGGTTGTACAATTTATGGTTCTGTCAAGACAAGTAGTTTTGCCTTCTTAGACTCTATACAAACAACATAAACAAGTCTGACAATCGGAGCCTTTCGTAATAGCCAAAGACTAAGTATTTTGGCAGAAGGATATGAGTTACCATTAAACTTAAGAAGGGAAGCACACTCTCTTAAATATACTGCAGTAAGTATCTGCTTTAAAAACAACCCAAAGTGAACAAAACTCATCAGCATTTAATGAATTATACCAACTATCTAATAAATTACCGAAACCACTGTTATACATAATAAATGCTATGAGATATGATCCAATATTCAAGCATAACGTAGTTATACCACGTCAAATTCATCCAATTCCACCATGGAAAGAGGACTGCCGGACGGACGGACTGGCGGACAGTGTTATTGTGTAAACAGTAACAGTTTTGTCTCAATATATACTTATATGCTTACGTTAATTTATTAATTCATTATTTCACTATATTCAAACAATGCCTACCTTGGTTTCACTGTGAACCTTTCTTAAGGAGATGCTCCAAGACAATAGTGTTCAATGTAGTTTTTGTGACGGAAAATGATCATGCTTCATTGAAAAGTCTGCGTGTTGATTAAAAAAATCGTGTTATATTTTTCTGAATTTATTTTGTATGTCAGCTATTTTCTCTTTGTTAAAATATCTGAACTCAAAAACCTTTCGAAAATAATCAACTCCACGTGACACAAACTTCAACGGTAGACACGAAAATTGTTTCCTCAAATTCTTGATTCCTGTATGGAAAATCCATTCACATACGGTGTTAAATGGAGCAGAGAGAGGAGTTACCTTTGCCGTTACATAACATGTGGTTTTCACCCTTAAAAAAACAACAGACGTACAGAACATTCTGTAAGTATATTTTCCTTCATTGGCTTCATAGTTTATACAAAGCTTGATCTTAAAGTGTTCGTAAAATGATGTGAGAGGGTTTTGTACAAACATTACTAACACTACTTTTCTTTTCTCTTAAATGATTCTTTGTATTAAACAAAGACTTCTTACACAAAGCACGTGATCAGAGTGCCAGACAATGGAATTTTCACAGCGATTAGTTGCGTTTGATGCGGATTAAGGCGGCTAAGTTTATCCGTTGGATCCGGGTCTGTTTACGCCATTCGCTTCAATGGAATTAATTATCCCAAAGAGAACTGTAATTGCCCTGTCAGTTTTGAGAACCCTCCTACCGTATCACGGCGTAGAAAACTTGGAGAACTTTCCAGCTCGTGGAGTGTCTTAGCGTCGATACTCGTGACCTTAGGTTACTGACACCGAGTTCCGTGGCCTTTATATCTACGCCGATCGACTTGTCATTTACCTAGGAAGCTGTTGTTAAGCGGTTTTGTCTGTATTCTCAAATAGCTTTATGTGATCTCTCAATACGCTTAACCTTAAGATATATTAAAAACGCATGGCTAACCTAATCATTTAACCAATATCTTTTGTAATTTAGAAATGTTAACGTTCCATAATTATTAAATTACTGACTGCATTTGCGTATAACTTATATTATTATTCGCAATATTTTCGCAATATTAAAATGCGGAAACGTATTCCCATTTCACAAAACTACTTGTTTATGATATGATTTAAACTTGAATTCATGGCTTTTTTTTAAATTTTGAAAATGTGATTCATGTAAAACGGTAACAAAATGAAGATAATCATTTTAATTTGAGGAACTGCATGAATGTTAAAACCTGGAAGGTGGCGACGATTTATGGGATTATCCATCCGATAGGTATTTATCGTAAATAGAAAGCGCTTCAGCTGGGACAATGTCCCGACGGGAGTAAGCGGTTTTGGTCCGGTCTTAAGTCGTAATGACGGACCGGTTTAGATGACTGGCAGCAGCCACTGCAGTGTCGCTGCAGTGACTGACTTCTCTGCAGTGTGTCTGAGCAGGAGGTCACAGTTTTCGAATCCCGACGGTGTACAGAAGGCTAAAAGGCAAAACAAGTGCAACTAGACCACCTTCCCAGACTTCTTAATACCTGTCTTTTGTATTGTTAAGTTTGATCGCCAGTGTAAAAATGATGTTTAAGAGCAGGTTTATTTTTTCGGCTGACATTGCTACCGTGGGAGAGTGGCCTTCGTATCGGATTTCAAAGGAAACGCTACACGAGTTTGACGCACGGCAGACGCTCGGAGAACCACACGCGCACAGCTCTCAATTAAAGGTGAATGCGAAGCTGTTTAATATGGAAGGTATTTTGTCAATTAAATGCTTGCCTCTAGCAAAAATATAATTTTACTCTATCGCATTTCTTGGCGTAAAAGAAGAAGTGAAATAGGACAAAAGCGTGAGCTAAATTTTACATTTTCGACTTTCAAATAGATTTTGAAATTTGTGGATTAACTACAGACTTGTTCAAATGATTAGAATAAAGCATGTCTTTTCTAAGTTCCATGATATAATTGGGGATAAAATCTGTTAAGTGTGATGTCTGTGAAATATCTTGGCAGATTGCACATTGTCGAAGGGGCAATAAATCAAAATACCATTACAAAAAAAATCCTTGAAAAGAACATTTTCCCAAATTAGAGTGGTGTCCTAATGAAGATGTCATGATGGAGCACAGTGACACAAAGAAAAAAGTGTCTTCAAGAATTTGGAAGAAAAGCTATTTAATGTGTTACCATGGTCACGCACGGAATAGCTCTAGTTTGAACCCCATAGAAAAGTTATGGGTTATTACCAACAGAAGAATAAGAAAATATACAAGAAGTCGTGGACAAAGTAGAGGATATTTGATATAGCGACATTGAAATTAAAAACTCGGGTGAAAAGTATGCCAAACAGGATAAAGATGTTGATTAAGAACAAAGGCATGCATACTAACAGTAAGTATATGCAATAATATGTACACGAATGTAAAGTGTAATAAATGTAAATCCTTTACGAAAAAGTCTTTAGAAGTATAACAATGAAAAATACATCATTATATATCTTCGTATGTGTACTTTACCTATTGGTTTCACGTCCAACTACGTCCAGATAAAAAAAATAGTGTTGCATTTTAGACCTCGGTGAGGGCCGGCCGCCGCGCCCTTCACCCACCGCAATATATTTCCAGATGAACGCAAGAAAAGAGACATCAAACGGTCGGGAAGTTGGAGATCGTCCGACTGAGCTAATGTCTTATCTGAAGGATAAGCTAGAAAGGGAACAAAGAACGGAGAAATGCGTCAATGATATTTTGAAATGTTTGTGGCAACTTTCTAAGAGGACGGACCGAATGCAGCTCATTTCATTAAAAGTACTGTCGATGACTCGTTCCTGGAAATTTATGGAAATGGAACTTTCTGAGTTATTGGAACTTGTGAAAGCAGTGAGACGGTGTTTGCAAACGTCCGGTGAAAGAGACGCTACGGATATGAGAAGACCACACTTTTTACTAAATAAGTAAAAAGTATATATTGTGACCTAACTAACCTTTGAGTCTATGTGATTAGATAAACTGAAATATAAAATTACAAAAAGGGAACCAAGGACCTTTTCAAGGGTTGACAACTTTGTTGTGATCATGGACATGTACTTAATTGATACAGATTATTTAAAAACAAAAACAAAATATGTACTTTTATTTACCGCTAATATTTCTAAAAGGATTGTTATACAAATAAATACATGAAATCTTTGCTGTTCATTGGACATGGATCGGAATCATTACAAGAAAAATCAAGTTTCAAATATTACTGCTTCTGAATGTTACTCATTGAATCTTTCAGTTCAATTTAGTTTAATAATAGCTCTCATAAATATTATATATTGATTTTTCTGTTCTAGTTAGTTTAACATTGTTTCTCATAAATAGTATACATTAATTCCCTCAGTTCAGTTTAGTTTCATTAATGGAGCTCCCTATACCGTAATCAAATGATACTGATTCCTCGAATAACGAATAAACTTGTGAATTTGGGCATTATATAAATCCTTATCTGTCGCTTTCCCGTTATAATGCACACTTAACTAACACTTCCTGCAATACGAAATAAAACTGTCGACCTGATCTCTGTCCCTCTCCTTGGCTTTCCACAGTTCACTTGAAATCAAATAACTTGGCTTATAAGCATTCTTACAATATGTTGTACGTGCATTCACTAGGCCAGATGCTACTGCAATCGGTGGAGGGGATGCCCCTATGCGACGGCTCGCCGCGCCGCCTCGTGACCTCGTTCAAGGTGCTCCGTGCCCGCTCCCGGTTGCCCGCAGCTTTCCCACGCCAGCCGAAGCTCCCTGAGGCAGCGATCACTCTACACTAAGGGATCTCTTCTTGCTTCCCAGAGTATTACTCGTACGCGACAAAAGCACATACATCATTAGTTTTTACTCATAATAATCTTATTTGTTTTTGTGTTCCGCTTCCACTTGTGTTCTGCGTCGTTCCTGAGTCGCTCTTCATTAAACAGGCGCTGACGCGTTGTTAGTTTTGACTGTGATAAGCTTCACAGTCCTGTTCGATTACATTAATTCCGATATTTCTAATCTGACTACTTCTGCGCAATGTTGCACTTCACCATATTCACGTTTTCCTCATTCATTTTGGTACGTACGTGTTCACGTGTTCTTCCACTATTAAAATAACACCAACAAAATATATTCACTTTTCACTGTTCAGGACTTCATCCGTAGCTCTGCCATTATTGTACAGTACTTATCTTTGCTTTAAGTCCTTTTTCGGATGCGATGAATACGGATATCCGCATCAATATTTCCACATTTACTCTCGCATAAGCTTCTCACGCCATACCCTCTCTTGGCTCGGGGAATACTGTCCTCCTTTCGCGCCCGTTCACCTCACGGTCACGCCGATGGTTCGCGTCGTTCGTAGAGTTCGCGCTAAATGCAAATTCTGTTTCTTTTAATTTTTTAAGAGACCATTCTCTCTCTCTTTCTCTCTCTTCTCTCTCTTTCTCTCTTTTTCTCTCTCTTTCTCTCTCTCTCTCTCTCTCTATATATATATATATATAGTGACGTACCTTGGTTTGCGGTACTTTTCACTACATTTATTTTAGAAAGGACAGGTGTCGTAGTTCGTGAATGGGTCTCGTAATGTTTGACAATAACATTGGAAAAACTCAATTATAATTTCTTTAAACAAACAAGCAATTTATTACTGAAATCACACATTTAGTACATCTATTTCAATCTCATTACTCCCCGTTTTGGTACCAAAACTATACCCATGATCTAGATCTTACAATACCTTGAATACCAAAATAGTTCGTTTCTTCTCAGATGATTTCCAACGGCTGCCACGATCGGCGGCCTTCGGCGCGACTCGGCGCCCCTTCGGACGGTTGACTGCGTAGACGATCGCGGCACCGCCCCCCCTGCAGCGGTCATACAATGCCTCTGCTTCAACTCCGACCGTTGCACGTGTCTTCCAGATCGAGTAGGCACTGCTTCTATATGACTGTCCGCCTATCCCTTACAGTTTATCTCGATGCTTTCTTGCGGCACAATCCACCAATTCTCCTTCGCTTTCCTTTTTACAATAACGCCGGCACGTGGCCACTACCCCCGCCGTTATCAGCCACGCGGCTTATAGTTTTTCCCTTTTTTCACCACTGTTCCTGACACCAATACCACGATCACCAGCTTGCGCTATTTAACATTTGCCACTGTCACACTTAACTCACTTCTTGATAACTTCCCTTACATTCTTTAACTTAATTTTGTCCTTTTACCGCGCACACCAACCTCGCTCCGCTCTCCTTAGAGTCCTGTTTCACACTGCAACCGCCGTCGTCTCGCCCCGTCTCGCCGCCTTCTCGCGCCTGACTCGTTCCCTTGTCGCGTCCGTTACTCGCCGCCGTTGCTGAGCAATTCAAACTAGGCGTAATTGGAATAACATGCCCTGCGTTTCTAATTAATTAGAGAAACGCTCCGCGTTTCAATATATATATATATATATATATATATATATATATATATATATATATATATACCCCGAAGGGCCAAAAACGGTACATCTATACTTAGTGAAATAAAGAGATCTCGAACTAATCAGAATACGGCACTCCGATCGGAAAGGACTATATAAGACAATTAGAGTCTGGCACAGTTGTTAGTCCGGTTACTGCTGCTAAAATAGCAGGTTATCTCTATTTAATTGAGTTTGAACGTTCGGCGCAAGACAGATGGAGCTTTGGGTTTTCCCTTTCGACCATTTCACGAGTGTATCGTGAATATCGGAAAATCTGGCAAAACATCAAACCTCCGGCATCGCTTTGGCCGCAAAAAGATCGTGCAAGAACGGGACCGACGACGACTGAAGAGAATCATTAGACGCGACAGAAGTGCAAATACCCAAATGCTGCAGATTTCAATGCTCGGCCATCAACAAGTGTCAGCGTGCGAACCATTCAACGAGACATCTATATGGGGTTTTAGAGCCGAAAGCTCATTCATGTACCCCACGACACAAAATTACGCCTTGCCAGCTCCTGTCAACACCGACATTAGACTGTCGATGACTGGGAACACGATGCCTGGTCTGACGAGTCTTGTTTCACATTGTTTCGAGCGGATGGGCGTGTAGGAGTATGGTGACTACCTCATGAATCCATGGATCCAGCATGTCAAAAGGGGACTGTTCAAGGTGGTGGAGGCTCTGGAATAGGGCGTGTGCATTTGGAGTGATGTGGAACCCCTGACACGTATAGGTACGACTCTGACAGGTGATACGTACGAAAGCATCCTCTCTGATCACCTGCACGTATTCATGTCCATTGTGCATCCCGACGAACTTAGTCAATTACAGTAGGGCAATGAGAAAGCATACACGTCCAGAATTGCTCTGGAGTGGCTCCAGAAACACACTTCTGAATTTAAACACTTCTACTGGCCACCAAATTCCCCAGACATGAACATTATTGAGCATATCTGATATGCCTTGCAACGTGCAGTTCAGAAGAGATCTCCATACCCTCGTACGTTTACGAGTTTATGGACAGCCCTGCAGGATTCATGGTGTCAATTATCTCCAGCACTACTTCAGACAATAGTTGTGTCCATGCCACGTCGTATCGCGGCACTTCTGCTTGCTGGCGGGGGCTCTACACGATATTAGGCAGGAGTACCAGCTTGTTTGGCTCTTCAGTGTGTAAGAAATCATGATCCTCTCCAATTCCATTTAATGCGCGAGTAACTTTGGTATTTCTAGTAGAAAATAACATTTCATAGCAACAGTTTAATGTTAGAACTCAAACATGTAGTTGTAATACATGCTCCCAACAAATAATAAGAATGTGGGGAATGAGAGGACACGGGTAAATGAAATTATTTATAAATTTCCAATTTTTGAAAATTTAGAGAGTTCAACGAAAATGAAATCTGCACAATTCCTTTAAGAGAACTTTCTACTAACGTTGAAATCCGAAACATACTGAAGCGGTTTTTAATAAAATGATTTTTTATAAAATTCATTAATTCCAAGCCTAAATTTCGCAAAAACTACCTGAAACTTCAAAAACTGTTCATGACCTTCTCTGATAAAAACACACAACACTTACGTGAATAATCACCATATTAATTGACGTTCCAGGAACAAAATTGTCAGTCGATCGATCAATTAATCTTAATGAGGTTTCGGGCTCAGAATATGAATATTTGAGCTGTATTGCGAGCTGCCCCTCTAACGCGCAATCACGCACTTTTTTTATGAAAAATATACACCAGCCCATAAATATATATATACTGGCGTGACAGAAATTGAATTCACTCTCGGGCAATTCCCATAGGAATCGTTTGATCGAGGTGACGACGGAGCGACGAAACAACGTGTCAGCTTGGCCTGAGTTCGTGAACCTTCAGCGGGCACTGGCGCCTAATAAATGCCTTCACTGTTTTACGGAATGATAAAGAAACGTTGACCTTACTTTGAGCATCGAAAGGGTGGGTGTCGTGGGCTGCGAATACTCCTTTGTAGATTCTAAGTTGTCCCTGAACCGCTCCTCTTCTCGGATGGCATATTTTGGGAGTTGTTTTACCAAGTTTCTCGTAGCGGTGAAGTTTGACTTTCGCTCTCACTGGCAGAATGCAAACCCAGGATCCAAGAGTGGATTGTGGAAGAGAAAACGCAGTCTGAAAACAATTCTTAAACACGTGCTATTATCTTTCTCATGTGAAAACTTGAAAACTTCGTCATAGAATTTTACGAATCATTAATTATCATGAATAGCGTTATGATCAGGATGATTACCCTTGTGAAGAGGTTTTTCGAAGTAATTTGTAGGCAGATTGTACCAGATTTCGCTGGTTCGTCTTTCCTGCCGTCGGGAATGTCTTGTTTACTCAGCTTCACCTGGTCAACGTGAAGAAATCCGATTTTGCGACGCTTTGGTGCGGTGCATGCAGGTGGTTTCGAGTTATCGATTGTACAACGTCGATCAGTTTAGTACTTTGTTCAATGCGGCGGTATCACAGACTGCACAAGTTCATAGACCTTTAATTATGTGGTGAGAGGTGAAATAATTGTCGTATGAGAATACGTGATTGGTCACAATACGTTTTCATTCTCAGCGGAAAAGGAAAATTGATGCTCGTTTTGACACATTTCACATCACTTGCGCATGTGTTGTGATGACTCCGTCTCTTAGTTCAGAGGGGAAAAGCTTAATGAGGCGTAGAAACATGTTCCAAAGCTTTTGACCTTTGTGATCTGTTGATTATATCCCTAATGATTTTGATGTATCCCGGCATTTCGTTATTATGATCTTTATTGATGTGCGTGATCTTGGCTGTCCGGGTAACGCCGCGTCGAAGGGTGTGTTGCCGACGTTTCGACCATCTTGTCGTGGTCTTCCTCAGGGCTGGTATGCCTGAATTCGCTCTTTATGTCCATTCACATCAGTTGATTTAGCTCAGAGCCAACATTGCCGCTATCTCTCCATCGAATCTAACCGGGAGGTCCTAGTGGTGGAGTGCGGACGGTAAGGAATTTCCGACACTCGCTAGATATCATATAGCCCCTCACTGAAGGTGAATTCTAGCGACTGGCTGAACTGCTGGGTAGTTTTCTGTAGAATATTTGATCAATGCCAGGCGAATGACTGAGCAGTTGGAGGCCGCTTTCAACGCGACCCAAGTGAACAGTCCTCGGTATCGGCCGGATTGATTGATTAGTGATTCCGGACGCGTCAACGACTAAGATCACATTTCCGGTAAGTGTAGTCCATATTTTCATCGCCGGAAGTGAGAGTGATCTTCGCGTGAACATCGCGCGTGGTCCGTGGCACGTATGGTACTGCCTCGACACTCGCCAGGTGTCATTCGGAGAAACCACGGAAAACTACTGTCCAGAGAAGCCGACCGCTAGAATTCTCCTTGAGTCAGCGTCTGAATTCGACCTAGGTGGTTGCTAGGGTCGAAAATCCTGCCTCCGTCGGGACTCCAAGTCTGTCCCGAAAACTATTTTTTTATTCATATGAAGTTAGTAGCCTTGTGTATTTCGCTTTTCCATCTCACTCTTTTTCTTACTCTCTTCTACCTTCAACAATTCCAAGCACTACACACTTTCAGAGACGATGATAGTTCCCATTCTGCAGCTTTATAGAAGGTTTAATTACAATCATAACTCTCGCAATGACCCTTATATACGCCTAACGCACTAACCCACTGATTTTTGCTGCCACCCCTATTGTTGCAAGTCGGCTGCATGGCGCGGAGGCAAGACGCGAGGCGTGAGGAAAGCGTTGCCTCCGGCCATCTAGCCGGCCCACAATGCCCAGCGTCATTTGAGAAAGTGTGAAGTGGTTTCCATTGTCTTCCCCGTGTGCCGCCGGGAGTAGGGACAAAGCCCATTGCGTCGAGGACGGATGGAGACGTTGACGGCGCCGCGTCGGCGACACTGCTATCGGAGTGGGGGACGGGCGGCGGGGCAATGGCCGCGATCACGTGACTGGGAGGAGAAAGGAGGAGGAGAAAGAGACGCTGCTAGCGGTGTTGCTGGTGAAGGTGCTTCTACTGGTGGTAGTAGTAAATATTGATTCCTGTCGCCTAAACATAGCCCTTCAGTCCTGCAAGTGTATGTTTCACGCCGGAAGATGAAGATGCTCCCTCGCTGTCACCTAAGATCCGGTGCCAACCTACATGTCAATTTACATGGTTTCCTCCCACTTGGTACCCCCCTCCCGCAGCGAGACACCGCTCCAACTGGAACAAATTCTACACTTCGAAGAAAACATGAAGTCCTGTGACGCTGCCAACCAATCTGGAGTTTGGACGTCACTAAAGGACTCCCTATTAGGTGACAGAGCCACAGCTTACGACGTTCAAAGGACTTGATGTTTTAATTGAAGTATACGCTTCCGACTAGTCCCCTGACGAGTGAGGTTGTGTAGAGCACGTAAGAGTGTGCAGGGGGAGAAGAGAGCGCAAGAGGATGAGGAAGGAAAGACAGCACGTGGTCTGTACTCGATTATTAGGTTGTTCTCTCGATTTTGTCTCATATTAATAGTAGAAACCACACGAAACTTCCGATTAGAGCAGCCAGCCGCTACACTTCCCTCCAGAAAGTGGTTGAATTCGATCTAGGAATACGTCTAATGTCGATAATCTCTTACAATCGAACTAAAACCATTTGAAATCCAAAACAGATTCTCGGCAGAGGCAACGGTAATCCTGCCTCTGTGTCAACTCAGTTCAACCAGCGTGGGGAACTGAGCATGGCAGGGGAATGTGCTATTTCGACACACAGTCTGTGGCAATAACGACGGCATGTCTGAAAAGGCACTGAAAGGGATTCTGTGAGGAAGCGCAGCGGTGACGTAGCGTGTGCCGCTTATGATAACAGAGCAGGCAATGCGGTCGGCGAGGGCGTCTGGAGAGATGAAGAGCCTCACTGCTGTCTACGAAGATAAGGAAAATTGTGTGAGCGGAGAGGCCGTGGCAATGTAGGTGGGCAGGGCGTTGGTGGGAACGAGAACGTCGAAGGTAGTTCGGGTGGGCGAGCGTCTCTTTAATGTGAGCAGTGCTTAACGTAGACCGCAGGTATGCGATTCTTTACACACAAGAACAAAGGACAATCTGCGGAATTTTATTGAGATCTGTCGCTTTCAACGTGATTCGGCGATCAGCTGTCCGTAATTTCATTTCTTTTTCCTTTACTTATTGAGATGAAGCTTTGTAAGGAGGCAACAATGGTTCGCATTTTTCTTTACGGTTTTTATGGAGCGGGACTTGAGAAGCAAAAGAAATCTAATCGAATTTGGGGGAAAGCAATTAATTCTTAGTTGGCCGCGCATTGGTTGAATTCCGCGAACCATTTTCTTAAAATTGTTTCAAATAAATGCGTACTTTCTCTACAAATGTGTAGTTGTGGTTTATTCATTAGTGAAAATGGTGAGGTTGGCAAGTTGTTGCCGTTGCTCATAGAATGATGTGGTTTGTTTATGCATGCCCTTTTGAATCGCGATGCGAGAAGATACATTCATTGCAGAAACGCAACTAACGATGCTACAACAGCACATATTTTCTTGCATTGTTTCTAACTTTGTAAATTGTCCAAATTTTAGAAAGTTATACGAAACTTAAATCTGTACATGTGCTAAGCGCCATTTGCTCTATCTGTGGAGAAAATTTAGCTCAGATCATTCTTTATTTCACGTGGAGCGACTCTGGCCAGCAGGCCCGTTTTTCCGTTTGACCACGCAAATTTTGCTACACTCCTTTGCCCATCTGGCGAGGAAAGAAGGCATCACTGGGGCGACGAAACACGATGCTTTAAATTTACCTGAGAGGTTTCTTTTAGACAGGAGGATCTATTACATGCAGTAAATCTATAACATGGGATACCGGACTGCCGGACTGCCGGACTGCCGGACTGCCGGACTGCCGGACTGCCGGACTGCCGGACTGCCGGACTGCCGGACTGCGGGACTGCGGGACTGCGGGACGGCCGGACGGCGGGACGGCGGGACGGCCGGACGGCAGGACGGCCGGACGGCCGAACGGCCCGAATGTTCGTCTGCCGGACTGCCCATGTAATGTAGAGCCGTCAATCGATTTTTACATGTCAAGGGCTTATAACACGTGACCAACTCAAAACGTTTCAAGTAATTTACTTCATACCAGAACAAGATTCATCGTCGTTTTTATTACTAGGGTCCGAATAGAAGGGTTTTTAAAATGCCGGGCACGAAACGCTGTTTCTTGTTATTGCTTTCCGAGGGCGAAACAGCAAATATTTCGCGGTGTGCGAAACATCGGGTAGCGTGTGCGAAACATCATCTTCACAGCGTCTTTGTTTATTAATTACAAATCATAGTTTTACGATACTGACTGAAATCCATTTACTTTTGTTCAAGTAAGGTATTTCTAGGTATTTGATACTTATATATATTCGTTTATTTCACTCATTGCGTTTCACTCACATGTTAAAAAAATAATTTTTGCAACACGGGCGCGAGGAGATTTTTGGACTCCTCTCTTTGTCGTCCTCGCTACGCGGGGACGACAAACTCGGCTCGTGCGTGAATTGTTTTACTCCCTTGTTGCGTAAACTACTATTTTCTGTCGAAAAATTGTAAATTTACGTCGAACGATTGCAATTGTGTCTCTTCTTATGAAATAAGTTGAATAAATAAATGAGAAGAGGTGTGCGACAAAAGTGCAGAAATTTAATTAAGGGATTTTTGCAAACTAGTGATTTTTCAAGAAGCACGTAGAACATCAAACCGTAGAAATGCACAATGATAAATTTATGATTTTCTCGCCTCAGATTTGGTAAAATATCTAAAAATATGGAGTTTTTGTCTCATTTAGTTCTTGGAAGACACACCTCTATTTAAAACATATGGGATCATTCTAATAAATCTAGTAAATATGGTAATACATTTTTTCATTCGTTATTTTGTTTAAAAACTATTTACTGTGCCCCATCCTAAGTTTCAAATCAAAGGACTAAATGAATGTTCTAAATTATTATTTTCCATCCGTACTGTTCCAACGGAACCATACCACAGCTACCATAGAATGTGACGGTGTAAAAATACGTCTTGAAACTACGTCGGAGAACTACAGAATGGTTGAGAAATGCAGCGATTACGTTGAGTCGCCGAGAATTACGACAAAAAGCAGACCGTTAGGAGGAGGAAGAGAGCGTAGATTTCATGAGGGGACAATAGATTTAATGTGTTGCTAGTTGTTAGTACAAGGTCAATATCGCTGTTAAACGTAGCCTAAAAATGTAAGTTCTGCGATAAAAGGGAAGTACTGTAGGGGGCGTTTGTGTTCGGTTTTATGAGACAATAAACTACTCCCTGGGGACTAATATTCGATAAAAATAGAATTATTCACGCACCGGAAACTACAAAAGGTTAATTAAAGTGACAGGCATTTGTTGAGACATTGACTACTTAATTCGAAAAGGAAACTAACACAAATGCTAGTATAAAAGCACTCGTGATCCCAGCATATTTAATAATTTGATATTTGGTGTAGAAACTTGGGATTCTCGAAAACGAATAAATGAATTTCTGGTTTATGGCACTGAACTGCGAATGTATTGAGTTAAAAATATAAATTTTAATAACATTTTGAGAACAAAAAAATTGTAAATGTCTCGTAGATGTACTAATAGAACTAATGTATAGTTTTAGTTATAATTCGGTTCAAAAATCATTAGATGAATGTTTATACATCATTAGTGTATCAAACTTAAGAATCACTGAAATTAAATTTCAATCTTAAAAACCTCAAATTGAATCAGAAAAACGGATAATAAAATGCTTCCGTGGAAATTTCCGTGGCTAAATAATTTATAAACAATTCAAACGTGATAATTTGTAGCAATGTATTGAAAATCTGCCTTTTTAAAGCGTTAATTACCCAACGAGAATCATTCAATTTTTTAAATATATGTGCTGTCTGTATGATACACTTCCTCAAAAGAGGAGGGTAAAAAGATATATTTTTCGTTGAATATTTTAATTTCGGCAACTGATAATTTGTATTCACTGCAAGGCAAATATTTAATGTAAATACTATTTTGAGCAGTACACAAATTGGTTAAATAATTGATGTGTTTACTGAATGAATTACGAAAGACCTTTAGGGAAAAGTTTATAAATGTGTGGGGGCGTTTTTTTTATCCTTTTCAGTTGAACATTTTATAAATTGACATCGAGAAAACATGAATTCTCTATAAAAATATATGTAATTTGTCTTTGTTCGTTTGATATGAAGTTTCTTTAAAATGTGATGTATTTTGTATTGCATTTCATACCCCACGCAAAATCTGTCAATAAAATCTGGTCAGACTGTCCTCATTTAAAAAGTCTTTTCAAATCGAGAAAGATGGAGATACTCTTTTTTCGGCGGCTTTTCCCATTATTGAGAAAAGTCTTGTGTATGCTTTCAGTACCACTTCGCTCTCTTGACGACAAACTTCCTTTCACCGGAGGTAGGTAGGGAGGTAGCAGTTCTCAATTATTTTTTTCTTTGAAATGGCTTATTTTTTATAGAATATGTATGTTATAGAATGTTATGAAACATTCTAGGAGGGAAAACTGGGACATTACTCCAACGTTATCACGTCGGAAATCAATTGCAAAAATTTAGCTGAGAAAAATAAAACGAAGGCGGAGAAAAGATAAAACGTGAAAATCCGATTCCCATTGTACCTCCGCAAACGATTGCGCGAGGAGGCTGATTTTTTGTGAATCTACGGTATTCTGTATTCTCTTTCATATGAAGATCACGATTATCAATTTGCTTTGGGCACTTTTGAAAGTCTTTTTGGCTATATCCTTTCCGCTGCTGCCAATTTTTTTGCAATCAATATTCCGATTACAGATCGTGTTTGACAATTGGTAGACTCGATTTTCGACTCGATTTTCTTAAATATCATCAATTTCTACCGTTCAGCTCACAGTCATAGCAAACGGCTGCAAATGGCGTCAATGCACGACAAACCATGCTAGTAGCAGGCACGCATGCGTACTGTGACGATTGCATGTCACTCTCATTTATAAACGGACTTTATTTAAAAATTTCATCTTGATATAAAGGTCGCTGCACGTTGTGGGTTCAGCGACGATATCCGCCACTTTTCTGCATTTCTCACAGCTCTGCTGTAGTTGCCACCGAAATTTCTCAGGGCGTTCCTGCTCCGCCGTGGCCGCCCACTAAGTGCCACGAGCCATAAACCCTTCCATTCTCACCCTGCCCCTATCCCCAACCATCCTCAACCATCCCCAACCATTCCCAACCATCCCCAACCATCCCCAACCATCCCCAACCATCCCCAACCATCCCCAACCATCCCCAACCATCCCCAACCATCCCGAACCATCCCGAACCATCCCCAACCATCCCCATCATTCCTCCGTCACCCAAAACCCTTAACAATTTAACCCGTCTTCTCAATAACCAAATATCCCTTCTACTCACTGCCAAGATTCCCGACACTCCGTCCCCGTAAGGGGCAGATAAGTCGAGAAACTTAGGGTCAACTTAAATGTCAAACCCACCAAAGATGCCGCCAGTGTGAAGAGACCCCGCAAGGGGCCAGACGTACGCAACAAAATATCTGCTTTATTGCGTACGCCATACTACCACAGAAAATATACTACTACTCCCGCACTTCACTCTTGTATTGCAAATTGCCTAGTGCACAGGCGCTGCTTCATTTGGCAGACTTTGGAAGAGGCACGTTGACAACTGCACGGCACAAAAATAAGTTTTAGGAAATGATTTGTACGTGTTTTAATCTACACACATCATCCAGTTTTAGATCTCGTATGTACATTTTCTCGAACGACTTAATTTCGTTCACATTGATGCCCTAATATTCCATAACAAATATATGCTTCAGGGTGTCTTCTGCTTCCTGTTTTAACTGGACCTATTATTTAGAAATCATCTACAGTAGTTCTCAAAAAACAGCATCACCTTTCTCACAGTGGTAATCTGCAATATAATCCTAAAAATACAGCGCTTAATTCTGTAACACTCCCGGTCGTCTCGTGAGAGAACGCCCGGTAAGCGGCCCTGAAATAGCTCAGTCGGTGATGGAAGGAATTGTTAACAAATACTGGTAACATGAAAGAAACACTTTGATCACTGGTAAAATCACTTTTATTCCTGGGCAAAATAATTCAAAATGCCCCAGGGAAGTTACACATGTAAATAGGATCAGAAATCTGAAAATTAGGTGGACAGATAAGAAGATGAAAAGTTAGTAGCCAGTGTAAAGCTTAGAAATTAGGAAGACTTATAGTTAGCATCACAATGGTAACAAATATTACAGATCAGTGTGTCTTAGCGCGACACCGCATTACAGGATTTTCGCAGGGATGAATACCCTGAATTATATTGCCTTGGTAAAGTTTCTTTTGTGGGCCCGAAACGGGCGCGTTGCCGTCGAGGGGAGGCGGCGGCGACCTTCGCAGAGGGCGCGGCCGGGGCGATGTCCTTGTGCCCACCCAGGCACGGACGTCAGCTGTTCAGCCGTCTGAGGGGAGTCACCCAAAGAGGCGGCGGCGCGGCCGAGGGGAGGCGGCGGCACGGCGCCTGGCAGTCTGGTTGAGCTCGGGGTCGGCCAGCAGTCACTCTCGATTTCAAGAGCGTAGTAACCAGTCACGGATTCTTCTGATACTCGTGATTATTCACAATTGTAACTTTAGAAAGTCTAGAAATCCTGCAGTGACACATTCGCTTCACTTTGCAACTGATTCCCGCTTCAGAGAATTTTCTCTGCCCACGTTACTCTGCTCTATTACAAAAGCCCACACCGAAGTTTTTTCTAAGTCCATCAGAGGCGAATTTGCCTCTGGTCGGTGAATAGCTCTCCCTCCCAGAGAAGTTTCTCTCCCGACTGCCCTGCTTTGAATGCCAATTTTATAAGTCAAATCTTATTAGGTTAACTTTTACCTCCCCACTCGTTTTCTCGCATGTTCCAGCTCCTTAAGATAGTTGCGTCGCTATTGGCCGAAAGAAATGGCGCATTACGTTATTTTAACCAATGGTAACAGGGGTAGTGAATGGAGTTCCGACTCTTTGCATAACTGTGAGCGTCCAGAATTTTCTTTGCCCTTCTAGAACATGCTCGCACAAGACGGGCGTTGTCCGTGAAAGAATTTGTCGATTTCAAAAGCGATCTAGAAGGTTCGCACAGCTGGGCATGCGAACACGTGCTCCACAGTAAATCTGTCGACGACTAACCCTTTAACGACTTTCTTAATGTGCCGGAGGCGGAGACGGCTGTCAGATAAGCAGGGTTGCGCGCGTGAGGCCATGTCGCAATCTGTTCCCAGTCGAACTCATGGTGGCCGAGTCTGTTTGTTTAATTTAATTTTCCTGGCATGAAGAAATCGGTTTCGCCACATTAGTCTTCCCCTCCGAATAAAAAAAAATTGGAGTTCGAGAAATTAAATTTCGAAAAATGAGATTTTTTTTTGTTTTTGTAAAAATTAAAAAAAAATAGCGATACCAGAAGTTAATGCTTTTACTCGTTATTCTAACAAAATTTTATTTACCATTGTAATTTAGGAATAGAATGCTATTTTTAATTAAATCTAACAAAATTTTAATAAAATGATAAACTTAGAAAAAAATATAAAAAATTTAGGAAAAGAGAGAACCGTTTGGTGAGGCCAGGGTGGTTTTGGATTTTCTTTCTGCTTGCCCCAGAAACACAGATTTTGCGGAGGAATCCACGAGGATCTCAGATCTAATACGCCTAGTAAATGTACTGTCGGGTTATTTTCAGTTTCTTTCTTTATTCCCACTTTCACTAATCGTTTTAAATTTTGCACAACTTCCATCTTTAGATTTTCTTCCCTTTCCCTGATATTTTTCCCGTCGATGATGCTTGATTTCTCGAACTTATCATGAAACTGGCTGACTTCTGTGCTAAATTTGGATTCAATTCTATTCATTTCTCTGCTCATTTCTGCCCTAACCTCGGTAATATTTCCGATAACTGGCTCGCAGCACGCTTCAATTTTGCTATCACCTACTTGGAGCTTCTGACTAATTTCTGATTGAATATTCCCAAATTGCGGATTTACTTCAGCCCTCGAACTTTGTATTTCTTTAACCAGGTTTCCTACACTATTTTAAATTTTATCAAATCTAGCATCGAGACGGTTCCGCACTGTTCCAATCCCACGATCAATTACTGTTTCTAATTTCTCTAATTTTACGGCGTTGTCAGCTAAGCGGTTGTCCAGCCGGTCAAATTTTTGCGAATGTTTCTTAAGGATTTCCATACTTTCAGAATGATTTTCTGACATTTGTTTCGTGAAGGTTTCCGTGAGGGTTTCATTAACTTCTGACATTTGTTTCATAAGGAATTCGTGATTTTCTGAAATTTGTTTCGTGAATGATTCCGTGAGGGTTTCATTAAACTCTGAAATCTGTTTCGAGAGGGATTCATGAAATTCTGCCATCTTTTTCGAAAGGGTTCGCAGGAAATTTTTGATGGTGGTCTCGGACAGTAATTGTTCCCTTGGATTACCATTTCCTATCACGTTAATACTTGATTCGTCCCGCATTTTGGATGTTTTGAGTGAATAACGCACACGGTAGTCGCAACACACGAGGCACAACACAACAACACTCACAAACAAAATACAATAATAAAGCAAATTGTTACCAGTTCACAAATTGTTTCTCTCGTAACAATGTCCTTCCATCCATTTATAACGAAAATTTTAGTTGAATTTGACTTTAAATTTGGGCGTGGAAAACCTCAATTATTAGGCCGTCGAGCCCCACGGTGGGAAACGCCAATTGTAACACTCCCGCGGTTATTTAGGTCATCGAGCCCCACGTTGGGAAAGCCAATTGTAACACTCCCGGTCGTCTCGCGAGAGAACGCCCGGTAAGCGGCCCTGAAATAGCTCAGTCGGTGATGGAAGGAATTGTTAACAAATACTGGTAGAAAGAAACACTTTGATCACTGGTAAAAATCACTTTTATTCCTGGGCAAAATAATTTAAAATGCCCCAGGGAAGTTACACATGTAAATAGAATCAGAAATCTGAAAATTAGGTGGACAGATAAGAAGATGAAAAGTTAGTAGCCAGTATAAAGCTTAGAAATTAGGAAGACTTATAGTTAGCATCACAATGGTAACAAATATTACAGATCAGTGTGTCTTAGCGCGACACCGCATTACAGGATTTTCGCAGGGATGAATACCCTGAATTATATTGCCTTGGTAAAGTTTCTTTTTGTGGGCCCGAAACGGGCGCGTTGCGGGCGAGGGGAGGCGGCGGCGACCTTCGCAGAGGGGCGCGGCCGGGGTGAGGAAACGGCTGCCGTCCTTCGGAAAAATTCGGCGGAGGTCAATGGCCCCCCGGGCCAACAGCTGGCGGCTGGGTCGTGACGTCACCACGGGGTGGCGACGCGCGGCTGCGTTGACGGCGTCTAGTAGTGTTGTCTGCGTCTGGGAGAACTGGCAGAAACTGGTAGACTTGGAGCGGTCGGGCGTTCACAATCTCAGGAACGTAGTGGTCGATCATGCGTCTCTCTGATTTCCGTGATAATAATTGTCGGACACAACTTCGGACAGTTTACAACTTCTTCGGAGAAACATTCGCCTCACGACGAATTCCCACCCCAGAGAATTTTCTCTGTCTACTGCAGCCGGCTCAGTGCTCAAAACTCGCAGCAAAATAATAAAATCCCACATAGGCACATTCGCCCGAATAATCCCACCCCAGATAAGTTATTTCTCCCAACTGCCCTCAGCCTAGAACTCAGGCTCCTTCCGACAAAAATTACAAGTCTTTCAGAGACACACTGGTCTCTCCCCGACGAATAATTATCCCCCCCAAAGAAGATTCTCTCCCGACTGCTCCCCGTCTAAAAGATCTGGCCCCGTCTGATGCTCTGCACTTTCTGATATTCTGTCAGTCGAAATTGCATTAGGTTAACTTTTGCCCCCACCCAATTTTCTCGTATGTTCTAGCTCCTTATGATAGGTGCGTCGCTATTGGCCGAAAGAAATGGCGCATTACGTTATTTTAACCAATGGTAACAGGGGTAGTGAATGGAGTTCCGACTCTTTGCATAACTGTGAGCGTCCAGAATTTTCTTTGCCCTTCTAGAACATGCTCGCACAAGACGGGCGTTGTCCGTGAAAGAATTTGTCGATTTCAAAAGCGATCTAGAAAGTTCGCACAGCTGGGCATGCGAACACGTGCTCCACAGTAAATCTGTCGACGACTAACCCTTTAACGACTTTCTTAATGTGCCGGAGGCGGAGACGGCTGTCAGATAAGCAGGGTTGCGCGCGTGAGGCCATGTCGCAATCTGTTCCCAGTCGAACTCATGGTGGCCGAGTCTGTTTGTTTAATTTAATTTTGCTGGCATGAAGAAATCGGTTTCGCCACAATTCATAAAATTCTAGAGGATTATGAAGGTAATGGAATCAGAAACATCATATAATCCGCATAAAATATATGATTATAAATTCATTACAATTAATAATTGTTTAAATTTTTGAGAGTAGATTGGATTATAAAATGCAGAAAATTCTCATTTTCCTTAGGTGATGAGCTTTTTTAGCACTATGCTACGGTTTAGTACTGGTGAACTTTTAGTTGATAGGAAATTAGGAAAAGTCTCAAACCAAGGAAGACACTGTATCTAGATATATTATCTGTAAACAATTGTAAATGTTAGTACTCAATTTGAATAGATGCTCTGTTTTACTGTTCCAGCTGTGTCTGTATCTGTTGGAGTATGGACCCTCGTCGCCATCAGCTTGGAGCGTTATTTTGCCATCTGCCGACCTCTCAAGTCTCGACGCTGGCAAACGCAGTTCCATGCTTACAAAATGATCGCCTTTGTGTGGATTGGCAGCTTGCTCTGGAATATGCCGATCCTGGTCGTGTCACGCTTGAAGGCTATGAGAGAGAAAGGTAAGGTTATTCCTTTCCTCGAAATTTCTATTTATTTCTTTTTGTTTATGGGGTATTTGTTACAAAGTAAGAATCTTTTTTACAGCGATAAAGTTTTCACTTACAGGGCAATTGCGAAACGTTAATTCCTAACTTGTGCATTGCATTGAATAATGAGTTAGACTCCGTGGGACGGTGAGTCCTATACTGTTTTTTATATACTTCAAAAGGCCATTTCCGTCATTTCCCTCACCAGGAAAATATTTTTTTTTAAATATTGCAATGGTGGTAAAATCTTGAAGATATATTTTGGATGTCTAGTTTTAAATTCTAGGTGTATTAAAATACACATGTCTCAGAACAAATGTAATAAACTTCTATGGTATATAAGGAGACGATCACTATCTGCCAACGAAGATTTGATGAGAAATCTAATACAACGAAGTTACGCAGGAAACTCATCGTGCACTGGGGTATGGCACGTTCACGTTGTGACGCAGTGCACGAGATTTCGTGTACATGCCAAACACAAACTGAGATCGTGGTGAAGAAGCACGCAGGAATGAAAATATTACAGAACTAAAACCCTTTATTCCTAGTAATTTAATCGAACTAAACAAATATAATGAAACTGCAATTTTCGTGTAATGATACCAGCATGTACTGTTGGAACAAGTAGTATTCATGAGAGTCGTAAGTGGAATATATTTGAGGAATTCCGGCAGAAAAACACGTAATCGTTATCTACCATTACGCACAATTAACTAGTCATGAGAATGAAGTTTTCTATATTTCTACCAGCATTTTCCAGCGACAAAACACCCACTAAAATTCCACAAGAGAACTCTGGGTGCTGAACATTTTTGAATAGTATTGAAATGAAAATGTAGCCAACGAAGCTAACAAACGAAAGAACGCCAACACCTTACATTGAAACGTAATATAATTGTCGGTCCAAAAGATCATGCCTTGGAACAATAGAGGAATTTAATAATTACTAAAACACCAACTTGCAGAAATCGGATAAATGCAGCAAGGCTTGAAGTTACTGAAAGATTAGGGAGATACCCGGGAGGTCCTAGATTCGAGTCGTGACATTACCAAGATTTTCAACACTTGTTAGCTGGGTCGAGTTCTGTCACTGTCTGGAGGAGTATTCTAGCAGCCTGTTGCTCTGATGGGTATTTTTCCCTGGTTTCTCCGATCTACATCAGCCGAATGCCGGAGCAGTATCCTAACAAATGGGCCACGGACGAGGCGCGATCTTTCCTTCCTCTTTCTCGTCCTATCTTCACCCCTTACTCACATATTAACATAGACTACACTAACACACATGCAGGGAGACAGGTCGGGAGCTTAGATCTTGACCCGGTTGGGGCGGTGCCCCCCTGGTAAGAGATACCTGGTTGGGGAACCCCGCTAGCCGACGGTAGGGCAGCCATCCAGCGAGGGAAGATCACCGCTAGCACCCGAGGAAAAACATGCACTGCACTAACAGGAATAATGGCCACCGAAGTTGACGCGCCCGGAATAACTAACAACCAACCAACGAACCTAGATGGACGCTGTTGGTGAACAGTGAGCACTGCGTTCACCCATGGTCTTGACGAAAATGACATGTTTAATCTCTCGTATACCTACGTATTAACGGAGTATTGTACGTAGTATTGAGAAAGCTACGTAATGCTTCCGAAAATCGATTTTGAGATTTCAAAGAAAATACAGGTTTAGGGGTCCCCCCGATACCGAAAAGGGTGTTTTTTCAAAACGTCCGTCCGTCTGTGTGTCGAAAAATCGAAAGTTAATGAAAAATGAAATGTAAAAAAAATACATCTACTACTCGCGCATTTGAGTAAAACTAAATTTTGAAGAACGCGCGAAATTGTGAATCGCTCAAGTTTTCTTCTTCTGTGTTGAAATATAGTCCATACCGCGTCCACTGTTTCATCTCCGACGGGTGATGTACGGTATGTTAACAGGACGTTTCCATGTTCTGCTACGTCCCTGCTATGCGTTCTTCCGCTGTCGTCCTGTGTCTGAAGACTAACCTTAAGCAATACCGCTGTGATTTGTGACACAAATAAAAGTGATATGAGAAAGGTGATACTAAAGAGCGTATTGTATAGTGAAATCAGGTCCGTCTCAGACTCGTTTACAATGTTCCATGTTCGATTATGTTCGATTGTGAAAGTAATGCAGTTCAGGTTCCCTATGTACTCCAAAAACCTATTTCTGTTACTACTGTGTAGCATGTACAAGTGGGGTATACAGTGACCAAGGAAAGGTTCATTGTTTACAAAATCCACAAAAGGAAGGAGTAAACACAAAAGATAAACTGGAGAAAATATAATCGTTTTCAGTAATAACAGACCGATGATGTATTACCGTGTTTACATGAATGCTGATGACTTAAGCGAAATATTACAATGCGAGAATAAATAACACGCGGATTGTCAACGGTGAGTGTGATGCTGCCATTTTCGCAGTAACAACAAACGAAACGGCTCGCTGGAAACTGAATATCTAGATGCTGGCAATACTTCACTGTCCTTCTCCTAATATATTTCTAGGATAATAGATGGAGTTTCAATAATATATTTTTGTATCCTCAATAATAAACATTTGAAAACAAAGATGATCAGGGCGCTGCCGTCGACCAATGGCTAGTTAAAGGTATAAAGGTTGCAATGCATTAGCAAGCCGTTGCACTCCCCTCTGGACTTAAGAATTTAAAACAATATTCTGAAAATACTTTTGAATCATAAATAAAGCTATGAGAGGCATATTATCCACACGGGGAAGACACAAGCGCTGATTCTTTTGAATGTTTCTCCCGTCAGTTTTACATAGCCAACACGGATGATGAAGTTTGTAGCAGAAGTCAGTAGCAGTAGCGGTGTCTCGATAACAAAAAGAGTCGCCAACAGGATGAAAATAATATGAAGGAGAATTAATTCCAATTACTCATAGTTTTTACTTTTATTTTGAAGAATGATATATAGTTTACCAAAGACAGTTGACTGTTGACATTCAAGTTATTAATATGTATACATGTATTAAATATGTACATTATTAAAAGAACAAATAGCTTAAAGTACAAAATATTGCAAATGTCAAATTGTAATAAATTTTCTATATATTTCAGAATACACAGCTTCCATTATATTATGCAGTACCACTGTGATTTGTGACACTCATAAACTTTAGTGTGAAATTAGATACCAAAGAGCATTTTGTATAATGAAAGTAGTTCCGTTAGATGTAGAAGGGGCTTAAAGCATTGCCCTTGTATGTGAAATCAAAGCAGTTGATTTGAGTCTCGCATAACAGATGAGCGTTTTCACTGCGTCGTTGGAGGTGATTGGCTTTTCATGCCACCATGTATCGCGTGTGAATCTTCATTACATTCATAATCTTTCATCTCTCATTGTACACCTATTATGGATTGGAAATTACCGATAAATCTAGGAATTGCCAAACATTGTCATATTTAGTATGTCTATTTCGCGAATAAGCACATTAATAAACTCAAGAAGACTATTCAAACAACAAATAAAGCAAAATATATGCATATTATTTGATTTAGGTGCAAGAATAGCGATATTTCACTACCTGCCGGAATGATTGTATATAAAAGATCGGTAGATATAGTACAAAGAAAATGAAATCTAAATTACTGCGTTTATATTATTTATTAATACATATCTGGTTAACAATGTCATAAAAAATAATGAAATAATATTGAACTAATTAAAACAACATCATTAAAATTGTTGAAAATTACGTTTTCTTGTCTTCAGAACTAAATGTAGGTGCAGGAATTCCCATATTAGTTACCATTGCCGGATGATATTTATTTGACCTGTAGGTACGTTTCCAGTGCTGTTGTGGGGGTGTGTCCGGTTTTCAGAAGTTTGTTTTCTAGCATCCCAACTTGTATCATACGAGACAATTGTATATTAAAAATTCAGGCTGCCAAGAGGCTTCGCATTGCTTAATTCTATTACTGTTTATTTCCTCAGTGTAGTGCAATGCGGTACACATTTAGAAAGCAAAATTGACTATTGAATAAAAACAAACGCACGTCACTCTAAATTACATTGATTGAACATTCAATTAGAATTTGTTTATATATGCCTGGAAATTGTGAAAATACAAATACATTCTTACTTCTAGCACAGAAGTAGAATTTTTGGAATAGTCCAAGCGTGAGGGGGCAGTTTGTGACTCGGTTGCAGGTTATACAATCACCGCTTTTATTCTATCCATTGCTTCTCAAATTCATGTAAATTAATATATTCTGAATTAGTATTCTTCACATACCATTTACATTCTTTGTGAAGCAATTCGTTCAAAGTCTCTGACTTTTTCGTTCCCACCAGCGAGATTTGCGGCCGTGTCTGAAAATTGAGTTATCGATCGAATTCTCATTATTTTTCGTACGCTCGCCTCTTCTAACTAGGGAAGTTCGCAGTTGTATGACACAGAGATCTACATGAACCCTGGTTTATTAAAAAGGAAAACGAACTCCCAAACAGGGGTCCCAGAGTCAATGTACGACCTCATTAGATTTTACAAAAACCTATAACTCAAGTTTTAGGATTATTTTTCTGGCACCTAAAGCAAATTTCCATACTCCGCATGCTGACGGAACTTCAATCACCAGCAGAATATGAAATCACGTAGGAGATCCGCATGTGAAATCTCTGACCGGGAGGTCCTAGATTCGAATCCCGACGGTGACAGGCTTCTTCGAGGGTAGCTAGATACTTCAGTCGAGTTCAGTTGCTGTCTGAAAGAGAAATCTAGCGGCCGGCTGCTCTGATCGGTAGTTTTCTGTGGTTTCTCTGTTCAATACCAGGCGAATGTCGGAGCAGTACTCTAACCCCTCGCCATTCAGCGGGGAAATGATCACCGTTATCTCCCGCGATAAAACATGCACTACACAAGGACTAATGACTTCAGCAATTGACGCTAATCAATCACTAATCTATCAATCAATAAATGTACGTGAAAGCAAAGCTAGGTTGCATTTATACTTTGTAAAGCTACATTATAGTATTGTAGAGTCGATTGTAGAGTCGATTATTGTAGTCACGAGAAGACTGAGGCGGTATCTGGTAAGCCACATTTAGAGTATATAGTTTAGAGTAGGGATCGCATAATTAAGAAAATGTGCACAGAATACACTTCTCCCCGTAGCGCGTCACACACAGGTGTTAACTCTTTTGACGTAAAATGAAAAAGACAACGAAAGACGACAATTGTGGCTATGTGCAAAAACCGAGGCAGCTGGGACTCGGGACAAGACCTCTTCCCGTGTGCCACTCTTTTCCTTGTGTCTTCATTACCGGCATCTTTTTTTGGACCAAGAAACATCCAGAGGTCAGAGAAAAAGACGAAAAATCTTGTCTAAAGTGTTTAATGAGGTAATTTGTTGACGATTAGAGACAATATTTTATAATTTGATATTTTATTAAAACAAACAATCCCTAAAAATCATATCCGATCTTGATCTACAATACTAAGAAACAGTGCCAATATATACAACAGACAAATGAATTTTCACATGTAAAGATAAAGCAACATTGTAACTGAAGTACTGACATTCACGCTGGTGTATTTTCTCTACATTGTTACTCATATCGTTTCTTATTATTTTCCGCGTTATTTTAATCACTTATATAGGGTTTAATCTGCACTATCTAACTTGTAGTTCCACTTTAGTTCCACTTTCAATTTTGTCAATTAAAAAAATAATCGATATGGTTAAACTCTGACCACTCGTCGAACTCATTAACTTACCTTATTCTGAAATACTCGGAGCTATTCCCCCTCCTATTGTTGCAGTTCACCTATACCAATAAATCATCCAACTAACCAGCTCCTAGGCTTCTCCTAAGAGAAGTCTCGGCTAGTAAATACAAGATTTTAAAAATCAAGGTTTTTCAAAACAAATTCATCCGTACCATTACAAAGACACAGTGGCGTATTCAGAATTTCCAGTTATGTATTTACTCAGTTTTATTTTCTCAATTTATTTTCCTCTCTAATTTTCTCACTTCTATCCCAAAATCTAACGGATTTCTTCATAAAATTGGGGGGAAATCCGCATCAGTAACAAATAAAATGGAAATAGTCACGATAATTTTTTGACCCTCCATGGCATGTGAATGTTATATGACATGTTATCTTAGTAATTCGTACATATGTCAAAAGTAATATATCGGCTAAGATGGCTCAGAATTAACTGATGCCACTGCAGTGCCTGTGATCGAAAGATTCTAGGGTTTGAGTCCCCATGGTGTTAACATTTTCGACATTACGTAGATAGATGTGTCGGATTCAGCCGCTGTCTGGAGGATAATTTAAGCGGTCAGCAGCTTTCATCTGTAGTTTGCCCGGGTATGTCGTATCGACACCAGGCGAATGCCGGAACAGCACCCTAAAAACGGGTGGCGCACGATCATTCCTTGTCCTGTCCTCACCCATTGCACACCCACCCGCCCACTCACCCACACCCACACACCCACACCCCCACCCCCACACACCCACACCCACCCACACCCACCCACACACACCCACACACCCACACACACACCCACACACCCACACACCCACCCACACACACCCACACACCCACACACCTACACATACACTCACACATACACCCACACACACACATACACCCACACACACACACATACACCCACCCACCCACACACATCCTTACATGCAGTACTCTACCACATATGTCGGGAGACTACTCAGAGTTTACTAGAAGTAGGTTGAGCGCCACGTTTTACCGTCGTTTGAAGCGTACAAGGAGAAAATTTTAAGAAAAAACTTAGTATCGGTTTAAAAAAAATTGTTAGATATTGCCTAATAATTGTTTAAATATATTTAAGTACATTAAAATTTAAAAAATACCAATATTTGCGAACAAGTATACTACATGATCTTATTTTAAGATCCGTCTTAGAATAACGGATTCCATTAAGATCAAAATCTTTATCTTTAATATTGTAGTTGGAGGAAGACCCCAAAAACTATTGAAACTTTAAAAATTGAGAGACGCGCTATTTTTTGACGATGAGACCTGCGCTATTTTTTAAACGCTTTTTATTCACTCAGAGAACAAATTGAGTAATGAAATTGGAGCCACTTTTGAGTAAATATCTAAGATTTGGAGGTGACAACACAATCGAAGGTGGTGATATGGCACGGCCCTCGATGCGCCAAGGGAGTACAGCGGCGGCCGCAACGTAACGCCTCGCGGCGGGGCGGCGTCATTGCGTGATACCCGTCTACACCCCGAATTAAACGTACTGGCACGTCGTCTCGAGCTGGACGGAGTGGGGCATACAACCATCCCATCAGAAGATTCGTTACAACTTACATTTTTGGCATTAGAGCTCCCTATTGGATGACATTTCTCCTCTCCTTCCTGATCGTGACTTTGAATTGCCACTACGTTTAAATCGGAGTATGGGAAAAGGGCCACCCCTGCCGTTCCGTTTGGAGGCGTGCTCGATAGCGGCCGGGGGAGGGGGGAGCGCCAGGGATCTCAAACGGAGCGCTGCCGGCGGCGGACAGACCCATGGGCTCTATAAGGAGGGCTCCCGCCAGCCGCCGGTTCCGTTTGGGGACGCAGTACGGCCATGAAAGCGAGCGCGTAGTACGAGCGTGTGGCTCATAACGGCACGTAGCAGGAGACGGCGGCAGGCTCTCTCCGGGTCGGCGGAAGAGAGGCGCTGGTGGGCCAGTGTTGATAACCGATCGCCGCCGGGAGGGCGGAGCGAACTTCAGACACACTGGGAGGTGCGAGCGTCAGAACTCGGCCCTGGTCGAGTTAAATGTGGTATAATTCGAATACTCTGAAAAGTTGGAACATTTAAATGTAAAATAAGCTGTTTTTAACTTGGCTTACCAATTGATTTGCCTGGCTGGCTGGCCAGAAAGTTGAAACATACCACGAAGGCTACGAACATGCCCAAAACTTTGACCAGCTGATTGAGGCTCATACCGCCCCGCGGTCTCGTGCGGCCTCAGCGCCTCGTCGGGCGCTCCGATTCTTTCATTGATTAGTTATTTCGGGCGCGGCTACTGCAAAAGTCATTATTCCCCTAAGCCTAGTACTTGTTCTGGCGGGGGTGGCGGTGATCTTTGACCACTGTACGGTGAGACCCGGCGCCAAACTACATGTTGGTAAGTGGGGTTTTCCCAACCAGGTATCACCTACCAACGGGTTACCGCTCCGGCCGAAACAAACTCTAAGCTCCGAACTAGTCTCTCGGCATGTGTGGTAGTATAGTGCATGTGTGTGTACGTAAGGGGGTGAGAATAAGACAATGAATAGGAAGGAAAGATCGCACGCGATCCATGGCCCGCGCTTTGTTATACTACTGCTCCGGCGTTCGAATAGTGTTGATCGGAGAAACCAAGCCAATCTACCTATCAGAGCAGCTGGGCGCTCGATTTCTCCTCCAGGCAGCATCTGAATTCCACCTACCTATGTAGCTACTGTTGAAAATCCTGCCGCCGTCGCAACTCGAACCATTGGACTTCCTTGTCATAGGTCGTGTAGTGACGTCAGTTGATGCCCTAAGCCACCTAAGTCGGTCGCGCGCTCCGACAACCTGCCTCGGAAAGCTGCCCAAGCGCTCTGTCGCGCGCGCTTGGGTGTCGGGCGAGCCAATTACCGGACCGATTTTCTTCAAGGCCTTTGTTTGGGGATTCTGCGTTTGAGCAAACTGCGCGGCGCATCAGACGCGGCAGACACGAATGCGCCCACGCCCCCCGCCCCCCGCCCTCCGCCCCCCGCCCTCCGAGCCGAGCACAAAGACCGCGCGTCTGCGCTGCTGGCGTAATCTTCTGCAAACCAAAAAGCCTCATTTCAAAGAATTAGAAGTCATGCTGCAAAGTCGTCTACTTTGCTCCTTTCGCATGCTTTGGTATTTGCTCATTTCGTATCTCATTTGTCCAGTTCGTAATTTAATTGGAATATCTCCCCTTTGACGGGTTTGTCGGTTGAGGCGTATCGTACACCATAGCGACCAAGATAAATGGTGGCTCAGCATAAATGTTACAAACTTATAAATCATGTCGAGGTTTAGAAAACGATAACATTTTCTAACATATAGTGAGAGATTTATATTATGGAGTTATATACATTAATACATTTACCCTTATTTTAAGGTGACCTCATATGTACGAATGTTCAGCAGGAACATGAAATGTGCTTAACTGGGCCAGAATATGTCCTGCCGTACAACTATGCCAATATATCTGAGCAAATGTTACATTTTGATCATTCCACGTCAAATTTCACAATTTCAAGGAAAATTTAACCATGATCTCCCAGATTATTAATTTTGTTTGTGGAGAGTATATGAAACACGTTTTTCATTTTTTCCCAAATATTATTCTTCAAGATATTAGTTTTCCAAATTTTTGGAAAAAGGTGATTGAATTGTGATTGAAATATAATATTTTCCGACAGTAAAGAACAAATGATGCTCTTTCATTTGATGCATATATTTAATTAATTAAATATTTGAAAATGAATTTTTTGACCTATTTTATTTTTATTCTTTTAATTTCTTCCGTAACCCGACAGTTTAAAAATATGAAAAGTACCATTGTAATCTCTGAAAAGTTCTTCATACGCCTGGTAAGTTTCAAAGTGAGACAACGAGAAATATTCTTCTAAATTAAATGCAATAGAAATGTCTACCTGCTGTTTGCTACAGCGTGTTCTCGAGCGTCATCACAAAAGCACGTGCCAGTCAGCTGTAAACGATTACCTTCAATATTCTTCCACAGAGTAATAAATAGGAATATTCCTTCAAATCTTAGTGTGTGCCAGATATAACGGTATCCATATATGATGCTGGATTTATCCGTACTTATAACCTTCATTGCCGATTAAATTAAAATAAAATTGTCGAACGGATTCGATTTAGTATTAAAATTGGCCTGGATAGCTAAGGTCACTAAGGCAGAAGAACTGCAGATGCCTGGTGCCTGAAGGTTTGCGGGTTCGAATCCCGCCCTGGGCATGAATGTTTGTGTGCGTCCGTATACCGTTACTATTACTCCCAAAGTTACTTCCAGTGGTCGCTATATGACCTTAGTAGTTGAAAAGCAGCCTTAAATAAACAAAACATTGTATTAAACAGGTAAAATTGTATTGATACGAATAAAATGTGGTACAGTTAATTAAATTGATATTTCTTTTACTTAACTTAATAGAGTATATCGTTTATCGAGTGTTTTATAAAGAAACGATGCTATGAATTTTCTTTGTGGCTTAAACAGATATTTAATGTCATATCACTGTTGCGATAGTCCTATTTCAAACTATTATTCAGCGTTACCAAAAATAGAAAGGTAATGTTCTTCACCATCATCCCACTTAAATAACTCCCTGGGTACATTAATAGATTCTTTCCGGAATTGAAGGCTAGGTTTTATTGAGAATATTATATCCTCCCCTCCTTGTCACTCCGCCGCAAGGTCCCTTTCCATAAGACGTTGCGAAGTGAAGAAATGCCATTCAATACTCACATTAAAGACATTTTTGGAAACAAACTCGCATTGTTTTGTAATACTAGACACTGAAAAATAATTGGTAATATTCCTGAAAGGAGTTGGATTTGGAAAATAAAGAAAAAATACGTGTCACCTATTGTCAACTCTAAACTTCATAAAAAAAACTTTCAAGTCCCTAAAAAGTAGTGATATTCTGTGAAGTGTGCGATTTGACTTGGAATGACTCATTTATATAATGCTTTTAACTTCATTATGTGGTATTTCCCACTGTATCTTAGCTTAAAAAATGTGACAATTTTCGACTCTTCTACATTTTCCAGCAGATGGTAACATTTTACCCCGTGGACTTGGCTTATTCTGTGGTGAAGTTTTGCTGCACTGTTCCCTTCTTGAAGAAAGCGAGTAGCCACTAGCCTGAAGGAAGCGTCAATCGCACCAGCCAGATCTTCGTCCCTACTACTCAGATCAAATTGATGACATGGCGTTAATAGTTACAGTGGTTATATTATAAAAGATGCGCCATCGCCATTCTCGAAGAAATTGTGTTACTTGTGTAGCGGTTTAATGGCTCGATCGAAAGAACCGAACTGAACTGACCGAACAAAACGGCTTCAGAGTACTTTTAAAAAAATATTTTTATTATTTTGTGTTTTATTTAATTTACAGGTTATTATACCACCACAGTGCCAATGCGCATAGTTTATGAAACTCCTTGTCAATTAAAAAATAGTTTTCTTATTTTATTCTTTTATGGTTTCTCACATCTTCGGTTTTCAGAAGTAAATTTTGATGAGTTTTCTCGTAGAATATTCTAATAACTTAAAAATATATTTTTGATTTCCATCCAATAGAATGTATAGTGTCTTATTTGATTTGTTCTGTCACTCACCAAACAAAATTGAGTAAAGCAGGTGTGGAGGCTGGAGAACGAGCAGTACCATTATTTTTACTCATTCACAAAACTGTTAATTTACTCTTGGAAATTAAATACGAGCGTTCAACAGAAACTATGTATAATTAAATAGTGGCATGTGGATTCAAGAACTGAAGAAAAGATTATACTTCACACCCCGTACGTCACATACTGTTTTACTGCATTTTACTACAAATTAATTTAATAAAAATACACCCGTTTTTACACGGACTTCGAGCGAGAATCTAAACGTGCTAAATTGAACCGCTATTGTAGGCGTTGTATGAGTTGAAACAATGTTAAGAGTAATGAAAGCGCAGTCTTCCGTGGCCGGGTGCCAACGTTTCGTCCGCCATTCCGCAACCTGACTTGCCAGCATTTCGCCCTGAGGAAGGTCGCAGCATGACGGCCGAAACGTTGGCATATGTACCTAGGACGCGGCGCCTTAGCGTATAAAAAGCTTCCGGTTTAGTATATAATTATAATATTTGTATTAATATAATATAATATAATATAATATAATATAATAATATAATATAATGTAAGGTAATACACTAATAATAATAATAATAATAATAATAATAATAATAATATTTATTTGTCTACAATTGGCTGATTGCCAGGTGGTAGCCATAACCCGACAGTTTTACAATATATATACTCTTACAATCCAAAAAAATTTACAATACAATCCTTTCGAGCATATACACCCAATATATAAATATACACAGTCCTGTATACATCTTTAGCACATATATACATATATACACATCTACAAACACACACACACACACACACACACACACATATATATATATATATATATATATATATATATATATATATATATATATATATATATTGAAACGCGGAGCGTTTCTCTAATTAATTAGAAACGCAGGGCATGTTATTCCAATTACGCCCATTTTTGAATTGCACGGCAACGGCGGCGAGTAATGGACGTGACGAGAGAACGCGAGAAGGCGGAGAGACGGGGCGAGACGGCGGCAGTAGCAGTGTGGAGCAGAACTCGAGTGAGAACGGAGCGAGGTTGGTGCGTGCGGTGAACAAAGGACAAAAGGACGTTCAATAACGTAAGGAATGCTATCAATAAGTGAGTTAAGTGTGACAGTGGGAAATATTAAATAGTACAAGCTGGTAGTCGTGGAATTAGCATCAGGAACAGTGATGGAAAGGGCAAGAATTGTACGCCGTGTGGTAGGTAATAGCATGGGTAGTGACCACGTTCCCGCATTATCGTAAAAGGTTAGCGGAGAAGAACTGGTGGATTGTGCCGCAAGAAAGCATCGAGATAAACTGCGTAGGGAGAGGCGGACCGTAATATAGACGTAGTGTCTGCCCGATTTGGAGAACACGTGCAACGGTCGGAGTTGAAGCAGAGGCATTGTGCAACCGCTGCAGGGGGGGGCTGTGCCACGGCCATCCACGCAGCCCGCCGTCTGAAGGGCGCCGAGTCGCGCCAAAAGCCGCCGATTATCGCAACCGTTTGGCGACATCCGAGAAGAAACGAGCTTTTTTGGTATTCGAGGTATTGTGAAATCTAAAATTATGAATGTAGTTTTGGTACCAAAACAGGGAATAAGTAAATTGAACTTGATGTACTAAATGTGTGATTTCAGTAATAAATTGCTTATTTGTTCAGAGAAAATTATAATTTGGTTGTTCCAATGTTCTTGTCAAAACTTTACGAGACCCATTCACGAACAAAGACACCCGTCCTTTCTCAATTAAATGCAGTGAAAAGTACCGCAAATCGAGGTACGTCACAATATATATATATATATATATATATATATATATATATATATATATATATATATATATATAATATATTGTGACGTACCTGGCAATGCCACAACTGTAACGTACCTATCAGTGCAATACACTGTTCGGGCGCCAGCTGTGACGTCCCTGCGTTTGGCGGTACTTTCACTGCAAAGAAATTACTAAAGATAGGGATCTTGCTCGTGAATGGGTCCCTATGAGGAGTCGATATAGCATTGGGAAATTCAATTAACATATGTTGTTCAATCACGAACATTATTTATTCACAAACTAATTGGTTATATACATGATTCAATACACTGATACATTTCGCCTTGGTACCAAGATCAGATTTATCATGATATTTTGTCATACCTTGGGGCCCCAACAATTACCTCCGTTGTTCGGATTGTTGCTCACTCCAGCAGGGGTCGCCGACCTCCAATGCAGCTCGGCGCGTCCGGCGACGGGTAGTGTGGGGTCGCCTCGGCTGGCGGCCTCTCGGACTCTTGGTACTTCAGCTTGCAATATCACCGAAACATTCACAACTTCTCGGCAGCGTCCGTATCGCGCCCGTACTGTTCTCTGACCTTGTCGTCGCACTTCCCTCTAACTATCGTACACTGTTTTGATATGACTACAGAGCACGTGGTCGCGATGCGCACCAGCATCAGTTTCGTAACACACAGTTCTTGTATTGTTCTCGCTGCGTCGAATGGCATATGCGCGATTTACTGTTCTCCTCGCGCCAATCTCTTCTACATTTCACTTTCCCGGCCTCTACCTAACATGCCTATGAATCTTGCATTAGCTAACATCCTATAATACCCGCCACGTTCTTTCCATATCCGTGCCTAGCGACGAGTTTCTCGCAGCACGTCCGTAGCCATCGACAACTTCTCTTCAACTGTCGTAACGGCTGAATTCCCTGCCGCTCCCCGCTCGGTTTCCTAACCGCCGATCATCGTTCCCACGATCGCCTCGCAGCGACGACGGTGGCGGCGGCGGCCGTTGGCCCTCCCCACCGCTGTTCGTCGCGCCTGTCGTGTACCCCGCAGTTCAAAATGAGCTCTAATTTCTTATGCTAAATGTTTCTAATTAGCATAAGGAAACACTCTGTGTTTCAATATATATATACATACATACACACCCACTCACACACATACATACACATTTTTATACATGAATGCTCACTCTCATGTTCACACAACACGAACACACACTTGCCCTACATAGTATACATGCATACATTTGTATGAAGAACATATACTAAGTTACACCTAGTAAACATGCATAGATCTACATGAAGATAAAAAATTAACCAGTTATACAATTTCTTTTTTAAATAGAAACACAATGTGGATTTTTAAAGTTAGCTCTTTAGACATCTAAATTTGTTCCCCACCCACTCTCTCACTTCACTACACTACACTACACGACCCGACACGACCCGACACGACCCGACACGACCCGACACGACCCGACACGACCCGACACGACACGACACGACACGACACGACACGACCCGACACGACACGACACGACCCGACACGACACGACCCGACACGACACGACATTTTCACCATATCTTTCTTTGGTTATGCCATATAACTAATTAACTAATAATACAATACAATACAATACAATATAATATAAGTGTTGGATCATGTTAGAAGAAAGGTTGTGACGTCTCGCCTTGTCGTGTGCGCAGGGCGCCACAAGTGCCGCGAGGTGTGGCCGTCCCCTTCCAGCGAGCGCGCCTACAACCTGTTCCTGGACGCCATGCTGCTGCTCGTCCCCCTCGTCATCATGAGCCTCGCCTACTCCCTCATCGTCTCCAAGCTGTGGAAAGGGCTGCGACGTGAAATTCGACACCACACCTCCTGCCGCCGTCAAAGTAAGTCATGTTTCGGCGCGTTTGCTTGGAAACGTGCCTCGCTGCTGTGTCACGTTTTCTTTCTTTTGTAGCTGCCATGACCGTTTCAGTTTTTAGAAACTGGTTTCGATGTACACGCGCGAAACAGACGAAGTGTAGTGTGTGTGTGTTTGTGTAAACAAATCTTTGTTTCAGTTGAGTACCGTAAAAAGTAATATATCCACCTTCAGTCTAGTGAGTCGAAACCTATAGCGTGTCCATCACAAAAATGCAGTATATGTCTATGACAACTTCTAACTTCTCAAATTTACTCTAATTATAAAGAGTCAATAGCTGTATTCCGTGACATTCAGTATAGCTTAAAGAGATATAATGTAATTACGAATTTACGTAAATTGGGTACTTGTGACCCCGAAACCTCGGATTATAACTTCATGACTTAAGATTATTTTTAATGACGGCGTTGCTTCGAAATATATTTTTCTCACAAGGAAAATAAATTACAGTGATCTGCAAGTTTTTGTTGTTTTGGAAAGGAAACTTTTCCGAATACATTTTGACCATTGATGACGATAATGAAGTTACTTTCTTTGTTATCACGGCACGTTTTCCTTCTAGAATCGAAAATTTACCAAAATATAGGGAGTTTCAATAACTAGCGCAAATTATTTACACATTAATTTTGTTCCTAGGATCCAGCCTAAAAACGAGTAACTTGTCTACGATTACTTTCTCGTGTTACAGACGCCGTGAGGAGGAGTTATTGTAACTATTCGCAATAGTGAAAGGGCCATAGTTCAGTCAAAATACTTCTGCAGCAATAATTGTCTGCAGTGTGACTCTCAAGATTGGCGGTTATACATAGATTCAGTAGATGCACAGAATCAATTTGATATTTTACATTTTTGGTATTTGTAAGAAGACCTGACATGATACAATTTTTTTAACTTCTTATCAAAACAAATGGAAAAAATTTCACCTACTTATTTCAAAACAATAGAAGCAATTTCAAATAAGCTGATGAGTTCATTGAATCATTTTATTTTAACAGCTTGTAAAATCAAAATCCTCGAAACAATTTATTTGTTGAAAAATCAAAGATATCAAGTTATAATTTGTTAATATACTAGAAATTCCATAACATCATTATTCTTAATTTCAATTTATCGTCAACAATAATATGGTTCTTTACAATTTTTAACGCAAGAACGAGTTAACAAAAAATGTTACTCCGGAAATATTCAAGGCACATTGGAAAAGTAGATGTATACATGCAATGAATACATAAGTTACTGTAATTTCTCTGGGTTTTTATGCCATCCCAGAAGAGAAAATATTGTTTCTTTATAAACTTTTCTTTCTCTTGTGAACAATTTGATAAATATAAGAAACTTTTTAATAACATACAGTGGTTAATAAGACCAACTTTTTCTGAAGTTTCGTTTTCTGCGGACGCTTTTATTAGTTCTCCAAGCAGAACGATGGCCACCAGCAAATTACTTCACCACACCCTTCCGCACTGCACGACCACGTCACTTCTCCTCCAAAACGCAATTACGAACTTCTCACAACTGTTCTGAATCGCTGCAAACAAAAATACGGGAAATATTTTTTCAGCCTTTCCCACTGGCCGAATACAAAACTGTCCCAACTACCTTGACCGACTCGCGGCTCGGACTTTCCTCGGAAATCGGACACTACGAAACGTTTCTGACATCTCTTAAATATCCGCCGTCGAAGGGAATGGCAGAAAGCAGAGCGCTTTGGGGAATTGCGCGAATGAAGCCACTCGCCGGAAGGAACTTTTCTGCACGAGTCACAGATGCAATTTTTATCTGCGGGTAACTGGTCGTGTGTTCGTTTCAAGAAAATTCAACACTAATACGTATGTGGTCGCACGTACATAAGAATGTAGTGTAATATTGAAGGTTAGCGAATCACAGCATTGCCTTAATTGGTTCAATGGCTTTATAAGTATCGTGATATGTTTTGCTGACTTCGTAGCCTATGATTGAACCTAATTTAACTCAACAACTTATTATATTGGTCTGAAGAAACCTCACAAGAATAATTACAAAAAATACTATTTACCGTTTCGAATATTTTGGGGGCATGGTGGAGGAGTTGTTTCACCGAAAATCATAAAGTCAAAAATCATACAACGTTAACTTCGACTAAGGAAGACTCCACCAAATGGACGAGGCACACATCTTGGTATCAAAGTTATAATTTTCTTCCTGTCGAACCGACGATGTAAACATTTATATTTTTTCTAAGTGATACAATCATTCAACTATCGTATAGAAAACATATTCATCCAATGCTGATTTATGTTGGAACGAATCCTTTAGCTTGAATAATACATCAGCATGAGGCTTTGTGAAACACTGAGTAGGACAACTTCTCCTGCAATATTTCTTACTCACAAAAACTCGCGTGAAATATGAACTGTTTATTCTGATTTTATAACTATCTATTTATTAACATAAAATTGTATTCTGTGATCTAAATTATTAGCTTTTATAAACTGCACGTGTTATTGTACGGTAAGCAATTGCAGAAATAATTTCTTGCTTAGAATATGCCAAGAATGAAATTTTCTAATATGAAACAATTAGTTTTGCAACTGGTGAACATTTTGTAGATGGTTATAACTTTTATATTTTTAATGAAAATATTTGCCGTAAGTAAGCCATATAATAATGTGCTTCAAAATTATAAATATTCACCAACAATATCTGGCATGGGTTGCTGGGAATATTTTGCAGTTTCGAAAATAGATTTCGCATTTGGCGATCCTACAGTTTAGTCAAGTAGAAGTATCTGAAAAAAACAGCAGATGTTTTATGAGCAACTGTGACATCAACATCTACATACTCAGAATGCTTCGCCGTACACACAACCCTGCGAGTACCGCGCCTTATTGATACAACGTATGCAGTCACAACGGTACTGCACTCGAGATGTCCGTGCTGCATCCATAATCAAGCCAATAAAAGCAGCATACGCGATCACAATACACGCTTCTGGCTTGCATGCAGTTTGAAGTACTGAGATCAGGTATTTTAACAATTCTGATGCTTTTCAAAAATAAATTTTGACTTTGTATTGTAAAAAACGATTCCTCGATTCTGGATTACAAAATTGAAGTATGTTTAACGGAATATATGAGTGTTTTTATAAAACATTCCACTGATTTAATATCATATTGTTTTCTAAATCTTTGTTTTTATAAATTATTTACTAACGAATTTATTGTATATGAAAATGATATATACATTATTCACAAAAACTGGAGGAGAAATTATAATATATTCATTTAAATGATTGAAATCAACCATTTTTTATTATATTTTCCTGATTTTGCTTGCAGGGTACAAAAATGTATAAATGTTACGAAATTCTAGAACAATATTCACATGACATGCACTTGACATGCTATTACATGACTGTGTAATAGACTGATATCTTGATCGACAGGTGACATACTTTGTTCGTCCCTTTCAAAATAATCTGGACTCTGTGGAGTTTTTGCTTATGAATTTCTTCTTGTTTGTGCAAGTAATGAAAGCAATGTGACTATGTTAAACACGGGTAATGCAGACTGACGTATTCCGTGTACAAGAAAACAAGATTCGTTAGGAAATATTAAATAAGACCCTATTTGGGAACTTGTCGCAAATATATTCAATCTGAATTCTATATAAAATTCTCCTAAACAAAACCTTTTAACGATTCATCCGATATCGTGCGCTATTAATAGAATTTTCTACTTAAATAATATATGCCTCATTTAAAAATATTAAATATTTTGTTGATGGATTAGTAATATGCATATTGATTGAATTGATAGGTATGATTAATTTACTACACCTTCTGTATTTAAACAGTTTACTGTTTTCTAAAATTTATACCTGTGGATGCAAAATACAAATGTTGCTTATCGCATTAATCATATTTGACAAACCATTAATTGAACAGAAAAACGCAATCTTTTTATACATCAATAAAAATTTGATACTATTTTACGTTGTCATTCACCTTTTAAGATTGTTCTTATTATCTTTATTTACGTATGTGAATATATGAAAAGGCAAGAGACCAAAGAAATATGCACTGGATTTATATTACACATTTATAAAAAAAGCTTCATTACACTGCAAATGTTAATCAGTATATCTTCTGCCGTACGTGTCGGATTCTTATCGTGTACTTCAACGATTGCACCGTTTAACCTCTTTCTTACAGGAATACGAGCTCTCAAATATTGGGCTCAAGCGGTAACTTTACAGTTCAAAGGGGACGAGCTCCTTGTTTAAAGAGATGTGCCAACAGTCAGAACAGCACAGGTTCGTCGGAGCAGCGTGCGGAAGCCAATGCGACTTCCGAGGAGGATTTGCATAATCCACAGCCTATCGTTGAGGTCACCGACGAAGTGTTTGTAAACGCGCTCCCCTTCCCAATGCGAAGACTCTTGCATTACGAGCGGTCTCCTTGAACTCTCATCGAGGAGGAAAGCAATGTTGCCAGAGGGAATGCGGCCTTTCCTTCTAATGTTGAACATTTCCTGCAAGAGAGAAAGCGAAAATTCACAGCATAAAACGTCAGTAATTTTTAATATCGGCATTGAAATAAATTGAGAATTTTGATAAATATGTTTCAAGCATTGTACCAAGTATGTTATACCTCATCTTGTGAAGAATTTTATCAATAATCGTGATGTAAGTAACTTGCTAAATGTCGTGATAACAGAGACAATAAGTACGAGACTAAGGCGATACGTACATCACGATGGCAACAAAAATAGAATATATTATAATCGCTGTATTCGTAATCTAATTCACTGTATTTCGAATTTGAGCCTTATGAATGCGCAATTATACTGATTAGTTTAAGTTACAAAATTTTGAGAGAACAACTTAAAATAGTGTTATAAATATTACACATTTATTTTACAAATAATATTTTCAATGTACAATACTTTAAACGCTCCAACTTTTCCTAGCGACTGAATTTAGCACTGATACAGCATTGCTGCTGACTCTGTAGTACATCTGCCCCAGCGGTCCTTGGGTTCGAGTTCCACCGGTGGCGGATTTTTGATACTAGCTACATCGACGACTACGACTAGCTAGGTCGAATTAAACCGAAGCCTACTGGATAATTCTAGCTGCTTGCTCCTCTGGTCAGCAGTTTATTGTGGTTTATTTAGAGTATTCTCTATTCAATTACATGCCTATGTCGAGGCAGCATCCCAACAAACGAACCACGGACCACGCCCGATCTTTCCTTCCTCTTTCTATTTCTCACATCTCCCGTTACACGCACACACGTATACTTACATCAATCACATAAGCCGGGAGATCAGCCGGGGGTTTCATTTGTCCTGGCTGATGCGGTACTCCGCTGGGGGGGGGGGGGTAACTGGAAAGGGAAAACCCACCGCGAGCTGGCGATCGGCGCAGGATCTCCCAATATCCAAGTGTGGGGAACGTCCTGGGTTCGAGTCTCGACGGTGTTAGGATTTTCGACACTTTTCTTGTCAGCTAGGTCGAATTCAGACGCTGCCTGGAGAAGAATTCTTGCGGCCGGCTACTCTGATCGGTAATGCGTGGTGTGTTACGGTGTTACGTGGTTTCTCCGTTCAATGGAATGCCGGAACAGTACCGTAACAAATGGGTCACGGACTGCGTGCGATCAGGAGACCGGACGGGAACTTAGAGCTTGTGTCGGCTGGGACGGTGTGCCGCTAGTGGGAGACAACTGGCTGTGGAAATCCCAGCTAGCTGACAAGTAGGTCGGCGCCGAATCTCGTGATTCAACGGAGGAAGATCACTGCCACCTCCCGAAGAAAAAAAACATTCACTACACTAACGTGACTAATAACCTGAGCAGTTGACGCGCCCGGAGTCACTAACAATCAATCAATCAATGCAAGACAGGGAAAAACCACCATCTCCAGTGATAAAACATGCACCACACACGAAACTAAAGCCGATGTGCCCGGCAACATGAATCAATCATTCATGCCCCCTCGTCACGTTCATCACGTTCCCTCGTCATCCAATTTCCCCCAACAATCGCCATACCCGCCATGGGGATGTGAACAAGCCAACGTGGCAACCCCGCGGGCAGGCCGCGCGGCGGAGCCCCGAGCGCGCGGCGGGCGCCAAGGCGCGGGAGCGGTGCTACGAGTCGCTGGGGTGGCGTCGCGAGATAAAGTGCGGCCGCGAGGCGGCATTAAAAAGACGCCGCAGCGGCGGAGGCGGAGGCAGCGGCGCGCAACAGGAAGAAATAAAAGCAGCGAACAGCCGCAGCGCACAGGACGGGGACGGCGGTGGGGGTGGGGATTGTAGGCGGGAGACGCGGATGGGAAGCGACATTTGTTGGGGGCGGATTAATGCCTAAGTACCCTAAGCACATGCAGTTTGCCTCCACTGGATAGGGGTCTCCAATAATGTTTAAATAAAAGTTTTTATTTGTTTACTAAGATGAGAACATGTTTTTAACTATTTGATTTGTTCATTTTCTACTAATGATACAATGAATTTAAATCGGCGTGCGAAACCTCGGTTTTACCTTTTAAAACTGATTATAAATTATTGCAAGTAATTGAATATTTTAATTAATGATCCAGTCCATGTAACGATTTCATCAAAATAAAATGTTTATACACAAGATGATTATTTAAAATATTTATCAAAATTAGTTAATGGCATTGAACTCCATCGAATTGATTGTTGAAGCAAATTAATACATCTTAGATTTTTCAACTAACAACACTCAATTTTACAGTTAATCAATTGATTTTTAATTTACATACTGATCTTCAAGAGCTCGTATTTAAGAGCAAAATATTGATGCCGTATTTGTAACAGAATATTTTCCACCTGTAAATGGGATTTGGGGGAGTTTCTAACTCTGCAATTAATTATTCGCTCGCGTCGTATGAAATTGAGACTTTCTAATGCCCAATGCGTGGAAGTGTGACATTATGTGAATTGTTTTGGAAGGGTAAAATGTAATTCCGAAGAGCAGATGACATTTTGTGAAATTTTATCATCTATGACAAAATCGCGGCCGCACAACTGCGGTGCTAACACATCATAAACACATACTTTTAACACAAAATCACAGGGCAATAAAGATGGTTTGAATTTTCCGAAACATGTCGCAATGCCAGATAAAAAAATAACATATGTTTCTTGAATTTCATTTATTTTCATTATCAGAGTATAAATGAATTGAATATGTCTAAAATAGTATGCAATATAAAATTTGGCTGAGTAGTTCATAGCATAATTATTTGCTAACCAGAAAACATGATTCATATCTATTCACAGCTTGCAACATTTTAATAGATGAATTACTTGTAAATAGACTAACCTTCGAACGGAAGAACGATGTGGTGAGAAAAAGTTGAAACGCGTGGATTGAATAAAATCATGGCAAGATGAGAAGGGGCGACCGGAAAGATAAGAAGAGAACGAAAGAGTTGGTTAAAAGACAAAAGAATAAGAGAGGGTAATTGATGATGGGAAGAAACCGGATGGGTTGGGAGCGGGTTGAAAAGGTTGGAAAGATTCGGGTATACGGGATGCAAACATAGATCGGAAGAGAAAGAAAGCGAGAGAAAGTACGAGAAAATGCGAGAAAGCGCGATAAAGCACAAGAAAGCAAGAGCGAACGGGAGCAAAAGGAGAGCGAACGAGTGCGAGCGAGAGCGAACGAGAGCGGCGGGAGAACGAGCACGATAGCGAGCACAAGCTAAGGTGGCTCAGGGCTTCAATTGGTCATTGCAGTACCTCTCACCAGGATATTCTAGGGTTTGAGTCCCGACGGTGGCAGGATTTTCGACACTAGCTACATAACAAGGTGGACTTCATCCACTTAGGAGAATTCTAGAGGCTGACTACTCAGCTGGTGGTTTCAAGTAATTTCTCCTCCGAACACCAGGCTAATGCCAGTGCAGTACCGAAACAAACTGGTCAAGGATCGAGCAGGTACTTTCCTTCTTTTTAACTTCACCCATTAAATGCGTACATTTACACTTCACGAATCACACTAACACTCAGGAGGCCAATCGGGAGCTTAAATCTTGTCTGAACTGGGGCTGTGCCCTGTGGCAGATATGTTTCGGCAAAACTCACGCCGACATGTATGTCGGTACAGGATCTCACCACTCAGCGAGTGAAAAACACCGCCACCTCCCTGATAAACAAACATGCGTTACGGGCCTAATGAGGGTAGCTGTTGACACGAAATAATCCATGAAGCGGGCGAGAGAGCGGAGGCGATCACCGGAAGGCGAAGGAATGCCGTAGAATCGGGCGGGGCGTGGGTGGCCTGGCACTCGGAAGGCGAGGACGCGGCGGAAGGCGCAATTTGCCGGGGCGCGGTCTCCGGAAAGTCTTGTTTCCACGTCAATGTTCCGGCCTGCTAAGCCTCTCGCTCCCCCCCCCCCGCCACCACGCCGGCCGTGCTCACAGTGACTGCGGCCAATTTCCGCCTGGGAAAACAAGTCATCCGTCTAAGGCGCACCAGGCTAACCTCGCCTCTCCCCGCCCCGCCTCGCCTCGCCCCGCCTCGCCTCGCCTCGCCTCGCCTCGCCCCGCCTCTCCCCGCCTCGCCCCGTCTGGCCCCGTCTCGCCCCGACTCGCCCCGTCTCGCCCCGTCTCGCCCCGTCTCGCCCCGTCTCGCCCCGTCTCGCCCCGTCTCGCCCCGTCTCGCCCCGTCTCGCCCCGCCGCGCCCCGCCGCGCCTCGCCCCGCCCCGCCTCGCCCCGCCCCGCCGCGCCTCGCCCCGCCCCGCCGCGCCTCGCCCCGCCTCGCTCCGCCTCGCTCCGCCTCGCTCCGCCTCACTCCGCCTCACTCCGCCCCGCCTCGCCCCGACTTGCCCCGCTCCACCCCGCCCATCCTCTCTTCTCTTCGCCTGGCCCCGCTTCGCTCGCCTCCCCCCGCCTCGCCTCGCCGCCCCGGCTCCCAAGGGACGAAAGACCTCATCTGCCAGACACATGCCGCGCCGCTCTCAGTAACACCGTGGACTCTAGCAGCTTTTGCAGAGCGGCATGTTATGGTCAATAAATTAGCGAAGACAAGGATATAAACAAAAGAGTTCACTGACTTTCTACACAGAAAACAAGAATAGTCAACAGATTTTTAGTCACATAGGCGGTTTGATAAGGTTTTGACCTGACCAAGTCATTGCGAGACTCCATTTATAATTTCATTAATATTTCCAGGTTCAACTCTTTGAGTCTCCCTATATAATTTATTAAGAAGAAAGTTCAAATGGCCATATTCTGTGCTTAGTGTATACTTGAGCCACTGTCGAATTGTGTTCGGGATGCAAGGATGCGATTAAGACGATTATTTTTCAAACGTCGCTCCAACGAATGTCTCGTATATAATGAAGCATAAACCTGCGTGAAACTACAGTTGGAGTCACGTCGATCGGCCGCAATTGTGTTGAGATAAAATTTCTAAGCAATAGTTACCAACATTGAATAGTAATGTGGAGGAACTGGTCCACATACAAACTAGATCTCAAAGATGGACAGTTTTCCTAGCTTTGAAATATGGATAGAAATCTGCAAGATAATTAATGGAATATTTTTAACTTTGCTGAATTATTTTGCTAGTACTAGTGGATGGTTATTTTTTAAATTATAGTAAAAATTCGAAGTATTTGACAAAAGAAAATTTAATTGCATGTATATTTGGTTAGTTCATTTGAAACGTCTAAGTGCTTTCGAGATGTTTGAGAATTCAGTTTGTGTAACAAATATGGCACTTGACAATATTATGCGAATAAATAAAACATACTGATATAGTATAACCATATGTATTTTATTTTCGTAATGCTTTTATCTTTATTAACCGACATACCCCGCCATGTTGATATCAAATATCACCTTGTAATGTATTCTCTTTTACAAAATGTTTGATTATTTGGTTAGCAAGATTTAATACAAACGAGGCTTGGACAAGAATTCTAGCAGACGGTTACCCCGATTGATAGTTTTGAACGTTCGTTTTATTGGGCATTGTGATGGCCAATAGTCGAGCAGATTTTACAACTTCAGGCGTCTAGTATAATGTAGTTGACTATACATACGGTTTTAAGAGGCTAACACACTATAATGGATTGTAATTTAAGAAATATGGATGCTGCATATGCAGAACTAATAAGTTATTTTCATTGCATTATTTCATTCAACAAATAATTACATTAATTAAAACGCTGTATCAAATAAACTTGTGTGAATAAATTGTGTGACTAAATGATTGTGTCCTGCGAAGAATCACTGTAAAGTAAAGCATTGAAAAAGTTAATCCGCTCTTTTGTATTGCAGGAGCATTGTGCGTAAACTAACAGCAATAAAACTCGGATGTATAACTTTCGAATTCAAAATAAAGACCCCGGATTCTTGTTTTCATTTGGCTCACTTTCGCTAGAGACAAAATGAAGTGAAAGCTTTATACTTGGTGCAATGAAACTCCTACTTTTTTTTATTACGTTTCGCTACACAATTGCTTCTTATACTGTTCATTTTCTACTCCATTGTTTTCTGACCGCTTTTTTTGGCGAGGCAAACTTTTCACAACAGACAACCTTTCACAATCGTCGAAAATTATCACACTTTTAAGGTTCGTGTTCTTGGAGTGAAAACGTGAAAAAATAGAACGTTAACAGGAAACGATGTCAGTGAAGTTGCAGGACCACATTGCGTTCATTCATCGAACTGGTAGGGTATCTTCCGTGATCAGTGTCATTTATCACCAGGGAATTTGCCAACCACTTCGCTGTGAAAAGAGTTTTCTCATTCTCGGAAATCCGCGGAGAGACTCTAGGACATTCTCGGGTGCGGTGAATCTGTGAAAGTGAAGAGAGAACTTTCATTGGAAAAGGGTCGCGAAGTTCTCGCGAATGTCTATGGTTCGCAATTGGGAATTCCCCACACGTCGTGACTCTACGGAACGATGAAAATTGGCGAAGCCTTTGAACCTCGTCTCTGAATAAAAATGACGATACAGAATGTTATTTAAAAAGTACATGGGTTTAGAATTCTACGTCCGTGGGAGCTTTATTGAGAAAATTATATTTTCATCAATAAGAATTTATGCAAATCAATTGAAGATTGTTTATATGAAGAAGAAAATCACCACCTGTTATAAAAACAAGTAATACTTTGTAATATAATCTATAGTTCACACAAAGAGTGTAGTAACGTCAAAAATAGATTGTCAACTGTTCGTACTGTGTGATACGAATATACAAATAGGTAAGTAAAATTAAGAAAAGAGTTGGAAAATAATGGTTATACGTTAGAATACTATTCATCCCCTGATGTTACCTGTAAGAGACATTAATATTTATAATGTATTCCCTGCAAAGCTAGTCTCTTATAAATTACCGTTCAAGCTTCCCACAAAATCTTGCAGTTGATAGCGTTTGATACTCATCATAAACAGTTGGGAATAGAAATTTCATTTTCCGAATACATTCATTGCGTGTCGAAGCTGAAATTGCTACTCTCTTCAATGTAAACTCCAAACGTCATGTTTATGCTTCATGTTCATTCCTAATTCATTACCTCCCGAATGCGCCATTGACTATTTACGATCGCTGACGACTATGAGTGACAGGTGCCAGCTTTGACTGCTCCTGCCTTTGACTGCCCTGCCTTTCATACATTTCCATTGGCTTCATAAATGGAGTTTATTTTGTTTCTAACACCACGTTTCTAGCAATTATTTCTTAGTACACATATCGTTTCTGCAGCATAACATTTTATACGAATACAGTGTATACTGAATATTAAAACGAGTATCCTTATGATGAATAATAGAAAGGAATATATTTTATAATTATGACATTGATGCATCAGTTATATTCCATATTATATATTTCTAAATTAACTAATGTGAAAAAAGCAACAATTGTAATCAGCTTCTAAAGAAATGACTGTTATTTCCTACTAGTTGTATTTACTTTCATGTATTGAACAAATGCTGATTGGTTCTCTTTATTTCCTGGTGAACACTAAGTATAGCTACTCGCCCTCGTAAAAGTGACATCCTATTGTTATTGTTTTAGACATTAAATAAAAAAGAAAGCAGACATGTCAGGCTTACTATAATCCGAAAGGTGTTGGTAAACAGACCAATCACTGCGACAAGATCAGGTGTCGAAGATTTCCTGCATTATTAGAGACGATATAAAACTATCGTAAAATATTACTTTTAACGTAAAAATTATGTAGCGCGTTTATTGAAATACAAAAATATAGGCTAGATTATGTAATATTTCGCAGAGAACGAATATTAATTTCAAACACACCAGCTCTTCGTATTTTAATTTCCCATTTTAATGTACGCTGTAAATACATTTTCTTTGCATTGATTTAAGTAAATTAATCTACCATAGCGTGCTCTTGTTGCTAATAGACATTCTCCATAAACTCAAAATTGATAGTAAAGCTTCCTTTACTTACGCGAAGATAAATTCCCTTGGCAGAAGTTGGATGGTAAATCATGATCCTGCTGTTTCAGAGCATCCGCGAATTCTGCGAATTTTGATAAGAACCATACTCCATGCGCGAGGCAGAAGAGTAAAGGAGGAAGGAAGGTTATCTCTTTATGCTGCCTCTCCTTCAAAGAGACATGATCGTACTAATGACTTGTTATTATTTGATTATTATTAATTGATTATTTCGTGTTTCTGGGCGTGTTATCTGTTAAGGTGTTTAGTACCGTAGTGCATATTATATCTTGAAACTTGGCATTTATTCCCAGCTGGAATGTAAAATTCTGCGCCGACCTACACGCAGGAGTTCGATATTTCTTTCCTCCAGGTATCTATTCTTGTGATGCACTTTTCCATTCTTGACCAGCTGCAACTGACTGGTATCCCGACATATGTGGTAGTGTAGTACGTGTAAATATAAGTGTGTGTGTGTGTGTGTGTGTAAGGGGAGAGAGAAACAGGAAAGGATGAGAACCGAAAGCTCTCGCGCGGTCTGTTAGGGTACTGCTCCACCATTCGCCTAGTATTGATCGGAGATCCATGGGAAACTTCCTATAAAGCCCGCTATACACGGTCATGTTTGCATCATTTTTTCATCATTTTTCTGTACAGAAAGTGGATGGAAAAAGGATGTGCGTTTGTTTCGGTACCGAAACTGGATGAACGTGATTCCGATGTTTTACACGATCATTTCTGCTCTGTATGTAATCGTGATGAAAATACTTCCTCCACACGCCGCAAAAAGCGCTGGACGTTAAACAGTTGAACATCGCACGTACGTAAACAATTACAATACGCGGGAAGAATGATCAGATGGTTACGTATTCGCAGTGAAGGTGGTAGATAGTCGTGTGAAGTATTGTGGTTTTTGATTTTGAAATGGAAAGGAAAGCAATGATCGCTACGGCGGCAGCTCACATTATTGTGGCTTCAGCTATAGTAAAAGCAGAACGTAAAAGAAAGAAACGCTGTACTTGGGTGAAATCCTGGATGCAGAAAAGAGAGACTGAAACTTCGTCGAAATTAAGAGGAAGTAAAAATCCGCTGGAACTCACAAATTCGCACAAATGGCGTCGCTGAACACTCAACCTCACGAAATCACAACCAAAACAGCACAAAACGCTCTAATGTTCGAGCAACTCTCCAGGGCACGGAATCGAAGAAAGTTCCATAGAGTAACACCAGGAGCGCCATAGTCAAACTGGATGCAATTTGTACGGAAAAATGAAGCATGCTTCATTTTTCCGTACAAATTGCATCCAGTCTGGTCCGTAACTTGTCTGTACCGACGAGAAATGATGCAAAAATGACCGTGTATAGCGGGCTTTAGAGCAGTTGGACGAAACAATTCTCCTCCAGACAGCTAGTGAATTCGGTCTTGTTAGTAGCCGCTCAGTTCTTGACCTGAGCTCTGTCAGCCCGTGGTTTGCCACTGACTTCCACGGAATGGATGATGGTAGGGATGAACATCAGGGCAGAATGATAATGAACGGAATATTATTTTAGAGACGATACACGCTGAAATGAGAGGCAAACCATTACACTACACATGATAAAATACCGGTTGTACGCGGGTGACAAACCAGATGCTCCCCCGTTTTCAAACCCTTCTCGAAGCGGCTTTTTACGGATTAACGTATCGATGATGGGAGATTGAGAGTTCAACTCACAGAAGGTTCTGGACATTTCCTTAATGCGATCTTGTGGCACCCCCTGGAATCAAATTCGTAAGCCAGCCGCCGTGATCACTGGATTTCGTGTTTTCCATAATCACTTCCAGGTTGATGGCGGAGTAGTACTCTATTCAACGATCCAGAGAGAACGTGTGATCTTCCTTTCCAACTCCCTTCCCATTCCCGGACCCCGATGGACACAGCAACAGAAGGTCTGTAAGAGTATAACCATTCAATCAACGCACCATCATACTGAGACAAACGTGTGAATTATAAATGCATGATAATATACCTCTGCTGTGAGTGACTAGCGGATTGCCAGACTCGCGGTCTGCGAGTTGTTAGGCGAGAGGGACATCCGATTCCAAATTGTGTAATATTGATTGGTTGATTACTAGTGATTCCGGGCGCGAAAAATGCTATAGCCAATAGTCCTGTAAGTGTAGTGCATATTTGTTATCGGAAAGAGACAGTGATCTCGCCCCGATAGATGCCGAGATCCGGCGCTGACCTACCGTCCGCTAGCGGGGCTTTCCTCAACCAGGAATCTCCCATCAGCGGGGCACCGCCTCAGCCGGGACAAGTTTTAAGCTCCCGACTGGGCTCCCGACATGTGTGGTAGTGTAGTGCATGTAAGTGTATGTGTGGATAAGGGGTAGAATAGGACAAGGAATGGGAAGGAAAGATCGCGCACTCTCTGACCCATTTTGTAGGTTGCTGCTCTTTCTTTCGCCAGATATTGATTGGAAAAACTACGGAAAACGACAGATCAGAGCAGACAGACGCTAGAATTTTCCTACAGAGCGTAGGAATTTTCCTCGACCTAGTCATCAGGCTAGTTCTGAAGATTCTGCTATCGTCGGGTGTCGAACCCCAGGACCTTCCGGCCAAATACGCTGCATTGAGAACAGTTGATCCCCCGAGGCACGTCTCCCGATAATTCGTGTAAGGAGAGAAAGGCTGAATCCAGAGACAGTACTTAGGACATTTTTTATTGTACTTCCACGCCTGAGGCAGCGTGGACCTTCGAGAGAGAGTGGGCGAGATGTGGCGATTGAGTGTCATCGATAAAGGTGCAACACTTGCGTGAGCGCTCGCCGCAGACTGCAGTTTGCACGGGCTACGACAGCGGCGGGTGACTGGTCAGCGGGATTGCTCAGCCGTCGCCGCGTGACACCCGCCTGTGAGACTCGCGGGGACGTGCACACGTGGATGGTCGCGCCCTATGACAATGCACCGGAGGTCAAGCGCTCGCTAATTAGAACGTGCGCTACTCAACACGTGAGTGATTGCAGGTTGTGTTTCAGTGTGTGATTGCATCTACATTTCGCGCCGAGTCGTGCGTGACATACGGACAGGCGATGAAGGTCACAACAGTATGCTATGAATTCCTAAGAAGGAAATGGATCGTGAGCTGATGTGTTCCAACTTATGAGATGAAATGGATAGGCATTTTTGAAAATATTTCTAATAAACGGGTTGTTTTGTCTTCTCCTGCAGGCTTTTTGTTCTCAAGTTCATTAATTATTGCTGTTAGCTTCTAAATTACATATTAATATTGTGACGTTAGTATCTGAAAAATTTAATCTAATTAATTATGTGATTGAAGAAGCTTTAGTGCCAGAAAGAATATTTCAGTATATTACTACGAAACTAACTTACTCAACGTATAACACTTTTATATAAGCGGTTTGTGATAGCAATGCATAACATTGGGTTTGCCTGCGACAATTAATTGAAAAATATAATCAGGCAAATTAAAATTTAGAGAAGAACAAAGTGAAATGTTCTGTATATTGATTTCTATATGAAATTATCAAAAGAGAATTGAAATAATGTAAGAAACATTTTTTCTTGTAGGAAACAGAATTCATTAAATAATTCAAATATTTTAACTACATATGTGATAAGACATCGAAGTTCTTCGGATAAGTAATATATCCGGTTTAATAGGTATTGCTTGTTTTTGGATAAACACTTACGGTGTTCAATATAATTTATAGCTTTTTAAAAGAAATCTGGAAATTAATTTGCCCCCAAGACATTCGGAACTTCTTTCAAACTGGTGAGATCCGCAGCATTTTTACCTCTTCAGAATCGGTTATTCTTATCCACAAGGTCATTTTTAAAAAGCACATTTTCGGTGTAAAGGACTCCCAAAATGTGGATGCTGACTACACCACATGTAGAAGAACGTAATTTCCTACCTAGAGTACACGAAGACGGCACTTTTTTCTGTATCTCGGACCCACAAATGATGTTTTTTCAGAAAAAAATCGGTAGTTCTCCTTGCAATTCCAAACGTCCTCTTCCTACGCGGCAGTAAAGGAGATAGTAAAAATCGAACCGGGATTGGCGTTTGCCTCGAGAGGCGGCGGGCGGCGGGCAGAGCCCACGGGAGCGCGCGCCCACGCGGCGGGGGCGTCTAATTTGGAGCGGCGGCTGCCGCGCACACAGGCCGCGGCGGCGCGGCCTCACTTTCGCCTCGCGCGTTTGACATGCGATCAGAGACCGGCGCGGCGCGGCGCACGGCATTTCACCGCCGAACCGATTGGACGGTGCGTTCTGCGTGGGCGGGAAGCGAGTGGGGGCGCGGAAGTGGACGGTATTGAGACGACGTGGCATGGTCGTTTCGACTGGCGTCGTGCGAAGGGAGAAGTGGCAGCGGGGAAGAAGGGAGAGTTCTAGGATGGGTAGGGTACAGAAGCAGAGAGGGATGAGTAAGGAGAGGAAGGGGGCAGTGGCAGTAGGTAAGAAGTGGTAGGAACGGCGGTGTATGGTTGTATGGGTAAGGGTTGGGAAATGGAGTAGGGTTCTTGAAAGAGGTGTCAGGGCCGAGGGGGATGGGCTTCTGGGTAGGAGGAGAGGAAGGGGGAATGGCAGTGGCGACTGATAACACGTGTGGGAATGGCGGGATTTGGGTGTCTGGGTAGGGGAATGGGGTAGGATCCTGGGAGGAAGAGGGGATAGGGGCGATGAGGGAGGGTTGGAGGAGAGGATGGGGGCAGGCAAGGCAGAACTGGTGCCTTTGAATGAGGGGCGGTAGAGTGCACGCGAAGCGGGGGCAAACGGACGGTGAAATAGAGCATGGGCAGGGAGAGTGGGGAGGACGCGGGGCAGGGAATCGAAGCGGCCGCGGCAATGGGCTGCGAAGTTGCGCGGAGAAGGGGCATCGGCAAGATTGAAGTCGGCTCTGCGAGTAAAGTCGGGGAGTGATTGGGCTGCAGGGGGTGATGGGGTCAAGGCTAAAGGGGAACAGCTGACGGGACGAAGAGGGAAAAGGGCCAACTGGGCTATGGGATAGTCATCACAGATTGTTGGGGGACCAGTCTACGTAGACTTGTCGAGGGGAGAGGAGGCGTTGGTGCGAAAGGATGATGCAGTGGGTGGGCAATAGAACTCTGGGGTCACTATCGGTAGCGACAAGATAAAAGCGGTGGAAACGATGGCGTGAATGAAGTGGCTGACTGTGATTGTAAAATTGCATTCGTGATGATATGATTGGGAAAGAATATACAAGGAAGAGAAGGCTTTCAACTTTTCAAAGTCTCTAGAGGATATATATTCGTTTTCGCTACCGTAATAGAGCTTTTTCTTTGTTATATTCATGTCTTTGACACTTTAATTTAAAGAAATGCAAAATGTAAAAATTACAACATTTATTACTTTGCCCTTCAATCGTAACTCCATTATTCTTCGTATTTCCCCGTTCTTTTTTTGATACAGTATATCATAACACAACGAATGATCGTCTGAACGAAGGAAGAGAAGAGTGAAAATTAACTTTCAGCATGGACGTTTCGGATTCCACCTGTAGCAACGCACGTTAAGCCGCGAGAGTAATTTTAATTATTATTGGAAAGGATAATGCTGGAATGAAAAACAGAATATAGGAGGAACGTTCTAGGTTGCTTGGGAAAATGCCATGTATGAAAATGAATAAAACCGAAGATTATTTGTGCGTGAAAAAGTAAATTGAATTATAAAATACTTTCTCCAAATCTTGTATTGAACGTTAATTTATAAACAAAAAGGAACGGAAAATCTCTCGAATATTGCCGGAATTAAAGTTACCTGTATTTCAACTTACAAATATATCCTTGCAAAGTTTAAAGAACGCTATTTATAGTTTTAATATTTGAGTCCCATTAAAAGCAACTGAAACGTCCTCGTCTCTAGTGCTGTTAACTTGTCGCTTCACTGACTGTCATCAGACCTTTGTCGCCCAGTCTCTATGTCGTCCTCCGACGTTTCATTGTCGTACCAAGCCGGATGCACTGTTGCACTATCGTCGTTTAACCATCGTTCCGTGGCAGCATCGTCTAGCAATGTTTGGACTTCTATTGATATTAACTGACAAAAAATAATCATAAAAACTGCATTGTCTGCTAGGGGATCAGTGTCTTGTTACATCGACTTTTGAAAACCTGAGAAAAAGCGGCCGGCGTCGCGACTCGAATTGCTTAACTCCGTTCCGTAGTCACTGAAGTTAAAAAACTCGACAGTACTGGATCCTGGATGGCTGACCGTCTGGCATCTAATCTATTTGGAATCTAACGGCTTTGATCCCCTGACCGAAGGGATAAAAGGCGATGACGGACTACGACGGACTGTAATAGACTATTTTAACTGAGGATTACTCCACGATTGACGCCAGTACGTGATTATAGAACGTTGTTACGACAAACGTAATATCTAAAAAACACGAATATCTATAGTTTCTCTGCACTCTTTTAGTTTTTAAATACTCTTTTTATTAAGTTTAATAAACAAAATAATTAACGAAAAACAAATTTAAAGAAGAAATGGAACTTGCAGGGATTTTGGTGTATTCAAAATATTATCTATTATAAAATTCTAGTTTGGGGTAATTTAACAAACATAACGCGAGTATTTATTCTACAAGAAAGGAAGATTGAATATTGTTCAGGGACCCACGCTCAGGGACTCTAAGGAACATTTTTAAAATTAACTATATACTAACGATCACAGAAATTATATATCGATGCTATATTTTATACACAGAATTACGGTTTATTAACTTAAGATAATTATTAATTAATTAAATTAAGCACACAATTATGAAATTAAAGGTAGAAACTCTACTAGTGTATTTATTTATAAAACTGCTAAATATACCAAATTTTCTATCAGAGACAGATTTAATTGTTATTAAATTACCAACTGATATTAATTTAGAAAATATAAAAAAGATGATGTATCTATTTTGTACAAAATTCACTCCTCGAGAGTTGAAGGATGCTGTGTAACTTTCATGTTATAGTTTATATGTAGTTTATTATTTTTAATGTATTCCGTAATTTATACGCTGTTAATTATCTTTTGTTTCATTATAATTGCCTGTGTGTCACATCCTTGGATGTCAATTCAATTCAACACAATGAATAACTGTGGACTCTGAGAGATGCGTACTAGTGTATCAAGTGGGTTTCTGTTTCGAGAACATGAAAGATATATTTTCGCCGCAAAATAGCCTGTTATTGATATCCGAATGAACAGTGGAATCTAATCGCAACATTTAAATAAGATATATATTTCCGTAAGTTGCCTTAACTCTCGTAATGGAAACAAGAAAAGGGAGACGGAAAAGGGACGCAAAGGATGAGAGAGATACGTAGTTTTGTTTACCCATTTATTAAGAGGAATTGAACGAAGAAAATTTCAGAAACGATCAAAGAAGCCAATCACTTTTAATAAACGCTGCAATGTTTTGCAATAAGAACTATTCAGTCATTTCGTCATTGATTGCAGTAAGTAAAATCAGAACTCTCTTGAGACATTCGGCAATGGGACCTTAGCCAAGTACCCCGATTTCGATAGGATCCCTAACAAGGGCGCTGAACGACGGGACAGGAAAGCTAATGGCACCGAAAGAGGACATTGCGTGAGGAAGCGACGACGACATGGAAACCGATATCGCCAGCGTGGGTGGACGGGTTGAGAGCATCGGAATTGGCGGTGCTTCACCGGAGTGATTAAACTTACAAGATTCGAGAGGGAAATCAAGAGAGCAGGGGTTGTGAGAGTGACGAAGGTTATACAGGCGAGAGCGGCGATGAAAGTTTCAGGAGGGCAACGTTCTCGGAGACAGGTGACGTGCGCAGGCGTTCACAGCACCGGGAGTGGAATGGCTTCGGCCCATCTGACGGCTTGCTTTGAAGCGGTCAAAATACTAGCGAAGAGCAAGGGCGTGCCTTCTTGAGGGCAGTCGCTTTGCCACAGTGAGTGCGGTCTTTGCAAAATTCTGAGAATACGTATGATATATTGAGATATGGTGCCCGTATGGTAGTACAGAGAAAGCTGCAAAAACCGATGCCGAGAGTTTGATAAATACTTTCTGGGAGCCACAGATACCGAAGGGTTTTAAATATCTGCATGTGTGTCTGTCTGTAAGCAACATGAGCGACTAATCCATAGTTCTCCATTTTTCTGAAAGTTGATATTGCTTGACTAATGTGTACAAACACTATGTTTCCAAGATTTTTTTGTGGATTTTTAAAAATTAAATTTAAAATTAGTTTTAAAAATTCTCACTGTCCGTGATTAGTTTTTCATGGCCTGACTAGTGTTGTAATATTAAATGGACCATTTGATATTTTCATAGAAATCATTCTTGTTGAACTTAAAATTTCATCTGCATTAACTCTTCTATGTTTCATTCAACGAATGATATTATGTGTCGTCATAATATTATAATTTTTGCAATCTATTTATATGGTTTATCACATTCTAAATGACCTACATGCCATTGAAGAATTTTATTTATTAAATAGTTTTATAAACAGTAACAAGGTCACATCATAGATAATATTTCCTGTTTAAAACGTTCTTCCGTCATATATTTCATTCTAGTTCACAAACAGCTTAAAATTCAATAATAATTATCAAACTTACCGAGTTTAATTAAAACTATTTTTTAAAATAAAAACACTGTGTTTTTTCAAAATTTGCAGAATTCTAATCCATTGCCT